>CM065298.1:3945397-5145397 GCA_032871835.1 Dipteronia dyeriana
TCGTCAGATAAGTCGTTGTACCCATAACGTCTAACCAGTGCTACCATTTGAAGCCTATTGTTTTCGATTTCTTGAGTTAGGCTCTAAATTATATCTCTATCTCCCACCGGATCTCCATGATGGTTAAACCGTCGAGTGACAGTCATTCCTCTTTTTGGCTCTTCGCTTTGCTGCCGAGTCTCACGGATTGATTCTTGCAGGCGTATGGTTCCGTGATGGCGCTTGCAATGGTGCCGATCACTAACTTTTGATGACGACCGACCCCTGTGTCGGTCATACTTGAGGTGTCTTACACGGGCTATCTGATCATGGTTCTGCCTCTGGCGTGGTTGTTTCTCTTTGGGTGTTTCACGTCCAGCATGATTAATTGGAACAAAGTCCTTCCGGCTTCCGGTGCATTTAGTTCTGGCCCCACTACAACGAACGAAGCCTTGTAGGTGGGAGGTTAGGAGGTTGCGCTTCTAGTAGATCAACTCTTTCCTTTGTTGCATCTGCCACCAACTGTTACAACACCTCACGGAAGCGTCGTATAGGTTTTCGTTGGTCGGAGGGATTTGTTGAATCCCTGCCAGGGATGTTGGTTGGTTCTTAGTGGTTGCGTGCAAGATCTCGTGAACTATTGCCAATATGGACATCATCTGGAGATTTTTTGACATCACCAGGATTGTTTTTACTTCCCGTCATTACTTTTAATTAAATCGGAGGTTCAGACCCTCCTTCTAGCTCCAATTGTTGACGTCAATTTCTGGATGCGTAAAAAAAGTCAACAATATTGGATTTTAGTTGATTTCAAAGAGAAAGAGAAGGAGAAAGTAATCAGACGCAAGTTTTACATGGTAAAACTCCGATGACCGGAGAAACGTTCACGGGTGGCTGAATAATCAACCGAGCCAAAATCCACTATTGAAAAGATTTACAACTCTCAATCTCTCCTTTTCTCTCTGTATTTTTCTATATATTTTTTGTGACGAGATTATGGGTCTATTTATATGTTCATAGAACCCTAATCCTCTTTGTACAAGTAACAAAAGATCTTTGTATTTAATTATGATTGGTTACTTGTTCGAAGTAGTCTGTCTTCTTTCCTATTTTGGAGACTTGTATAGAGATTGAATGGGACTCTAGTGATATAATCCAGTTAGGACTTATTTCCTTATAAAGGCGTAGTCTTTTTTGAAGAAATAAAATTGTTGCCTGATTTGGAACCCTTTCTATTTGGTATTCTATTCTTCTTGGAACTCTTTTTTGATATGGATATCTTCGCGTATTTTAACGACTCTTGACTCGTGTGAGTTACACGCTGGACTTCTTTATTCGGTTTTCTTCATGTTTGTCCCAAGTAGAATATGATATTAGCTGGTCCCGAATGACATCATCTGATCCCAAGTAGAACATGTCATCAGCTAACCCCGAGCATCGTTAACTGGCCCCGAGTAGTATATGACGCCAGTTGACCCCAAGTAGGTTTTGTTCAATACTTGTTTACTTGGGCTTCTCTTCTTTGGTGATATTTTGCAGAATACTTTCTAAATGCTTATTCGGATGTCCACCTGACAATCCTATCCTCTTTGTCAACGACGTGTACCTCTAATAAAATTTATATACGACAACATCAAAATCAAATCACAACATATAATACAAATTGTTTAAATATTGGTTGCATAATTAAAAATATATTTATATAACAATTTATCCAACTTGGAAAGTCTCCATCGAAGTTTCCCATCAATTTTACAATTATAATCACTTCGTCGAATATCTCATAGTTGGATAATTTATTATCTATTTCAACTAATATAATAGTTTGAGTTTATGTACAATTATTATACTTTTTCTATCAAATTTTTAATCAAATTCTAAGAAAAAAAAATGTGTTTTAAAGTATGATTAAGGATAAACCAATTAATACAAAAGACGAAGATAATCTAATTACGTGTTTTTAATAAATATATTATATATTTATGGTATAAAATATTTAAAATTATGTGTTTATATTTATCGTTTATAATACTATAAATGGTGCATGAGTAAATATTTTAAATATTTAAAAAAAATGAGATTTCATAATAAATATAATAATAAATAAAATTATTTACTTAATTTTTTATTATTAATATCGATTTGTGTTATATTTTATTAATTCAATCCAACCCAATCTAGTTGGAATAGATCGGATTGGCCGGGTTGGATTGGGTTGACCTGTTGGTATCCAAAAAAAACTTATGGTGCGCCATCTGGTTGCTCCCAGAATTTTTCCCTAAAATAGAAACCATCACTAGCAGTTTTTCACAAACACTTTGATTCTACTTTCTTGTTAGTTTCAATATTCCATGGATGCTATAGCTGTTGTTTCCCTTGTGATTAAGAAATTACAAGGTTTGCTGCCTGCGGACGGAAATACAAATAGCAATATTGACCCTGCAGTGTTCCAAAACAAGTCTGGGAAGCTATTAACAGTCTCGATTCCTTGAAACAATTCCTAAAAGACGAAGATGATCGTGAGGCTTCATCTGGCCATTCATCAATGGATGATCAGGTGGTGGCACAGCTTCTGAGAGCCGTTTATTCTGCAGATGATTCGTTGAACACCCTGATATTAGAAAAGGAATTACGGGAACAGCCAGATATCAGAAGCGGGACTATCAGAAAATTGATGAGGTTCATGAAGAATTTGATATCGAGAAAAGGAATGGGGAAACTCAACAAGAAGATCAGACGCTTGGACCGCTTGGTAGAGATGAAAGAAAAAGCTGTGACTTCAGATACAAGTTTTTCGACCGTTGGAAATGGTGGAGGTCGGCATAGCAGCAGCTGGCAGGACCGTCGGGCAAGAATTTCTGATTTCTGTCCGGAAGAGGAAACTGATGTTGACGTAGTAAATGAATTCTTAATTCAATTAGTTCCTTATCAGTTTCCAAACCTCATTGCCGTTATTGGTGAGGGAGGCTCCGGCAAAACAACTCTGGCAAGAACTATGTACGACAGAGTTGATGTGAGGCGCTATTTCACCAAACGTGCCTGGATTCAAGTTCCAAGTTTGTTCAATGCTAGACAAGTGTTGGGCGATAAACTACAACAAATTAATGAAGCCGAGTTGGTGGAGGAATCAACACTTTCTGAAGATGAATTGATGCAGAGAATCATCAAACTCTTAAACGGGGCGAGGTGTCTTATTGCCTTGGAAGATGTTGAGACTCCTCAAATTTTGGAAACTGTTCTAAACCTAATATGTAACTCATCTCTATTTGATACCAGAATGATTTTAAGCACTAGTAATGCAAATAAGTTACCACCCCAGACTAGTTATTTAGCTCTTCATTTAGGCAGATTAAACGAAGAGGATAGCTGGAAATTGTTTTTGAACAAGGTTCGAATGAAAGAAGATCAGGTGGATAATTCAGAATTGAACTCACTCAAGGAGAAAATCCTAAAGATGTGTGGTGGTTTACCATCAGCAATTGCCTTGCTTGGAGGTCTGTTGTCTACCAAAGGACGACATTATGTTGACTGGGATAGAGTGATTGAGAGTGCAAGTAATGATAGAGGAGATATCTTGGCTTTAAGCTATCAAAACCTTCCTCCAGAAATAAAGCCATGCTTTCTTTACATGGGGATTTTCCCCAAAAAAGTTGAGATACCTGTGAGGAGGCTGATTCATCTATGGGTTGCAGAGGGATTTGTGATACCATTGTTGGATCCTGAGGAAACAAATCATGAAGAATTGGCAGGAAGGTGCTTTGAAGAACTAGTCATCAGAAACATGATTCAAGTAATAAGACGGAAGTCGGATGGAAGTCCTAAAACATGTTACATGCCTGGTATGCTATATGATTTCTTCTCTTCAAAGGCAGAAGCTGCAGGATTCTTTAACCGTCAATTCCACACGTCTTCCAACAGAAATCCAGAATTAGTAGCGGTTCGGCAGCTGGCAACCTACTCGGGCATCAAGAATCTCCAGTCTTAATCATTTGTTCACGTTCATAGGAACCTACGTTAACGTTCTTACGTTGCTTATGACACCCGAATACAATGCTCACCATCTATAGAAACAGGTATGCTTCTCAAGAAGATTATCTCTAACAGAGGCTTTGGATTGCTCAATTCACTTGATCTTGAGGGTGTATACAAGCCCAAGTTATCTGATGATCTAGTAGGAAAACTATTACACTTGAAGTACCTAGGCCTGAGGTCAACTTTTATAGATAGTCTTCCAGCTACTGTTGGCAGTCTGCCATATTTAGAGACATTAGATGTGAAACACACTAACATAAAAAATGATGTTCATACAGTGAAGGCAGAGAAGTTGCGACATGTCTATTTGTGTGTGAATTCTTCTAGTAAAGTCATTTTAGATTTAAGTTCATTAACCAACCTGCATACCTTATGGGGTCTAAACGTTGGATCATTGAGTGAATTAACCCTGCTCGAAAAGTTGACAAGACTCACAATGCTGAAGCTGACAGGTGACATCAAGCTATTTAGATCCAAAAAAATGGCTGAATGTTTTGCCAAACTGACCAATCTTCAATCCTTGAAGCTGAGATCAATACCAAAGAGTATAAAATATGATTCGTGTATCCTTTAGGATTCATTGGCAGAGCATCATGATAAGTTACAGGAGCTTTACTTGCTAGGAACACTGCCTGGAGAGAGAATTTTCTGATTGCATTCCTCCTAACCTCAGGAAGCTAACTCTGTCCATGTCAAGGGTAGGAATCGACTCGATGCCATTGCTAGGCCAGTTGCCTCACCTGAACGTCCTTAGGCTTCTCTCTAATTCTATCATGGTGGAAAGATTAACTTGTAGCGCTGGAGGATTTCCAAAACTCCGCCTCCTGAAGCTGTGGCACCATAAATATTGGAATCCAATACTGTTGACTGTGGAGGAAGAAGCAATGTCTAGCCTAAATGAATTAGAAATCAGAGACTATTACATGCTGCCGCCTCGAGGGTTGGAATATGTGATTACTTTGAAGGAAATAACATTAACAAACATGCCAGATACTTTTAAGTTAATGCACTTTTAGAAATATCTAAGAAACTTATTTCTAGTATTTAAGTAAAAGTAGTATTTGAGTAAATGTACCAGTCTTTTTGTATTCTCTATATATTTGAGTCATTACTAGATGTCTGGAAATGTCTTTTGCCAATATAAATATAAGTCTATAAAACTCTTTGTATTCAGGAGAGATAATTAATATATGAAAGCTTGAGCTCTACTGTAGCAACTCAATTCACAACAAAATCAATTCCCTCTACTTTTAACAAATTTGTATCAAAGCAGTGTTCGAATTCGTCTGGGTTTTATGAATAGTGTTCAAAATCATCTGGGTCTGTCATCAATGTTCTAAATCTTCTGGGTTTTTTGTAAATACAACTGCAACATGGCTTCTCTTGTTGGGGAATTTGTTGGTTCGTCGCACTCGATTCTACCAGTATTTGGAGGAGAAAATTACGAGTTTTGGAAGGTGAAAATAAAGACCCTACTGCTGTCTGAAGGGTTGTGTAGTATTGTTGACAAAGACTTCTCTGAACCAGCTGATGGAGTTGAACTTTCTGATGACAGAAAAGGGTTCTTGAAACAAACAGAATAAATGATGCTAAAGCTCTCTCTAAAATTTAGAATGCAATTTCTCCTGCCATTTTTCCAAGAATTATGGGTGCTACTACAGCCAAAGAAGCCTGGGAAATTCTTCAGCTGGAATTTCAAGGTAGCAAAAAAGAAATTGCTATCAAGCTCCAAAATCTTTGGAGGGAATTCGAAAATCTCAAAATGAAAGATTCTGATAGCATAAAGGATTATTTCTCCAGAGTTATTGATGTTGTCAACCATATGAAGACTTATGGAGAAAACATTGTTGATCAGAGAATTGTTGAGAAAATTTTAATCAGCCTACATGAGAAATATGAATATATTGTAGCTGCTATTGAGGAGTCTAAAGATCTCAGCACTCTGTCAATGCAACAATTGATGAGTTTTCTCCTTTCTCATGAACAAAGAAGGCAATGGAACATTGATCAATCTGTTGAGAATGCATTCCAGTGCAAGCTGAACCTCAAGTCTCAACTGTTCTCAAAGAAGAAGGAAGCTGATAGTGATTCAAAGAGACCAGATTCAACAAATGAGGATCAATCGAGGAAAAGAGAAGAAAGAAATAAACAAGGTAAGGTTTTTAATAACTCCAGGTTTCCTTGTAAAATTTGCAAGAAAACAAATCATGATACTTCAAAATGCTGGCATCGTGGGAAGCCAAAATGTTATCACTGTAAGAAATTTGGGCATGTTGAGAAAAATTACAGATTTTAAGGCAAATAATCATGCAAATTTTTCAGAAGAACAAAATGATGATAATGCAAATTTATTTTATGCTTCTCAAGCAATTACTGATGTGAAAGATAATATTTGGTATCTTGATAGCGGGTGCAGTAATCATATGTCCGGTGAAAACAAAATATTTCTAGACATTGATACTACTGTAAGATCAAAAGTAAAATTGGGCAATGGTTCCATTGTAGAAGCAGAAGGAAAAAGAACCATATTAGTTGAAACTAAGAGTGGCCCAAGATATAGTAGAGATGTCTTGCTTGTTCTTGATTTGGAACATAATATATTAAGTATGGGGCAGCTAGTTGAGAATGGTTATCATGTGTCTTTCGAAAATAATGCTTGCAAGATCTTTGATCAAAAGAATAAAGATCAAGTCATTGCTAGCATTAAAATGAGAAGCAATAGAAGCTTTCCACTTGAATTTCATTATGGAGTTGTGTCCCTTAGAAGTCAAGTTATTGAAGATACTTGGCTCTGGCACAAGAGATTCTACCATTTAAACTTTAATGGCCTGAAATTACTGAAGCAAAAAGGCATGGTGATGGGGCTTCCTGAAATGGAGACCAAGATGAGTCTGTGTGAAGCTTGTATATCTGGAAAGCACAAGCGAGCTACATTTCCTAAACAGAGTTCATGGAGAGCAAAAATGCCATTGGAATTTATACACACAGACATATGTGGCAGAATGAAGACTCCTTCCTTAAATGAACACATGTATTTTCTTATCTTCATTGATGACTTTTCAAGTATGACTTGGGTGTATTTTTTGAAGGGAAAGTCAGAGCCCTTTATTGTGTTCAAAAAAATTAAAGCTTTTGTTGAAAGAAAAAGTGGAAAGGAGATTAAAGCCATTCGCAGTGACAGAGGAGGTGAATATACCTCAAAAGAGTTTGAAGATTATTGTAAAAATGAAGGAATATGGAAGCAATTAACAATTGGTTACAGTCCACAGCAAAACGGTGTTGCCGAAAGGAAAAACCGTACTATTGTGGAGATGACAAGATCAATGTTGAGTCAAAAAGGATTGCCAAAATCCTTTTGGGCTGAAGTTGTGAATACAGCTGTTTACATTCTTAATAGATGTCCAACAAAAGCTGTGAAGAATATGAGTCCATTTGAAGCATGGAGCGGCATCGAGCCTTCGGTGAGACATCTTAAATTTTTGGCTGCATTTGTTTTGTTCATATTCCTTCTCAGAAAAGATCAAAATTTGATGAGAAGAGTGAAAAATGTATTTGTGTTGGTTATAGTTCCAACACTAAGAGCTTTAAATTATATAATGTTAAGACTAACAAAATTGTTGTTAGTAGAGATGTAATTTTTTATAAAGATAAGGTTTGGGATTGGAAAGAGAAGAAGGTGCAAGAGATCACTCATGCAATTTTCCAGAATCCTCAAAAAGCTTCAAGGCAGCCACATGAAGATAACTTTCTTCCTACGACACCAGTCAACTCAAGCTTAAGCTCAAGTTCAAGTGATAATGGTTCTTCAACCTCATTATTTTCTTGCTCACCTCCAAGAAAAACCAGAAAGTTGAGTGAAGTTTATGAATCCTGCAATTTTTCAATCATTGAACCAAAAAGCTTTGAAGAAGCAACAAATGAAGAAGTATGGGTGAAGGCGATTGAGAAAAACGAAACTTGAGAGCTGGTTAATCGTCCCAAAACAGAGAAGTTGTTGGAATTAAAAGGATTTACAAGACAAAGCTAAATCAAGAGGGAATTTACAGAAGCATAAGGCAAGACTTGTTGCAAGGGTCTTTACTCAAAAGCCAGGCATTGATTTCTATGAAACCTTTGCTCTTGTTGCTAGACTTGAAACAATAAGAACATTAATTGCTCTTGCTGTTCAAAAACATTGGAACATCTATCAATTAGATGTAAAATCAGCTTTTCTAAATGGGGTTTTGAAAGAAGAAATATGTATTGAGCAGCTAGATAGGTCAATGGTGAAAGGGGGAGAAAATAAAGTTTACAAATTAAAAAAGGCTCTATATGGGTTGAAACAAACTCCCCGAGCTTGGTACGAAGAAATTGATAAATTCTTCACCATGAATGGGTTTCGAAGAAGTAAAAGTGAACCCACATTATGTACTAGAAACATAAATGGAAGTGTTCTTATTGTTTCAATCTATGTTGATGATTTAATTTTTATTTGCAATGATGAGAAGTTGCTTCTTGAGTTTAAAAAGAATATGATGCAAACATATGAAATGAGTGATTTGGGGTTATTGCATTATTTTTTGGGCATAGAAGTGTGTCAAAGTGAAGAGAGGATTTTTATTTGCCAAAAGAATTATGCAAAAAATATTCTAGAAAAAATTAATATGAGTGGTTGTAATGTTGTTGATACACCACTTGTTGTGAATGAGAAGTTGAGGCAAGATGATAGTAGTAAGAAGACAAATGCTTATTTGTATAGAAGTTTGGTTGGTAGTCTTTTGTATGTGACAGCAACAAGGCCAAACATTATGTTTGCTGCAAGCTTGTTATCTAGGTATATGCAAAGTCCAACTCAAAATCACATGGGGGCTACTAAAAGAGTGTTGAGGTATTTACGGGGCATTTTGGATTATGGAATTCTATACTAGCCAGTGAAAGACTCAAAATTGGTTGGTTTTTCGGATAGCGATTGGGTTGGGTGCCTTGATGATATGAGGAGCACCTCTAGTTATGTGTTCTCACTTGGTTCAGGCATATGTTCTTGGAGTTCAAAGAAGCAGAAGACTGTTGCACAATTTCAACAGAAGCAGAATATGTGGCTGCAGCAAAAGCAACTTCACAACCAATTTGGCTTCGAAGAATTCTTGAAGACATTGGTGAAAAGCAAGAAGATCCTACAATGTTGTAATGTGTCAATAAATCAGCCATAGCCATGGGAAGGAATCCAATAAGCCATGATCGTACGAAGCACATTGCTATCAAGTTTCACTTCATCAGAGAAGCAGTTGAACAAGGTGAAATTCAACTCATGTACTGTAGGACTCAAGATCAAATGGCTGATATTCTTAATAAAGTTGTTACTAGAGACAAGTTCATCTATCTTAGGGAATTGATTGGAGTTACAAAGAAAGTGCATTAAGGGGAGTGTTGGAAGTTAATGCACTTCTAGAAATATCTAAGAAACTTATTTCTAGTATTTAAGTAAAAGTAGTATTTGAGTAAATGTGCTAGTGTAACACCCATATTTTCAGGCCCAATTTGAAAAGAAAAAAAAATGGGATAAGCGTGAAGCAGAAAAGGCATCAGGTGAGTAAGCCAAGTGAACTGCATGGTTGACAGGCAGCTGTGAGCTTAGTTAATTAGCTCACAACTTCAGTTGTGTCCTTCCATGAGTATATATATGAGGATAAATATTGTAAGAGCTAGAAAGCAGTAGAATCAAACGGAAGAAAGGAAAGAGAAGAAAAAAGAAAAGTCAGTGAAGCTCTCGTAATTTCAGATTTCAGTTGATTCTTCTTTGATATCCAGTTTCTAATTGGATCTTGTGATTGATAGGGAAAGAAGACGAAGGGAACCTAGCATACTCAGTCTAAGATAAGCTTGACGTCTAAGTGGTGAGTGAATTAAGTTTCAGTTTTGTTTTTAACTCAAGTTTCAGTTTTATGCTTTAATTGCTGCAAATCATTTTAAACTTTTTATTGCTTTTTATGATTGATGGTGAGTATACAGAGAACCAAAAATATATATTTATGCTTATATTAGCATTTAGAAACAGTATATTATTTTTATGAATTATCAAGAAGAGATTATGATTTCTATAAAAGCACCATGTACCCTTCCCTAGTTATGATTATGGTTGGCTTTTGGGGCCGTTCTACACATGTGTATGTCATAAGTCGCTCTGCATGTGCATGACCAGAGAAAGAGTAATAGAGTCGCTCTGTACTTGTATGACCAGAGAGTCGCTCTGCCCGAGCATGACCAGAGAAAGAGTAATTGAGTCGCTCTATTCGGGTATGACCAGAAGTTATTCATGACTCGGCGTTTGTCCGAAGTAGTTCGGCTTACGTTTGGAGGATATCCCCGGTACGAATTTGGTGAAGATTAAGATTTTATAAAGATTAAGATTTTATAAAGCATTTATTCTTGTTCAGCAAAGAGAAGCATTCAGTTTATTCAGTTTATTCAGCACGAAAGTAGATATATTATCTTATACCATGTATTGCTGAATGGTTATTGTAAAGTGGTTTAGAAAAGTGTTTTTAAAAGTTTTCATTCACTCACTGGGCGTTAGCGCTAATCCTTTCACTCTTAAAAATTTATCCAGGTAGCTGCTCGGTTGTACGGACTCAGAAGTTTTGAGGTGGGCCACTCGATGACATCATGAAGCATAAAAGTCATGCATTTTAAATTTTCATGTACATATTTCAAAATATGAGGTCGGCATGGTCGGAATGGTAGGCATGGTCGGGATGGTAGCATGGTCAGAACGTGGTCGGATTTCTACTCGTTTCTGTTCGGCCTACTCGGCCCACTTGACCTACTCGGCCCACTTGGCCTATTCGGTCTACTCGGCCTACTCGGTTTCTTACTCGGCCTGTTTCATTTCCCACTCGGGATGACTGGTTACTTAGTTTTTTTAAAGTTGTCGGTTTTTTGTCCGAACGGTCATTTTTGATAAACTTTTTGTAACGGACGAAAATATATGTAAAGAAATTATAATTATGTACATTTTGTACTCTCCAGTATTCTCCTCATATTTTATTTGATTCAAACAAGTATTTCCGAATGGAGATTTCAGCAGAAAGTCCTTTTATTATGCTAGAGAATGTAGAGCCCATAGAGTTTCCCTTGTACTCAAGAGAGGAGTCGGGGCAGCCCACAGGGCCTCCTCGTACTCAAGAGAGAGGAGTCGGGTGGGTCCCATCAGCTAGTCTTTTTGTATTCTCTATGTATTTGAGTCATTACTAGATATGTCTGGAAGTGTCTTTTGCCAATTATAAATATATGTCTGTAAAACTCTTTGTATTCAAGAGAGATAATTAATATATGAAAGCTTGAGCTCTGCTGTAGCAACTCAATTCACAACAAAATCAATTCCCTCTACTTTTAACAAATGTTAGCATTCAAATTCTTCTTGTTATTTCATTTATCTCATGGATTCATATAATTAGCATCTTAAACTTCAAAGCAATGCACCTCGATCTCTACTTGACTTGGTGGTAAATGATACCCATTCAATCTATCAATGCAAACAATGATACTTTTCCATCCCTTTTTTTTTGTTGATAAAATGCTGAATAAATGAATGTAGGAATACAATTATGAGAGCGAAGACGAAGACCATGTAGGTGATGAAGAAGGTGAAGGCGATGACAGAGACGATGAAGATAATGAAGATGATTCAGCATCCTAAACTTGCATTTTCATCCAAGTTGCATCCTCTAATCTTCGAGAAAGACTTCAGTGGACTGGACCACTAAGAAAGAACATGTGATAACTTTTTATTTAAAAGTATATTTTAAAAGGGCTCGGTTGGAATTGTATATTTGTTGAATTGCTGGGTGAATTTCCGGTCATTAGTTCTTAATTCAAGAATATATAAATATTAAAGGATTAAAAAAAATTAAAGGAAAAAAAGTCAACTCAAAATATCCATTAACCATATAGATAATATATCATATTATAGTTAACAGTAATGTTAAGGTTTTTAAATTTTTTAAAAAATTGATATACCACGTTTTAATATGATTTGAAAAAATATTAAAAAACCTTATTTAAAAAATATTGAAAGGAGAGATAATTTTTTTAAATATAATGTTTAATTTAAAAGTTAACGGAGGTCAAATTTTCAATGGTGCGATGCAGTGCATCTATTGCGTTGAATATTATCGAAAAAATCTTGTATGGAATAACTATACAGTGAGATCAGAAGATCTTCTAATGAGATTTTACGATTTATTTTAGAAATATAAAAATAAATTATAAAATTTTAATCTGATACAAATCTTAAGATTTGACGTCTCACGTCTTACAACCTGACATCTAATGACTGCCAGACAAAATTCCCTCTCCCGATCTACTGATAATCCCCTTGCTTTAGCCAGGATTTGATTGGAAGACAAAAAATAATAATTTATGATGAATAGATGATCGATGGCAGTGGTTTTTATTTATTTAATTATTTTGAAAAAGGTGACAGTAGTTTATTATCTAAACAGTACGTGAAACATCGCTTTCTTGGTTGCTGCCTTTCAAACTAAAAGCTGGATATAAACATCCCTAGAGCCCTCGGGTCTCGGCCTCTCGGGGGAAGTTGAGATTGAGGTAGTATAAAACATCTTGCTTTTATAGTCAAGGTGCACGCCAACGAGCCAACGTCTTAAAAATCAATAGCTGGAGCGATGATATTTCCAGGTATTTATTTACTTCGTTGATCTTGAATTTAAATAGTATTTGTAGTCGTTTGTTCTTTCTAAACTAATATGATATATGTAAGACAATAAAGCTACAGTTGAATGCAAAACCTTTTAGAGTACCAATTGAAATGCATGATTGTTTGTTTAACAGCATTGACTTTGTAATTCTTGGAGTTGTTAATGGTTCTGTTTTTGTATGCACAATCTTTCTAAATCAGTTGTTAGCAGTTTGATCTATTCAATGAGGAGGAGGATAGTAGTGGAGCTATATTCTCCAAGTTTACGGATTCTTTGGAAGGAATGGGATGCGCGGGTAACGGTTGTACTCAATCTTACCATCCAGATACTACTTAGCATTCTGGGGAAATCGTAGAAAATCTAGTAGAAAACTTGCAATTCGAGTTTTATTTGGTTAGGCTACATTTCTGCAGACTCTGTAGCAACTTTTGCCCTTGGTATACTATCAAGTAACGTTACAGATATGTACGATCAGCGTAATAATAATGCTGTGGATACCAACACTGGAATAGCCGCATTCTGGGCACCCTTTCTTCTTTTGCACTTGGGTGGTCCAGACAGCATTACTGCTTATGGCCTTGGAAGACAACGAACTCTGGTTGCGACAAGGGATTGGACTAATTGTTCAGACAGGAATGGCACTCTATGTCTTTCTCATGGGTTGGACAGGCTCTCGCCTTTCAGTTTCTGTCCCTTGTAATGTTTCTTCCGGGTTGGTCAAGTATGGAGAACGAGTATGGATACTAGATCAGCAAGCAATAAGATACGCAGAACATCAATGGCTAGAGATAAATTTTTTTATAGAAAAGAAAATTTCTATAAGGAAAATGATATTAAGCAAAATTCAGGATACTTTATTGGAGTAGATAGACTTGTTGAGATTCAGCTCCCAGTAGATCTCTCAGGGTTGAATAATAACAATTCCATCACTGATGAAGATGTTTTACTAGTAGCCTACGGATGAATGGATATAAGTAAATCGTCTATTTGTAGATTCTACACTCAATTACATGGAGAGAGACACCAGCCATACCTTCTTCAGAAACATATCATCCGAAGATGCTTTCAGGGTAATTGAAATTGAGCTTGGATTGAGATACGATTTGCTTTACACCAAGACACTGCTAATCTTAAAACCTTGGCACTTATGCCTGCGCGTCTTCACTTTCTTACCACTTCAGTACTGATTCTCGTTACTGTTCTTGTTCACAAAGACAAGTATTCAAAAGTTGATCTTTCCATAACATTCATGTCGCTAATTGTATCTTTTCTCTAGAGATATATGCAGCATTGGTTCTACTCTCCTCGGACTGGTTTCTTGTTTGGTTGACTAAAAAGCATTACAAAACTTCCAACCTGATGAAAGCCGGTATTTCTTCTTCTTTAATTTCCCTGTTTAAGATGTTGGGTGCAAATTTGATAGCGGTGAGAAATTAGAAAAAAATGAAAAGCTTAGGTACAGAAAATTTTGATTTGCAGAACTGCAACTCATGTTTATACTTGCTGTGTTTTTATTCTCTTAATAATACTTCAACATTACAGCAACAACTTTATGTAAGGCAAAGATCATTTTAGAGAATTATTTAGGACAATTATAGTTTCAATACAAGTGCTTGAAAAACCAAAGGATACCTAGAGCTCTACAACATTTATTTTGTTTGGAAAATATCATGCCAGCTGAATCTTATATTTCCAAGATTGCAAGTTACTTTTCAACACCCCCACTTAATTTGTAATCTTGAGTTTAGACTTGAACTTCTCTAATTTCTCCGAAGTAATTGCTTTTGTTAAAATGTCAACTGGCTGATCATCGGTGCCAATAAATTCCATAATGACTTCTCCCTCGCTAACCAAATCTCTGATGAAGTGATGACGGAGCTCTATATGTTTTGATCGAGCATGAAAGACCGAATTCTTTGTCATTGCTATTACTGACATGTTGTCACAATGAATTGTTGTTGGAGTCTTTTGCTCAAGGTCCAAATCTTTAAGAATTCTTCTCAACCACACAGCTTCACATGTAGAATCTATAGCAGCAATATACTCTGCCTCTGCTGATGATAAAGCTACAGATTTTTGCTTTCTTGAACACCATGAAATCACATTTGATCCCAAGCAAAAAGTATATCTCAAGGTACTCTTACGATCATCAAGAGACCCAGCCCAATCACTGTCAGTAAAACCAACAAGCTTACAATTATCTTCTTTTTCA
This sequence comes from Dipteronia dyeriana, assembly GCA_032871835.1. Lineage (NCBI taxonomy): Eukaryota > Viridiplantae > Streptophyta > Magnoliopsida > Sapindales > Sapindaceae > Dipteronia > Dipteronia dyeriana. The sequence goes on from CM065298.1 coordinate 3,960,317, forward strand.
TATTTGAGACCTTGCTTCTTTGTCCCTTAAAGATACCTTAAGATTCTCTTGGCTGCTGCAAAGTGAATCTTGCTTGGTTCCTGCATAAATCTGGAAACAATAGATACATAATGAATAATGTCAGGTCTTGAGTTAGTTAGATACATCAAAGACCCAACTAAGCTTTGGTACAAGCTAGCATCTGCTTTTTCTTCACCATCATTCTGCTGCAACTTCTCATTAAGAGTCATTCGAGTGGAAACAGGCTTGCATTGGCTCATATGAATTTTTTCAACAAATCTTCAGTGTATTTTTCCTGAGAAAGAATAATTTTTCCTTTGTCTTGCTTAACTTAAATGCCAAGAAAACATTCCATTAAGCCCAAATCAATCATCTCAAAATCTTTCATCATCTGCCTTTTGAAATTTTTCACCATTCTCATGCTAGTGCCAAAGTAAATTAAATCATCAACATATAGGCACAACACAAGAAAATCAGCTCCATATTTCTTGACATAAAGAGAAGGTTCACTTGAGCTTCTATAGAACCCATTTTGTGTGAAATAGCCATCAATCTTGCTATTCCAAGCACGAGGTGCTTGCTTCAAGCCATACAACTCCTTATAAAGCCGATAGACTTTTTCTTCTTTTCCTTGCACCTTGTATCCTTCGAGTTGCTCCACATAAACTTCTTCTTCTATCTCTCCATTTAAAAATGTTGATTTTACATCCAGCTGAAACACATTCAGCTCCAACTGTGTTGCCATAGCTAAAACAGTTCGTATCGTCTCCATTCTTGCAACCGGAGCATAAGTTTCTGTAAAATCAATACAGGGTTGTTGAGAATAGCCCTTAACAACTAGTCTTGCTTTGTATTTTTGAATTGAACCATCTTCTTTATACTTTATCTTGTAAATCCATTTCAACCCAATTGTCTCCTTCCCTTGTGGTAAGTCAACAAGCTTCCATGTTTTGTTCTTCTCAATCATGGATATTTCTTCATTCATTGCTTCCATCCAAGCTTCATCCTTTGAGGCTTCTACAAATGACTGAGGTTTGCAGGAAAACAAAGCAACAACACTTGAGTCATAAATTTGTCTTAGTGAACGAACCTTTCTTGGGGGCTTTCTGAATCAATTTCAACAACCTCTCTTGATGAATTTGAAACTGAATTTTGCTCTAAGATGCTGGTTTGAGAAGGATTTGCCCATGTTGTTGATGGTACATTAATTTCAAATGATTGACAATATGAAATCTACTTGTTCTTCCACTCCCATATTGCACTTTCATCAAAGATAACATCTGGAGATACTATTAGCTGATTCGTCAAAGGATTTAACAATCGATATCCTTTAGACTCGTCACTATAGCCAATGAACAAATATTTCTCCCCTTTCTCATCAAACTTTTCTCTTTTTTGAGATGAAATAGCGAGTAAGCAATGCTGCCAAAAATTCTGGGATGATCCACCACAGGCTTTCGCTTATTCCAGGCTTCAAAAGGGGCTTGGTTCATCACATCCTTTGTTGGAGAACAATTCAATATATAAACCGCGGTATGAACTGCCTCAGCCCACAAGTTGTTAGGAAGACCCTTTCATTTTAGCATACTTCTCGCCATCTTTACGATTGTGCGATTTTTTTCGTTCCGCCACACCGTTTTGCTGTGGATTTCTACTAACAGTCAGCTGTCTTTTAATGCCATTTTCTTTGCCGTAATTCATGAAAGGAGTGTAGATAAATTCACCACCGTGATCTGTTCTCAACCTCTTGATGAGATGTCCACTTTGTCTTTCTGCAAGAGCTTTAAACTGAAGAAAAATTGTGAAAGCTTCTGATTTTTCAGTCAAAAAATAAATCCACATCATTCTACTGTAATCATCAATGAAAAGAATGAAATAACGTTTGCTTCCAAGAGAAGGTGTCTCATGGGACCGCAAATGTCAGAATGCACTAGCTCCAACGGTTCTTTTGCTCTCCTTGAGGTCGTAGGAAATGGAAGTTTATGCATTTTTCTATAGATACAACCTTTACACACTTTTCCACCTGTTTCAATATCAGGCAACCCAACAACCATATTCTTGTCTTTGAGTAAACGTAGTCCCTTATTGTTCAAATGACTATACCTTAGCTGCCAAAGAGAAGACAAATCTGCATTTACAGCTTTCAATGCAAATTTCTCATCAAATGGCAACATTAGTGGGAAAACTTTGTTTTTTGACATTTCAATATTTGCTACTATGAGGTTATTTTTGTTATCAAAGATTCTGCATTTTCCAACATCAAAATCAACAGAATAATCTTTTTGAATGAGTTGTCCAACACTTAAGAGATTATGCGTGAGACTAGGCACTTAAAGAACATCATCAATGAGTTTTCTGTTACCTCCTTTAGTGTGGACAGCAATAGTGCCTTTACCTTCAGCATTTTGTAATTTCCCGTCTCCGAATTTTACTTGAGAAGTGAAGCCTGAGTCAAGTTCCACAAAGATGTTGAGATTTCCTATCATATGGTTGTTGCAGCCTCTATCCAAGTACCAAAGACTTGAGACTTCATGTTCGGCACTCATGCAAGAGTAAAATAAGTGTTCTTCACCACTTTCTTTAGTAAAATTTACCTCACTTTTATGATCTTTTTTATTTTGATGCCAGCAGTCTCTTTGAGAGTGATTTGGAATTCTACATCTCTTGCATCTATATCGTAATCTTTTGATTCATGATTAGTTCTTTTACAAATGATGCATTGAGAAAAGAATTACCAAAAGTTTGCTACGAATTTCCTCCGAATCTTTCCATTTGTTGCGGTTGTCAAGTCTTTTCCCTTTTCCAAACTGGATTTTTTTTTTCTGAAATGAGCCTCCATTTCTTTCTTGGTTTGGTCTGGTAGCCTTTCTATCAGCAACTTTGAGTTTTGACTGAAAGGCTTGCTCTACAGGTTGATTATTTGAAGAACGATTGATTGGATGCTCGTGTGCAAGAAGCGATCCAGTTAGCTCATACATTGTCATGTTGGATAAGTCCTTAGATTCTTCAATAGCTGCAGCTGCATGGTCAAACTTTGAATGAAGACTTCTAAGGACTTTTTCATGGTAATCACCACAGCTCCTTATTTGATTAACAATCTCTGCAACTCGTGAAGAGAAATCACGAATCGATTCACTTTCTTTCATTGTCAAATTATCAAAATCTTTCCACAAAGATTGCAACTTCAAGGAGATTGCTTTTTCAGAACCTTCAAACACGACCTTTAATATTTCCCAAGCAGATTTGATATTTTTACTCCAAAAATTCTGGGAAATATTGATTTGCTAACTCCTTGTTGAATGTATCGAAGAGTTGGTGCATCTCTCTTTTTATTTTCTCTGTACTGCTTTTCAATAGCTTGTCTATTTCTTACTGAAGTTTCTGTCTCTGTCTCTGTCGCAGGTAATTCAGGATATCCATCTTCAATGATATCCCAAAGATCTTGGGAGATAAAAAATGTTTGCATTTGACTACTCCAATATTCATAATGTTCTCCATCAAAAATTAGCACTTGACTTGGAGAATATGGAAACAGAGAAGGAATTTGTGTTGAAGTCATATTGATACAGGAGGGAGAAAAATGATTTTTGGATAGTTGTAAACCTGGCTATGATACCAAATTTGTTGGATGCAAATTTGACAGTGGTGAGAAATTAGAAAAAAATGGAAAGCTTAGGTAGAGAAAATTTTGATTTGCAGAACTGCAACTGCATGTTTATTCTTGCTGTGTTTTTATTCTCTTAATAATACTTCAACATTACAGCAACAACTTTATATAAGGTAAAGATCATTCTAGAGAATTATTTAGGACAATTATAGTTTCAATACAAATGCTTGAAAAACCAAAGGATACCTAGAGCTCTACAACATTTATTTTGTTTGGAAAATATCATGCCAGCTGAATCTTATATTTCCAAGATTGCAAGTTACTTTTCAACATAAGACTCCTAGGTGGTCCAAAAAAATGTCCCAATACAGTCTTTTAAATTTCACCAACAAAGCAAAACCTAATCACCAAGCTTGTAATAAGATTTTAAACATGATTGGGTCGATACACATGTACTTCAATAGTCAATATTGGGACCGTGACATCCCCGAAGATTTAAGAAGGTTAATCTTCCAGGTTTTCAAGCAAAAAGCTGCGGATGTGGAAGTAAACTCTGAATTACTTCGCAGAGAGAAGAGCGAAGAAGAAGCGGGCAATATTAAAGACATCATTCCAGGTATAAGCATCAGGGAAGAGTTTGAGAACAACATTATGGTCTGGAACATTGCTACTGAAGTTTGTTACTACTTGGATCGAGAAATTAATCCTGTGAATTGTAAATCGATAAAGCAAATCTCTCGATACTTGATGTATCTTCTAGTCCAGCATCCTTCCATGTTATCAGTTGGAACGGGACAGAATGTCTTTCAAGAAATAACTGGTGTGGTTGAGTCTGTAATTTCATCCCAATGTGCTGGGATCGATGTGACAAGAAAAAACCAAGTATGTCATAGATTACTTGAATATTTTACCAGCGGTGCTGCACTTAAGGACAACAAAAAAAGTTATACAACTGAATTGTCCGTGATAAAGACAGCGATCGACTTTGTTAAAAAAATGAACAAAACTTACCCATCAAAGGTATGCTTAACTTTTGATATATATTTTTATGTTCGTTAACATGATCTATATATGTGTAATATTTTTAATTATAACAATTTTCTTACTTTGTTTAATTTTATATATATGATCACTACTGCAGCCAGCTGATGCGGATGCAAAATGGCAGAAAATTGGTAGCAAGTGGTTTAAAATGCTGGTACAAGCAGCAAACAACTGCAGAGGAAATGAACATGCTCAACAGCTGAGACGTGGAGGAGAGTTTTTAACTCATGTATGGCTTCTCATGGCTTATTTTGCCTTAACAGATCACTCTGTGATATCAAAAGAACCACGTCCAATTGCTAGGCTCTTTACCAGACAGCCAACTAGCACAAATTATAAATATGGGATTGTTTGCCTTTTTTTTTGGTTTCATTTGATTTTATATGTTGATCAGTATAATCTGTTCTCATTTGATTAACGATTGATTTTGTTTTCTTTTCGAGATTAGCTTTGAAAGATTAGAAAGAGTGTGCTACCAATGAAAAATTATTAAATTTTAAATAAAAAATAAAATATTTAGATAATAATATCATATTGACTCTTTCTATTGTTTTAGTAATATTAATTAATTAGTTAATATCTCTCTTATTTTATTATCCATGAAAGTAGGAAATAAAGACTATTGGTTTTCCTTTCATGATTTTAATTTCGAACTAAAAAAAGAATAATAAATAAGTTCTTATTAATTTATACATTATTCATTATTGTCAAGTCAAATATACAATATTAGAGCATCTTCAATAGCATATGTAAATTTGGATCATTAAAAGTTGTCACCTCAATATGAGGATTGTTTTCAGGGATTGCTAAATTTGATAATTGTGTAGTCCACAGTGTACATCTTTACTAAAAAAACTACTTTATTTAAATAAAAAAAATAAAAATAAAAATAAAAAATTATAAAAGACGAGAAAATGTATATGATATGAGTATTGATCTATACGTAACGAAGAAACATATTTTACTTGACTGAAAGTTTTGGGATCGAAACAATGATGAGATGCATAGGTAATTAGAAAAAGGAAAAGACAAAAAAGCCATAGATGAGAGATATAATATAAAATTACAACAACATTTATTTTGGATTAAGTTTGTATTTGATGATTGAAAGTCGATCTTCAAATTTGATTATTGGAGAGGTAATTTGATTATTGATAACTACTATTGTAAAATTTTAGTGACTCTGTTGTACAACGTTTTTCGGATAAATAATCATATTTTGATTACTCTTTCACTTTTGAGGATACCATTGGAGATGTTCTTATTTCATATATTTTTACTGCAAAAAGCTAAGTAAATATTGAAGTCATACTATCATATTCTACATATTCTACGATACTTATCTTATCTTGAGACAACTTTTAAGTTTGACTCTAATTTGTTTGCTAATCGCATAAAAAAATAAATCAATTTCGTTGAGGTGATTTTCGTCATAAAAAATAGTGATATGTTACATTTTAGTTCTCAAATTAATATCTTTTTTTTTTTATGAAATTAACTTTATGACTAAACAATATCACATTTTTTTAACAACTTATTTTCTTAAATATAAATTTTTTTTTCTCGAGTAACTTTTGAATATTAATTTTTGTGTTAGCCCCTCCAAAACCAAATTACTAGCTTCACCCCTGCTCTGACCCATCTAATGTTAGCTAGATTTCAAAGCCTAATATGCAGGGGCGGACTACAAATCCGCAATGGGGCTAGCCCTGCCCAATGAAAAAAAAAATGCAATTAACAAGTTTATAATCTTTATATATATAAGAAATAATCAAAAAAATTATTGGTTTATTGTTTTTAACCGTAAATATTTTTTATATATTTATCACTTTTAGCTTTAAATAGACAAGATTGTTTTTCACTCACCCACAAATTTGGAAATCAACTAGCATGTAAGTTGAAAATTATTGACATGTAAGTTGAAAGTTAATTGGCATGTAATTTAAAACTTAACTGACATATAACTTGAAAAATCAACTCTATGTAAATTGGAATCAAATGTTATGTAACTTGGAATCAAAAGGCATGTAACTAAGTTACGTGTTAGGTAAAGTAAAATTTATGGATAATTTTATCTAAAAGTAATCAAAAATAACAAAGCCAATAAAATATAAATGGATGACTAAAAAACAATAAACCAATAAAAATTTTGGGTCTTATGAATTCATATATATTATACTTTAGTACTATAAATTTCAAGTATTTATCATTTGGCCATCGAACTCCAAACTCTTGGTTTCGTCCCTACTAGTATGTACGAATATTGGCCACTTTTATGGGCGTGTATTCGATTGAGATTTTAATATACATTTTAGGGATGTAAGAATTTTATGGATTTGCAAGACTATTTGGATTATTAAGATAATTAGGATTATACTATTAGGATTATCTAGATTTTATTCAACAATTTTTAGACTTTATAAACATGGATTTTTAAGAGTCGATTGTAGTATTCAATTTTCTCTCCACGTTAACAATTACCCACACCCACTATAAATGTGTGGTTGTGGTGAACGTCTTTAACTTATAATTTTTAAGCGTCCTTACTAGAGAACCAGCATTTATATATGTATATTAGTAAAACATCTATATCTTTATCCACGCTAGTCATTCCAATTTATGTATAAATAAACCATTATTTACACCTATCAAAAGAACATAAACAATAATAAATATGTCATGATTAGAAATCATTACCTTTACTCAACATCTGTTCTATAAAATTATCACATATCATTAAAGAGAATTAATGAATGTAATTGAGTGATTTAAATACCAACAACCAACCATTTTTTTTGTCTCCCAAAAAACTCCAAAAGTCTTCATGTATTTATGCATATCAACCAAGATTGAAAATTGACTTTAATTCTTTCATTCTCCCACTTGAAGTCATCTTTTCATGGTCTGGTTATCCTTCTGATCTTTGCTCAAATTCCTGCTACGTATGTTTATGCTAGACCATAGGGGGATCTACACCACATGAACTTGTCAGTATTGATAGCCATAGTTATTACATCTGCTAGATTCTCCTTGGTGTGTATCTTTTGCATTAAGTTAAAAAGAAAAAAAAAACTAAGTAAAATAACTTAAATTGCTACTAGTCCCTACGCTATTGGCCAACCCGACCATCCAACAACTATTGATCAATCAAATGACCCAACGAAACACGAATCCATGAACAACGCACTACTCCACCCTCAAACCTCCAATCTTTGGTCACCAATCACCAATCCGTGAACAGCAACTCGTTCAAGCTGAAGATCTGATTGGGTATGAACGATCTAATGGGGTATGGAAGTTGAGAAAACTAAAAATTTGTGATGATCTGATGGGGGTGTGAAGGCTAAGGAATTTGAAGATGATTTTGAGCAAGAGAGAAAAGTCTGAAAAGTATTGAAGGAGATGACAAGACAATTTTAGATTCAAGCTATTTAAACATATCACTAAAAATTCTGAAAAATCCATTTTGTCATGAAATCCTAAAAATCTTGATCTCAATTCAATACCATCAGACAATTTGCTGCATCTTGAAAGTCTAAATCCAATACCACAAGATTATATGGACTTCTTAAAAAAAATCTTAAAAGTCCAGATTCAATACCACAAGACAATATGGTCTTTTTAAAAATATCATTAAAGTCTTGATCGAATACCATCAGACTTTTCTAACTTGTTAAAAAGTCTCAATCAAATACCACCAAACTTTTACTTCCTCAAATTGTCTAATAAAAACTTGAACCAATACACCTCCCTTAATTAGGTGCAAAAGATTCATTTATTGTTGAGAATAAATCGCACTCATATAAATCCAATCATAAGCAAATAATAAGAAAACAATATGAAGAAAAAATGACACAAAAGATTTTACGTGGTTCAGCAATTTGTCTATGTCCACGAAGCGTACCGCACTCAATTCACTATTTTTCAGAGTTGATTACAATCTCTCTATCTCTCTTTCAATCTTTCTATAATTTATCTCTCTTTCGATCTTTCTATAATTTATCTCTCTCTAGCAATTTTTCTTATACATTACACACTCACATAATAGTCGTATTTATATAGGAACACTAGGGTTGGCCAAATCCTAGTCGGAATCTATTTACTTTTCCACGGAAGATTTCCTTTTCCGTAAAAAAAAATTGCTAGACTGTAGTCCCACCGCTATTGAAGTCACAATGCTCCTTACAGAGCGACCCTACTGGATTTGAGCCGCTGTCGCGCTGCTTTTATAATTCACCAACACAAAACACAACGCTTTTCAATATTGGTAAACCGTTGTTACGCTGTTAAAGTCACAACGCTCTCACAATGCTCTTCGACATTTTTGTTGGACCCAAGGGCTCAAGGGCTTGGGTGGGTTGTAGCCCGCCTAAGTTTTTTGTAAAAAAAAAATTAATTTTTGTTTTATTAATCAAACTTTGATTTTTAGTGTTAAACTTAGTAAAGCTCAATAAACAAAACTATAAAAAAATATTTTAAATTTACTAAAGACCAATAAATAAAATTTTATAAAATATGTCTAACTAATCCAAAAACTTTGTTAAAATAGATCGGCCTAAATGAAAAACAATAAAATAAAATAAAATAACTCTTCTTGTTTCAGCAATCATCATTCGATGGATTCTCAAATCCCTCACATTTATATTTTTCAACTTTCTCAAATCTCAAACTCTAACTTCTCTAGATCATGTTCTACTCGGGATAAACATGAGGAAAACAGAATAAAGAAGCCCAGCGCGTAACTCACTAGTTAAGAGTCATTAAAATACGCGAAGATATCCATATCAAATAAGAATTCCAAGAAGAATAGAATACCAAACAGAAGGGGTTCTAAATCAGGCAACAATTTTATTTCTTCAAAAAAGACTACGCATCTATAAGGAAATATGTCCTAACTGGACTATATCATTAAAGTCCTATTCGATTTCTATACAAGTATCCGAAATAGGAAAGATGACAGACTACTTCGAACAAGTAACTAATCATAATTAAATACAAAGATCTTTTGTTACTTGTACAAAAAGGATTAGGGTTCTATGAACATATAAATAGACTCATAATCTCGTCACAAAAAATATATAGAAAACATGTAGAAAAATACAGAGAGAAAAGAGAGATCAAGAGTTGTAAATCTTTTCAATAGTGGATTTTGGCTCGGTTTATTATTCAGTCACCCGTGGACGTTTCTCCGGTCATCAAAATTTTACCACGTAAAACTTACGTCCGATTACTTTCTCCTTCTCTTTCTCCTTCTCCTTCTCCTTCTCCTTCTCTTTCTCTTTCTCTTTCTCTTTCTCTTTCTCTTTCTCTTTCTCTTTGAAATCACAGCTAAAATCCAATCTTGTTGACTTTTTCCCATGCATCCAAAAATCGATGCCAATAATTAGTGCTAGAAGAAGGGATTGACCTCCGACTTAATTAAAAGTAATGGCGGGAAGCAGAAACAGTCTTTGGGATGTCCAAAAATCTCTAGATAATGTCCATATTGGCAGTAGTTCACGAGATCTCATCGCAACCAACCAACCAACATCCCTGATAGGGATTCAACAAATCCCTCCGACCAGCGAAGACCTAACACGATGCTTCCGCGAGGCGCTGCAACTGCTGGTGGCCGACGTAGCAAAGGAAGGAGTTGATCTACTGGTTGCGGAAGAAGCGTAACCTTCTAACCTCCCACCTACAAGGCTTCGTTCGGTTATAGTGGGGCCAGAACTAAATGCATCGAAAACCAGAAGGAACTCTACTCCAATTAATCAGGCTGGACGTGAAACACCCGAAGAGGAACAACCACGCTAAAGGCAGAACCATGATCAGATAGCCCGTGCAAGACACCGCAAGCATGACCGATACAAGGATCGGTCGTCATCAGAAGATAGTGATCGGCACCATCGCAAGCGCCATCACCGAACCATACGCCTGCAAGAATAGTGGGGCCAGAACCATCGCAAGAGCCAGATAGAGGAATGATTGTCACTCGGCGGTTTAACCATCATGGAGATCCGGTGGGAGATAGAGATGTAATTCAGAGCCTATCTTGAGAAGTCAAAAACAATAGGCGTCAAATGGATGCATTGGTCAGACGTTATGGGTACAACGACTTATCTGACTAAGATTCAGACAGTCCATTCACTAATGACATTCTGCGGACTTCATTTCCAGAAAGATTCAAGATGCCGCACGTGGAGCATTTTAAGAAGGATACAGATCCTAAAGAACACGTCAGACAGTATAAAAGTGTTATGGCTCAGTATGCCCATATCGACCCCTTACTATGCCTCAACTTTCCACAAACTCTATGAGACACAGGCTCAAGATGGTTCGGGAGATTACCACAGCAAGTATCGGAAGCTTCAATTAACTAAGCAAAAGTTTCTCAAGACAATTTATGGGCAACGTTCACAGGAAAAAATTAGTGGCTTACCTTTCTCAACTGAAATAAGGAAAATATGAGTCGTTGAAGAAATACCTGGGGAGATTCGGCCAAGCGGTATCAGAATCCGACAGTGCAAATGACAAAGCGATAATTGTTACGTTGATCAACAATTTACAGAATGGACGACTATCTTTTGACCTAAGAAGAGCCCGTCTAACTAGATATTCAGATATGATGGACATAGCGGGAGGATATACACTAACCGAAGAAGAAGAGTTAGCTACGGGAGGATGCTACATGCATGGAGGAAAACCCGAAAAGGACGTCGAGTCTAAGATACAGAACCAAAAGGGAAAACAGAAAGGAAACGGTAAAGAAAAAAGCAAGGACGGGGGAAACGGAGGTAATACCGAACAGACTAAGGAGAAATTTTGAGGTAGATACGCCAACTACACCCTTCTTCGAAAAAAGCATGAGGAAATCCTGGCCATACTGGAAGAGAAAAATCTGGTAAAAGAGCCACGCCGATAGTCTCAAATTGCTCGACGAGATACAACGAAATACTGCGAATTCCAAAAGAAAACCGATCATGAGACTTCCAAGTGTTACCAGCTCAGTGATTACATAGAAACCCTCATTCGAAAAAGACACCTTCAGGATGTAATCTTGAAAAGGGATGAGAGGTCAGAAACAAAGAAAGAGACCAGCGCCGATCACAGCTCCGATCGAAATCAAAGGGCCAGCCCCGAGGTCAATGAAGTAATACAAACAATCTTTGGAGGACCGTCTACTGGGAGAAGTAACCGAGAGCGAACACAGGAAATTAGAGAAGCAGTGGAGGCAAGACAGAACTTTGACGTGAACTCGGTCGAGCCTGACCCGAAGAGGGTAAAGGAAGGATGAGACCCAATAATATTCACAGAAGCTGACTCACAGATGTTCGGCCAAATGATGCCCTGGTCATAAGTGCTATGATTGGTCACCGGGAAGTTAGGAGAATCCTAATAGATAATGGAAGTTCAGCAGACATTCTCAATGTAGCCGTTTATGATCAACTCAGGTTGGACCGAAAGAATTTACAGTCTTTCCATACCCCACTCAGAGGATTCGAAAGAATTGAGGTCAGGTCTCTCGGGACAGTAAAGTTACCCGTAAAAATTGGAGCGGCACCTTGTCAAAGAACAGTATTGCTCGATTTCATGGTGGTAGACTTGGACAATTGGTCGTATAATGCATTGTTGGGTCGGCCATTCTTGAATAAAACTAAGGCCGTAACAGCCACTTATGCATTGATGATCAAATTCCTAACCGAATAAGGGGTCGATATAGTCAAGGGGTCCCAAGAGATGGCCCGAAGAGCTAACTTGTCAGTATACAAAGACAAAAATGATGGTGAACAAGTATGCACTATAACACAGCCGAGTCAAAACAAAGAGTCACTGTCATTTGAATTTGATCCAAGGGAAGAGTTGAAGGAATCCAAAAATGAACCGATCAAAGAAATTATCTTGAAAGAAGATGAACCAGATAAGAAGATCAAGATCGGGGACAATTTGGAAGGAAAAGTCAAACAAAGCCTCATTGATCTGCTTAAAGAATACAAGGATGTGTTCACCTGGAGTCATGAAGACATGGTCGGGATAGATGCCCGAATAATATCTCACCATCTCACAGTAGACCCGAATGCAAAACCAGTGATACAAAAGAGAAGGTCATTCAATCTCGAGAAAAGTCAAGCAATCAAACAGAAAGTGGAAAAGCTACTCGTTGTAGGGTCAATTAGAGAGATCAACTACCCTCAATGGGTAGCTAATGTAGTCCTCGTCCAAAAGAAAAATGGAGAATGTGCGTAGATTTCACATATTGAAACAAAGCATGCCCAAAAGACAGTTTTCCACTCCCTAGGATAGACCAACTAGTGGATGCTACATCAGGCCATGAATTGCTCAGTTTTATGGACGCCTACTCCAGATATAACCAAATCCGGATGAACGAGGCTGACGAAGAAAAAATAGCGTTCAGACCTGCGAGAGACATTTGATGTTTTGAGGAGATACCAAATGAAGTTGAATCCGAATAAGTGTTTATTCGGAGTTCCTTCAGGAAGGTTCCTGGGTTTCCAAGTTCACCAAAGGGGAATCGAAGTCAATCCTGAAAAGATCCAAGCCCTGCAGAGAATGACCTCACCAAGGATACTAAAAGAAGTACAGTGCTTAACAGGATGGTTAGCTTCCTTGTGTAGATTCATCTCAAAGGCCACAGACAGATGCGCACCCTTTTTCAAATTAATTAAAAAAGGAAAAGGACTCGAATGGAACGAAGAGTGCGAGCAGGCATTCTTAAAAATAAAAGAGTACCTAGGGCAAGCTCCCATCCTTTCAAAACCACAAATGGGAGAGATACTCCATTTATACTTATCAATTACAGAACTAGCAACAAGCTCAGTTCTAATCAGAACAGAAGATGGAGTACAGAAGCCAGTGTATTATACCAGCAAAGTACTTTTACCAGCCGAGACCAGGTATTCATAGGCAGAAAAAAAGGCCTAAGCATTGGTTTCAGCGGCAAGGAAGCTAAGGCCATACTTTCAGGCTCATACAATCCAGGTTCTCACCGACTGCCCATTGAAGTAAGTTTTACATAAGCCAGAGATTTTAGGAATACTAACCAAACGGGCAATCGAGCTAAGTGAATTCGATATCCACTACGTCCCCAGGACATCTCTCAAAGGACAAGCAGTGGCAGATTTTATAGCAGAGTTCACATAACCAAACCTGGAAGCAAAAAAGATGAGGGTAAAAATTTTCCATGGAGATTATATGTTGACAGCTCTTCAAATACTCACGGCAGCGGGACAGAGATAGTAGTATGCACTCCAGAAGGAGATGATGTCGAATGTTCCATGAGGTTTGACTTCAAAGCAACCAATAATCAAGCCGAGTACGAGGCTACTAGCTGGACTCAGAGTCTACATAGCTCTCGAGACAGATGAAGTCGATATATTTAGCGATTCACAGGTAGTTGTCAACCAAGTCCTGGACGAATACCAAGTCAGGGATAAAGGCATGATAGCCAATGTGACATTGCAAAACAGCTCCTTCAGAAATTCTAAGAATATAGGATTGCCTAGATCCCTAGGGAGAATAATGAAAAGGCAGGCGCTTTGTCCAAACTAGCATCAGCAACAACCACAATCAGGCCAAAAACTATTCATGTTGCACATCTCCTCAAACCGAGCACAGTTGAGCCAAAAAACTTTAAAATTTTAGAAATCCGAACACCGTCAGATGGTTGGATGACCCAACTGAAAAGGTTCCTGAAAGAATGCGTGCTCCTGAAAGATCCCCTACAAGTAAAACATATCTGGTATCGATCAATTAGGTACATATTAGTCGGAGGAGAACTATACAGAAGGGGGTTTTCCCGAACACTTCAAATATATGTGTCAGATGAAGATGCATGTCAGATATTACAGGAAATCCATGAGGGAGTTTGTGGAAACCATACTGGGGGTAAAAGTTTAGCACACAAGGTACTCATGCAATGTTATTATTGGCCTACTTTATTCTCAGATGCACAGCAATGTTCGGAGAGTTGCAATACTTGCCAAAGGATTGCTAATGATATCTGACAACCCCCTGAACAACTTAGATACCTCATATCCCCATGGTCATTCGCCATGTGGGGTTTGGATTTAATTAGCCCAATGCCAGTTAGGACAGGGGGTGGAGCGAAGCATGCCATAGTAGCCGTTGACTATTTCACGAAGTGGGCAGAAGCTGAAGCATTAGTGCATATCACAGAAGCAAATACCATAATTTTTATGAAAAATAATATACTCTATAGGTTTGGAGTCCCAAACACTATCATCACTGATAACGGCACACAGTTCGATAACATGAAATTCAGACAGTTGTGCAAGGAGTACCAAATTGCCAATTACTATGCCACACATGCCCATCCTCAAACAAATGGGCAGGCTGAAGCAGTAAACAAAATTATCAAGCATACACTCAAAGCAAAGCTGGATGCCAAGAAAGGAAGATGGGTTGAAAAGCTTCTCGAAGTATTATGGACGTATCGGACGACAGCAAGAACTTCAACAGAAGAGACTCCATTCACTTTAGCAATTGGAACAAAAGCTGTTATCCCCATAGAAACGTCGTTTGTATCACCCCGGGTCAGGCTATATAATGAAGATCAGAATGTTGATATGCTGTTACAAAATCTAGATAAGCTAGAAGAACAAAGTGAAAAGTCCCAAATACGAAATATGACATATCAGCAAAGAGTAGCTCGCCACTACAACTCTCATGTTCGGGTCAGGAAATTCCAACTAGGAGACCAGGTACTCAGGAAGGTATCATTGAATACAAAAAATAAAGTTGCAGGTTCCCTGGCTGATAAGTGGGAAGACCCGTACAAAATCGAAGGAATAGCTGGCCATGGAGCATATTGGATTGCACGACCTAATGGAGGGGTTTTACCTCGACCATGCAATGCCCAATATCTGAAAATTTTCTATCCATAAATTATTTTTTGTTTCCTTTAGTTAGGACAATTTTAGTTTTGGAATTTAAATTTTTAATAAGAACATATGAAAGACGAGCATGATAACAAGAACATACAAATAGAATACTCGAGACCATTGATTCTCGAATGGGCGGAGAAGCTCGAAGGAGCATGCCAGCCGAGCAAGATCAATTGAACTTAGCAAAAAGGCAAACCCGATGCACTAGATTCTGAAGAAAGGCTAGGGACTCTATCGAAAAAAATTCTGGTGAAATGCGTAGCCGTGTCAAGCAGTTCGAAAATCTTAACGATTCAGTAAACCCTTGCACAAAAAAACTGGGGAGACGTCCTCAGTAATATGTAAGGACTCGAACATATGATCATGGTGAGCCTTGATGTAATGTTTGGGTAACAACCTGAGTATGAAACGAGTAAATTCACTTATTTGTTTCAAGATGACTCGATAAATATAGGTCAGTTTAATAAGATACTTGGCGTTGAAAATAATCGGGTAACAAAAACCAAGTTTAAAAGATACTCGGTGAAGTTACTCTGACAAAAACAACCAGTTTAATAAGATACTTGGCATAAAGATTACAACAGTCAGTTTAATAAGATACTTGGCATAAAGATTACAACAACCAGTTTAATTGGATACTTTGCTCAAAATATTGCATTAGCCTGTTTAATAAGACACTTGGCACAAAAGATTGTGGTAGCCAGTTCAGAAAGATACTCGGTAACAATAGAATCAAGTTAAAGAAAATACTCGGTGAAATTCCTTGAGCAATGAATCAGATCAAACCACTCGATTTTCAGAATTACAGTTAACTCGGAATTTCATTGATAATCTTTACAAAGAATCTTTACAAAAATGAAATTTCTACAAAATAAATCAAGGTTAGAAGGATTTAGAACTCTTGCCGATGCTCGGGTCGGGCACCATTTCGTATTCGCGGAGGAGACTTTCATTGGAAGGCCAAGCAATCGTATCGACCGAATCATCTATCCATTTGTTGTAATCTTCTCACGGGATCGGCCCGACATCAGGCACCGAACCTTCTACGCCCGACTCTTGACTATCATAAAAGGTCGAGAGGGAGTGCTCTGATGGAACCTCCAAATGCATGGGATGAGGCTCTTTACCTCAACTACGGCAATAAGATTTCCACTCCTTCATCTGAGTCTGAAGAGATTCCAAATACCGATCCACATGATTCTTGATCGACAGCTCCCAGTTGGTTCGGGCTTTTTCAGTTACCCGATTCTTGACCTTAAAAAATTCACCAGCTGAAACTAACCCTCACAGAAATTTCTGAAGGAGAAGGGCATCATAAGTAGTGGATCTTTTAAAACGGTCAACCCCTTGGACTTTGAGTTCCAACCTGGTGTCTTTGGATAAAGATTCGACTGTCAAAGCTTGGCGCTCTAAGTCTTCAATCTTCTTTGCATACGCCAACTTGGATTGCTCTGCTTTCTGTTAGGCTTTAAGCATTGATTCCTTGGTAGAAGACAACATATTTTAAAGCTGCATAGCCTTCTCCTCTGCCAAAGAAGATTTTTCCTCGGCCGCCACTTGCTTTGCCAAACAATGGTCAGCAAACACTTGGGCGGACCCAACTTTCTTTTGATAAGTCGATTTGACCCGAGCACGGCTACCCTCACTTTCTTTCAGTTGAGCCTCAAGACGCCTTATTCTATCGGCTTGATGCTGTTGCGTCTGAACCAGCTCAGCAAACTCGGCCACCATCTACAAAAGAGTTTAATTAAAAATCTAGCAAGCAAGCTAGACAATTGAGAATTGGGAATAAAACTTATATAAGATGCGCCGTTAAAAACATTCTGAAGACGACTCGATAAAAACGCGTCCCTGAGGTGGCTCCAATGATCATCCCCGATGAAAGCCCGACCAGATGACATCGCCCTGAGCATATCCTGGGGAGAAGGATAGGAAGGACCTCCTGAAGATTCAGCCCTTAGATCTTCAATAATCCTAATTAGCCTAATAGTCCTAATTATCCTAATAATCCAGATAGTCTTGCAAATCCATAAAATTCTTACATCCCAAAATTGTATATTAAAATCTCAATCGAATACACGTCCATAAAAGTGGCAATATTCGTACATATTAGTAGGGACGAAACCAAGAGTTTGGAGTTCGATGGCCAAATGATAAATACTTGAAATTTATAGTACTAAAGTATAATATATATGAATTCATAAGACCCAAAATTTTATTGGTTTATTATTTTTAATCATCCATTTATATTTTATTGGCTTTGTTATTTTTGACCACTTTTAAATAAAATTATCCATAAATTTTACTTCACTTGACACATAACTTTGTTTCATGCATTTTGATTCCAAGTTACATACCATTTGATTCCAAGTTACATAGAGTTGATTTTTCAAGTTATATGTCAATTAACTTTCAACTTACATGTCAATGATTTTCAAGTTATATGCTAGTTGATTTCTAAATTTGTGGGTGAGTGAAAGACAATCTTATATGTTTAAAGATAAAAGTGATAAATATTTTAAAAAAAATATGGCTAAAAACAATAAAAAAAATAATTTTTTTATTATTTCTTTTATATATATATATAAAGATTATAATTTTGTTAACTGCAAAAAAAAATTCATTGGGCAAGGCTATCCCCATTGCGGATTTGTAGTCTGCCCTGCATATTAGGCTTTGAAATCTAGCTAACATCAGATGGGTCGGAGCAGAGGTGAAGCTAGGAATTTGGTTTTAGATGGGCTAACGTAAGAATTAATATTCAAAACTCACTCGAGAAAAAAATATTTATATTTAAGAAAATAAGTTGTTAAAAAAATGTGATACGCTTTAGTCATAAAGTTAATTTCATAAAAAAAAAAAGATATTAATTTGATAACCAAAATGTAACATGTCACTATTTTTTATCACGAAAATCACCTCAAATGAAATTGATTCACCTCAAATGAAATTGATTTAATTTTTTCTACGATTAGCAAACAAATTAAAGTCAAACTTAAAAGTTGTCTCAAGATAAGATAAGTATTGTAGAATATGATAGTATGACTTCAATATTTACTTAGCTTTTTGTGGTAAAAATAAATGAAATAATAGCATCTCCAATGGTATCCTCAAAAGTGGGAGAGTAATCAAAATATGATTATTTATCCGAAAAACGTTGTACAGCGGTCACTAAAATTTTACAATAGTAGTTATCAATAATCAAATTACCTCTCCAATAATCAAATTTGAAGATGACTTTCAATCATCAAATACAAACTCAATCCGAAATAAATGTTGTTGTAATTTTATATTTTATCTCTCATCTATGGCTTTTACTTTTCTTTTCTTTTTTCTAATCACCTATGCATCTTATCATTGTTTCGATCCCAAAAATTTCAGTCAAGTAAAATCTGTCTCTTCGTTACGAATATATCAATACTCATATCATATATATTTTCTCATCTTTTATAATTTATTTTTTTATTTATATAAAGTAGTTTTTTTTTAGATAAAGTGTACGTTATGGACTACACAATTATCAAATTTAACGGTCTCTAAAAATAATCCTCATACTGAGGTGACAACTTTTAATGATCCAAATTTACATATGCTAACGAAAATGCTCTAATATTTGTATATTTGACTGAACAATAATGAATAATGTATAAATTAATAAGAACTTATTTATTATTCTTTTCTTAGTTTGAAATTAAAATCATGAAAGGAAAACCGATAGAATTTATTTCCTACTTTATTAATATTACTAAAACAATAGAAAGAGTCAATATGATATTATTATCTAAATATTAAAATATCATAATTTTTATTTAAATTTTAATAATTTTTCATTGGTAGCACACTCTTTCTAATCTTTCAAAGCTAATCTCGAAAAGAAAACAAAATCAATCGTTAATCAAATGAGAACAGATTATACTGATCAACATATAAAATCAAATGAAACCAAAAAAAAGGCAAACAATCCCATATTTATAATTTGTGCTAGTTGGCTGTCTGGTAAAGAGCCTAGCAATTGGACGTGGTTCTTTTGATATCACAGAGTGATCTGTTAAGCCAAAATAAGCCATGAGAAGCCATACATGAGTTAAAAACTCTCCTCCACGTCTCAGCTGTTGAGCATGGTCATTTCCTCTGCAGTTGTTTGCTGCTTGTACCAGCATTTCGAACCACTTGCTACCAATTTTCTGCCATTTTGCATCCGCATCAGCTATAAAATTAAACAAAGTAAGTAAATTGTTATAATTAAAAATATTATATATATATATAGATCATGTTAACAAACATAAAAATATATATTAAAAGTTAAGCATACCTTTGATGGGTAAGGTTTTTTCATTTTTTTAATAAAATCCAACGCCGTCTTTACAGTTGTATAACTTTTTTTGTTGCCTTCAAGTGCAGCACCGCTGGTAAAATATTCAAGTAATCTATGACATACTTGTCACATCGATCCCAGCATATTGGGATGAAATTACAGACTCAATCACACCAGTTATTTCTTGGAAGACATTCTGTCCCGTTCCAACTGATAACATGTAAGGATGCTCGACTAGAAGATACATCAAGTATCGAGAGATTTATTTTATTGATTTCCAATTCACAGGATTAATTTCTCGATCCAAGTAGTAACAAACTTCAGTAGCAATGTGCCAGACCATAATGTTGTACTCAAACTCTTCCCTGATGCTTATACCTGGAATGATGTCTTTAATATTGCCCGCTTCTTCTTCGCTCTTCTCTCTGCGAAATAATTCAGAGGGTACTTCCACATCCACAGCTTTTTGCTTGAAAACCTGGAAGATTAGCCTTCTTAAATCTTCGGGGATGTCACGGTCCCAATATTGACTATTGAAGTACATGTGTATCGACCCAATCATGTTTAAAAGCTTATTACAAGCTTGGTGATCAGGTTTTGCTTTGTTGGTGAAGTTTAAAATGAACAAAACTTAACCATCAAAGGTACGCTTAACTTTTAATATACCTGGATTTTCTACGATTTCCCAGAATGTTAAGTAGTATCTGGATGGTAAGACTGAGTACAACCGTTACCCGCGCATCCCATTCCTTCCAAAGAATCCGTAAACTTGGAGAATATAGCTCCACTACTATCCTCCTCCTCATTGAATATATCAAACTGCTAACAACTGATTTAGAAAGATTGTGCATACAGAAACAGAACTGTAACTTTATTGTCTTACGTATATATCATATTAGTTTAGAAAGAACAAACGACTACAAATACTATTTAAATTCAAGATCAACGAAGTAAATAAATACCTAGAAATATCATCGCTGCAGCTATTGATTTTGAAGTCGTTGGCTTGTCGGCGTGCACCTTGACTATAAAAGCAAGATGTTTTATACTACCTCAAGGCTCTAGTCTCGAGTTCCCCCGAGTGCTCTACAGATGTTTATATCTAGCTGTATGTTTGAAAGGCCGCAACCAAGAATGGGATGTTTCACCTAATACTTAGATAATAAACTACTGTGACCTTTTTCAAAATAAAAATAAATAAATAAAAACCACTGCCACCGATCATCATTTCATCATAAATTATTATTTTTGTCTTCCAATCAAATCATGGCTAGAGCAAGGGAATTATCGGGAGACGTGAAGAGAGAGAAAATCTTGTGTGAGACTGATATCTGATAAGAACGTGAGACTCTCCGATCATGAGATTTGCATTAAATTAAAATTTTATGATTTATTTTTATATCGATCTCATTCGGTATTTCAGTCTCATACAAGATTTTTTTTCAACAGAAAATATTCAAAGCAACAGAAAATTAAATATTATATTTTAAAAAAAATTATCTCTCCTCCCATTATATTTTAATTTTTTACGTTCAATTTATTAAAAAATTTTAAAAACCTAACATTACTTTTAACTATAATATATTATCTATATTGTTAATGGATAGATATGAAAGAATTGACTTATCTGTATTGTCAATGGATAGTTAAGAGAGTTAATTTATTTTAATTTTAATTTTTAAATTCTTTAATTTTTATATATTCTTAAAATAAGAACTAAATACCAGAAATTGACCCGACAATTCAACAAATAAAAAATTCCAATAAATAAAAAGTTGTCACGTGATCTATTCTTAATGGTCCAGTTCACTTAAGTCTTTCTCGAAGGAGAAAATCTTCGATGAGATGGTTTCATTACCATTTGATTAGACCGTCCCAATGAGATTGTACCATTTATCTCGAGGACATAAATATATATTATAAAATTATAATTTGATACAATCTAGTTGGATGGTCTCACCAAGTGTTATCTCATTGGAAGGTATCAATGAAACCGTCCCATTGAAGATTTTCTCTTTTCGGAGATCAGAGGATACAACTACGATGAAAATGTAAGTTTAGGATGCTGAGTCATCTTCATTATCTTCATCATCTTCATCGTCTCCACCGTCTCCATCATCGCCTTCACCTTCTTCATCACCTACATGGTCTTCGTCTTCGCTCTCAGAATTGTATTCCTACATACATTTATTCAGCATTTTATCAACAAAAAAAAAGAGATAGGAAGGTATCATTGTTTGCATTTATAGATTGAATGGGTATCATTTACCACCAAGCCAAGTCGAGATTGAGGTGCATTGCTTTGAAGTTTAAGGAATGCATGAGATAAATGAAATAATAAAGCGGAAGAATTTGAATGCTAGCATTAACTAATGCAAAGGACTAGAGGGCACACCTTGAAAGAAGAAGAAGGACAGGTATTGTTCTTGATATATACATTTCTACCCTGTATAATTTTTTCAACATCTTCTCTAAAAGTATCTGGCATATTTGTTAATGTTATTTCCTTCAAAGTAATCACATAGTCCAACCCTCGAGGCGGCAGCATGTTACAGTCTCTGATTTCTAATTCATTTAGGCTAGACATTGCTTCTTTCTCCACAGTCAACAGTATTGGATTCCAATATTTATGGTGCCACAGCTTCAGCAGGCGGAGTTTTGGAAATCCTCCAGCGCTACAAGTTAATCTTTCCACCATGATAGAATTAGAGAGAAGCCTAAGGACGTTCAGGTGAGGCAACTGGCCTAGCAATGGCATCGGGTCGATTCCTACCCTTGACATGGACAGAGTTAGCTTCCTGAGGTTAGGAGGAATGCAATCAGAAAATCTCTCTCCTGGTAGTGTTCCTAGCAAGTAAAGCTCCTGTAACTTATCATGATGCTCTGCCAATGAATCCTAAAGGATACACGAATCATATTTTATACTCTTTGGTATTGATCTCAGCTTCAAGGATTGAAGATTGGTCAGTTTGGCAAAACATTCAGCCGTTTTTTGGGATCTAAATAGCTTGATGTCACCTGTCAGCTTCAGCTTTGTGAGTCTTGTCAACTTTTCGAGCAGGGTTAATTCATCCAAAGATCCAACGTTTAGACCGCATAAGGTATGCAGGTTGGTTAAGGAACTTAAATCTAAAACTTTACTAGAAGAATTCACACACAAATAGACATGTCGCAACTTCTCTGCCTTCACTGTATGAACATCATTTTTTATGTTAGTGTGCTTCACATCTAATGTCTCTAAATATGGCAGACTGCCAACAGTAGCTGGAAGACTATCTATAAAAGTTGACCTCAGGCCTAGGTACTTCAAGTGTAATAGTTTTCCTACTAGATCATCAGATAACTTGGGCTTGTATACACCCTCAAGATCAAGTGAATTGAGCAATCCAAAGCCTCTGTTAGAGATAATCTTCTTGAGAAGCATACCTGTTTCTATAGATGGTGAGCATCGTATTCGGGTGTCATAAGCAACGTAAGAACGTAGGTTCCGATGAACGTGAACAAATAATGAAGACTGGAGATTCTTGATGCCCGAGTAGGTTGCCAGCCGCCGAACCGCTGCTAATTCTGGAATTTTGTTGGAAGACGTGTGGAATTGACGGTTAAAGAATCCTGCAGCTTCTGCCTTTGAAGAGAAGAAATCATATAGCACACCAGGCATGTAACATGTTTTAGGACTTCCATCCGACTTCCGTCTTACTACTTGAATCTTGTTTCTGATGACTAGTTCTTCAAAGCACCTTCCTGCCATTTGTTTCCTCAGGATCCAACAATGGTATCACAAATCCCTCTGCAACCCATAGATGAATCAGCCTCCTCACAGGTATCTCAACTTTTTTGGGGAAAATCCCCATGTAAAGAAAGCATGGCTTTATTTCTGGAGGAAGGTCTTCATAGCTTAAAGCCAAGATATCTCCTTTATTATTACTTGCACTCTCAATCACTCTATACCAGTCATCATATCGTCGTCCTTTGGTATACAACAGACCTGCAAGCAAGACAATTGCTGATGGTAAACCACCACAGATCTTCAGGATTTCCTCCTTGAGTGAGATCAAGTCTGAATTAACCACCTCATCTTCTTTCATTCGAACCTTGTTCAAAAACAATTTCCAGCTCTCCTCTTCGTTTAATCTGCCTAAGTGAAGAGCTAAAGAACCAGTCTCGGGTGGTAACTTATTTGCATTGCTAGTGCTTAAAATCATTCTGGTATCAAATAGAGATTTGTTACAGAGTGGATTTATGACAGTTTCCAAAATTTGAGGAGTCTCAACATCTTCCAAGACAATAAGACACCTCGCCCCGTTCAAGAGTTTGATGATTATCCACATCAATTCGTCTTCAGAAAGTGTTGATTCCTCCACCAACTCGGCCTCATTAATTTGTTGTAGTATATCGCCCAACACTTGCGTAGCATTGAACAAACTTGGAACTTGAATCCAGGCACGTTTGGTGAAATAGCGCCTCACATCAACTCTGTCGTATATAGTTCTTGCCAGAGTTGTTTTGCCGGAGCCTCCCTCACCAATAACGGCAATGAGCTTTGGAAACTGATAAGGGACTAATCGAACTAACAATTCATTTGCTACGTCAACATCAGCTTCCTCTTCCAGACAGAAATCAGAAATTCTTGCCCGACGGTCCTGCCAGCCGCTGCTATGCCTACCTCCACCAATTCCAACGGTCGAAAAATATCTGAAGTCACAGCTTTTTCTTTCATCTCTACCAAGCGGGCCAAGCGTCTGATCTTCTTGTTGACTTTCCCCATTCCTTTTCTCGATATCAAATTCTTCATGAACCTCATCAATTTTCTGATAGTCCCGCTTCTGGTATCTGGCTGTTCCCGTAATTCCTTTTCTAATATCAGGGTGTTCAACGCATCATCTGCAGAATAAACGGCTCTCAGAAGCTGTGCCACCTCCTGATCATCCATTGATGACTGGCCAGATGAAGCTTCACGATCATCTTCGTCTTTTAGGAATTGTTTCAAGGAATCGAGACTGTTAATAGCATCCCGGACTTGTTTTTGGAACACTGCAGGGTCAATATTGCTAGTTGTATTTCCGTCCGCAGGCAGCAAACCTTGTAATTTCTTGATCACAACGGAAACAACAGCTATAGCATCCATGGAATATTGAAACTAACAAGAAAGGAGAATCAAAGTTTTTGTGAAAAACTGCTAGTGATGGTTTCTATTTTAGGGAAAAATTATGGGAGCAGGCGCACCATAAGTCTTTTTTGGGTGTTAGCTAATCACATACATATTAATTATATTGCTCACTTCGGTTGTAAGATAAACTACTACATTTTTGGATTTGACTACTTTCTTGTGTTTTTCATTTGTTTTACTTTTTTCATTTTTGTTCATTTTTTTTAACGGGTTCACAAATTTATGCCTTTGTCAACGTATGAAGTATAGGTGGGTAACCCGATCAATCCGATCAACCCGATTAGATTGGATTGGGTTTGATTAATAAAATATAATTCAATCTAACTTGATAAATCGATATTAATAATAAACAATAAATTAAATAATTTTATTTGTTATTATAACTATTATGAAATCTTATATTTTTATACAATATTTAAAAAAATTAATCATGTGCCATTTAGAATATTATAAATGATAAATATAAATACATAATTTTAAATATTTTATACCATAAATATATAATATATTTATTAAAAACACGTAATTATATTATCTTCATCTTTTGTATTAATTGGCACATCCTTAATTATACTTTAAAACGTATTTTTTTTCTTAGGATTTGATTAAAAATTTTGATAGAAAAAAGTATAATAATTGTATATAAACTCAAACTATTATATTTGTTGAAATAAATAATAGATTATCCAACTAGTACGGTTCATTCCCATTACGAATGGAACAGTTTTATCCGAACTGTTGATGTGGTGACATTAGAATGAAGGTACTTTGTATAATAAGATTATATAAGACATAGACAAGATAAATTGGAATCTTTAATAATCTCCATCTTGAAACAAAGTATTCTCATTTATTGAAAATATGGTCATATATGGAACGATCTTAATCCTAACTATTTAACAGACTTCTACTTGTAGAGTTGTGTCTTTTGACTTACCCTGTATGGTTTGCTCATATTGCCAAACTTAAAACCTTGTATCTTAGAGACATAATAATATATTTAGCTGAGAATGATAATATACAAGATGGAATCAATTCCTTTTTAATTGAAGCAGACAAACAGTTCTCTTGAGTAAATGATTCGGGTCTTGAACAATAAAGCGTTCAATTTATGATAAGATTATAAATAATTGTTCATTAGATAATCACGGGCACTCAAGGTTAAAGATGTAAATGAGAGGTTAATGGACTTGAACCTAGCTCATATTACGAACTGTTTATGGATGATTGATCTATATGTAATGATTATATCAATGGACTGTTCGATTCCTATTCGAGTAATTAATTCTATAATGATAAGAGTGCAGTTCTAGTTTTTTAGTGGAATAAAATTGGAATTAATAAATCTAATATTTAATTAAAGAGTTTGATTAAATATTAAAGATTTATTGGAGCTTGAAATTATAGGTCCATGTATCCCCATACTATCTCTATAACACTGTATTGAATATTAAGGTATAATGATTAATGAGACTCATTGATTAATTTATAATTAATCATCTATACATAAATGAGTTTATATATTGTTTTATTAATTAAATTTAAAAATCTATTCTTTGTTTTAGGTGGGTGGTACCCACCACAAACGTTTTTCTTTAAAAATTAAAATAAAAAAGTATTTGTTATTTAAAGAGTTCGGCTCTTGTCAAATGTGACGAAGAAAAACAACACAATTCAAAGCGATACATAATTGCTTTTGTTAGTATTTCCTAACACTACCGAGAAGTCTTCTTACTTTGACATTGTTAATAATTTGTATATTGTTGTCTTCCCTCGTTAAAACCAATGTTGAATTGAAGCTCCTACGCTACTACATTATGCCAACCAATCTAGTTCTCTCTTGATATATAAAATCCACAATGAAGAAAGAACAAGAGGAAGTGTTCTTGTAATTTTAAACAAGGGAGAGGGAGAAGCAAATAAGAGTTTCTAGTTTATTGTTACGAGAGAAATATATAGAAATAAAAGTTTTTTTTAACACTAGTCTTTATAGAATATTGTGAGAGAGTCTCTCAATATTTTTCTTATTGTCTCAAGAGTTGAGTATACAACTTGAACAGAAATTCGAGAGTCGAAATTTTATGTTGAATACCGAGACGTCCACCCGTCGATTCTTTTGTGTTGGAGATTCGGTGTGGAAGAACTTGGTTCGAGGGAATCACGAAGATCCTGAAGTATAAAAACTCGGATCAAGGGAATCACGAAAAGTCTACATGGGTAACGATTTCTTTCCTTAATATTTATAGTTAAATATTAGAATCAATATAATCACAACGATCCGGCTAAAACTGTTTTGTTTTTATGAAATTTTTTGAAACCGGGCCCACCGGCCCTTTGCTGCGCGGATACCGGTTTATGGTTCTCGGAACCAACAATATGATATTTGGATGAAAAATATTTTAATTTTCAATTTTGATATAACACAATTTGAATTCAAATATATTTTTTCTATTGGACTTAAAAAACCTAACTCGATCAACCCAACCCGTTAAATATTGGGTTGGATTAAAATTTACGTTGGGTTGGATTGGGTCGAATTTTTTTTAACCCAACCCAACCTAAAAATGCCCCCATATGAAGAGCTTAACAGCATGGTAGAACTGGACAAAGTTGGGTATCTGATATAAAATTTATAGGACAACGTTGTGCAGTTGGATCTGACCCACACACACACACACACACACACACACACACACACACACACACACACACACACATATATATATATATATTGTCAGCACCTAGTGCTTGGATTTAAGGGATGGTCATTTTACTTTAGGGCCCCAAACCTCCACTCCCTAATCCCCATTTGGAAGTTTTTTTTTGGAAGAAAATAGGGAAATGGGGGGATGGGGATGTGGATGTGGATGTCTTTTAACCCCAAATTTAAATGGGGTTGGGGATAGGGGGACCCGTCTCCATCCCATTTCCCCATTTCCCCATTTCTCCATTTTCCCACGAATTCCTAGAAATGGGGATGGGGTTAGGGTTAGGTTCCCCCATCCCCATTTTCCCATTTCTCCATTTTTTATTATATTTTTAATATTTTTATTATTTTTATTTTACTAACTATATATACATATTTATAAACTATAACTTAAATTACACACAAAGCAAGCTAACTATATATACATATTGATTTTCTTATTAAATTACACACCAATCAAGTTCCATATAATTTAATAACATATTTTACTAATTATATATACATATTAAACAACTTAACTTTCATTTCAATTTGTATGGGATATTATTTTATATTTGAATTTATGGGATTATGAATTTGTATGTTTATTTAATATGTAATTTTTACTGATATAGGAAAAATTGAAGAATAGGGAAACGAGGGACTTTGGGAAAATGAAAAATCGGGGAAACAGGAAAAAACGTGAAAAAATAGGAGAAATGGGGAAATGAGGATGGGGATGGAGGAATCTCCCCCCAAAATTACCCCAACCCCATTTTCCCCAAATGGGGAAATGGGAGAGAATGGGGGAGGGTTTGGAAAGGTTGGGGATGGGGGGACCTACATCCGTCCCCATTTCCCCATTAGCCATCCCTACTTGGATCATCTCAACAATTGTTTTAAATATCTGCTAAACAAGACAAACAAATTAGAAGAACATGGAAAACAGTAATTGAAAAAGCTTTTTTGTTAGATTTGACAATACCAAGCTATCAATCTTTTACGGAACAGTAAACTAGGTAGATACAATTTTGACTATAAAAATTAACAAAAACATGGAGTAAATGAAATTACAGTAGTATATCGTCGTAAAGTATTGCAAAAAAAAAGACAAACAACAATTGTTTTAAAGATCTGCTAAACAAGACAAACAAAGTAGAAGAACATGAAAAACAGTAATTGAAAAGCTTTTTTTGTTAGATTTGACAATACCAATCTATCAATCTTTCACGGAACAGTAAATTAGGTATGTACAATTTTGACTATACAAATTAACAAAAACATGGAGTAAATGAAATTACAGTAGTATATTGTTGTAAAGTATTACAAAAAAATATTTGGTTGATCAAATGTTGTAATTTGTTTGTTAAATAGGATGTTTGTGCCAAAGTAATTGCCAGGGACCCACGGTGGACACAAAACTGAAGAGCCCAAAAATCTTCAATTGAATTTTTGTAATTTAGTGGACACTGACAATTGTAGAGTAAAAAATAGTCGGTTGTGCGCTACGAGATCCTGTAAAACAAAAGATAGAATGGAGCAAGAGGGGGAGTGTCCCATTGGAGACTCTTTGATGCTCGAGTAGACAATTTATTATTAATAACAAAAAAATCGAATTAACAATTAAACTGAATAAAGTATAAAGTAAACCGTAAATAAAATTGATCGAATCCTTGATAATGTCATTCGGATAGCCTTAGTCCGCTTGGACTGATCGTTTAGCAAATTAATTTGTTACGAGGAGATGAGGTAAGGCCGTCGTCGATTCGTTTAGAATAAGTGAATAAGAATTGTTGAACCTTACTTCCATCAAGCATAGAGAAATAACCTGGACCCTTCAAATGAAAAGGGGTGTTTGATATTTATAGTGAAAGAGAAGTGTTCTCCAAGTGATTTGGTCATGGTATCCTGAGATCGTGGGATGTGGTTTTTATCCTCCGATATCTTTGGGATCTCAATATGTTTCAACTATATTGACTTAGTGGTTTCCTTGAATTGCACAACTGATCGGATATTTCACAGACTTAGGGGTCGTTTGTTTTTTTATCTGAAAACTGAATATTTCTGAATTTTTCTGAAGACTGAAATCTGAATCTGAATGATATGTTTATTTTTTTTTCTCACATATAAATGTACTGTTAACATGTTTGTTTTTTTAAAATAAAATTGTCTGAAAATAACTAATTTTACATTTATACCCATACTAATTAAAAGAAACAATTTAACATGCAACATTTTTTATAAGATTTTTTTTATGTTCTTTTTAAACAAAATTCAATTTAACAAAACAAAAAATTTGTCAAAGAATATAATTTTACATGTTCTGCAAACAAAGTTCAAATTTAATTTATTATTTTAAAAAAGAGTTCAAGTTCAATATGTACCGGATGCAAAAAAAAAGTTATTGATTTTTTTAAAAAAAATTGGTTCTTGAATTATATATATATGTGTGTGTATGTTTGTATAATTATTCTATAACATCTTCAAGTCACGAAATCGAATTAATACAGTAGATAAATTAATTGAGTACTAGATGAATAGTTGGATAAACAAAATATACAGAGTTCTTATCAAGATTTTGTAGGAACTAAAGAAATTCAATTGTTCAATCCCATGAAAATTTTAGTATAAAGAAGTGATTAGGGTTTTTTTTTTCTTTATAAAACATGTTTAAAATAAGAAATATGTTATATATATAAAAAAATAATTCTACACCATATCAAATTAGAATAAATTTAAAAATAAATCTTTTTTGGGAGGATAAACTTGGAAGTGAATCTATTAAATGTAATCAAGTGATTTTAAAAAAACAAACGACCTTTTAATCAAGGTTTGAATCCTTTCAGATTGGATCAGTACGAACTGACTCGATATTTTAGACCTTAGTATTTATAATATTTTTAGTGTCATATTTTATGGGTGTATTTAATTTTAATTTGCGTGGCACGTGTTTCAGCGACATTTGTGTCACGATATATGTAATCCACTAACAACGTATTCCGAAGGTGGTTTTCCACCGATTTCGTTTTCTGAATGTTGTCAAATTTAATACCAACAAATATGATCACAATTTTCAGCTGATGACAAATAAGGCTGCTCCACTAGACGATAAAACATATATCTATAAAATTAAAAGAGAAAGTACCCAATTGTGTTCTCTTCATAAAGAAGGTCAAAAAGCATGATATCTTTTTATATATATATATTGATAATTACATCGTTTATAAAATAAAATTTTATATCTTATTTGAAATTTGAATATCAAATATCAAACCTAAATTAAAGATCAACAAATTTTAAATTTGAATATTAAACAATCCTTAAATAGAACTCTAAACTAATTTTAAATTTGAATATCAAATAATTCTAAACTAATTGACATGGTATGTGTAGTTTCACATCTCCTTCAAGTTGGAGTGGATGTACGAAGATGAACGACTCTCAACTTGCTAAATAGGTGTTGAAACTTGAAAGGCTTCGGTGTCAAGTGGTTTTGTTTAGTATATATGTCTGCAATTTGGAGCAAGGCACAATAAGACAGAGTTGATTTTCTCGAACAAAATGACATTTTCTCTCTAAAGAGGTGACAATCAAGTTGGATGTGTTTCGTTAGCTCGTGAATTAATACAGGAATTTCTGTAAAGATATATAGGAGCGAGGATTAAGTTACGATTTGAACCAAATCGAACCGAAAAAAGGATATTCAATTCGATTCGTAAGGGTAATTCGGTTTAAACCGGTGTAAAAATTGAAAATCGATTTTTTTTTTCGGTTCAAACCGGTTTGATTTTCTTGAACCGGATTGAACCGAATAAACCGAGTATATAAGTAAAAAAAACTCTAATAGATTTAATATATTTAAGGGTAATATGTTTTTAACTGATTTAATTTTGTTTAATGTATTTTTAATTTAGGTTTGATTTGAGTTTTTTAGCTTTATAATTTCCAAAATTAGTATTCAACGATCCATTAATGTTAAAAAAAAATCAGAAAACCCATTAAGCTAGTCAGTCCATTATACCCGAAACCAAATCGAAACAAAATCGAATCGAACCAAATCGAATCGATTAAAATAGGTTTAATTTAATTCAATTCCCATTTATTATTAGGTTTAAACCAGTTCAATTTTAGATGAATCAAAATATTTTATATTCAATTGGAAAAATCGAATCGAATCTTCCTCACCTAAATTTATATAAGCAAATGCTACACAGCCTGGTAGAGGAAAAGAGATATGGTCCTACACAGCCTGATAAAGGAAATGCTAGCTGATCATCGATTCAAACTCTCATCAATAATTCAGGTCTGTGATAATGCACTAAATACGGGTCGTCGGGTCCTACCAGCCTGGCAAAGGAAATGCTAGCAGATCATTAATTCAAACTCTCACCATCAAAGCAAGTGTGTGATCACATCATACTAAATACGAAGGTAATGATTGTCTGCCAAAACCATTTAAAAATGGGACTTGGCTATGGTGCAAAGCACCCATATGTGTTGTATCGTACAACACACAATAAAAGTTACAAAAAAATATATTTAAAAAATGCATAATGGGCGACAACTAATAAAAGAAAGCTCCACTAAAAATAATTATATTATATTACATATTAATTAATAAAAAGTTATTTAAAAAAATATAACTATATTACTTATGTGGATGAAAAGTTAAACTTGTTAAGTCAATCAGTTTTATCGTAATCATATTCGATGTATATTGACCAGGTTTCATTGATTGAATATGTTTAACGTTCAAACGATTGATAATCTCGTTCCGTAAATAAGTTAATATAGATCTTCATGAACATATTTTACGTTTGGCTTGCTTAACGAATTCATTTCACCTTGTATCTGCTGGGTTGTTGTCATTAGTGTACATATATGGTTCGTTTTAATTCCGTTCAAATGAGTAGCGTGTATATAAAACTAAGAGTTAATTTAAAGAGGAATGCAACTATTGTTTTGATGCTTGAAGTTTTTTGTGGATTCAAATGCAACATTGATGTGGGTTTATTAAAAAAATGATCATGTCATGATTCCATGGTCTGGAAGTATTGAGGATCTATATCTATGGAAAGAACAGTATCCTAGAGCTTATGTTTTTGTTTTTACCAATTAAGTTGCAGTTTATATCTGTGATTATAGTTAAAATCAGTTGGTGTCATGAGCTTCTTCATTAAGAGATGGATAACAATCATGTTTTGTTGGTATTGCTCCCTAATTTCCTTTTAATTTTATCCCTTATAATTGTTATGTTCTAGTTTCTAATTTCTTTGAAACTTATTGCAGGTTATTTGGAAACCGTTGTCCTTGACATGTCTACACTTGTTTACGGAAACCGCTATAGTGAACAAGTTTGCTTTGGTAAAAATCGGATCGTAAATATACACCGAATACTTGTTGCCCATTAAGTTGAGATTTTAATAAAAGTTCATTACACACTTCTAAAAGGTGTACTGTTACTTTTTCTCTGAAACTTTCTTACCGATTTTCTCGATAAAATCTCTCTATAGTTTTTTCTCTAAAATGCAAAACTTGCATTCCAGGCTCATCAATTGAGAATGCAAGTTTTGTATTTTTTTTTCATTGGGTCAGGACCCAATATTTTTTTATGGTTGTGTAACCATATGATTTTTTTTATCGGGTTGTTGTGACCTGGTGTCGGACAGGCTGACCTGATGACTTTTATATAAAAAATATGAAAAAAAAATAATACCTGACCCAATACAAAAAAGTGTTGGGTCACCTTGACCTAACATTTTTTTTATTGGGTTTGGGGTGACCCGATGACTTTTTACATCATGTCAGGGTGATACGATATCGGGTCAACCTAACCCGATGAAACAAAGTGTTGGTTCAGGGTGACCCCGATGCTGAAGCGACACTTTTTTTTCTTACTTTCAAAACTTCTTTCGAATGAATAAAAAAAAACAAATGTAATACTTATTTTTTCATGGATTGATGAGTTGGTAAAATCTTAGTTGATGATCGATACATATGATAAATAAGGTTAATAAATGTGATGAAGTCAGGAGTGAGGGTAATTTGGGAATATTAGGGTATTTTTACAAATTATTTAGGTTTTAAAGTAGATTTGAAACTCGTCCCCAGTAATAGGGCAATTTTACTAAAAACCCTACATATTATTTATAACAATATTTTTAAAATTCAAAACTTTCAAGAATATATTCAATAATATCTCCCGCATCGCTTGTTAAATAGTTTACATGACCGCCGCTAAAGATAAAGATAAGAGTAGAAGACATATGACATAAGAAGATCAAAATTGGGATATAATCATTTACCCCTGTAGTGTGACATATTAGACACTTTACTCTATCTTATTTTAGAAATGATCATCCCCTAAAAACTAAAATATTAGACACTTTACTCATCTAGTTTCGGTAATGATCATTCTCTCCATTGAAAACTAAAATATTAGATATTTTATCCCATAACCGTCATAAATTCTGTTAGCTAAATACTTTAACTATTAAAAAAATCAATTAAATGACTCTGATATCCTTGAACACAAGAGTTATGTCTCCAAATGAAACCACCGATTGTTTTTAAAGGAAAATAAAAACAGAAATAAAGAAATAAGAATTAATAAAAAAACTAAATATAAAAATAAAAAATTTAATTGAAAAACATTAATATAAAGAATGAAATGTAAAACTAAAAAATTATT
The DNA here is from genome assembly GCA_032871835.1 of Dipteronia dyeriana. Taxonomy (NCBI): domain Eukaryota; kingdom Viridiplantae; phylum Streptophyta; class Magnoliopsida; order Sapindales; family Sapindaceae; genus Dipteronia; species Dipteronia dyeriana. Next base: position 3,994,734 of record CM065298.1, read on the forward strand.
TTAAAAAATATTAATATAAAGAATAATAAAATAATATAATTGTAAAAAAAATAAAACAATATTAAATTTCATTTTAAAATATTGAATTGTTTTTTTTTGTTGCTATTTTTTTAAAATTTTATTTTAAATTATGTTTTTTTTAAAATACTTTTATTAGTTTTTATTGTCTTATTTCTGATTTTTTTCTTTATAAATAATTAATGGTATCATTAAAGGGTATAACTCATTAAAGGGTATAGCCAGAGTTGGAGTTTCAATGGAAATAGACATGATGATCACATCTGCATGTAATTTTCATACCACACATACATACCATTTTACCCGGATAGGTAGAGGTAAGGGTATTTTGATTACATATGGTCCTATGTTGACTAAAGATGTAATGATCTATGTAGTTGAATACTTAAGGTTCTATTGGACTAAGGCGAAGGAAGGTGTTACTCTCTTAAACATTCTTTGTGGCCATATATAATTGTTTCTCAGTTCGGAGAGTCGTTTTCTAAAATGAATTTTTAAAACTAAAATAATAATATCTATGTAGCTCAAGTGGGAGAATGTAAGATTTTATGAAATTGTGAGCAACATATTACATTATATTTTGAGTTTGTAAAAAACCGAATTGATTGGAATGTTTAAGTAAGTGAGAGTTGACCGGATAAAGCCCGTTATTAATGTGATCAATATTTGTTGGCTCGGTGCACCTTAACTATATTAAATATATGTAGGATATGGTATGGGCTATTGTATATGTGTGACCTAGTATTCCTATTAGGACTAGTCATTCTATTAGGGTTTTGAGAATCCTTTATGGGTTAGGATTCTATGAAGTTATACTATATATATGGGGTCCCTACTCTTACTCTTAATGAATATATAACAGAATTGTCTCCCCATTAGGCAATCTGAGGAAGGTGAGAAGAGAGTAGAAGACTCTCTATTGTTTTAATTGTTTTCCTTGTTTTATTTTCAGGTTATCGTATTATTATGGATTCGGGATTAAGACTCTACGAATTGGATGTTTTCCGCTACGCTTCCAGGTACGCGTTTATTCATACCTATACATACAATACGAGATTTATCTAATTATTTCGTTATATAATGCTAACACAATCATCTCTACTAATAGGTGATGTGCTAAGATAATATTTTTATCATCCAAATTCTCCTAGAATATATTCAATAATGTCTTGCATCAATCGTTGAATAGTTTACATGACCACTACTAAAGATAAAATAAGAGTATAAGACATGGCATAAGAAGATCAAATTTGGACCACATGTGGCACTTCTTACACGTATGTAATTTTTTATCTTCAATGGTTTGGAATGCAATTTTTTTCCACCCACCTCCAAATATCAAATTATATTTTATTCAATAAAAACTTTTAATAAGGAAGAAGAAGAGAAATAAAATAAAGAGAAAACAATAGCCAGAGTTGGAGTTTCAATAGAAAGATCCTGACCAGTTTTCAGATAGTTTCAATCCATGGATGCCAAAGTTTGCGTTTCCCTTTTGATCGACAAGTTACAAGATTTTCTGCCAGGCCAAGCCGCCACTAGCAATCCACTGTTCAAAAAACAAGTCCAGACAACTGTCAACGATCTCCGTTCATTCAAGCAATTCTTGCAGGATGCAGAGGATCGTGAAGCTTCGTCAGGTTGCTGGTCAATGAATGCTCAGACGGTAGCCCGGGTTCTGAAAGCAATTTACTCCGCGGATGATGCCACAGACACCTTGCTTATAAGAAATGAATTGCAGCAGATCAGATTCAGAAGGAGACATAATCAAACCAGTCCTTTCATGTTTTCCTTCACGTCACTGTGCAGCCATATTCTTTTCATCCATGAAATGAAGAAATCCATGAATGAGGTCAGACGTTTGATAAAAAGGAAAGAAAAAGCTGTGACTTGGGATAATGCTACAACATCAACATTATTGAGCTTTGAAAATGATCTGGGGTATGGCTGGCGTTGGCTTTTTCTGGAGGAAACTAATTATTTCGTTGGTCCTGAACAGAAAATGAACGAGTTGTTCATTCGATTAAAGTCTCAGGAATTTCCAAAAGTTATTGCAGTCGTTGGAGAGGGAGGTTTAGGCAAAACAACTCTGGCGACAATTTTATATAACAGAGTTGATGTGAGGCGGAATTTCACCCACCGTGCCTGGGTTCAGGTCCCAAGTTTGTTCGATGCTAGATATGTCTTGGCTGATATAGTTAAACAAATTAATCAAGTCGAGTTGGTGGTGGAATCAACACTTTCTGAAGATGAATTGATGGTTAGGATCGGTGAACTCTTAAACGAGGGGAGGTGCCTTATAGTCTTGGAAGGTGTTGGTGTTGAGAGTAGTCAAATTTTGGCAACACTCTTGAACTCTTCTCAGTTTGATGCCAGAATAATTATAACTACTCGCGTTGTACTTAATTTACCATACCAGGCTACTTATTTAACTCTACGTTTAGGCCGATTAAACGAAGAGGAGAGCTGGAAATTGTTTTTGAACAAGGTTCGAATGGCAGAAGCAGAGGTGATGAATAATTCACAGTTGATTACATTAAAAAAGCAAATTCTGAAGATATGTGATGGTTTACCATCAGCAATTGTCTTGCTTTCAGGTCTGTTGTCTACCAAACAACCACACTATGATGACTGGTATAGAGCAATTGTGCGCGCAAGCAATAATAAAGGAGATATCTTGGCTTTAAGCTATCATGATCTTCCTTCAGAAATAAAGCCATGCTTTCTTTACATGGGGATTTTCCCAAGAAAAGCTGAGATACCAGTGAGGAGGTTGATTCATCTATGGGTTGCTGAGGGATTTGTGATGCCTTCGGATCCTGAGAAAACAAATCACGAAGATGTCGCAGAAAGGTGCTTTAAAGAACTAGTCATCAGAAACATGATTCAAGTAAGACGGAAGTCAGATGGAAGTCCTAAAACATGTTACATGCCTGGTTTTCTATATGATTACTTCTCTTCAAAAGCAGAAGCTGTAGGATTCTTCCACACGTCTTGTGCATCCACAAACAAACAATCAGAATTAGCAGCAGTTCGGCGGCTGGTGGCAACTCACTCGGGCACGATCAACAACTTCCCCTCCTCTTTTCTTCAGAACCTACGATCTTTTGTAGCTTTCAACACCCAAATACATGCTGCAGGAGATGTAGGTATGTTCCTTAACAAGATTATTTCTAATAGAGGCTTTGGATTGCTTTATATGCTTGATCTCGAGGGTCTATACAAGCCTATGTTATCTGATGATGTTCTACAAAAACTGATACACTTGAAGTATCTTGGCCTGAGGTCGACTTTTATCGATAGTCTACCAGAAGCTGTACAAAGTCTGCCATGTTTAGAGACTTTAGATGTCAAGTACACTAACATAAGCAATGTTATTAATATAGACAAGGCAGAGAAGCTACGGCATCTCTATTTGTTTGAGAATTCTTCTGATAAAGTCCGGTTAGATTTAAGGTCAATAACAAGCTTGCGTACTTTATGTGGGTTAAACATCGAATCTTTAAGTGAATTAACCGAGCTCCAAAAGTTGACAAGACTCCGAAAGCTGAAGCTGATAGGCCCTGGAAATATGATTGGGAGCAAGGAAATGAGTGAGTATATTTTTAAACTGACCAAACTTCAATTTTTGAAGTTGAGATGTAAAGATAATTCATGCATCAGCTTGGACTTGTCATTGAAAGAGCATGAATATCTAAGAGACCTTTATTTGGATGGACTACTGTCACAAGAAAGGTTTGATAATTTGTTTCCTCCTTACCTCAGGAAGCTAACTTTGTTATCATCAGGAATAAATGTTAATGATCAATTGCTGGTCCTAGGGCAGTTGCCTCACCTCAACATTCTAAGGCTTTTCTGTGACTCTTACTTTGGGAAACAGTTAATTTTTCCCAGCGAAGCATTTCCGAATCTCCTCATCCTGAAACTGCGGTCCCTTCCAAATCTGGAAGAGTGGATTGTGGAGAAAGGAGCCATGAAATACCTAAATAGGCTTGAAATCAGAGATTGTAAGCATCTCATGAAGCCGCCTCAAGGGTTGGTCAACCTCAAATTTTTGAAAGAACCAGTAATAACAAATATGATAATGGGTTTTGGCGAAGCTGTTGAAGATATATTGCGGGGTAGAAATGTAAGCCTTCTAATCTTTGTTTCAGCCAATGATAAAGTTAAATAGTTGAACTTAAATTTCAACACACATAAAAACAAAAAATAAAGTTTTAATGATTTATTTTGTTTTGTTTGCAGGTATATATATATATATATATATATTAGCGTTTTTTTTTCAATATATAATAATATAAAATATATCGATTCATGTGTATGATATATATATATATATATATATATATATATAAACTAGATTAAAATAATTAAATATAATTATCCATATACAAAGTATCAAACAGTATATATACATATAGGTGAACAAGTGTATATAAATTATGGGATGTAGATGTAGGGATCCACACATTTTCTAGTGTAAGATACAGTGGGCATAGGTGTAAAATGACAAAAAAGAAGAAGAGAGTATATTATACCTGTGTTGATTATTAATTATTAATTATCAGGTGCTCTCGCACCCGAAACTTATTTTATGTTTGCATTTTCGTCTCATGGTGGTTCTTCCAATCAGGTCTACCAATCTTCAATTGAGGTAGGACCATGGGGTGGCCTTGGAGGAACACGATGGAGCTATATGCCCAAGGGTGGGATTAAAGAGATAATAATTAATCATGGAGTTATCATTGAATCGCTATCCTTCAGAAGTGTCTGTGCAAATAAAGAGTCAGAATCTTCAAGCAAATTTGGTGGCGAAGGTGGAAAAAGCACTCTTCAAATGAAAAAAGGTAGAAACAAAACCCAGGTAATTATTGTCTTAATTATCTTATAGGGCTTTGATTTGATTGACTAATTAGTACTATTATACTTTTCATAAATTTTTAAATTAAAAAATATGTAGATTTCGATTGATTGGCCTGAAGAATATTTGACGTCGATAAGTGGAACAGTAAAGAACAATAATGCAGAATCTTACAATAATACCGAATCTGTTGTCGAATCTCTAACGTTCTACACAAATTGGCGCACACATGGACCTTTTGGTTCTGAGAAAGGCACTCATTTTAGTCTTCCATTTGAGAACCGAGTCATACTAGGATTTCATGGACGAGCAAAGGAATATATGGATGCTATAGGGGTCTATCAAAAGGCAGCTACTTCAATCCAAGGACAATTTATGACCCACAAGGTTAGGATTATGATTTTTTTTTTATGCAATAAATTTTAAAATATATATTGACTACCACAATTACTAGGCTTTGCTTTGGTAAGATAGGTATGTTATGAAAGAATACTATATAATTGAATGAATTTTTTAAGTTCAAATGATGAATCTTAGAGCTTATGACTATTGCTTTATATATTGTTTATAAAGCACAAGTTAAGGATTTCAAATTAAAAATTACAACGACTATATTACAACTATCAAGCCTACAATCATGATATTATATTGTCAGTGACTCTAAGGTTGCTGTCTTTTGGATGGATAATGGGGATTTTGGGAACATTAATTGTGTTAATTCAGTCTACGACATTCGAGATATTATGAGCTCTTTAGGAGGTTTGGAGGTGGTGCATGATTCTAGAGCCTTCAACTCCTTCGCAGATAGTTTGGTGAAGATGGGATTTAACAACTGTGGCGATTTCGTGGAATGGGGGGATTTCTAATGTTTGTTCTGGTTGTTTATGGTTTTTTGTGGGGTGTGGTTGTGTTGTTGTTGTGTTTACTTTTGTTTGGCTTTCTTCTGTTTTCCTTTGCAGCTGGTTGGCTTGTCTGGCCGGGTGTAGCTTTTGGTTTGTTGGGTTTGGTTGTTCTGTTTTGTCATCAGTTGTTCTGTTCTGTTTTGCAGCTGGTTGGTTTGTTGGGTTTGGGTGGTTTTGGTTGTCTTTGAGGTGGGGGTTTCTTTGGTGCTTGTTTTTGTGTTTCTGCTGTGTTTCTTGGTTGGCTTGCGTTGGAGCTGTTTGGTGGGGTTTTTGTGCTTTCTGGCATTTGGTTTGCTTCGAGGTGGCTGGTGGTTTTTTGTTTTAGCTTTCGGTTGTTGTTTGTGTAGTTTTTGGGTGGTTTCAGGTGTGTTTTCTTGTTGTTCTGTGGGCTTGTAGTCCTTCTTGTAGCTTTCTGGCCTTGTTAGCTTGGCCTTCTTGAATATATTGCCATTCAAAAAAAAGATATTATATATACCACCAAGAATGAAGGGATCGTTTGTTAATTCTAAAAAACAGTGATGTGGACACTAATTATGTGCATCGATATTGGTCCAAGAGTTGACTGATTATGAAGATGATTGATTTGACATAATATGAGGTTATCTATTATGTTATCACCTTAGTTTTGGTAAGATAGGAATGTTATCACCTTATACATGATAAGCTTATATATATATATATATATATATATATATATATATGCATATGGGACAATTTATAGAATACCGGGTGTTTAATACATCTTTAAAAAAAAAAACCAAACTCATCTAATTTTGATCATTGATTTATCCAACATTTACATCTAATGGGGATGTTTTAAACTTCTTGTGCTTCCCTCTATATACTAAAGTTATCCTAAAGTCATCTAATGGGAATGTTTTCAACATTACCTTATATATTCTCCTTCCCAATCCAGACTTCATTTATTATATAAACGTCTTCCAAAACCTTCTCTCCCAAAATCGTGTATCTCCCTATTCTCTTCGTTTGACTAAAATTCGGTGTTTCAGTTTTGTGATTTTAATCGTCTATCACAGTTCGCATTAGATTCTTTTATTGGTGACCAAAAGGGTGTCTCTCCCTGTTTTTTCCCTTCGTTTGACTGAAGATTGGTGTTTTGGTTTGGTGATTTGAATCGTCTATCACAATTAGTATTGAAATCTTGTCTCTTACCAATTCTTCTTTGATTCATCATCAAGTTTAAACTCACATGTATGTCTTTCCATGGTTATTTTGATTAGTTTCGAAATCAATATGAAATTACTTAGGGTGCGAATTGTATTTTATCTCATCTCTATAATTATCTTATAATTTCCGTACTTAACGAGACATGTTCAAAATCTTGGTTATTCCAAATATTAAGAATGTATTCCTGTTTGTATTGTATCCATCATACTATATCTTAAATGTTTTTATGTAATATCACGTCAACGATGATTCCATTCATGTTGCTCCGATTATCACAAGTAGTAATAACAAATATGACAATGGGTTTTGGAGAAGCTGTTGAAGATATATTGTGATGTAGAAATGTAAGCTTTCTAATATTTGTTTCGGCCAATGATAAAGTTAAAATGTTTCAACTTAAATTTCAAAGCACATATAAACAAAAAAATCAAGTTTTAATGAATTTTTTTGGTTTTGTTTATATATATATATATATATATATATATATACACACACACACACACAAAAAAAAAATATCGGATGTGGATGTGGGAATAGGGATGTCAATAGTACGGGTCGGGTAGAGGCTTTCCATTACCATTCCTAATACTAATTTGTATGAGAAATACCATCACCGATGAATACCCACTTTAAAATAAATGGTGCAGGTTCGGGGATTCCCCATTAGGGGATCGGTTTTTTGCCCCATACAATCACCATCCCATTAATGAACTTTTTATATATGATTTTTTGATAAAGACCATATAAATAGAATAATTTAAAAATAATAGTGTAATATTATATATAATGATCTGGAATGGAGTAGTGTTTCAATGGAGGGAATAAATTGGAAAAAAGGGGGAAAATTATATGAGGGAAATTTATATATATATATATATATGTATATATATAAATATATATATATATATACATATATATATGTAGTGGGTGCAGGGACGGGGCGATACAGAGATTTGAAATCTCGTAACTGTACTAAAATTAAATTGGGGATTGAAAAAAATATCGACCCCGTACCATAACTTAAATGGTACGGTTAAAACCGCTCAAAACGGGACGGGTTCTCATGGGTCTCCGAACGAATGGGTAATTTTGACATCTCTATATGGGAATGCCGCACATTGTCTTGTGTAAGAGACAATTGAAATAGGTATAAAATGAAAAAAAAAATGTATATTATTCTTGTGTCGATTATTAATTATTAATTATTAGGTACAAGATTTTATACGTTTTTTTGAATGAAATCTCGTACTTAAAACCTATTTATGTTTGCATTTTGGTCTCATGGAGGTTCTTCCAATCAGGTCTACCAATCTTCAATTGGGGTAGGACCATGGGGTGGAATCGGTGGAACAATATGGAGCTATATGCCCGAGGGTGGGATTGTAGAGATAATAATTAATCATGGAGTTATCATTGATTCACTATCCTTCAAAAGTGTCGGTGCAAATAATGAGGCAGAATCTTCAAGCACTTTTGGTGGCAAAGGTGGAAGCAAAACCCAGGTAAGTATTGTATTAATTATCTTATACGGTTTTGATATGAATGACTTATTAGTACTATTATACTTTTCATAACTTTTTACATTACCCAACATGTAGATTCCGATTGATTGGCCCAAAGAATATTTGACGTCGATAAGTGGAACCACAATGAAGTACAATAATACCGAATTAATCGAATCTCTAACATTCTACACAAACCGGCGCACACATGGACCTTTTGGTTATGAGAAAGGCACTCATTTTAGTCTTCCAATTGAGAACCGAGTCATTGTAGGATTTCATGGACGAGCTGGCTTATATATGGATGCTATAGGGATCTATCAAACGGCAGCTACTTTAATCCAAGGACAATTTATGACCCCCAAGGTTAGGATTATGATTGTTTTTTAGACAATAAATTTTAAAATATATATTGACTAACACAGTTACTGGGCTTTGCTTAGGTAAGATAGGCATGTTATCACTTTTGTTTTCGTAAGATAGGAATGTTATCACCTTGTGCGTGATAAGTATATATATATATATATATGACAATTTATACAACACTGTTTAACATACCTTAAAAAAAACCCAACTCATCTAATCTTGACAATTGATATATCCAACAATTACATCTAATGGTGATGTTTTAAACTTGTTATACTTCCCTATACATCCTAAAGTTACCTTCTTAGCAGGTGACTCCCAAAAGTGTCTATGCAAATAATGTGGCAGAATCTTCAAGCAATTTTGGTGGCAAAGGTGGAAACAAAACCCAGGTAAGTATAGTCTTAATTATCTTATAAGGCTTTGATTTGATTGACAAATTAGTACTATTATACTTTTCATAAATTTTTACATTACCAAACATGTAGATATCAAATAATTAACCCCAAGAATATTTGACGTCGATAAGTGGAACCCATGTAAAGTACATTAATGTCGAATCTCTAAGGGGTCGTTAGGTATAGGGTAATCAAAATAATGTGATTCCTGAAAAAGTGAAACCAAATAATATGATTACTGGGAAAGCTGTATACATGTGTTTGATTGTGTATGGGAATATTACGTCGGATTCTTGGAAATATTAAGTAACGGTTTTTTTTTTGGTTTACACCATCCGGTTTTCGGGTGGGGCAGATCCACCATACGGTGCAATCGGCCCTGTCCACACCCCGACTAATCCGGACTCGCACCAGGTCGGTCCACTAAGGAGTAAAATGCTACCAATATGTGTAGCTCCGTTCACAAGGGGGTTGAACCCACAACCTTGCTTAAGGGATGAGAGCGTCGAACCACTCACACCAACACATGATTGGTTAAGTAACAGTATTTGGTTGTACATAAGAATTAGTTTTTTTTTATTAATTTTTTTTTTTAAAAAAAATCGATCCATTTATCTTTACCCACCAATTGTCTTTGCCATTCTTTGTCTTTCTTTAAAGGATCCATCAGTTATCTTTGCCATTCTTTCTTCTCTTTCAAGAAAAGAGCCATTTCAAAAAGAAAAAAAAACTCAGATCTTTCACTTGTCGTCGTCTTCTCCTTACCTCCACGTCGTCAGTGTCTTCTCCTTGCCTCCACGTCGCCGTCTCATTGCCTCCACATCGCTGTCGTCTCCTTGCCTCCACGTCGTCGTCGTCGTCGTCGTCGTCAACTCCGGTTGGGTTCTTGTTTGTTGTTGTTGTCGTCGTCACCTCCGTCTGGTCGGGATCTTTGTCGTCATCATCATCGTGGCTCCTCATCTTCATCGTCATCGTCATCGTCATCATCGAGCAAACCCAGATTTTGTGTTGTTGCTACTTGCTGCAATAATTTTTTCTTTTAGTGTTGACGATGGTGTTTGATGTTGTTTGAAAAAACCCAGATCTTGTTTTGATGGAGATGAAGTTGGGTATTGTTTAGTTGATGGAAGTTAGGTTTTGAAATCTCAAAATTTGGTGTTAGGGTATTGAGAAAGTGTAAGAAAATAAATGAATAAAACTAGAAATTTTTTGGAAGAAATTGATCGATTGTTAGGATTGAGATTTGGGGGTGAGTCGAAAAGGATAATATTTGATCTAGGGTTTGCGTGATTGAAAATTGAAGAAGAAAAAGGTTAAGGATTACGGATTTTTGTGAAATGAAATTGGGGATTTTTGGTATTAATTTTCAGAAAGACATGGATCTGTAGAAAAGCAGTCCAACAAAACGTCGGTTTTGTGATAAAGAACAAAAAAGAAGAAAATAAAATAAAAATATATTTTTTATTGATGGTGGGTCCCACGGTGAGAATCAGATGGAGGGTAATCTAAAACCCACTTATTGAGATGGGAATCACATTACCCGTTTGGATGGCACTGTGATTCCTATGGGATTCACTTTCCCGAAAAAAAAAACCCAAACTTGTACCAAATATGGGAATATTTTGAGATTCTCATTCCCATACAAAGATAACCCCATACAAAACGGCCCCTAATGTTCTACACAAATTGGCACACATGAACCTTTTGGTTCTAGGAAAGGCACTCATTTTATTCTTCCAGTTGAGAAACAAGTCATTATAGGATTTCATGGACGAGCTGGCAAATTATGGATGCTATAGCGGTCTATTAAAAGGCAGCTACTTAAATCCAAGGACAAATTATGATCCCTTAAGTTAGGATTATGATTTTTTTAATGCAATAAATTTTAAAATATATGTTGACTAGCACAATTACTAGGCCTTGCTTTGGTAATATAGGCTTGTTATCACCTTATACATGATAAGCTTATATATATATATATATATATATAATCCCTTTGTCATGAGTGCGCAATCATAGAACTATATAAGGACATTGAATGTGAATTACTCATTTATGGAGAAGTTTTGACATGTGCATAGACACCAAGTCAAATCATGTAAATCTAGTGGTTTACATTCATTATCTTTATATATTTCAATGAGTACAAACTCATATGAAATTTATATATATATATGAAAATTTTCACCTTGGCACGTGATGACACATCATTGCAGTGCCATCAAAAGACGAACAATTAAGTTCGACCTCGCTAGCGCACGAGTCATAAAGACTAGCACAACAACAAGTGGAGGTATCATTCTGCATGGAAGTGGGATCCGTCCTCCGTCTCTAAATCTATCTATTATTATAGCACGCTGAGTAGACTTGTATGTTGTGTGTGCAGAAAAGTAAATAATAAAATAACTAAATAAATTACATAAATGATATGTTCATGGGTAGCATGGAGTGGAGAGATGCGTGAAATGTGGTTAGACCAAGGAAATGATTGAACTGTAATAATCCTTATAATTTAGTGCTAGACTCACCTAGTTTCTCAAATGTGCAAGTATATCATAGGCTTGTAGCCCCTTAATTAATCTCTACCCTCTCTCGACCGCATAGAGATTGCATCAATACAATTGCATGAGCCTTATATGGGACACACACACGAGCACTATTTGCCAGTCAAGTGATCTCTCAACCTTCTGGTCAAATACAGTGGTTATTTCGTTGGGCATGTAATGCCAACTGCGTGGGCATACTACAACCAATAATCCATCTACAAGGCTAACCAAATACGGGGTGACAACCAAGTGAAAGCATTAAGAATACGAAATACCTATACAACACGTATGTTATATGTTCGTGTCCCCTTAATTAATCTCTACACTCTCTCGAGCGTATAGAGATTGCTTGGATCCATTAAGGACTGTGGGACACACACATGAGCTTTACACGCTAGCCTAGTGATCTCTCAATATTTCTGGTCAAATGTAGAGGATATCACGCTAAGCATGTTAATACGAACCAAGCGATATATAACACACATCCTAAATATCATTCACAAGGTGGCTAACCAAGTGAAAGCATTAAGCAATGAAATTCCCTTATAACAACACAAACACAAGAGAAATGTCGGTGATCTTGACTACTAAGTCATGGATTCGGCTTTATCAATCTCCCTAGGATGGCTAGACATGAGAAACAAGTTTAACTAACACTAATGTGCAAATAGTTGATTGTTTTACATTAACGACATTCCATTTAGGTTAAGAGTTCATTATCTTGATTTGGAAATTTTTCCAAATCAATTCATAACCCAACCCGGCTAAGGATGGAAAAATTGTGTCTTAACAATACCCATTAAGCATAAGAATTGGATTTTAGGCCAATTTAGCATATACAATGCTTGAACTGAAACCTTTCCTACTCTTTGGAGCTAAATTCTCTAACACCCAAATTACTCTAAACATGGTATTTTAGTCATCCACTAACATACAAACAATCTTGGAAAGCTAAATTACACTAATCCTACTCTAATTTACTCAACTCCTAATCCCAATCATGCATGCATATCAATTTCGACCCTCAACACATATGAATATCACAATAAGAGATTAAAACATGTTAAAACATGTAATTGGCAAAGAGAAAAACGAATTCCAAATGAATTTAAGAACAAAAATACATATATTGCACATGTGACGGTTTACAATATTCCTCAAAACAGGGTTACATATCAAAGAAACAAGAAATGCAAAGAAAAGAGTAAAAATGAGATAACCTTTGAAGACAAACCCTCCAAAAATGCTCCAAGCTTTCCTAGCTCAGATTTGGTCCAAGAACAACTCTTATTTCCTTGTAATCTACTCCAAGATGGATAGAGGAAGTGTAAAATGGGTGGTGGAAACGATGAGAGAGAGAGTCTGTTATGGGATGATCAAGAAGAAAGAGAAGTGGAGGTATATATAAATGAGAGAGGTTAGGGCTGAATATTGGGGTGAAAGGACAGAACTGTCCTTGAAATTATCCCTAATCGGGCTGACAAACACAGATCAACGGTTGGATCTGTAGCCAGGGTGACCGCTATTTCAATTTTCGAATGAAATGTTACTCCTTTATCACCAATCGACGGTTAAATCGGCGGTCATTGCAACTACCAAATTCTTCTAGGACCTTTTCCACGAAACTGTGATATGAACGACAATCATGGTGACCGCCGAGTCAGACTGCTGAATGCCTTCTTTTATGAACTCATACTGTAAGCTACTGGAAGATAGAGATGGCAAGCTCCGCGATCTCGGTGTCGCGTTCTTGCACAATGGTGGATCAATGACAACTTTGCATGATTATTTTCATTTTTGCCACATTTTAGCCTCTAACACTTCACTTTAAGCTCAAATACCTTTCGTAGGGAACCTGTACCTGCACAAGGCTCACAAACACATTTTATACAAAAATATGCTCGAAAACAAGAACAAAAGCTCGAAAATGGGGTCCTCAAATAGGTATATAAATCGTTTCGATCAGTGCGCATTGATAAATATTTATCAGTGCTTTACATATGGTCCATTAGATTCAATTATTTTGACCTGTCTGTATGCACTTGTCAGTGCTTATCCATAATCTATAACCTAGACGCACTGCATTATTGTATTTGATATTAGTATGTACTGAGGTGAAAATGACTATATATATATTAGACAATTAATATAACGCTAGGTGTTTAATAAACCTTTAAAAAAATCCAACTCATCTAATCTTGACCATTGATTTATCCAACACTCACATCCAATGTTGATGTTTTAAACTTGTTATGCTTCCCTATTCATCCTAAAGTCACCTTCCAAGATTACTGTTTGTTCTTCAGATGATCTAATAGTTACCGTTTTAAACTTTCTCTACCCAAGACTCAACATTATCTTCTTCTTATTCCTAAACCAGACTTCAGTTTTTTTATATAAACATCTTCCAAAATCTTTTCTCTTCCAAAATCATGTCTCGTCATGGAGTTTCACTCAAGTTCGTCAATAGGTCACGAAGAAGATGCTTCAGAAGGCTCATGGACTGGAGGTTTTTTTACGTCTCTTGCAAAATCATTACATTTCAATCTTCAAGTCAAACTGGATAGCGATAACTCCATTCAATGGAAAGCTTAGGTACTTTCTATTATTAGAGTTTTTCAATTGGTTGATTTCATCTCATATTCGCACTTAATTCCATCAAAATATGATGAGGTACAACCACATGATGGAGGAGATACACAATTGATTAAGAATAAAGAGTATGTAACTTGGCAAAGGTTTGATCAGTTACTCCTAAGCTAGCTATTCCCTTTGATACGTCAAACGATAATAGGTCAAGTGACAGATTGTACCAGGTCTTATAAAGTTTGAAGTACACTTGGTCTATTGTTCTCACAACAATCTTTGGCAAAAGTTCTACAACTCAAACATCAGTTGCATAATGCAAAGAAATAAGCCAGCTCCATAATTGAATTTGTTCTTAAAGTCAAGATGATTAGAGATGGTTTGAAAGCAGCGGGTCAAATTGTGAGTGACACTAACCTCATTTTAAGTGTCTTGAATAGAGTTGGACATGGATACGATTCCATTGTAACGATAATTACCTCTCAAAGAAGCTCCACATCTTTGAGAGAAGCATAATACTTGCTTCTGAATCATGAGTAGAGGATTGCATTACTCAGCTCCACCACTCAGCTTGATATACCAACAGAAAGTGCATATTTCATGGCCACTCATGGTCAAAATGATAGGAGAACTCAAATTGGAGGTTCAAACAACTATAATATGAATGTTGGGGCTAGAAACAGATGAAGAAATTGTGGACATGGAAGATGCAATAACAAAAACAAGCATGTGTGCCAAGTATGTGGAAAAACCGGTCATATTGCCATGAATTGTTACCATCGATTTGATAAGAACTGTCAAAGTAACCACAATCAGAATGGAGGTGGACATTTCAGCTCATAAAGTCAATTCCAGAACTCAAACTCTAGTTTCAACCAAGCAATGTGTCAACCCTGACCAACACTCCACACCAAGCACAATTCCAAAAACCAGCTGTGTACTATGCCAATTCTGAATCCATTTGTGATCTAGCGTGGTATGCTGATAGTGGCACCACCAATCATATAACATCAGACCTATCAAACCTCACCTCATACTCAGAATACCAAGGTGCTAATAACCTTACAGTTGGTAATGGTCAACAACTTAAAATTTCACACTTTGGTAAATCTTTGTTTTCCTTTATTGAATTTCCCTCTAGGTGTTTGTTGTTAAATCGCATATTTTATGTGCCTTATGTTGCGAAGAATTTACTAAGTATATCTAAACTTACTCATGATAACAACGCTATGCTGAGTTTTGGTATGATTCATGTGACATAAAAGACAAGATTACCAAGGAAGTTCTTTTTCAAGGCAAGCTTGAGAGTGGTCTGTACGAAGAGCACAATCAAGAGTAGAAAATTGGCTGTCAAAGTGCAAAGGTAGTATAAATTGCTCAGATTTAAAGAACAAAGGTTACTTCTCAGCTTGTGTTTATGGACTTAGAGTTGATAACTCATGTAGTAGAGTTCAAAATAATCGAAATACACATTGTAAATATGCTCTTAGTGCTAATAATACATGCAATAAAGACCATTTGATTGAGAATATGTGGCACATGAAGCTTGGACATCTAACTTCATCGATTTTAAGAAAAGTGGTGAATAGCATATATTTGAAATGTAATGATGCATAAATTCATGATGCTTGGAAAATGGGAAAATTACACCAATTGCCCTTTCAAAGGTCAAGTTACAAGGCTTCAAAGTTGTAAGAAAAATTTACACACACAAATCCAAACACGTAGATAATATGAAAGCAATAAAAAGAAAAAGACGACACCAAGGATTTTACGTGGTTCAACAATTTATCTACGTCCACGGAACGCACCACACTCAATCCACTACTTTCAAAGTTGATTACAATATCTCTGTCTCTCATTCAATCTCTCTACAATTTTCTCTCTCTAGCAATTTTTTTTCACATAGTAGGGCATACATAATGATGGTATTTATATGAGAGGTTGGCCAAATCCTAATTAGAATCTATTTTCTTTTCTCTCTTTCTTTTCTACGCATGATTTCCTATTCTCGTTTGAATCCGCCAGACCGCTATCAATACCGTTGTCGAAGCCACATCGTTTCCCACGACGAAAATCACTAGAGACAAATCGTTGTCTCAATCGTTGTCAAAATTTATAGTGTAACACATATCTTGTTTCACTAATGGCTTACCGCTGTCTAAGTTGTCGTCGAAATTCACAGCTTTCTTCCTTTATTGGCGAACTGATGTGCTTGCCGCTGTGGAAAGCATATCACAATCCATATCAGTTTTGCTTCTTTGGTTGTTTGTTAACTTGAAGTCTTCACCAACTCCTACAATCTCCCACTTGACTAAAACTCAATAGACATTCTCTATCCTTCCTCAATGACTTAATGGATAATTAATGGTGCACTCATTCCCCACGTTTTCACTTCTGAAGACCCACTAAAGCTGCACACAACTCCAATTTCTCAACAGTGACTGACTTGGTTAACATGTACGTCGGATTCTTAGTTCCTGTAATTTTCACTAACTTCAACTCTCCTTCTTCGATCAACGACCGAATGAAGTGGTATCGTATGTCAATATGCTTGGTCCTAGAATGGAATACCGAATTTTTGGTCAAGTGTATTGCACTCTGACTATCACTATGCAACATGCTCAACACCTGTTTGAATCCCAACTCAACTAACAAACCTTGTAACCATATCAGACCCTTGTTCGCTTCTATCACAACCACATACTCTGCTTCAACTGTAGAGATTGTCATTGTCTTCTACAGCTGTGACACCCAACTAATCGCAGTACTAGCTATTGTGAACTTATATCCGGTGGTGCTTCTTATATGATCCACTTCTCTAGTAAAGTTTGAATTCACATAACTTTCCAGTTTGAGTTCATCTTTTCTAAAGCTTAGATATCTCTCCATTGTACCCCGCATGTATCTTAGGATCAACTTCATAGCCTCCTAGTGAGGCTGATGTCTGACCGCTATCCAAGTCGATGTCAAAATGGCTACGACTCTGACAGGATGTAAATTGATTTTTTGAGTAAAATACAAGTCGGGTGGATTTGTATTCAAACACAAGGATTGTTTGGTGGCAAAAGGTTTCCATGAAACGCCTGAGATCGACTTTTATGATACCTTTAGCCCAGTCGTTAAGGCTGCAACCATATAAATCATTTTTACCTTGGTGGTCACTTATAATTGGGTTATACAACAAGTTAATATCAACAACACATTCCTAAATGATGATCTTCGAGAAGCCATATATATGAAGTAGCCTATTAGCTTTGTTGATCCTTAACGTCCCTCTTTCATTTGCAAACTCAACAATGCTCTCTATGGCCTGAAATAGGCTCCTAGAGCTTGGTTCTTCAAACTTTGGCATGCCTTAATAGGCTAGGGCTTTGTGCCATCTTTGGTCGATGACTTTCTTTTATATCAAACGTTTATTTTCCTACTAGTCTATGTCAATGGTATCTTAATAACTAGTGATGATCCATTTCTGGATCGTCACACCATTGCTACAATCAACTCTACATTTGTGTTGAAATTGGTGGGTTCCATCAGTTACTTCTTGGGTTTTGATGCAGTTCATTCCTCAAGTGGTATGTGTTTGACTCAAACAATATACATTGGTGATCTTTTGAAGAAAAAAACAGGGATCATTGTAAGCCTTGTTCATCTCTTCTCCTTTCAGGCACTAAACTTACCAAACAAGGGTCATCATTCTCTGATCCATCTCTTTATTGAAACACAATTGGCATGCTTCAATACTTAACATACACCCAACCAGAAACCTTCTAAATTGATTTAATATCTAGCTCAGTCAACTGAGGATAATTGAAAACGTGTAAATGTCTTCTTCAATACCTAAAAGGAACAATAGGGTTATGACTACACTTCCAAGCTGTTACTTCACTTTCTGTTGAGGTCTTTACTGACGCTGATTGGGCGTCTTACATTGATGATCTACTTTCTACAAGCGAATGTTATGTGTACGTTGGTGGTATTCTGGTTGCTTGGAGTTCAAAGAAGCAACATGTTATTTCTTGTTCCAGTTGTGAAGTTGAATATCGAGCTTTTTCGCTAGCAACAACCGAGGTCATCTGGATTGCTTCTTTGTTCTCCGAAATGAGGTTTCCTATTGAGTATTATCCCATTATCTAATACGATAGTCAAAATGTGATTTCTCTTACTCAGAATCCGGTCTTTCATGCTCGGACAAAGCATATCAAAATTAATGCTCACTTTATACGTGAGAAGATAGCTTATGGGATCCTAAAGGTTCAATATGTACACACTACTCATCAACGTGTTAGGTTTTGGCTCGTATTCTCAAATGAACCTAATGTTAATCAAACGAGATTCAACTGATGTGAAACTTCCTAGAGACGTTCAAAAGTTGAAGATGGTGTTTGAGGGAGGAAGACCGAAACTGAAGAAATGGATTCCGAAAGGAACCACAGTGCGGACAAGGAGCGTGGATCGTGACACATGGAGCTGTAGACTCCAAAAGATCAGCGCGGTGCAGACCGCAACATAGGTAGGAGGCGTAGACCGCAGTTTACTGAGCGGTGGTTTCCAGAAGTATTCCGCGGTGTAGAAAGTGGGGTGCACACCGCGACTTAGAACGTAAAGACGACGTATTTCGCTGAGGTCGAGAATGTTACATGAAAAAGAAAAGGTTGTCTTTCTAGAAGTTATTGTGATTGAAGGAAAATGAATACTCTTTGTGTGGAATCACTACAAGAAAAAATAGCTACTAGGAAGAAACTTTTAGGGACGATTTATTTTTTGGTCCCAGTAAGTTGTCTTTTGGGATGAAATAAATTATTCGTCCCTAAAAATCACAATCTTGACAATACTTTTAGGGATGAAAAATATCGTTTCAATAGGATGTCTATTGGGACAAAATAAATTATCCGTCCCTAGAAAGTGCAAATCTGACGATATTTTTAGGGATGATTTTTTTGTCAAAATAGGATGTTTATTGGGACGAAATAAATAATTCGTCCCTAAAACAAATCGGTATTTGTCCCAAACCAAAAATATTTCTTTGTATTTTCCTTATTTTATTTAAAATTTAGTTTAAATATTTTTTTTATATAATTGAGATTCTTAATTATTTTTTTTCCCTTTTTTATAATAATTACTATAAGAAATTCATAAAGTATGTATATATATATATATATAATTATATATATATATATGTATATATTCTTTTTATTTTTAAATATAATAATAAGAATCAAATACGTTGTAATAATAATAATAATAATGAAAATGGTCGACGACCTTTGACAAAGTATATATGGATATTTTTCCTGCTTTTTTATAATAAATATTCAAGTCTAACTTCACTCATTAAATCGCAGATGTGAGGAGAAATCTCTTCAAAAGTGAGAGTCACATTCTAATTTTTTATTGTTACCATTTATTTCATCGATTACAATAGACTCTTGACTCGATTAATATCTGATTTTAAAAATAATAGTTTTGTAAAACATTATCTAATAAATGTTTTTCAATATTCGTTCGTATAATATATAAAATAGTTATAAAGACTATTGTGATCAATTTAAATGATCTAACAATAATTTTTTATAATATGTTCACTAAAATTTTAAATTAGACAAATATAATAAGTATAATAACATATTAACGCTATATATTAATCGTTTTACATAAATCATCAAAGTTGATGTCACTCCACTTAATTTAAATGTTGAACGAGGGTGGAGTGTTATGGGTGGGCTGTGCGTGTGGTGTGGTCGAAGAAGGTAGGTTGGATTGATTTTTTTTCCCTATTAATCTATAGGGACGATATATCGTCCCTATAACATATAAGTAAGGACGAATTATATCATCCCAATAGTATATCTCTTGGGACGAATTTAGAATTTTGTCCAAAATGATAATTTTTTATAATATTTTATATTTCGTCGCAACAGGTACTTTTTAGGAATGAATTTCAATTTTCGTCTCAAAGAAGCTATTGTGACCCACTTGAGGCTACAAAATTTGAGACGATTTTTTTTTCGTCCCCACAGGTCTTTAGGGATGAATTTTGGGTTATTGGGACGAAAAAAAATCGTCTCAATAGCCCTTTTTTCTAGTAGTGAATAAGAAAACTTGTGCATAAAAGGAAATAGTCTTTCGGGAACAAGAAAGTCTTGTTTGTTTAGGAATAGGATTTTCTCTTATCTTAAACCCCTTATCACTAATATAAATAAACCTAATATCTATGTTAATAGATTGAAAGGTGTGGATTTAAAGAAACACCTGTAACATTAGAGAGTGGCGGATCTTGGGGGAGACCCTTTGGAATATCTGGGGAGGGATCCGGTGAATATCTGGGGATCTAGAGGAGAGATCCGTGAGTAATATTCAAAGGAGACCTAGGGGGATATTCCTAGAGGGTATGTACTCGGAAGAGGACCATGTGAGCGTTGTGAGCTGAGAGCCTTGATACAAAGCTCGGTTGTAATCTTAGAGTCTTGGTAAAGCTCAATAGTTTGGGGTTTGAGGTTGAGGTGAGAGAGAATCCTGAAGTAAATGGTTATAACAACTTATTATAAAGTGAAACTTTCTCTGTTGTCCTGACGACTCGTTGTTTTTTCCCCGATTTAGGATTTTCCACATATATCTTGTATTATGTGATTGGTTTATTTTCTCTCGTCTAATTGTCTACTATAGACATTAATTGCTATAAGTTATGGGCACATATTAAGCATGTCGTTTCCTTGTTCATCGGTTCTAACACAACATGTTGACATATTTACGAAGGCCTTGTCTATTTCTCGATTTGATTATCTTCGATCCAAGCTGAACTTCTATAACTCTCCGGTTCAGCTTGAAGCGGGATGTGAGTGATATTGAACTTAAAGGTGTTCAAATGAGAAATCATAAAATAACCACATCAACACCAAGTCAGGTTCGTTGTAAAACAGAGCAAGGAAATGAAAGTTTTAGGTCAAGCAAATTGGCCATTATGCTAGCTTTCCAGTAAGGTCAACGTCCAAATAATAAGACCTTGATTATTCTAATCAGACGGTGGACATTGAAGAGCCCGAAATTCTCTAGTTGAATTTTGTAGGACGGTGGGCACCGACAACGGTAGAGTAAATAGTAGTACGTTGAACGTTCTGAGTTCCGTAAATAAAAGTATAAAACCGGTAGAGTCGAGAGTGGTGTCGTTCAAATAGCTTTATGTTTGATTGGGCTGAACGTATAGTTAGGTAGTAGTTCCCTCGATTTGAACGTGTTGGCGTCGGACTTGTAGAATCCGTGGTTTGAAGTGTATTTATCGATAGCCAATTGGTGAGGAGATAGATAACAAATTGAGAGAAAGTGAGAGTTGGCGTGTGAGAGTGAGATTGTGGTTCCATGTTTTATGTGAGTGGGAGTTGGAGTTGAAATTGAAGGCTTTCTTTAACTAGCTTTTTCTCAAGTCACAGAGTACAAATTTTATCCCATTTTTTGCATGACTGAGGGCGGAAAAGATTGTCCCCTTTGAATGGAAAAGGATCCTCCTATTTATAGCTAGGGAGAGTCATTCAATTGAAGGTTTATTTTATGTGATCCCCAAAATCTCAGTTATAGATAATGAAGGATCTCTTCTTTAATATCTCGAAAATCTTAAAAATTTGGGGTAGTTGCAACTATACTGCAGCACCGGCTTTGCCTAATCTTAGATTTGGTCAAAACTTATCACATAATATTTGGGTTGCACTATTTTTGGCTTCCACAAACATTACATTGCTAACATGAAGAACAGAACTCCTGGGAATAGAGGATCTTTTCCAAGTAGATATTTTGGCGGGAAATTCTATTATTAGTGTAATAGAATTTCCAAGCGTTCAATCTTATCCAAATCTTAATCAGCAAGTGGCCACATGCATATAAATATGAGCTTAGTGCATTTGTCTCAAAATGCAAATAACAAAGAAAAATACAAAATTTGTTAGAATGTGAATTCTTCCTTTTGCTCTGTTTTACTTTTCTTGCTTTCTTCTTCTACTCTATTTTGACACTTTGAAGTATTGTTCAAACACTTGTTTTCTCATAGTAAGCCTTCTAATCTTTGTTTCAGCCAATGATAAGTTAAAATGTTTCTACTTAAATATCAAATCACATAAAAACAAAAAATCAAGTTTTAATGATTTTTTTTGTTTTGTTTCAATAATATATATATATATATATATATATATATATATATATATATATATATATATATATATGAATTATCAGATATGGATGTGGAAATGCCGCACATTGTCTCGTGTAAGAGACAATTGACATAGGTATAAAATAAAAATAAAAATGCATATTATTCTTGTGTTGATTATTAATTATTAATTATTAATTATTAATTATTAGGTGCAGATCTCATACGTTTTTCGGATGAAATCTCGCACCTGAAACCTATTTTATGTTTACATTTTGGTCTCATGGAGGTTCTTCCTATCAGGTCTACCAATCTTCAATTGAGGTAGGACCATGGGGTGGCATCGGCGGAACAATATGGAGCTACATGCCTGAGGGTGGGATTGTAGAGATAATAATTAATCATGGAGTTATCATTGATTCGCTATCCTTCAAAAGTGTCTGTGCAAATAATGAGGCAGAATCTTCAAGCACTTTTGGTGGCAAAGGTGGAAGCAAAACCCAGGTAAGTATTGTATTAATTATATTATACGGTTTTGATATGATTGACTAATTAGTTTATTATATTTTTCATAACTTTTTACATTAACCAACATGTAGATTCCGATTGATTGGCCCAAAGAATATTTGATGTCGATAAGTGGAAGCACCATGAAGTACAATAATACCGAATTAATCGAATCTCTAACGTTCTACACAAACCGGCGCACACATGGACCTTTTGGTTATGAGAAAGGCACTCATTTTAGTCTTCCAATTGAGAACCGAGTCATTGTAGGATTTCATGGACGAGCTGGCTTATATGTGGATGCTATAGGGGTCTATCAAACGGCAACTACTTTAATCCAAGGACAATTTATGACCCCCAAGGTTAGGATTATGATTTTTTTTTAGACAATAATTTTTTAAATATATATTGACTAACATAGTTATTGGGCTTTGCTTCGGTAAGATACGCATGTTATCACCTTATACGTGTGTGTGTATATATATATATATATATATAATATGGGACAATCAATACAACCCCTTTAAAAAAAATCCAACTAATCTAATCTTGACCATTGAATTATCCAACACTAACATTCAATGGTGATATTTTAAATTTGCTGTTCTAGCTTCCCTACACATCCAAAAGTTACCTTCTTAGCAGGTAACTCCAAATTTTACCGTTTGTTCTTCATGTGGAGAAAATCTTCAGTGCATCGGGTGCACTGCTGAGTGGTGTACCCGGTCACTGAAGAACATACATATGGTAAAACATAAGTGGCACATCTATACCACACGACTTTTATTCCACATGTCTATTCTCTAGTGGCCGGGTGTGCCACTCAACAGTGCACTGAAGATTTTCTCCTTCACGTGATCTAATAGGTACAGTTTTAAACATCTTCTTCCCAAGTTTCAACATTATCTTATTCTCCTTCCCAAACTAGACTTTATTTTTTATATATAAACATCTTCCAAAATCGCTTCTCTCTCAAAATCGTGTCTCCCTGTTCTCTCCCTTCTTCGTCTGTTTGAAAATTGGTCTTTCCGTTTGGTCACTTAATTCGTCTCTCTCTCTTCGTATTGGATTCTTTTATGGTGACCAAAATCATGTCTCCATCTGTTCTTTCTCTTCGTTCGACTGAATATCGGTGTTTTGGTTTGGTGATTTGAATCGTCTATACCTGTTAGTATTGAAATCTTGTTTCTTACCCAGTTTTATTTTCTTCATCAAGTTTAAACTCATAGGTATGTGTTGCAACTGTGATTCAAATTTTGAGTGAAATTACTATAATTGTGGTCCATAATATTCTTCTTTTCCCCACTGGCCATGGAAGAGGATATGTTGCTGCTAGTAGTCCATAATTGTTCACAAGGCATTGGTCAGAAAGTGATGCAAGGTGTATGGTGGAAAATAATGTTGATGGCTGATGAACTCCCCAATAAATCTGACGTGAGCAGTTGTACCACAATTTCAGCAAGTTATTTTTGACATTGTGCCGGAACAACGAATACAAAGCATAAGGAAGAAAAAAAAAATCTTAGGATGGTTCGTTCCTAAGTGGTTATATGTACCATGTGGGGGGTATGTTGATTCTCGGTGATGAGAATCGTGGCCGTGGACGAAGGTCTTGATAATTCAAGCGAAATGGGAGAATTGTTAGGTTTTGGCTCGTATTTTCACGTGAACCCAATGTAAATCAAACGAGACTCAATTGATGTGGAACTTCCTGGAGACGTGAGATAACGTTTGGGAGTTGAAGATGGTGTGTGAGGGAGGTTTGAAGACGAAAAAGAACTGAAGAAACGAAATTTTGAAGGAATCGCGGCATGAACCGCGGTGCGGACAGATGTATGGACCACGCATAGAGAGCTGTTGTTTCTAGGAGATCAAGCGCAGTGTAGACCGTGACGGAGGCAAAGGTGTAGACCGCGGTATTCTGAGCGGTCATCTCTGATGGCTTTTCCCGTTATAGGAAGCAGGGTGCATACCGCGACCCAGACCGTGGAAACGACGTATTTTGCCCAAATCAGGGATGTTGCACGAAAAAAAGGAAAAGTTCTATTTCTGGAAGTTCTTGTGCTTATCGGAAAAGGAAAGAGTTTGTCTTCATGAAGAATAGGAAAGTTCTTATACTTGAAGTAAAAAGATTTCTCCTTAAGAAGAAGACTTGTTATAAATAAGAAATAGTATTTATGTGGAATAAGTAATTATTGTACGTTTAGGAGTAGGATTTCCTTTTATCTTAAACCCCCTGTAACTAGTATAAACAGACCTTGTAATTAGGTTATTTAGTGTTAAGTAAAAAAGAACACCATGTAACATCAGAGAGAGTGGAGAGATCCGGGTGAGAGACCTGTGGAAATATCCGGGGAGGGATCAAAGGGAATATCAGTGAATCAAGTTAGAGATCCATGGGTGATATTCAGGGGAGACTTAGGGGATATTATAGGGTTCTTGGTGAGGATCTTGTGAGCGTGGTTTGGGGTTTGGGTGTAAGAGAGGATCCTTAAATATATGGTTGTAACAATTTATCACATAATGGGACTTTCTCTGTCGTCCTAACGGCCCGTCGTTTTTTACCCAATTTGGGTTTTCCACGTATATCTTGTGTTGTGATTGGTTTACTTTCTCTCATCTATTTTTCTGCTATTGACGTTATTAATTGTTATGAGTTATGAGCAAGACGATTCCGCATTAATCGGTTCTCAAAAATTCATCACCCGAACATAGACTTCATTTGGCAATCTTTTGATGAATTCTCCAAACCACCCGAATAAATGACAATAATGATCAAATTGAATAAATACTATAGTAATTGTAATTGATTTGTTTAATTCTGATTAATACTAAATCCCAACTGAAATACAATCAGTAGACAATCCAAATCCAAATCCAAATGAAATTATTCTTCCTCATCACATTCAAATGGATAGTGGTTGGATAAGCCAAAATGACACAAGAGCAGCCACACGAATTAGTAACTCTCCACCATGTCTCAGCTCTTTAGCCAGGGGCGGCCATGGGGTGGGTCAAGGGTGGGCACCCTCCCCGGGCCTCTCATGCATTAGGGCCCCAAATATATGATGTTAGATTTTGTTACGGGTTAAGTTGTAAAAAAAAAAAAAATCCAAAAAAACTCCAACAATATTAAAAAAATTAGAACTTGGCCTAAATTCGTTTTATTCTAATACAAAACCCAATTTTTTAAAGTTTCATACTTTCCTATCACATATTAACTAAATATTATTTATTTCTTCTCTACCCACCGAAGACAAAAAAAAAACGGTAGCATGAGATATGAAAGTCATGAAATTTTTAATTTTTAATTTTATTTTGGGATAAAGTGGGGATGCTTTTGTTAGTATGGGGTCCATTTTTTAGATTTCGTCCAGGGGTCTCGGAATAGTCAAGACCGACACTGTGACTTTAGCATGCTCGTTTCCTTTACATTTTCTTGCTGCATATCCCAACATTTCCATCCAAGCACTCTCAATTCTTTTCCATTTGCTCTCTAATGATTGTTAATTTATTTTTTTAACGGCAAATTTTATTAAACGAAGAAGGTCAAAAACCCAAAACAAAAGGCCAGACAAAGGCAAAGAACAGAACTCAAGCCACACCACACCAAAACCCCAAGACAAGCACCCCTAACTGGCCCTACCAAAAACAGAAGCACAAAAAAGAAGCCCACAAAAACAGAGGCTCAAGCCAGAGAAACAGAGATACCATCCAAAAGCCAAAACGAGTGCCACCCAGGTAACAGAGCACTATCACCACCACTTGCACACAGTAAAGCAGTAGAAAGTGTTTGAAGAAAGTCCTCAATAAATACTTCAACTTAGACCAAAACAGAGTATAAGAAACAAAGGATATTCGAGTTCTATTAATGGAGTTTTTCAAGATCTTTCATTATTTTCTTAAATCTATCTATATTAGTTACAATACATGAATATATATGTATCAGATTATACATGTGAGATCACACTTTTCACATGCTTTCCAGATTCTAATATCTTTTAACAACCATTGCCATGTTAGCACCATTAGTAACTAACTTTGCCATGTCATCACAATTAGTTATTAACAGACTTACTAACAGAAGTTTAGCTAACTCTCTTAGCTAATCAACTAACCTTACGTCTGTTATCTTATCATCCCCCTTCGAACTGAACAGGGGAGAGATCACCAGTCCCAGTTTGTCACATAAGAACTGAAAACGATCACGAGAGAAGCTCTTGGTAAAGATGTCAGCAACCTGATGTGCTGTGGGAACATAACGAACGTCAATTTCTCCAGACACCACCTTTTCACTAATAATGTGTGTCAGTATCAATGTGTTTTGTTCTCTGATGAAAGACCGGATTCTGAGCAAGGGAGTTTGCTCCAATATTGTCACACCAGAGAACAGAGCTAGTTGATAGTTGAATACACAATTCTGAGTAGTGAACAAAGCCATTAAATATCTGTAGTAACCTGCGCCATCGATCGATTCTTAGCTTCCGTGCTCGAACGAGCACCAAATTGCCACCCAACATGACACAATTACCGTTGGTTGAACGCCTATCATCAACGTAGCTGGCCCGATCAGCATCTGCAAATGCTTCCAGTGATAACATGGTGACTGGTTTAAAATGTAATCGAATATGAACAATACCCTTTAAGTGATGAAGAACTCTCTTACAAGCCTGCCAGTGAACCAATGTAGGAGCCACCAAGAACTGACTCAGTTTGTTCACTATAAAGGAGATGTCAGGCCGAGTATTGGTAAGGTATTGAAGTGCCCCCACCGTGCTTCTGTAAAGAGTAGGATCAGAGAAGATAACACCATTATGAAGAGAGAGCTTGGTGCCAGCCGAGATAGGAGTGTCACATGGTTTAGAATTAACCATATTAGTTTTCCTTAGAAGATCTTAAATGTACTTTGCCCGAGTCAAATGGAGTCCGGATGAATCCCGAAAAGCTTCAAAACCCAAGAAGTAATTCACCTGACCAAGTGTCTTCAAGGCAATTTTGTTGTTCAAAGTTGACACAAGGTCTGAGATGAGTAACCTGTTATTCCCAGTAATCAATATGTCATCAACATATACAAGCACGAACAAGCAATCAGACTTTGTGAACTTGAGAAAGAGAGAAGTATCTGAAGCAGAATTCTGAAAACCCCACTGAAGAAGAGCTGCTCGAAGTTTTTGGTACCAGCTCCTTGGAGCTTGTTTGAGTCCATAAAAGGACTTATTGAGTTTACAAACATGAGCAGGCCTGGAATTGTCAATTAAACCTTCTGGTTGTGACATGTAGACAAATTCAGATAGGTCTCCATTCAGAAAGGCATTATTGATGTCAACTTGATCAATTTGCCATCCAAAGGAGACTGCTATGGTAAAAATAACACGAATTATTGAGGTTGGTTCAATCCACAAATGTATTCTTCAAGATCTAAAGCTTGAATTGCAGACAATACCTGAGCTTTCCAATAGATGTAATTCGTCTTTCCAAGTTTGATTGGCAGATTGTAATTCAAGCTTTTCGTTAATGTTGTAAATTCCATGGCTTCTGCAACTACTTGAGTGCCTTGACTTCGTTCCATTGATGAAGATCTAGGTGAGTTTGCTTCTTCATGTACGCTTTGTTGTTGATCAACGATAGGAGAACATGATAGTGAAGGATTCGTCATGACGTTAGTCGTTGAAAGCTCTGATACCATAAAGCAGTAGAAAGTGTTTGAAGAAAGCCCTCAATGAAAACTTCAACTGAGACCAAAACAGAGTATAAGAAACAGAGGATATTCGAGTTCCATTAATGGAGTTTTTCAAGATCGTTCATTATTTTCTTAAATCTATCTATATTAGTTACAATACATGAATATATATATATATATATATATATATATATATATATATATATATACATGTGAGATCACACTTTTCACATGCTTTCCAAATTCTAATATCTTCTAACAACCATTGCCATGTCAGCACCATTAGTAACTAACTTTGCCATGTCATCACAATTAGTTATTAACAGACTTACCAATAGAAGTTTAGCTAACTCTCTTAGCTAATCAACCAACCTCACGTCTGTTATCTTATCACAGAGAACCACCAACCTTCCCAAACACAGAAAAACCGATCACCGGAGAACCACACTTTACCCTCCCAGAAACTGGAAATCTCCCTTGTCGTTAAAACGCTTCTTCGCAAGCATGTCCGCAACTGAGTTCAACGTCCTAGAATTGTGAACTATCTTCAAATTTCCATGAAACCTTATCATGGTCCTCACATCATAGATCCAGCTAACATGCTTAAATCTTGCAATACCCGTACCATTGACCCAAGAGAGCCGTCAGACATGAACGAAATTTAATCACAATCAAGAGTCAACAATTACTAAATCCAAAAGCTTAAACTTTTATTTAGCTTCAAATGGTAGAATTTTAAGGTGCATGAGTTTTGACTCGTTAACATACATGCAGGCCCCTCACGTACATGGAGACAAAGACAGATAACAAACACTGATAACAAAGACACGAACGTTAGCATGCATGCCGGGAGAGAAGGGCACAATGTGACTCTGAAACCTTATGTTAGAATATAAGACCAGATAAGGGTATAATATGAAAAAAAAATATACCTTTGATTCACGATTCAATTTATTTATAAGTGTCGCTGCATTATATATCAATTTCTCTTCCTCACATATAGAACAGGTATGGGAAATAATTAAAAACTCTCTAATCAAGCTCATGCATGCTTCGGCCTTGCTTGCTTCAGATCGTATTCTCACTTCAACTAAATACCTTACTAGTGTGAAGTTTATAATATAAACTGTTGACGGGAAATTTGTTCGAGATGAGAAATTTCTGTTAACACCTTCAAGACCACTATCACAAAAGCGGTGGCCGGGGTCGGTACCGTTGGTTCCCGACCTGTTTAAGGGAGAGACGAATAGTAGTAACAATAAATGGGAGCTCTATTATTGATATATCAATTTAAGATACAAATCACTCTCTTGTTTGCTCACAATCTCTCGGAGGTATAGGATGATGGCAACTCGATGCCTGTTGAGTAGTGGAGATGAAGGTGACCGTGTTCTGAATCCAGAATTTAGGTCCTCCTCCTTTATGTAAATCTGTTGTTATCTATCTTAGTATGTCGATCGATCTATCTAGGCTGTTCTCTCTCTTTTTTCTTCGGTCTCCCTCTCCACCATTCTTGGCTTCACATATATATATCGTCCAAGTAGGTTTTTAGTTCGCAAATACTTTAACGTGATCTCCTGGATCCATTCCCTCCTTATCGGGCGAGATTCGTCATTTGAATTTGAATTGTTACGGGATTTGAGGATGTCGTTGACGGAGATAAGTCTGTTCCCTTATTTGAATTAAACTCTTGACGTACATGTAAATATTATGTGGAGATGATCCTGTGTGCATTCGTGCCATGGATCTTCATGGGGGTCACCCTGCCAGCTGCCTATTACCCCGTAGAGTGAGGTAGACCCTTGCTCTGGTTCTGTTCTTAGAAGCTCAAGATGGATTTTCCCTGACCCATGGGGGCTTGAGGTTCCCTTGTAGATCTTCCCGGGAGGTAGCTGGGGTAGTGTAGATTTAGGCGTGACTCCTCCTTTATGTCCAGCAAGGACAGCGAGCTTCTGGAGAGGTTGGCGGGCTTCTTTCGAATGTCTCTTGAGCTTGGAGACTTCCCCTGGCATCTGCGGGGCAGTTATGGAGCTTGACCTCAGAGCCGAGGTTCCCCGATAGATGGTCCGGAGAAACCCGGCTACCAGTACTCTTATGGGAGCTCGTCCTAGTCGCGCCTGGCTTGTCTTCTGGTAGCTTTGAAGCCGAGCCGGCCTTCCCTGCTCCTGCGGGGTGGCTATACAGTCTTTCTAGGCCTCATGATTGTCGATTGAGGGTGAAAAATTTCTCTTTGACCCCTGGCCAAATTTCCCTATTAACATAAACTATGCCCAGAAAATCAGACAGCATCAGGCACCAGCTACACCAGGGCCAATTCTGTAGCAATGTGCTAAATGATGATTCTGTACTCAAATGGCCAACATGCGGGATTCACTTTTCGTTTGGTTATCAAGGAAGCTGAGTAGAAAGGTACAAATTCACTTGTTACACATCATGTATGTCCAATATAACCACATATCATGGGTTGGGATCGATGTCTAATAGAAATTGATAAATGGTCTATAACAAAATGAAAGTAAACTGTCTTTTTTTTTTTCCAAAAAATATTATTATGTAGGTAATAAAATACCAGAGGACAGGAAAGTAGTTGTGTGGAATCGGTACCTGCACACAAACCCTGAAAACTTTAATGTTCCATTGTGCTTCAATCCTTAGAGATGGAATGTAAGCTCTCATTTTTCCCTGATGATTGTTATGACAATTAATATTCAAATTGATTAATTGGTATAATTAACTAATGCTTGTAGTGTTAAATTAATATATATTATAAAGCAACCAGCAAGACCAGGCACATACCAGGCTTTTGGTGGTGGATCTAGGATCTGTGCTGGAAACATGCTTGCTGGATTACAAATTGCACTACTTCTTCACTGTTTTCCAGTTGGATAGAAGTAAATTAAATTAACCTATTCATTTCATTTCAAGCTGCATTTACTAACCTGGAATGATCCTAATGAGAGAAAAAGAAAACTTAATTCGTGATAAATCAGAAATTAAGTTCTTTACCCTGATTCTCTTTCATTTTCGTTTACGCATCGAGTCTGATGCGATGTTTAAAACTTAATTTGAATCAACACCTCTTTTTTCATGGAATTTCAGGAGGGAACTAGTCAATCCGGAGGCAGAGATTATTTATCTTCCACATCCCATGACACTTGATGGGGTTGAAGTCAAGCTCAGCCAAATTTAGTATTTATTTTCATAGATGAATTAATTCCTATGTGGTTCTTGTAAATGTATGATCTACTTCAAATTAATATAAAAATTAATTTAAGTGAGTTAATATATATCTTATAGTTATCTAAGATTAAATCTTACTATGGAATGTCACTAACATGAATATTTGGGAAGATAATTGATTTGTATGACTTGTGCAGAATAATAACGATTTATACACGGTGAAGTTTCATTTTTTCCTGGATTCTGTCATCACAAGATCTAACATTACAGAACATTGTCCCGAACATAGTTACTGTCCCGTAACTATGTTCGGATCAAAGACTTGAGAAAAATTATTACTAGATATGGTATTACATTTTTTATATATAAGTGATTAAACAATGACAACAAACATATAATAACACTAGTATAAAATGCATATGATCAGGACATACCAAATCCCATGCATTTCTGATCAACATCCAACAAATTAAGATCGAGTGAGCTCCCTGATCTGTTGTTTAAGTAGGTGGATCATGATTATGTAGAAAAATTTGCAGTGAGAGCATGATCGACCAATTCTCTTCTCAAGATTTTCCCAGCATGAGATCTTGGAATAGAATTGATAAAAGCAACACGCCTTATTGCTTGTACGGTGCAACCTATAGCAAGAAGAATATATACATCAACTTTAACTTGTAAGAGTAGTCATGACTAAGATTGAGTTCGGAATCTGTTGAATTTTATTTCCTTCAAAAACAAATTTTTGGCAAACTTCGACGATTCTAGGGAAATTTATTCCAAAGAAAAGAAAACAGTGAAACCTAGTTAATTAGGAGAGTCGACGTATTGAGCTAGCTTACTCGATAAACTTAGATATCAAGGATGGATCCATTTCTTCAACAGAATCAATTGTTATTTTTTTTTTCGTTTTTTTTCTTCTTTTAACATCTTATATATAATTCAAAAAAATTGTTTAGTGGTAGTCAGGAGCAACCTGTTGACTCAGGCTCAGTTTGACATTGCTGTGCTGTGAAGAGAAGTGCTTCTGAAATTGCTGTGAAGGGAATTGCTGTGGGAAGAATCAGATGAGTGTTTGGTAAACTGATTTTCAAAAATGCTGTGAGAACTAAAAGCAATTTCAATGTGTTTGGTAAACTGATATAAAAAGTGTTGTGAGTGTAAAATTACTAAAAGGACAAAGACATCTAAATGGTATTAATTTGCTATACTTTATTTATTTATTTATTTGTATTTAGTGTTAAGTGTTATATAATTATGGTCCTTTATTGAATTAATTATATCTATTTTTTATTCTACTTTATTTAATTAATTAGTCCTATTTCTTTATTTCTTTATTTTTTTATTTTATTCTACTTTATTTTTTATTTAATTTTATTGAATTAATTATGGAAACATTTTTTTTTTGTACAAAAATATAAGCCCAATTTTTTTTGTTAAATTTCGTTAAAGGCAAGGACAAAGTTGGAAAGTTAGTAAAATTTCATTTAATATCACTGTAACGCGTTTTCTAAAAGCAGAAGCCAAAATCCAAAAGCATGTATTTGTAGATTCTCAAAAACTCAGTTGGGAAAAGCTAAAAGTGACCAAAAGCACTTCCCCATGATTTTACCAAACACCCTGTCTGAGGTCCAGAATCACTTTTGACCCCAAAAGCAGTTGGGAAAGCAATGCCAAACTGAGCCTCATTGTTGTTGCTTTCGAGTTTTCTCACCATAAATGCCATTGGAATCTGCCCAACAGCTTCATCAGGATACCTGCAGCTTGAAAGCATAGCAAATTTATTATGAATACATATTTTCAGATTGATTAGTTAAAAAATAATGAGGCTATAAATATATACATACGGAATCACGGCAGCATCAGTTATTTCTGGATTAGAAAGAAGCAAATGTTCCAATTCAGCTGGAGGAACCTATACATGCAAATGTGTTTATTACATATATATCCTCTTAAAATCCCTATTTTTATAACGATGAAACACGTTATTAATTTTTTTGTTAAAGATTTATAAAAAACATAATTAAGTCACCTGAAATGCCTTGTATTTTATTAGTTCTTTTAGCGTACCAACAATGACGAGGAAACCTTGAGAGTCAAAATAACAAAGATCAGCAGTCTTCAACCAACCTTCTGGATCTAAAGTTTCAGCAGTCGCGTTATCATCTCCTACGTAACCTGCATTAACACCATTATTCTATCATCAAACTAGATGATTAGTAATGGTTTGATTTTTTAAAAGTCATTTTCTCTAAAGGGCAAAAGAATCAATAATAATGCCGCATAACCCAGAAAATTAGCCTGAAAATAAGTGATTTGTTTTTAGCATATAAATCATGGAGTGAACGTATTTGAATTGATTTATGTAACATTGCTTAACAATAAAATAGTATGCTTTCAGTTTCAAACTGTATTATAATAAAAATTAAACCCATAAAGAAAATGTCAAAACAATTAATAGGGGTTCAAGTCTTATATTTATCCATTAAATTGTAAAATATGGGGAGACATCCCCTACAATAAGAGTTACATTTCGGATCGAGCTTTGTCCAGTTATTTCGGTTTTCTACTAGCTACAGTTGATCTCGTAAGTCTTAGAGTTTTGGGTTTAATTTATATTTAATGGAAAAAAGAAAGAAAAAACTTTTGTCTTGTATAGTTAGTGAGAGTAGAATATACCTTTCATGACATTTTGACCAAGCAACCAGAGCTCCCCTACCTGGTCCGGAAACAATGCTTCCCTGGTTATAGGATCAACAATCTTGGCGTCCATAATTTCAGATATCCGACCAACCGAATCCAGCCGAATTACCTCCATTGGCCCTTTTGTTGCTGCGGCCAGTGCTGCGGTCTCGGTTAAACCGTATCCCTAAGCAAAGATACAATTAGCAAGTCAAGGCAATTCGAACCATATATTATAGGATTCGATAAACATTATCATGAAAATGCTTATTCAGGTGCAGGATCTAGCATGGAATTTTTCTATATTGTAAGTCTATATATATATAATTTATCAAATACATATTTTTTCATACATGATTTCAATATATACCAATGTTAATTGATTTTTTTTTTCGATTAATAGTACTTGTATTTATTAGAATCTCATATGAAAAAACATATAGGATCCTTTATAAAAAAACATATAGGATCTTGTTTCTAATCAGTACCATATATGAATAACAATTATTAAGAATGAGATTTCATCGTTTTTCGTACAAGATCCCAACTTTATAACGGTACAAAGTGTGCACTCCTAACTCTACTGAATCAAATTCTGCACCTGAAACCTTATTTACACTTCAGATGTTGGTTCCCGATTTGTACGGCACGTTTTTTCAGGATAGCGTATTAGAAGACAAATTGAATTTTGGTTAATTATTCTCTAAATTCTGTTTTTAGTAAACTTTTAATATTTAAAGTTATAACAGCTATTGTGTCTAATAGATAGTTAACTTGAAAGATTTTACCCTCAGGATTTCCACATTGGGGAATTTGTCTCTGAACTTGACAGCAACATCCTCAGAAAGCGGACCACCACCACACCCAAGAAACATAAGCGAGCTGAGATCGTACTTATTCGTTGAATCCGATTTCAACAATGCGACAATCTCTGAGGGTGAAACTTGTAAAGGTTAATGAAGTTTAGTTATATTAGTTCTTTTTGTATTTCCTTATCTAGAGCAGTTGTTGTTATACTTCTAAACTTAGGATTTCCTGTTATGGTTTTCTATTTAATTTAGGAATTCAGACTTCTACAAGTCTCTGACTTCTACAAGTCACTTTATGTATATATATAGCTTTGTCTTCTTTAATAATATATACGGAAAATTATTCTTAACTTCTATATGGTATGAGAGCACCTATAACTCAAACGAGTTCATCAATCAAACATGACCACTGGCACAACAACTTCTTCCTCCTCAAACACGGTAACAGCCATCTCATCTTCTTCATCATCTCATGACATGTCTTCTTCCTCAAACACAATTATTTCCATCAACATCGCCGCTCAAGCATCGCTGAAGCTAATAGCAACAAACTATCGCTCCTGGAAACTCCAATTCCACACCCTACTTGTTGGATTTGATCTCATGGAGTTCGTTGACGGACAATGCCCATGCCCTCCGGCCACCATCATAACTGGCTACGAGACCATACCAAATCCGGCCTATAACATATGGACTAGACAAGATCAAGTATTGCCAAATGCAATACTTGGATCCATATCCCCTTCCATTATCCCGTTTATTGCTTCCGCCAAAACTTCATATGATGCATGGACTGCACTTGACAACACCTATGCAAAACCCTCAAGAGGACACATTATGCATCTTAAAGGTGTGCTCACCAACATCTCCAAAGGTACTCAATCTATCACCGAATACATGCAACATGCCAAGAGAGTTGCAGATGAATTGGCCATGCTTGATGCACCAGAAAATCCTGAAGACTTAACCGTAAAAATTCTAAACGGCTTGGGGGATGAATTTAGAGATATATCGTCAGTCGTTCGTGCCCGTGACTCACCAATTACGTTTGAAGAACTTCACGAAAAACTAATCAATTTTGAGGCTGTTTTGAAACAAGAAATCACAAGAAATCAAAAACTTCCCATCATTGCCAACTATGTTGCCAAACCTCCCTCTAGTGGTCATCAATCCAACAACAATCGACAAAACAACAGAGCATTCATCCCAAACAGGCCGGCTGATTTCAACTCTGCATATCCAAAAAATTCCACTCGGAACCAATCCAATGGGCCAAGACCATATCGTGGCTTTTGTCAACTTGGCGGGGAACAAGGACACACAACCAAACGATGCTCCACATACAACTATACAACAGTCCGACCACAAGGGAACCAGCTGCAATAGTCAAACCAGCTGCACCAGTCGAACCAGCTGCACCAACCAAACCAGCAGGTGCAGCAGCCAAACCAGCACACTCAGTCGCCAAAGCAGTGGCAGCCACGAGCCCACTTCGCTGCTCCACCAACCTCCTCGCCTGAATGGCTTCTTGATTTGGGTGCGTCTCACCATGTCACCACGGACCTCCAAAACCTCTCCATGCACTCTCCATATGTAGGTTCCGATGACATCATGATAGGTGACGACTCAGGTTTGAATATCACACATACAGACTCTCTCCATTTGCCCTCTAAATCTTTATCATTTTTATTAACTGATGTTCTATGTGTGCCACATATGACTCAAAATCTGATTTCGGTCTTGAAATTTTGTGTCTCAAATCAAGTGGCTGTTGAATTTTTACCTCACTCTTTTGTTGTGAAGGATCTCCGTATGGGGGCGCGGCTCATGGAAGGACGGACTAGGAATGGAGTTTACGAGTGGCCATCACATGCTCAACCGGAAAAACCTCCTATCATCGCATTCTCCAGTGTCAGAGCCATAATTCCTGACTGGCATCATCGCCTAGGCCATCCATCATCAAGAATTATTTCTAAATTAGTGTCTTCTCAAGCTTTATCTGTAGTGTCGTCAAATAATCCTAGTTATCCATGTAGTGCGTGTCAAATCAATAAAACTCACAAATTGCCCTTTTCAACCTCAACTGTTCAAAGTTCTAAACCACTTGAGGTCATCTATTCAGATGTTTGGAGCTCTCCAATTATCTCTAGAGATGGCTACAAGTACTATGTGTTATTTGTTGATCATTTTACGAAATATATGTGGATATATCCTTTGAAAAATAAATATGATGTCCATGCAGTTTTTATTCGTTTTAAACCTCTAGTTGAATTTTTTTTAAAACACTCCATCATCTCACTTTACAGTGACAATGGTGGTGAATACATTGCACTTAGGCACACCTTCGCTCATCATGGCATCTCCCACTTCACTACACCACCTCACACACCAAAACACAATGGTGTCTCTAAGCGTCGTCACAGGCATATAGTCGAGACATGACTGTCTCTTCTCACCCATTCCTCACTACCACTTACATTTTGGTCCCATGCATTCACCACTGCTGCTTACCTTATCAATAGGATGCCTACACCTCTGTTACACATGTTATCACCTTTTGAGAAAATCTTCGGTCAGCAACCATCGTATGTGAAACTTCGTGTATTTGGGTGTTTGTGTTATCCGTGGATTAAACCATATGCTAATCATAAGCTAGAACCTCGGTCAAAATCATGCATCTTCTTAGGATATTTGTTGTCCCAAAGTGCGTATCATTGCCTAGACCTTGAAACTGATCGTATGTTTGTGTCTTGCCATGTCAATTTCGTTGAGTCTGTTTTCCCATACAACACATTTCATATAAGTCTCCCACGTCCTGATCCCAACACATGCAATCTTTGGACATCTCTTATCTCTCCCACCATGATCGTGCCTGTCTCTCATGCCCACTCCTCCACCAGACCTGATGTGCATGTGATACCTTGTCAGGCTCCTCACCATGATTCCCGAGCAGAGGCTGTAACCCCGATGCCTTCCCAGCCACCAGCTGCTGCAACTCCTCCCGCTACTCCAGTCACTGCTTCCAGCAGCCTTGATTCTGCCACATAACCGGTCAGCAACCGAGCAACCATTGCTGCTCCTGACAGTGCACCAGTCACACCTCCATCATCATCCGCGCAACAACAGGCAGCTGCTCCACTCGCCACTCACCCCATGGTCACTAGGTCACAGAACAATATCCATAAGCCCATTAAGAAACTATCTCTTACAAGTGTTCTCACACCTCCTCAAACTGAGCCCACGTATGTGTCTCAAGCTCTGAAATTTCCTGAATGAAGATGAGCCATGTCTGAAGAATTTGATGCTCTCATTCGGAAAGATACATGGGACTTAGTTCCTCCCAATCCGTTCTATAATACCTTAGGGTTCAAATGGGTGTTTCGCATAAAGAGGTCTCCAGATGGTTCAGTATCCAATTACAAAGCTCGCTTGGTGGCAAAGGGATTTCATTAGCGGCCTGACATTGATTATACTGAAACTTTCAGTCCAGTGGTTAAAACAACTACTATCCGGGTTGTACTCAGCATTGCGGTATCACGAGGGTGGTCTCTTTGTCAATTGGATGTGAACAACGCATTCCTTCAGGGTCACTTGGCTGAAAATGTATTTATGACACAACCACCCGGATTCACGGATCCCACACTACCATTACATGTTTATCATCTCAAGAAGGCCATTTATGGTCTTAAACCAGCACCTCGAGCGTGGTACAATGAGCTTCGAAAATTTCTTCTACAAAATGGGTTTGTTAATTCTCAATCCGACACCTCGTTATTCATCTTTAGCGCTAACGACTGTGTGATTTTTCTATTGTTATATGTTGATGATATAATAGTCACTGGAAATAATGACAAATTAGTTGAAAAATTTATTGGTACGCTCGCTCAACGTTTCTCTATTAAAGACCTTGGTGCTCTATTGTACTTTCTCGGTGTTGAAGTCATTCCTTGCTCAGTCGGCCTATTTTTCTCTCAGAAGAAATATGTGACCGATCTCCTTATTCACACCAAAATGTCAGACTCCAAATCGGTGGCCATACCTCTCCCTACTAATCACTCTCTCACGATACTTGATGGTACTTCTCTCACAGATGCTACGGAATTTCGTCAGGTCATTGGCACTATACAATATTTGTCCTTCACTCGCCTTGACATCGCATTCGTAGTGAACAAACTTGCCCAATTCATGCACCGCAGAACGACAGGACACTGGTCTCTCACGAAGCGCCTCCTACGCTACCTGCGTGGGACACTGGGTCATGGTTTAGTGTTGCGCCACGATTCCCCGGTATCAATCCATGCATTTTTTGATGCAGATTGGGCAGGTAA
Source organism: Dipteronia dyeriana (assembly GCA_032871835.1). Classification (NCBI taxonomy): domain Eukaryota; kingdom Viridiplantae; phylum Streptophyta; class Magnoliopsida; order Sapindales; family Sapindaceae; genus Dipteronia; species Dipteronia dyeriana. The sequence goes on from CM065298.1 coordinate 4,034,424, forward strand.
TCAAGATGACCGCACCTCCACCAGTGCTTACGTCGTCTTTCTTGGGTCTAACGCTATTTCCTGGTGTTCTCGCAAACAAAGATCCGTAGCCAGGTCCTCCACCAAAGCTGAATATAGAGCTGTTGCCACAACTGCGTCTGAGGTAATATGGATCTCATCTCTCTTGCGTGAATTGCTTGTCCTAAGCTCCAGTCCCCTGCCAATATACTGTGACAACATCGGTGCAACCTACTTATGCTCCAACCCCGTGTTTCACTCAAGAATGAAGGACATTGCCATTGACTTCCACTTTGTCCGAGAAATGGTTCAAAGCAATCAATTACACATAGCCCACGTGTCTTCTGCTAATCAGTTGGCTGATTCTCTCACCAAGCCGCTCTCTAGGACACGGTTTAGTCTCTTACGGTCCAAGATCAGTGTTTGTAAACTGCCCATTGTCTTACGGGGGCGTGTAAAGGTTAATGAAGTTTAGTTATATTAGTTCTCTTTGTATTTCCTTATCTAGAGCAGTTGTTGTTATACTTCTAAACTTAGGATTTCCTGTTATGGTTTTCTATTTAATTTAGAAATTCAGACTTCTACAAGTCTCTGACTTCTACAAGTCACTTTATGTATATATATAGCTTTGTCTTCTTTAATAATATATACAGAAAATTATTCTTAACTTCTATAAACTGGCATATAATTTGCCTTATACTTGTCCACAGCTTCAAGTATTGTTTCAAGCTCTAACGTCTGCAACAAAACCAGAGTCTCCTTATGTGAAACAGACCTCATCATCACTGTAAAACCGAACACACCAGCCAAAGCTCTCGTAGCTAACGACACTAACTGTTCATTGTAATATTGCTCAGCTCCGGTGGTGGCATTGATCACTACTATCAAGTTCCTGTGAGTCAATTACACGCCTATTTTTAGACCGAAAGTTCCAGACGAGTAAAGGATTGTCGCGACATCAGACTGATTCACCACATCAGCTCTATGATTTATAAAGCTGTTGTTATTGTACTGTGTTAACAAGGAGAGAAACTCTGATGAGTTCATCAACACTGTATGACAATTCGATGTGGGGTTGATGCTCAGCTAGTGGGTGGTTTGCGAAGTGGCAAAGACAATGACTGGTCTGCTGATATTGAGTAGGTGAGTTATATCAGAGCCGGAGTCGTCCGGGTTGGCCGGTGAGATGATGACACCTAGAGAGAGAAAAGAGAAATAGAGGATAGGATCTGGAGGGAGGGAGGAGAGAGGATGAAATCCACGTCCCCTTTTGTGAGAGAATAGTGTTTTGAGAGAGAGATAGCGAGGGAGTTGGTTTGGAGGAGTAAATTGGAGTAGGTCAGGCGGTGACCGGTGGAGTGGTTGATGAGGAATGTTGAGTTCAAAACAGTAGTGCTGGTTGCAGAGGAGGAGGATGAGGAAGAGCGGCGGAGGAGGAGCGAGAAAACGTATTCCGTGATAGAGAGAGGCTTGCATGGTGGCGGGTGATCAGAAAGTTATGGTCTTAGGCTATGGTAAGTTCTTGTTTGTGAACAAAAACCGTTGTTGGGATCCATCACACAGTTTGTATTTGCTTATGCCATTATTAGAAATTCAAAACAAGACTTGTCCCGAATAATTTAATGAAAGACGTACTCATACCCGTTAGAGTATAACTGAAAGTTTTGGTCTTATAAGGCTATGGTAAGCAAAGACACACAGCCTCACACAGCCCTATCTGGTAAGCAAGCTCATCATCTAAGAAGAAGAGCTAAGAGTGAGATGGATAGTAAATGAGTCAATTCAGGTGGACTAGTTGGTTAATCTGGTCAACCATGAGGTGTCATCATCCTGTTAAGTTAGAATTTCTGATAATCAAGAATCAGTTAGAAAGTTAGTTGTTATCAGAATAGAGCCAGTATGTAATAAATAGAAATCACATGAACATGAAAAATGTGCGTGTAACAGTATTGATTACAGGGGTGAATCCAGAAAATATTTGTTGTTCGGGTTAAAATTATATATGATAGATTCTTCATGTAACATAAATGATTCTACACAATATAGCACGGCAAGGTAAGCCAGCACGGCAAGGTAAGCCAGCACGGCCCCACAACCCATTGGGGTCGTGTTGTGCCCTCATTTTGCTTAACTTGTCATGTCTGGCACCGTACGACAGCTTAACGTGTCGGCACAACACTATACGTTAAGGCGGCCGAGCATTAAGGGGTAAATTTACGGTTTAAGTTAGAGTATGTAATTCATTGATTGTGGTTTTTATTATTGGTAAATTATTAACCTTTCAATACACTAAAATCTATATATTAGAAGTAATCTAAGACTAAAGTTCTATATATCACTACCCAAATAAATGAACAAATATCACATGCTGAATACATAAAGTTAAAAGTAGAGTATGAAAATAATATTGGATTATAATAAAAGGTAATGTAATGAATAATGTTATATATTTAAGGGTAAGTTTAGTAATATTGGTTGAAATTAAATGTAATTAATTAATAATAAAAAAGGTTAAAGGGAAATTGTACTATAATTTTTTTTTTTTCAAAAGGTTGTCCGGGTCAGCTCTCTCAAGGGTACGCCCTTGATTGATTATCTCTGAGAATGAAATAGAAAAGCTACAAAGCCCAAGAAGCCACCGGTGGCAATTTACAGATTCTCGTTTCTTCATCATTTTTGTCGTTTAGACATTTCATCAAACACCTTCTCATTCTTGCTAAATATCTTTTTTTTTGAAACAACTTAAATTTTATTAAGAGAAAACCCAAGACAAGTGAAGATCCAAAGGAAACCAACGCAAACAAAAGCAACAAGAGGCACAATAAGAATGCCCAGAAACGCAGAAAAGACACCAGCAAATATGAAAATTGATCCAAAAACGAAAACTTGACAAAAAGGGGTCAAAGAAACAGCGAAGAACCACGCGAGCAGCCACTAAAAGCCAAAGACAAACAGAGCAACAACCTCCTCACAGATAGAAGGCAAGAGGATAAAATCCCGCAGCAAACAAAAACTACTTCGTTATCTCAAAGGCCCCATTCAAGTCTTTCCTGTTGCAAACCTGACCCAGCTTTAGCCAAAACATCAGCTAAAGAGCTACTGCTTCTATTAGTGAATTCGATCGAAACCGTACTCTTAGAGGACAAAAATTACTTAATATCATACAGCACACTCACGAAATTAAGATGACCGAAACCGTCTCCATTAATCCAAGAGACTGCAGATTTGGAGTCGCTCAAAATGGTGATGTTGTGCTTAATAAAATACATATTAGATGAGATCAACTCACAAGCGCGATGAATTGCTAGAACTTCAGCCAAATTTGAATCCACTAATCCCATTAAAGAAGAAAATAGACATAGTACTTTTCCGTTCACGTCTAGCAAAACTCCTCCAATACCGACCGAACCTGGATTACCCCTTGAAGATCCGTCCACATTAAAGACAAGGTCGTGATCATTTGGAGAAGATCAAGGCCTAAGAACCTTTATTTTAGAATGAATCTTATCAACACACCGCCTTTCAACATCAAGAAGGAGGATAGTTAAATCCTCATTGGAACCAGCTCCATAATTTTTAAACCACAAGGCCAACCTAAATTTAATTGAATCAATAGCCATAGAGAAATAAACTTCCTTACCATCAAAAACCACAACATTCCGGTTCTCCCAAATAGTCCAACACACAGCAAAAAACAACACAAACCATGCCCTTTGACTTGCCTTAGAGACACATAAACCAGGCCATCCCTCCATCCAACCATGAAGATCACTGTTACTGCAAGAACTAATCCCTCACCAGCCCACAGCCTCTGACCATAACTTCTAGAACCAAGGTACATTGTAAGAAAATGTGATTCACAGATTCCGTCTCTCTTCCACATAATGGGCATTTAGTAGACGCTAAAAAAGGGTAACTGAAATTTTTCAAAACTTCTCTAACAAGGATACGTCCCTCGAGAAGCTGCCACAAAAAAATTTAGATTTTCGGAGGGACGAACCCAAGCCATAACATGGGACAATTTGTAGAAATTACCAAGCCCCCCTTCTCCACCAAGCACCTCCGAAACGACTTAACCGAGAAACGACCATCTGGACAAAATGTCCATGCCAAAGCGTCTGGGATCCCACGACGAATAAGAATACTCTTGAGAGCCAACAAGAAACAATTCCATTGGGATAATTCCCAGCCAAATGGTTGTCTTCTCAGCTGTATATTCCAAGACCAGCGGTCTCCCACCCATATCTCGTACTCACACTGAACCAATTGTCATTGATATTTGTTCATTTAAGCTGTGATATTCTTGCTAAATATTCTTGCTAAATATCTTGAAGCTCTGTTTCTCTTATTCTCATTTGCTCACCAATTCGCAAGAAATGTGTGGAGAGACAACTTTCTCTATACATATATTCTAATAGCATCTCCAATGTAAATATACATTTAGAGAAAATTGATAGTTACATAGGATAGATTGTTAAAAGTTAGAAAAACTCTTTCTAATACAATTATCTAACTTCTACATAGATATGATGTAGCAAACAAAAAGTTAGAGAATAAAAACTTAAAGAATATAGAACTGGGTGTTTCTAATTCTAGAAATTCTCCTAAAAATACTAATTAGGATTTCTATCTTTTTCCATCGATAATATTAAAGTTTTAATTGTAAAATAAGCGATGAGAGAGAATGTAATTATTGTTTTATCATTATTGATCATAAAATGGATGCATATTTAACTTCATATAATTACATTGAAGATGTGAATATGCATTTCTTTAAAAAAATAAATTAAAAGTGGATCCATAATGAATAGAAATATTGATGTGATACTATTTAGAAACTCAAAAATACAAATTTGCATCGGAGATGTTCTAAAATTTTAGTTGGTGCAAGTATCATGTTCATGAAAGGTGTTTGCTTTATTATTATTATTTTAAGTATTACATTATTATATAAATTAATTTAGAGAGTTTTTTTAAGTGGAAGATTGATAACTCAAACTGGTCAATAACTTCGTGATGCAGGTGTGAAGAGTCTACCACTGAACCGACCTCATCTAGCGATAAATGTTTACCTAATAATAAAAAATTTAGAGAATCTGCACGAAGAAACTTTCTCAAAACATACAAGTTAAAGTGCTTTTATTGGTGCAAGTGTCTTGCTTTATAATAAATAATTTAGAGGATGCATGAAATATACTGGTGCCCGGTAATCTTATATCGAGATCGGAAAAGAATATCAAAATGTTACGGATGTCACAACCATCCAATTTGGTGTGAAGAAAAGGGCTCATTAATATATATATATATTTATTTATTGTGGATGTCATGTTGCATGTGGTGGTTTCAAAACCATATAATATTGGACATGCATGATTTATATTATTATTATATAAATTTTCATACGGTTTTAAGGAATATTAATAAGAACTACGACGAACAAGACATGAATATCATTAAAAAGTGCTTACAAAAACTGATCTCATGTGATAATTATATATATATAGTCGTTTTCTTTCTAGTGTACACCGATATAAAATATATCAGTATATTGTATAAGGGTTATATAGATAAATACTGACAAATATATACAAACTGAGTCAAAACAATTGAGTCTAATAATCCATATATAATGCACTGATATATATATATATATATATATATATATATATATATATATATATATATATATATATATATATATTGTATTGGCTTATCAAGATTAAGGGGAATTTATCAAGATTATATCTAATAATCTTAATATAATAATTTATCAAGATTATGTATCAGAACCTTTGTTGTGTAAGGTTACTGAAACAAACTATGAAAGAGTGTGATGGAGACAACGTCGCCATTTGGGTCGTCTAGAGCACCCAAAACGAAACTGAACTTTGTGGGTGTAGAACTTTCATATTCGGGTTCAGAATCACTATTTTTATATGTTTTTAAAAAAACCTAAGACGAGCTCTACAGATGTTGGAACTTTATCACCTGTAACAGACCACAGGAGACCCAAAAATCGCTGTTTAGTTTGTTGTTCGAAGACTTTTAGTTTCTTGTGCAACAATTATATGTTTTTCCTTTTTTGTTTAGGATTTGTTTTTAGCTTTTTAGATGAGATTCTTTCCTAAGTTCGATCAGCAGCTTTAGGATTTTAGGAGATTTCGAATCCTTGATTTGCTTTTTGATTATTCTTTCTATTTAAGTAGATTGTTTTAGGGATTGAAAGATTAATAGGTTTTGATGAATAAAATTATTTTGAGTATTTCTCAACTATTCTCCTCTTTTTTCCTAGCATTCTGCGGAATCAATGGGGATTAATAAAACTTGTTCGATTTCGTGTACTTGTTTTTCTCAAAAGCTTCCGCCTACGTTGCGGGTTTTGTAACAGTACTACAAAACTAGGATCCTGATTTATTATTATTGATACGGTATTATTTTTATCTATTCTACTCTAAAATGTTCAAATTTGTCACTATTTAAGGCAAATGACATTTTTTTTTTAAGAAACGAAAGAATAAAAAACAGGATACTTTTGACTCTATAACGAGGTCCAGTTTCTTCTTCCATTTCGACCATAGCCACTAGCCAGATCAACTTGGGCCAATTCTTGAAACTGTATCTATATATATATATCTGATGCTAAATGAACCCACTTCTTCCAAGGAAAAAGGAAGCTGATTTGTGGTCCCACGAGTCTCACAAGGAAAAAGGAAAGTGATGGAATAGAGAAGAATTTATGGTATGTGGGCCGCATTTATATTATTTTTATTTGATATTCATTTTCACCGTTGGATTCATTCAATGGTTTTTAGTTAAAATGTCCTATTTTAAGGGTTTAATAGCAAATCTACCTTAAAAACTAATTCAATTGAGAATATATCCTTACTTATCACTCACCATATTTATTATCCTTTTAATTATTTTTATCAACCATTTACAAACCAAGTTATCAAATAAATAAACTAAATACTATCTAACATTTTTTTTACACTACAACACTTTTTTCCCATACATGTTTTTTAATTTTAGGTTTCAAAAAACTTGGAGATATTATGTTAAATTAATTTGATGGTGTATATTGCATTTAAGAATTATATTTTCAACCTTATAAGGTTTTTTTTTTGTGAGTTTTGAAATAATCTTGTTTTTTATTTTTCCATTTTTTAACTTACAAAACTTGAAAAATTTTCTCGGAACGGGGTGTCCAGACATCGGGTCACCCTGTCCCGAGAAAAATTTTCTTCGGGCCAGGGTGACCCGACATTGGGACACCCCATCCCGAGGAGACCTTTCCTCAGGACATGGGTGTCCTGGTGTCGGGTTACCCCGTCCTGAGAAAAATTTTCCTCGGGACGGGGTGTCCCTGTGTCGGGTAACCCCGTTCCGAGACTTTTTCAACTCTTGATAAAAGTCTCGGGATGTGAAAAAAGTGTCGGGACGGGGTAACCCGACACCGGGACACCCATGTCCCGAGGTAAAAATTCCTCGGGACGGGGTGTCCCGATGTCGGGTCACCCTGACCCGAGACAAAATTTCCTGGGGACAGGGTGACCCGATGTCGGAACAGGGTGATTAGATGTCGGGACACCCCATCTCGAGGGAATTTTTCAAGTCTTGTAAGTTAAAAAATGATAAGTTAAAAAATAAAAAGATAAAAAACAAGATTATTTCAAAACTAACAAAACAAACCTTATGAGGTTGAAATTATAATTCTTAAATGCAATACATACCTTCAAATTAATTTAACATAATATCTCCAAGTTTTTTGAAACCTAAAATTGAAAAACAATGTATGGGAAAAAAGTGTTGTAGTGTAAAAAAATGTTAGATATTATTTAATTAATTTATTTATTTGATAACTTGGTTGGTAAAAATAATTATAAAGATAATAAATATGGTGAGTGATAAGTGAGGGTATATTAGAAAGAAGATGGTAGTTTTGCAATTGAATTAGTTTCTAGGATAGATTTGCTACTAAACCCTTAAAATAAGGTATTTTTGCTAAAAACCCTTCATTCAATCCGGAATCCAGAAAATTTCTTAAAATTCAGAATCATGTAATTTAAAGCTTTTTATATATAAATAATATAATAATATTCTTCAATTCTTCAAAATAAAAATAAAGAATAAATATCACTCTAGTAACTTCACAGTGAAACGTTATTTACTCATCCAGTGATTTTAATCTAAGATATTATCGGTTGAATATGTAACTTTTCACTGTAAAGCCGAACAGTGGTATTTTGTTCTATATTTTATTTTGAAGAATTGAGGAATATTCTTATATTCTTATAATAATAATAATAATAATAATAATAATTGATCTCATCTGTGGGTTCCATGAATGGCAATTAAATTATCTACATCTACATGTATGACAGTATGAGATCCAAGAAACAACTTGGAAAAGTGTAGATCGAATCAAACTAATTTTAGAAGCCAAGCGTAACTTGTCTGTTAGCTCTCAGGGAGCAAAGGAATAATCTACTAAGGATCAACACCAAGCTCAAGAATAACCGAATAATATGTTAAAACATTCACATTCAAATGTATATATATTTATCAGTTGTATGATCTGAACTTTTTTTATTTTTTTGGTATGGGTTCTGAATTTATAAGATATAAAGTTGGAATTCTGAAATTGTATTGTTACAGAATCAAATCACATAAAGAAAAACGTCAGACATATATATGAAGTTTCAATAGTAGGATATCACACATTTTTTCGTGTAGAGTCGGACCGATTCTGTAACGCTACAAAATAAAAAAGGTTCACTTTATAAAGTTTTAGAATCGGGATCCTATACAACAAAACTGTCTGTATAAATAATAATAATTATTTTTATATGTTTCTATTTATAGCATTTTTTTATAAACTAATAGGCATTTCAAAAAATGGAAACTTCATTGGGAGTGTGGTTGGCTTGGGTTTTAGGAGTTGTGCCAATACTAGGGTTGCTGTTATGGTGTTGGAACGAGCTGTGGTATGCTGTCCCGCTCAAATTCCGATATTCCGGTACCAGAACCAGGCTACCACCAGGCCATATGGGCTTTCCGATTTTTGGAGAGACGCTTGCATTTCTTTGGTACTTCAAAGTTCTCCGACGCCCAGACGAATTCATCAATTCTAAACGACGAAAGTATATATATATATATATATTATTTGCAGACATGATTCATTTATTGAAAATAGATAGTATCTGCCTGGTAATTTTAAAATTCCAATATACTAGCTAAACCCTTCGTTAAAAATCCGTTTTGCATGATCAGGTACGGTGATGGAGTAGGAATGTACAGAACACACCTCTTGGGATCACCGTCTATTATAGTATGCTTCCCGTCGATCAGCAAAATTATATATCAGTCAGATGAAATCTTTCTCCTCCAATGGCCAGCCGTTGATCTGGTGGGTCGTACTTCTCTCGTATCGGTTCATGGAAAAGCCCATGAACGGCTCAGAAGCTTTGTAACCAAAGCTATTAACCGTCCTGATGCACTCAGGCGTATTGCAGCTCTTGTTCAGCCCAGTATGGTAGCAGCTCTCCAATCATGGGCACAGAAGCGTAAAGTGAAAGTTTCTTACGAAGCCAAGAAGGTAAAATCATAAAAGCATATGTTGTTCTTTTGTCATCTAGTAGCTCTCCAACGTTACAGCATATTACAGGATCAATTATAATAAAATTAATATATATATATAAAAATTATTAGGTGTGAGAATCCCGTGTTTTTTCGTGGGGGATTCTGTTTTGCACCGGTGAAAAATGAATTTTGAGTCCTTTGTGATATTGATATATGCATCAAAGCTCTCATTTCCTTAAGTTTATCATTGAGTAGTTTTATAATCACTTAATAAAGCGACGCAGAGTCGGGAAGGAGAGAAACTGATTAATGATTAATGGTTAATAAAGTTAATAATAAAAGTTGAGATTTACATAGTTAGCTTACGAGACACATGAAGGAGAGAGAGAATTTTAGAGAGAGAAAGCCTAGCTCCCTTGGTCGTAGCAGGGTTCCGGGTAGAGATGTTAGGGAGAGTTAATTTGTTTTTTGTTTTTATTGATAACTTGAATCCTTGGTCGGATTCGTTAGTTTTGTACGTGGGAGGTTTTCAAGTTGTATGGGAAGGTGAGGGATGTGTATTTAGCACAAAAAAAGAGTTCAAGGAGGAGTTGTTTTAGGTTTACAATGAGAAAAAGAACTTAATTCCGCCCCACAAGTCGGGTATTACAAATGTTGAAAGGCTTGGACCATCAGCCAAAGCATTGTTTGGTCAATGACAAGGACATGAAAGAGGGCAGGGCTGTCATCTTTAACCATTCTGAGGGCTTGGAAGATGAGGTAAATCGCAATCAAGGCAAGGACAGTGAAGTTGGAGGGGTATTTGTCCGATTTCTTTGATCATTCTAAAATAAAAGGGAAAAAGCTGGATGAGAAAAAAGGTTGTCAAGAAAAAAGCTGTCAAGGATGTGAGGTCTACAATGCCTTTTGATCGGTGTAGCCTGTCTTTGGATGAAGACACGAATGCTAGTTGCAGCTTTCCTTCCTTCTACAGCTCTTTGGGTGAGTGGTCATTTTTGAAATTCAAAATTTTTGGAGGGGATTAATCTAGCTTGTCAACTCAGTGTGGACCAAGAAAGAGCTGGCCTCTGAATGAGCGATCCGACTTTTCGAAAGTGGGCAAGATTTCTTCTTGTGATAGTGGGCTTGGCAGTAATGAGATAAGCAAGAAAGGGATGGTTTCAGACAATATGAAGCTTATAACCCCAGTTTTAAATACAAGTAGGATATCTTGCCTAGCAGTACTAAAAAGTCATGTTATGAAGTTTAGGAATTCCAAGAGTAATTTTAAGATATCTTGGAATTTTGAAGAGGAAATTTCTAAGATTATAAGGATTGGTGTAGCTCTGGGGTTGGATTTCGATAGCAAGGAAGTGATGATGACCGATGTTTTTGCAGAAGCAAAGATGAAGTTGTAGTTAGGTGTTTTGAGAGAACTGAAAGTTCAGTAGATTTCTGATGAGCTTGATAGGTTTTTTTTAGGTGGTGTTTGTGGTGTTTCTCATGCTGGTTGGTGCTAGGCCACTAGCTTGGCCACCTTTTGTTTCAAGTTTGTTTTGTGATGTGTTGTTTTGGGTTTGTTTATGTTTTGTGTGTGGGTGGCTTGTTGAGCATTTGTCTGTTTTTGGGTTATTGTGGTTGTGTATTGGTGGCCTTCGGTCGTTTGTAGTTTCTCGGCTTGGTCATTTCTAAATAAATTTTGCAGTTCAAAAAAAAAAAAAGACTAATAGTTACACTTACAGGTGACATTTGAGAACATCGGAAAATTATTTGTAAGTTTCGAGTCGGGGCCTCAAATGGAAAGCATGGAAAAATTATTTCAGGGTTTACTCAAAGGAATTCGAGCTCATCCATTCAACTTTCCTGGAACTGCTTATCACCATGCCAGTCAGGTAATTTTAATTAATTACCGTCAGAAAATGATAGTATAATTGTATATTTATGCGTGTGTTCTCTTAAATATATTCTGTTTTTTTCTTTTTGTGTATTTACTAATGGGGAATGGAAATCAAAGGGAAACAAGTACTATTGGAAGAGGAATTGTGGGGTGGAATTAAGTTCCTTTTCTCATTGTATATAGTAACCTGAATTGTTTAGAAATTCATTGTAAATGGTATATATATATATATATATATATATAAAATATTATGATGACACCAATTGTATATTTGTTTATAAATGGCAGTGTAGGAAGAAGCTTATGATGACACCAATTGTATATTTGTTTATAAATGGCAGTGTAGGAAGAAGCTCGAGGCCATTTTTAGGGTTGAACTAGAGAAGAAAAAGAATCGTACCGAAATTGATCAGACGACCAATATTGATCTAATGGATGGACTGATGCAAGTGGAAGATGATATAGGGAAAAGATTGAGTGATCAAGAGGTTCTAGACAACATTGTCAGCCTTGTGGTTGCTGGATATACATCTACTGCCATGGCTTCCACTTGGGCTCTTTACTTTCTTGCAAAGTATCCGAATGTCCTTGAAAAGCTACGGGTACATAATCTTGACCATATAATGTCTTTTATGTAAGTGTCAATAAATGCTCATTTGATTTATGGCATTCGTAGAAACCTGAGTTTGCATGGTATGGTTACTGTCGTGTTTTGCGCCAGGTCCTCTAATTCTTTTACGGATATGTTGGCTAAAAATAGCTCTATGAATGGAGGGGATGTGATTAATTGGAGCTTATGATGCTCTGTTGTGTCCTGTTTGTTGTTTGTGCTATGTTTTTAATCTTGAGCCTGTTTTGGTGTTGTTGACTCCTGGCTTTGTTCCCGTTTGGTTTGGGTTTTGTCCTCTTCTAATAAAGTTTTCGCTTCTCAACAAAAAAAAGAATCCTGGTTTACTTATGACCGTTTGCTAATTACGATTATATAACCGGAGAAAGTAAGGAAGAAAGCAAGATATATAATCTCTCTACAATTCTAACTGCAGGTAGAAAACATGGGCATACTGAAAAACAGAAAAGGGAATTGCATTACAAGTGAAGATGTCTCCCAAATGAGATACACCAACAAGGTATGTAATATTGAAAACCTCACTTGAGTTTTACTAGCCCAGGCCCATCATATATGTAGATATTGTTCACTTTGAGATATATATATATATCTACGCACCACCTTAGTTATTTTGTAATAGTATAGATATTAACCAATTTGGGTCATATTCATGCACCATTCACCTTCACATTTTTGTTTTGAATTACAGGTTTCATAGAGGATTTAGTTAAAGATAAAACTTATATACAAGACGTGAACCTCTTTCACTAACAATCTGTGATATGATATGATTTTTATTTCTATTTTTTGGACTGATAGGTGGTGGAAGAAACTATAAGAATGGCCAACATTGCGGGATGCACTTTTCGGTTGGCAAGCAGGGAAGTAGAATACAGAGGTACAAAATAAATGACAATTATGCTAGACATCCCACGTTGATTCCAATATGTGAATCTATGATGTGTCCATTGATAAAAGGATACATATTAATATTGAATTGTGTATATGTTCCGTGACAAAATGAGAGTAAACTGTTTTTTTTTTCCAAAAAATATTATTATGCAGATTATAAAATACCAAAGGACTGGAAAGTAATTGTGTGGAATCGATACCTGCACACAAATCCTGAAAACTTTAATGATCCAATGTGCTTCAATCCTGAGAGATGGAATGTAAGCTCTCATTTTCCCTGATTATTATTATGATAATTAATAATTAAAATGATTAGTTGGTATAATTAACTAAGATTTGCAGTGTTAAATTAATATATATTATACAGGAACCAGCAAGGACAGGCACATACCTGGCTTTTGGTGGTGGATCTAGAATCTGTCCTGGAAACATGCTTGCTCGATTACAAATTGCACTACTTCTTCACCATTTGTCAGTTGGATACAAGTAAACAAAATTAACCTATTCATTTCAATTCATAGTGCGTTTACTAATCGAGAATAATACTAATGTGGGAAAGAGAATTTAATTCCTGATTTCCCATCTTTGTGATCACAGTATTTATAATTAAAAGATGTTAGGATTCAAGTTATGTGAACCTCATACACAAATCAGGAATTAAATTCCATTTCATGATTCCCTTTCCTGTGGATATCAATTCCCTCTCATTTTCATTTACGTGCTGGAGTTATGCCATGTTTAAGTCTTTGAAATGCAAATACCTTTTGTTTTTTCATGGAATTTCAGGTGGGAACTAGTCAACCCGGATGCAGAGATTATCTATCTTCCACATCCCATGCCATTTGATGGGGTTGAAGTCAAGTTCAGCCAAATTTAGTATTTATTTACCTATATTACTTCCAATGTGGTTCTTGTAAATGTATGCTGTACGTCTATTGCAAGTATTTAAGTGATTACCAGCTACATATCTTATAGTTATGTAAGAAGTATTGATCGAATTTCACTCACACCTACGTTTGGTAAGATAATTGGTTTATATTTGACATGTTTTCAATTATAAAGATTTATTTATTTTTTTCCCTTTCAAGTCACAAGGCAAACTAACAATATCTAAAATTAGAAAACCATTGTCCGGAGCGTAACTATATTCGGATCCTAAACTTGAGAAAAGTTATTACTAATTATGTTATTATATTTTATTATGAGGAGTAAAACAATGCATGACAATCAATCACCTCTTAGCACGTGTGATAGAGCACCTCTCTTTCACATTGGTGATGAAGGGTAGGAATCTCACCATGCGTATTTTATAAACATTTGTGGGGAGTTTTCTTCCGCTTTGTCTGGAATAGAAAATCTAGACCATATATGTTTTAATGTTTGATCTTAGCAAGTCCCGACAGTCATATATATTGTAATAGTTATAAAATTTTTTAAAAAAAAAAACAGTGCATGACAACAAACTTTTTTTTTAAGGCAATTTATTGGCCATAACAGGCAACCTTGCGAAACCAAGTAACAATAGCAACAACCAAAAGAGCAATAAGAAAAACAAAAGAAACAAGAAACAGAGAAAGAAACAAACACAGCAAAACAGAGCAGAACCAAAAACACAAACAACAAACATCAAACATCACCCCATTCTATAAAATCACCGGCAAAATTGGAGTCCATATTAGCCAAGCTGTCAACAAACTAATTGAAGGCTCTGGATTCAAAGATCACCTAAAGATCACCAAGAATCTTCAAGTTACTGTGAATTTCAGAGATGATGTTAAAATGAACAAGGCTCTCAAAATCTCTATTATTCACTCAAGACACTGCCACTTTCGAATCACTAACTATGGAAATGGCACGGCCTCTAAGATTCACATTAGAAATGCAAAGCCCCAAAGCAATTTTAATTGCCCAAATTTCAGCAGCATTGGAGTCAAGATTACCTAAATGATAGGAGAACAAACACAAAATCTTCCCATTAAAGTCTCTCAGCACACCACCCGCACCGGTAGGCACATGACAACAAACTTAACACTATATATAGTATATCATGCTTATGACAGGACAAATAAAATCCTAAAAACATGCACTAGTGTTAGGTTTTGGCTCGTATTCTCAAGTGAATACAATGCAAACCAAACGAGACTCAACTGATGTTGAGCTTTCTGGAGTCGTGGAAAAATATTTGGAAGTTGGAGATGGTATTTGAGGGAGGTTTGAAGACTAAGAAGAACTAAAGAACAAAGAATTTTCAGGTGATGTGTAACGGTGTAGGGTGTGGGTGGCTAACCGTGATCAGAACCGTAGTCAATCATAAACATGCTTGGAATGAGAAATCTTTAACGGGAAAGGAAAGTAATTCTTTTGAAAGTTCTTGTGCTTGAAGGCAAATGATTTCTCTTTACAAGAAGACTTATCATAAAAGGAAATAGTATTTATATAGAACAAGTAAGTCTTTTATGTATATGAGATGAATTTCCTTGTTGGTGTAAGCTCCCTGTAACTAGTACAAATAGAACCTTGTATCTAGATTATTTTCTGTGGAGCAAATGAACACCTATAACATCAGAGAGTGGGTGGTTCCGAGGGAGACCCCATGGAATATCTGGGGATCTACAGAAGAGATCCATGGGTGAAATTCAAGGAAGACCTAGGGAGATATTTTTGGGCAGGGTGTACTCGGAGGAGAACCCTGTGAGTGTTGTGAGCTGAGAGCAATGATGTAAAGCACGGTTGTGAGCTTATGGGCTTGGTAAGGCTCGGTAGTTTGGGGTTTGGGTTGTGAGAGAGAGAATCTTAGAGTATATGGTTGTAATAGTTTATAATATAATAGAACTTTCTCTGTCGTCCTGACGGCCCCATGGCTTTTCCTTGATTTAGGGTTTTTCACGTATATCTTGTGCTGTGCAATTGTTTATTTTTTTTCTCATTTTATTTTTCTGCTATAGACGTTAATTGCTATGAGTTATGGACGAATATTAGGCATGTCATTTCTGCATTCATTGGTTCAAATTCCCACCAACTAGTACATAAACCCTTTCTCGGTGCATGTTTTCAAATGAAAACTATGATCCATATATCTTGCCAAATTTAAACAATATCATGCATTTCTCAGCATCCCTTAAATTAAGATCGAGCTCTCCCTTAATTGTTTGAGTACACTTTTATTTTTAAAGAGCTGGTTATTAATAATAGCCCCAAGGGCGACAATAGTCCAACAAAATAGATGCCAAAGAAGCAACACAAACAAAAACAAACTGACTGATCAAAAGAACCATATGAGAAAAATATAGCAAAAGGCAGAGCCCCGTATAGATATCTCTAATCACTGGCTAAATGGGGAGACTGAGAAACACAACATAGAGACACCACACAGAATCTTCAAGCTTCCCATTCTAATCTTTCTCCCACCGCCCCAGTGTAACACCCATGTCATTTAGGCCCAATAAAGGCCCAATTTGAATTTTTTTTTTGGATAAGCATGAAGCAGAAAAGCCATCAGGTGAGTAAGCCTAGATGATCTGCCTGATGGCTGACAGACAGCTGTGAGCTTAGTTAATTAGCTTACAACTTCAGTTGTGTCCTTCCATAAGTATATATATTGGAGGATAAACGTTGTGAGAGCTAGAAAGCAGTAGAATCCAGCGGAAGAAAGGAAAGAGAAGGAGAAGGAAAGAAGACGAAGTAAGGGAACCTAGCATACTTGGCCTGAATTAAGCTTGACGTCTAAGTTGTGAGTGAATTAAGTTTCAGTTTTGTTTTTAACTCAAAAGTTTCCAGCTTTATGCTTAAGATTAATTGTTGTAAATATTTTAAGCATTTTATTCTCTTTTATGAATGATGGTGATTAGACAGAGAACTGAAAGTATGTTTTATGCTTATATTAGCATTCAAAATCAGTTATATTATTTTTGTGAAATATAAAGAAGAGATTATGATTTTTACAAAAGCACCAGGCATGTACCCTTCTCCAGTTATGATTATTGTTTGCTTTTAGGGCCGTTCTACACATGTGTAAGTCAGTCGAGTCGCTCTGCACATGTATGACCAGAGAAAGAGTAATTGAGTTGCTCTGCACCTGTATGACCAGAAGTTATTCTCGACTTTGTTTTTGCCCAAAGTAATTCAGCTTACGTATTGAAGATATCCATGGGTACTAAATTGGTGCATATTAAGATTTTATAAAGTATCTTATTCTTGTTCAGAAAAGAGATGCATTCAGTTTATTCAATTTATTCAGCACGAAAGCAGATATATTATCTTTTACTATGCATTACTGAATGCATATTGTAAAGTGGTTTAGAAAAGTGTTTTTAATAGTTTTCATTCACTCACTGGGCGTTAGCGCTCATCCTTTCACTAAAATATTTATCCAGGTAGCTGCTCGGTTGTGAGGACTCAGAAGTTTTGAGGTGGGCCACTCGATGACATCATGAAGCATAAAGGTCATGCATTTTAAATTTTTATGTACATATTTAGAAATGTGAGGTCGGCATGGTCGGGACGGTAGGCATGGTCGAGATGGTAGGCATGGTCAGAACGTGGTCGAATTTCTACTCGGCCTACTCAGCCCACTCGGCCTATTCGGTCTACTCGACCTACTCGGGTTTCTCACTCGGCCTGCTCGGTTTTTTGGTCGGGACAGACTGGTGTGTTAGTTTTTAAAGTGATCGGTTTTTGGTCCGATCGGTCATTTTTGACAAACTTTTTGTAACGGACGAAAATATGTAAAGAAATTACAATTATGTACATTTTGTACTCTCCAATATTTTCATCATATTTCTTTTTGTTTAAAAGCAAGTATTTTCTATAGAAATTTTAGTAGAAAGTTCTTTTATCATGCTAGTAAAAGTTCAGCCCACAAGGTCTCCCTCGTACTCAAGAGAGGAGTCGGGGTGAGTCCTGTCAACTTGGTATCAGAACGCATGGTTTATAATTCCTTAGACCACAGAATAATTGTTTGCATTTAGTTTCATGCATTTAAGCATAACTTTGATTTTGTAACAGCATCATGCGTCGAGTTGTCCCACGTATAAGACCGGTAGCTGACCTTGGAGAGAAAAGTGATAACCAAGGTGAAAATGAGGCAGAATCACACCATCAACCACCTATAGCTCAACCTCATATACCGAAACCTAGAGAGGAACCAATGGATAGAATTGCAGAATTGTTAACTGCGATGGTTCAGTATCAAACGCGAGTGCCAGAGAATTCAATTGAGTGTGTACGAAAATTGGGAGCTACGAATTTTGATGGAATTGGAGATCCAGATAGTACTAGTTCTTGGTTGAATGAGCTGGAACATGTATTTGAAGTTATGAGGTGCACAGATGAACATAAGGTCTCTTTTGCTACATTTTTACTAAAGGAAAAATCATATGTTTGGTGGGCCTCAGTTCAACGAAGAACTCCCGAAGGAATTACTTGGGAGGATTTTAAGAAGCAATTTAATGATCGTTATTATCCCCGTTTTTATCAAGATTCGAAAAGAGCTGAATTTTTTAAACTAGTGCAGGGATCTATGACAGTAGAAGAGTATAAGAAGAAATTTATAGAACTTTTGAGAGTTGCTCCGTATGTAATCACTGATGAAGAAAATAAGTGCAGAAAATTTGAAGATGGGCTTCGATCAAAAATTAAGACAATAGTGACTACTTCGAGACATGTTGAGTTTGATAAGTTGTTTGAACCTGCATTGAGAGTTAAGAGAGGCCTTAATGACTCTCGCAGATTTGAACAGAAGCAAAAAGGTAGTAACTGGTCAGCAGGGGGCTCTTATAGCAAAATGCCTAGGGCAACATGCAGTTTTTCAGGTCAGAAGAGTAACTATCAACAGAGTCGTGGACCTGGTTCTAGCCAAGCCTCAGTCCAACAAACAATGGGTAGTCGTCAACAGAGTATTAGTATGGGTAGAGATAGGCATCATCTATGTAAGACTTATGGATAACACCATGATGGTGAGTGTTATTTGGGGAGATCAGGTTGTTATCATTGTGGGCAGGCTGAACATCAAAAAAGAGGTTGTCCCGAGTTAGTTCAGGGAGGTAATGAAGAAAGAAATATAGGTTTTCAACCAATGCAAAGTGGCGTTGGTCAGATTCAAGGACAAAGGGGATCCAGAGTAGGAGGATCTACAACTACAGGAAAAACCCAAGCTAGTGCAACAGGGGTTGGAGGCAACCAACAGAGAGGTCAGTCGGGTAGACCTCGTACTCAAGCAAGAGTTTCTGCTATGACTCAGCAAGATGTCGAGACCACTCCAGATGTCGTTACAGGTATGTTAACAACTTTTGGCCACGATGCTCATGTTCTCATTGATCCTGGATCTACTCATTCTTTTGAATCTCGATCTTTTATGGTGTATGCTGATGTAGAATTAAGACCATTAGATTTTAGTATGGTAGTGGCTACACCTACTGGTGAATCTTTATTGGCTGAGAATATATATAGAAACAGTATAGTCATAGTCGGTAAACATGAGTTACATGTTGATTTGATTCCGCTTGATATACGTGATTTTGATGTTATTTTAGGAATGGATTGGCTGGCTATACACCATGCTACTGTAGATTATTTTGGAAAAGAGGTAAAATTTACACTTCAAGGAGAATCGAATGTTATTTTCTGTGGTGAACGTCGAATTCTTCCTTCTTGTGTCATATCTGCTATTAATGTCAGAAAGTTGCTTAGGAAGCAATGTTTAGCTTATGTGGCTTATGTAATTGATATCGGTGGTACAAAAATTTCCAGACGTATTTCCTGAAGATCTTCATAGATTACCACCAGATAAAGACATTGAGTTTGTGATAGATTTGGCTACAGGCACAACTCTAATTTCTATTCCACCTTATAGAATGGCTCCAACCGAACTGAAGGAATTAAAGGTTCAATTTGAAGAATTGGTGAACAAGAATTTTATTAAACCTAGTGTGTCACCATGAGGAGCGCCAATTTTGTTTGTCAAGAAGAAAGATGGAACATTACGTTTATGCATCGATTACCGGCAATTGAATAAAGCAACGGTGCATAATAAATACCCACTTCCACGTATTGATGACTTATTCGATCAACTTCAGGGAGCAAAGGTGTTCTCCAAGATAAATTTGCGAACAAGTTATCATTAATTGAGGATTATAAACGGTGATGTACCAAAGACCGCTTTTAGAACTGGTTACGGGCATTATGAGTTTCTAGTTATGCCTTTTGGGTTAACAAATGCTCCAGCAGCTTTCATGGATTTGATGAATAGGGTATTTCATCCTTATCTAGACAAATTTGTAATTGTGTTCATTGATGACATTTTGATCTATTCTAAGGATAAGGTGGAGCATGCAGAGCATTTAGAAACTATTCTACAAGTCCTGAGAGAGAATCAACTTTATGCCAAATTTAGCAAGTGTCAATTCTGGCTTGATAGAGTTACATTTTTGGGCCATGTGATTTCTGGTGATGGTATTTATGTTGATCCTCAAAAAGTTAAAGCTATAGTGAACTGGGAAAGACCAATTAGTGTGACCGAAATTAGAAGTTTCTTGGGTTTAGCAAGTTACTATTGAAGATTTGTAGAGGGATTTTCTAAAATAGCTTTACAATTAACAAGATTAACTCAGAAGGATGTGAAGTTTGAGTGGTCAGAAGCTTGTGAAAAAAGTTTTCAAGAACTCAATGAGAGATTGACTTCTACTCCAATACTTGCTCTTCCAACCGGAAGTGATGGATTTGTTGTTTACAATGATGCATCTAAACATGGTTTATGTTGCATTTTGGTGCAACATGGGAAAGTGATAGCTTATGCGTCAAGAGAATTAAAGAAGCATGAACAGAATTATCCAACACATGATCTAGAGCTTGCTGCAGTTGTGTTTGCACTGAAAATTTGGAGGCACTATTTATATGGGGTCACTTGTCAGATTTATACAGATCATAAAAGTTTGCAATATCTTTTCACTCAGAAAGAACTGAATTTGAGACAAAGAAGATGGATTGAGTTGATTAAAGATTATGACTGTACGATTGAATATCATCATAGTAAGGCAAATGTGGTGGCAGATGCACTCAGTAGGAAGTCTTCAAGTTCTATGGCTCATTTGAGGATGAATTGGAAGGTAAATCATCTTCACCTTCCATTATTAGCTGAATTAAGAATGTTGAGAGTTAAGCTAGAAGCACGAGATTGTGGAGTATTATTGGCTACTTTTCAGGTTAGACCTATTTTGATTGATCGTATACGGGAATTGCTAACTCAAGATTCTTATTTAGTTAAGTTAAAGGAGGAAGTGCAGAAAAGCTTACGAGCTGATTTTGTAGTGAGAAGTGATGGTACATTGGTTCTAGGTAACAGACTGTGTGTACCAAACATTAAGGAACTCAAAGGTGAAATTTTTGAGGAAGCTCACTTTTCAGCTTATGCAATGCATCCAGGAAGTACAAAAACTGTACCGTACTTTGAAAGAGCATTACTGGTGGCAAGGTATGAAAAGAGAGATAACAGAATTCGTCGCTAAATGTTTAATTTGTCAGCAAGTCAAGGCAGAGCATCAGAAACCAGTAGGACTTTCGCAACCACTTCCTATTCCCGAATGGAAATGGGAACATGTTACCATGGATTTTGTGGTAGGACTTTCTCGTAGTCAGAGTGGTCACGATAGTGTATGGGTGATCGTTGATCAGCTTACAAAATCTTAACACTTTCTATCAATCGGTATTACTTACTCTCTTGACCGATTAGCCAGAATTTATGTTGATGAAATAGTTCGTCTTCATGGCGCATCGGTATCCATAGTGTCAGATAAAGATCCTCAGTTTACATCTAGATTTTTGCCCAGTTTATAAGAAGCTTTGGGAACTAGATTGCGTTTTAGTACTGCTTTTCACCCATAGACTAACGGTCAGTTGGAGCGTACTATTCAGACATTAGAGGATATGCTTCGAGCTTGTGTGATGGATTTCAAAGGAAGTTGGGATGTACATATACCATTGATAGAATTTGCCTACAATAATAGTTATCAAGCTAGCATCGAAATGGCTCCTTATGAAGTTTTGTACTGGAGAAAATGCAGAACACTGGTGTGTTGGGATGAAGTAGGCGAGAGAAAGTTGTTAGGTCCAGAACTTGTTCAAGTCACAACAGAGAATATTAAAATCATCAGAGACAGATTAAAGGTTGTTCAAGATAGGCAGAAAAGCTATACAGATAAGCGGATAAGGGAACTTGAATTTAAAGTAGGTGACTATGTGTTCTTACGAATTTCACCTTGGAAAGGTATACTTCGATTTGGAAGGCGTGGGAAGTTAAGTCCATGATACATTGGTCTGTATGAGATCATTGCCAGAGTGGGAGCAGTGGCATACTGTTTAGTGTTACCTTCAGAGCTTTCAAGAATTCATGATGTATTTCATGTTTCTATGCTTCGAAAATATATAGTCCACCCTATGCATGTTTTAACCAAGCAACCAGTAAAGTTAAGAGAAGATTTAACTTATGAAGAGGAACCTATTGAGATTCTAAATAGAAGGGAACAAGTATTACGTACAAAGGTTATTCCTCTTGTAAAAGTGTTATGGAGAAATCATGCAGTAAAAGAGGCGACTTGGGAACATGAAGATCAGATGCGAACTCAGTATCCCCATATGTTTCAGCTAGGTAAGTAAATTTCGTGTACGAAATTCTTATACGGAAGGGTGAATTGTAACACCCATGTCATTTAGGCCCAATAAAGCCCAATTTGAAAAAAAAAAATTGGATAAACGTGAAGCAAAAAAGCCATCAGGTGAGTAAGCCTAGGTGATCTGTATGGCTGACAGACAGCTGTGAGCTTAATTAATTAGCTCACAACTTCAGCTGTGTCCTTCCATAAGTATATATATTGGAGGATAAACGTTGTGAGAGCTAGAAAGCAGTAGAATCCAGCGGAAGAAAGGAATGAGAAGGAGAAGGAAAGAAGACGGAGTAAGGGAACCTAGCATACTTGGTCTGAATTAAGCTTGACGTCTAAGTTGTGAGTGAATTAAGTTTCAGTTTTGTTTTTAACTCAAAAAGTTTCCAGCTTTATGCTTAAGATTAATTGTTGCAAATCTTTTAAGCATTTTATTCTCTTTTATGAATGATGGTGATTAGACAGAGAACTGAAAGTATGTTTTATGCTTATATTAGCATTCAGAATGAGTTATATTATTTTTATAAAATATCAAGAAGAGATTATGATTTTTACAAAAGCACCAGGCATGTACCCTTCTCCAGTTATGATTATTGTTGGCTTTTGGGGCCGTTCTACACATGTGTAAGTCAGTCGAGTCGCTATGCACGTGTATGACCAGAGAAAGAGTAATTGAGTCGCTCTGCACGTGTATGACCAGAAGTTATTCCTGACTCTGCGTTTGCCCGAAGTAATTCGGCTTACGTATTGAAGATATCCCTGGGTACTAAATTGGTGTAGATTAAAATTTTATAAAGTATCTTATATTGTTCAGAAAAGAAATGCATTCAGTTTATTCAGCACGAAAGTAGATATATTATCTTTTACTATGTATTACTGAATGCATATTGTAAAGTGGTTTAGAAAAGTGTTTTTAATAGTTTTCATTCACTCACTGGGTGTTAGCGCTCATCCTTTCACTAAAATATTTATCCAGGTAGCTGCTCGGTTGTGCGGACTCAGAAGTTTTGAGGTGGGCCACTCGATGACATCATGAAGCATAAAAGTCATGCATTTTAAATTTTCATGTACATATTTAAAAATGTGAGGTCGGCACGGTCGGGACGGTAGGCATGGTCGGGATGGTAGGCATGGTCAGAACGTGGTCGGATTTCTACTCGGCCCACTCGACCTACTTAGGTTTCTTACTCTGTCTGCTCGGTTTTTTGGTCGGGATGAACTGGTGTGTTAGTTTTTAAAGTGGTCGGTTTTTGGTCCTATCGGTCGTTTTTGACAAACTTTTTGTGACAGACGAAAATATGTAAAGAAATTACAATTATGTACATTTTGTACTCTCCAATATTTTCATCATATTCTTTTTTGTTTAAAAGCAAGTATTTTCTATGGAAATTTTAGTATAAAGTTCTTTTATCATGCTAGTAAAAGTTCAGCCCACAGGGTCTCCCTCGTACTCAAGAGAGGAGTCAGGGTGGGTCCTGTCACCCAGCTCCTACTTTAGCCAAGCAATCAGCAAGTGCGTTGGCACTTTTTGGTGTAAACTGAACCGAAATTGATTTCCTATGCAATAAACTTTGTCTAATATCATGTATCAACTTGACATGATTTAAATTTCCAAAACCATCCTCATTAATCCATGACACAACCGTTTTTGAATCACTCAAAATAGTGTTACCTTTATCAGAATAAAGTTGGCTGGAAGAGATCACCATAACTGCTCTGTGTATCGTAAGGATCTCGGCCAAGGTTGAATCAGTTATGCCAATGGAGTCCCAAAAAAGGCACAAAGTCTTGCCACTTGCATCTCTGAGAACTCCCCTAATACCAGCCATCCCCAGATTGCCTCTCGCTGAACCGTCTACATTAAAGACGAAGTCATTATTCAAAGGTGGGATCCAAGAATTCTGTCTGATGATCTTCACAAGCTTCTTGTCCACACACCTACCTTTAATATCCAACGATAAAACCGTAATGTCTTCATTTGAACCAAGCTAAAGTTTTTGAACCACCATATCACCCTAAATTTAACTGAGTCTAGGGCCATAAAAAGATATGCATTCTTTCCATTAAATATCACATTGTTTCTAAACTCCCATATATAGTCCAAACCATAGAATAAAACAACAGATACCACACTTTTAGTTTGGCCTTGAAGGTGCAAAAACCATTACAACATTCCATCCACTTCCCAATCGATGAGCTGCAACATTAGACCATATCCCACCCTTTAATACCCTTCATTCACAACTCCCAAGACCAATCTCAATGCAGAAAAAGATGGTCAATGGTCTCGGGTAATTTATCACACATAGGACATTCAAAATTTACCAAGTTGGCCATACCAAATTTACCTAGCACATCCCTAACTAGTAGTCTTCCTTTGAGCAGTTGCCACATGAAAATTTTGACTTTAAGATGGCAAATACCTTTCCATAAAAAGGGGTACTCAACCGTACAACATTGATCAACCAAGCTTTCCAAACATTTTCTAAAAGAACCCACCAAAAAGCAACCTTTAAGACTAAAAGACCAAGCCAACACACCCGGAATATCTCTTCTTAAACATTCTGTTTCTATAGCAATCAAGAAGCATCTTTATGGATCTAGTTCCCAATTAAAAATTGGCCTTCTCAAACTCACATCCCAAATCCACTTCGAATTCTCAAATCTACCAAAATCCCTAACCAAACCATCTTTGTTGGAGGCCAAAGCATAGATTCTTGGAAAAGCGCTTCCCGAGGGAATAGAATCCCATGATATAACCACCCGATCTTACAACTACTTGAAAACCTTCCATAATAATCTTATAGGAACGTTGACTCTCCTCGAAAAGGCTATTAAAAGTTTTGACAAAATTTGAAGCTGATTTTAGTTGTAAACCATTCCAAACTAAGCTAGCATTCTTCAAACCATAGTATGCGTAAACCACATTCTTTCACAGACAATAATGGTCCTTCCCAAACCTCCATACCCATTTCACCATCATACTCACCCCCTTATCCCTAAGTCTTCCAATCCCCAACCCGCCCATCTTTTACTATTACAAACAGTATCCCAATCCACCGCATGAACTTTTCTTTTCAACAAACCATCATTCCAAATAAACTCTCACTGCAACTTCTCAATTACCCCAACTGGTATACCAAAGACGGACATAGTCGGTAAACTAGAAAGAACGGCTTTGATGAGAACTAGTCTTCCTCTCGTAGAAATAAATCCTCTCTTCCACGGGGCTAGTCTTTCTTTCATCTTGTGAATAGTCAGTTTCCAAACAAATTCCATTTTAGGATTCCCACCTAATGGAAGCCAAAAATAAGTAATATGAAGGGAAGTCGAAGCACATTTGAAAGCATTCACCCATAAATAGTCACCCGAGTTCTTCCCCACTTTAACCAAGCATGATTTATGAAAATTAATTTTGAGGCCCGAAGCCAGCTCAAGACACCTCAATATCCTCTTGGCATTTAAGAAGTATTTCATACTAGGGTCAGTGAACAACATAGTGTCATCCGCGAATTGTAAATGAGTAATGTGAACCTCGTCGTTGTTAAAATCAATACCCTATATCAATCCATGCAATCTGGATCTATCAAACAACTCACTTAAGACTTCCACCACCATATTGAACAAAAAGGGTGACAACGGGACTCCCTTTCGAAGACCTTTCTCTATCAAAAATTCCTTGGTCAGGCAACCATTCACCAAAATTGACAACGATGTTGTAGAAATACATCTCTTAATCCAACCTATCCACCGTGAGTCGAACCCTATCAGAACCAAAACCTGGATAAAAAATTCATGGTCCACACAATCGTAAGCCTTCTCAAAATCGAGCTTAACTAAAAGCCCGCCTTTACCATCCTTCATCCAAGCATGAATAATTTCTTTAGCTACCATAAAACTGTCAACCATCTGTCTACCTTTAACAAAAGCCATTTGGTTTGGACTAATGGTCATGTCTATTACTTTCTTTCATCTATTAGCCAAGACCTTGGCCATAATTTCGTGGCCTATAATCCTCTAGAGAAACCGGATACCTAATTTTTGGACTGAACGCCACAAATGTACTACTCAAATGTTTCGCAACCGAACTATCCCTATAGAACTCACCCATAAAATTCATGATATCATCTTTGATTGCCTCCCAATTAGCTCTAACAAAATTCAAATTGAAATCGTTAGGACCAGGTGCCTTATTACCATCACATTCGTGACCATACCTCCTTCATAGAAAAAACATCTTCCAACATTTTACTCTCCTCCATCGAAATCTGAAAAAGAGGTAAATCATATAGTCTAGGTCGGCACCTTTCATTTTTCTATAAATTTTCCTTGAAGAAATGAAACACACCATCTCTAATATCACACGGTCAAACACAAAGGTTGTCGTTACCACACATGTCACCAATAACATTAACTTTTCTTCTCATATTAGCCATCAAATGGAAAAATCAAGTGTTTCTATCTCCATCTTTCGGCCAATTTATCTGCAAACTCTGTCTTCATTTTTGTTCCTCCTGGCTGATGAACTTCCACAACTTGACAAGGCAATTTCTGTTCCTCCTATCTCAATGATTCAGTCCATCCGAGTCCCACAACCTTGTTTTCTATTTCACTTAACTCATCTTCCAGTTACTTGGTCTGATCAAAGGTTGGCTTCATCCCTTTCGCCCTAGCACGTAAAAACTGTTTAACTGCTCTTGATTTCCGTTGCAATGTAACACTAAAAGAACTGCCACCTGACTTCTTCTTCCATGTCTCTCTTGCCTCACTCATTAACTCGTTATCTTCCAACCAATCATTCCTGAATCTAAACGGTTTAAGACCCTAATCAGTTATAGCCACACCTAACATCATAGGATTGTGATTCGATAAGGACATACTCATTCCATGTTAGAAAAGACCCAAACAAGGAACTATGGAGCACATATAAATCTATCCAATCTAGCCCACGAACTAATTTCCCTATTATTTGTCCATGTGAAGGACATACCCTGTAAAGGAGTGTCAACTACTATAGCTAAATCAACAAAAGACCTGAAGTTCATAATTGACTTCAGATTATAGGAACTTCCAATCCTCTCGCTGATATCCAATACTGTATTGAAATCACTGTCTATAACTTATATACCAGGAAGGCTCGCTTGAGCATTGAGAATAAACTTCCACATCTATACCCTACACGCTTCGTAAATATCTGTATAAACAATATAAAAAATCACCTCCTTACTAGATTTTATGAGCACACCTGAAACAATGATACACCGATCATTCGAAATGCACATTTCAACCGTAAGCTCCTCCTCATTCCATAATGTTATTAGACCCCCAGCAGATCTATTTGCTTCTACTATAGTCCCTCTTGATAGGATTGAACCACCTAATGACATAACAATACTTGAATCAAAATAGCTCAACTTAGTTTCTTGGACAAACAATAAGAAAGGCTTATGTTTGTAGACTAAACTTCTTACAACACGTCTTTTTTCCACCCTCCCCAAACCTCTTACGTTCCAAGATAAAAAAATCATCAAAAATCTACAATCCACACCGAACATACACATTACCATAGAGTAACGATTCTGAAATCTCTCATCATCCTCAATTACTCTACTCATGATCTCATCCGATGTTGATTTCTATATACCGTTAAAATCAAAACCAACAGTCATACCCACTTCAATAACCTTTGCCACATCCTCGATAAGACTCCACCTTCCATTCTTAGCGTCCAGCATCCCCGATTGTCTAACATCATTGTGATCACCAACTCTATTGCCTTTGATGACACCTAATTCTACCCTCTTTTTAATGACTTTGGAGATTTCCTCCTCATAACGCCATCTACTTTTTAACACAACTTCCTTCTGAGCCTATCCTACAGTCCTTTGATCTCTAATTCTATCCTTACGAATCACCATTCCGTGGATTTTACTCAAGCTGAATGACCTGCTACCAATTCTCGATGGTTTCTTTCGTTTCCCAATCGCCAATTACTCAGAAGGAGCCAACGCCTCATTATTCGGTGGTTGTAATGTTGTAGAAACATGAGAGACCAAATTCCCTGGTGAAGATGAAAATGATTCGTCCTCCAGTTATTTGGATTTGGGGTTTGAATTTTGTTCAATTT
This sequence comes from Dipteronia dyeriana, assembly GCA_032871835.1. Taxonomy (NCBI): domain Eukaryota; kingdom Viridiplantae; phylum Streptophyta; class Magnoliopsida; order Sapindales; family Sapindaceae; genus Dipteronia; species Dipteronia dyeriana. The sequence continues at coordinate 4,063,175 of CM065298.1, forward strand.
AGGCTTTGTTAAATATGTATCTACCAACACCTTTTATGTTTTCCTATAAAAGTGGCTGAGATTTTTTTGGGCCCTATCTACCTATCTGAATAAACCCACTACCTAGATCAATCACTATGTTACCACCTTTCATCTGACCTAGCCCACCAGTTGATGTGTCCCCCATATATAGTATATTATGACCCATACACCCCCCTTCACTTTCCTCTGAAGAAGTAGACCAATGGTCATCAATCTTCTCACTCAATATCTTAACAACTTTAGATGCGGCTGGCCTATCTACTACCGGATTCCGATCCCTAGAACATGAATCAAATTCTATTTCTCTACCTTTATTGCGCCTACCAATTCCATCTAATTTTGTTTCCTTCCCAAGACAATTATCCTCTAAAACTTCCATTTCCACATTGTGGCCTGTTACCTTACATTGATTAGGTCTGGACCAATCACCAATCAACAGATGAGGCATTATTTGATTGGTCAATTTCACTTCCGCCTCATCATCTACCTTTTTTTTCATGCATCTTTCCTTCCTTAAAACAGAAACAGAAACTTCATCCTCCTATTCTAATCCTAGCCATTTTAGAATATCGGAGTACATAACTGGCGTTGTATCCTCCTTGACTTGCATTGAAAATGATCTTCTTCTTGTTGACACCTTGATCACCTTTGGACTTGAATGATTGAATGGAATTAACACTAGAACTCTTCCAACAACGAGATTATTTCTGTTAACAGTATCATCCTCAATCAATAATGGCTCATCAATAGCCCACCCCAATCTTTTAAATAAATCCTCACACAAACAATCTAAAGGGATTCCTTGGAAATCAACACAAGTCATTCTAGATTGTGGGGTGATAGCCCGACGACCAAGCACCGACTGAGGAGAAGTATTCGGGCCAGAGAACTTGTTTCTAATAAAAATGTCTCTATCATTTCTTGATTGGAATAACCACAAAACATTTTTATCGCCAAAATAATAAAAGTTAAACTTGATCCCTCTGTTAAGCATGTCTTTAACCACACATGACATATCGTAAAAGCCTTTCAGTACCCCCACTGCGCTGCACTCCAGCCACCTGCCGTCACTTTGTTTCTCTTCCCAGTATATCACCTCCTTGTTCGGACAGGTTATTGGGACCTTTAATCCTTCCATCTTCTACTTATCCTTGATCACTTTTGTGAAAGATTCACTTTTTTATTCTGGAAATACCTGTTTATTTCTCATAAAGACACCATTACTCTGAGACTCGTCAAGCATGGACATATACTTATTTCTATTATTTCTACTATTTCTACTATTACAGTTCGGCATGGCTATCTTGGTAAGAATAGGCCAGCCATAGATGAGCATACAAATGGAGTGTTATGGGTGTATCGGCTAGGGAAGATGCACAAACAAACACACAAGAAAAAGGAAAATATAAAAGGCATGAGATTTTACGTGGTTTGACGTAAACCTACCTCCACGGAGCTCACCTGCACTCAACTTCCACTATAAAATCGATGTTTACGATAACAAAACGATATTTCTCTTCTTACGACTCTCAATATTCTTTTCTCTCCTCTCTATGCAGCACACATTACACAAAAGAATTACATGAGTATTTATAATAAGGTCTAGCCTAAAGCTAATAGGAATCCTTTCCTAAATAAAACAATAAAACACTCCTAAATAGTATAGAGAACCAATCATAAGCATAATAGGATTCAGGCTTCACAACCCAACAATCTCCCACTTGAAGACTGAAACTATAGTAGACTTCTTCTTACTTCATTGATGACTAGTGGACAGGTACGGTGCGCTCATTCTCCTCTATCTTTAACCTTGAAAACCTACTGAAGCCACGCACAACTCCAGTTTCTCCATAGTGAATAACTTGGTTAATATATCAGCTGGATTCTTACTTCTTGTGATCTTCACAAGCTTTAAAACTCCAACGTCGATTAGCGATCGAATGAAATGATACCGCAGTCCTATATGCTTGGTCCTAGAATGGAACGCTGAATTCTTGACCAAGTGTATCGCACTCTGACTATCATTGTGCAACACATTTATTAGTTGCTCGAATCCCAACTCTGCTAACAACCCTTGTGACCATATAAGCTCCTTGATAGCTTCTGTCACAACCACATACTCTGCTTCAGTTGTAGATATTGTCACTATCTTCTGCAATTAAGAAACCCAACTAATAGCGGTACTCCCCATTGTGAACACATATCCATTGGTGCTTCTTCTATGATCCATCTCTCCAGTAAAATCAGAATCCACATAACCTTCCAGCTTGAGTTCATCGATCTTGAAGGTTAGACACTTCTTTATCGTACCTCACAGGTACCTTAGGATCCACTTCACTGCTTCCCAGTGTTGCTTGCCTAGATTAGACATGTATCGGCTCAAAACTCTCATTACTTGGGAAATATTTGGTCTAGTGTAAACCACGACGTACATCAGGCTTCCAATGACTGAGGCATATGGTACTCTAGCCATGAAGTCTTTTTCTTCATCCGTCTCTGGACACTGGTCCTTGGACAATCTGAAGTGACTAGCTAGTGGTGTTTTAACCGATTTTGCATCACCCATGTTGAATCTCTATAACACCTTACGAACATACTCTGCCTGAGATAACTGTAAAGTACCCATCTATTCATTTCTGCTAATCCTCATTCCAATGATCTGCTTTGCTGCTCTTAGGTCCTTCATCTCGAACTCACTCGATAGTTGCTTCTTCAAGTTGTTAATCTCTTCCAACTCTGCACCAGCTACTAACATGTCATCAACATAAAGTAGCAATATTATGAAGCTTAATTTAACTTTCTTGAAGTAGCAGCAATGGTCAGCATTGCATCTAAAGTAGCCATTCTATTGCATAAACCCATCAAACTTCTTGTACCATTGTCGGGGAGTTTGTTTCAAACCATACAAGCTCTTCGTCAATCTGCAAACCATTTTTTCTCTGCCTTGTTCTGTAAACCCTTCTAGTTGCTGCATGTATATCTCTTCCTCTAAGACACCATAAAGGAAAGCAGTCTTCACATCCAACTGCTCAAGATATAACCCATTTGCTGTGATAATGCTCAATACTAACCGGATCGTAGTTAGTTTAACAATATGAGAAAAAATATCGGTGTAATCAATACCTTTCTTTTACTGAATGCCTTTGACCACAAGTCTCACTTTATATCTCTTGGAACAATCATGTTCCTCCTTGATTCGAAACACCCACTTGTTCAGTAGGGCTTTCTTTCCTTTAGAAAACTCGGTTAACTTCCAAGTTTGATTGGACACAAGCGACTTCATCTCATCCTTCATTGTAAACTTCCACTTGCTTACATCTTCACCCTGATGTGCCTCTTCATAACATTAAGGTTCTCTCGCATCTGTCATCAACAAGTAATGCAAGTACCTTATATTTGGTACATGTGAGCGAGTGGATCTTCGCGATGTACCTTGGGCCTGTTAGGATCTTCTCAAAGCATTCACAATTTACGGATTCAGAACTCTCTAACCGATCAGACTCTGTAGTGTTGAAACTTCATTTTATGGTATAGGATTTATAACCTGGGGTTGCACACCTTGCTCTTCAACTTTCTGATTACTACCACATTCCACGATCTTACCACCCGATACATCCTCTGCCCAAAGTAGTTTGGCTCTTCTTGCTCAGACATATGTGTGTTCCTATCCTTGTACATGACCTTCTCATTGAAAACAACATCTCTACTCCTGATCATCTTCTGATTTTGGTCATCCTAGAGTTTATAACCAAACTCGTCTTCACCATAACCTACCAAGGTGCACTTCACTGATTTGGCGCCCAACTTGCTCCTTGAGTGATCACCTACATGTACATAAGAAACACAACCAAACATTTTTAATTGAAAAAGTTTTACTTTTTTCCCAGTCCAGATCGTTTCTAGTATAGCGAGGTCCAAAGTCTTTGATGGTCCTCTATTGATCAAGTATACTGCTGTATTGACTGCTTCTACCCAGAAATGTTTCGGTAACCCAGATTGTAGGCGCATGCTTCTAGCTCTCTCAGTCAATGTCATCTTCATCCGTTCTGCTATACCATTCTGCTGCGGTGTTCCAGGAACCGTCCGTATGAGCTTTATCCCACTCTGGTAGCAAAACTTTTTGAACTCATTGTCTTCATATTCTTCACCATTATCTAAACGCAGCTTTTTGATCTTCAAACCTGTCTCATTCTCAACCATAGCTTTCCACTTCTTCAAAGCCTCAAACACATCAGACTTGTGTCGTAAGAAGTAAACCCATACTTTTCTGGAATGCTCATCGATGAATGTGATGAAATACTGTTTACCCCGGTTTGATGAGACTGAAGCTGGACCTTAAACATCGATGTGCACTAGTTCCAGCTTCTCCTTTATCGGTGCTCTTCCGGTCCTTTTGAAGCTTACTAGCTTCTGTTTTCCAAGAATGCAGCTTTCATATAAATCAATCTCAATGGATTTTAACCCTGGCAGTTTACCTCTTGAATGCAGACACTTCAGCCATTGACTACTCATGTGCCCAAACTTCTAGTGCCAAAGATTCAGATTTCCTCTACTCTCCGCCACTGCAGCCGAACCATACCTATCGGTAGTCGTGTAAAGAGACACGTTCTTAGTTCCTTGAGTGACTGTCATAATTCTTTTCGAGATCTTCCACTTATCACCCCGTGAAAGTCGTCACATAACCGTCTGATGCTAAGTGTCTTATGGAGATCAAGTTCTTCCTCAAGTCCGGTACGTGCCTCACGTTGTCGGGTTTCCAAACTTACTCATTCAGTTGAATCTTCACATCTCCCTTCCCGATAATGTCGCATGCCTGATCGTCACCAAGATACACCTTACCTAAATTTTTGGACACATAGTTCTCGAACAAATCCATATGTGAGGTAGTATGGAATGATGCCCCTAAGTCCAACACCCAAGATTCCATCTTACTTTCCAATTAGCAGATAAGGTAGTCATCTGACTCCTCTGAAATACAATTCACACCCTCTTGCCATCATCCTTCTTGGTGAACCTACACTCACTCGAGTAGTGACCCATCTTACCATAATTCCAGCACTCAATGTCTTTCTTACTTCGCTGCTGATTACCCGAATTGTTGCCCTAACAATTCTTGGACTTGGATTTTCCTCTTGACTTTGATCTACCCCGTTGATTTCTGTTTAGATTCTTGTTTCTGCCTTCTCCACTTTCCAAATTCAATGCTGAAAATGTAGACGCCTCTAATCCCTCTTCACGTATCCTGATCTCTCCGATCATGACCGTATTTATAACCTGCTGAAGATTCAATTTTTCTTTCCCGAACGAGTTGGCAATCGACTGGCAAGTCGTCTTCCAAATTTCTGCCATTTGGGTGAGTAGAATTGCTGCCATGAACTGTTGGAACCCCGTTCACTGGTCGCGCAGCGGAAACAGGTTTTAACATTTTTATACATATCGTAATCTGTATCTGGGACCAGCGAACTTATGATCGTATTTATTTTCGGAATAAATACATATACTAATTATTACACTAATAAAATATATATGTAAATACAGGAAATTGTAATCAATAATAAAAAATAAGATTAAAAGATAGAATCATACCAACGTTTGGAGCCTCTTTCACTTTTCGATTTGCTCCTGGTCTATACCACTGATCTTCCTCGCTATCTCCCGAAATTGGTAACTGGGTGTGGGCCCGTCACTGACTCGAGATCTTAGAATGGAGGATGAATTTTTTTTTAAGAAACTCTTTCTTTATTTTCACTATGCAACACTTGCATTATTTACATCTCATGCAAACCTAGATATATGTGTTGATATTTGTTATAAGGACACACTAAAATGCTTTTATCTTTTGTGTGTTAAAAAAAAAAATCATGCACAGTGGCAACCCATGCCTACAACACTCATTTTTTTTTCTTTTTGTCAACTCACTATTTCTTAAAACAAAAAAACCACCCGAAAACACTTTAGCCGGTAAGGTCTTCGTAAATGGATCAGCATGATTGTCTTGTGAGGTTATCTTGGTGACGATCACATCTCCTCTCTGCACTATCTCTCTGATGAGATGATACTTTCTCTCTACATGCTTCCCTCTCTTGTGGCTTCTTGGTTCTTTGGAATTAGTCACAGCACCACTGTTATCACAATAAAGTGTGATGGGCTTATCCAGGTCTAGAACAACTTCCAGATCACTCAAGAACTTACGGAGCCAAACAGCCTCTTTAGCAGCTTCACAAGCAGTTACATATTCGGCTTCCATGGTGGAGTCAGCAATGCAAGATTGCTTGATACTTCTCCAAACAATGGCTCCACCACCCAGGGTGAATACTGATCCAAACGTGGATTTTCTAGAATCCCTATCTGACTGAAAATCAGAATCCGTGTATCCTAACGGGATCAAATCCTGTCCGAAATACACTAGCATATAATTTATCGTTCTCCGAAGATACTTGAGAATAGTCTTGACAGCAATCCAATGATCCAATCCTGGGTTGGATTGGTATCTAATGACTACTCCCACTGCATAGCAGATGTCCGGTCTCATGCATAACATAACATACATGAGACTACCTACTGCTGATGGATAGGGAACACGTCTCATATCCTCAACTTCTTGAGGTGTCTTAGGACATTGTTCCTTAGACAAGTGAACTCCATGCCTGAAAGGTAAATTACCTTTCTTGGAGTTTTGCATCGAAAATCGTATAAAAATCTTGTCAATATATGATGCCTGAGATAGTGCTATAAGTTTATTCTTAAGATCCCGTATAAGTTGGATCCCTAGAACATAACTTGCCTCTCCTAAATCTTTCATTTGGAATTGGCTGGCCAGTCAGCCCTTTACATTAGACAACACTCCCACATCATTCCCAATGAGTAGGATATCATCTATGTATAGAACTAAGAAAACTACATTTTTATCAATGATGCTCTTGTAGGCACAAGGCTCATCGACGTTTTGCTTGAAGCCATAGGTTTTGATCACATCATCAAACCTAATGTTCCAGGATCTAGATGCTTGCTTAAGTCCATAGATGGACCTTTACAGCTTGCAAACCTTTTACTTTTGATCTGGAGACACGAATCCCTCTGGTTGCATCATATAGATGCTTTCATCAAGATTGCCATTCAAGAATGCAGTCTTGACATCCATTTGCCAAATTTTAAAATTGAAATAGGCAGCAATGGATAAGAGAATCCTAATAGACTTAAACATGGCTACTGGCGAGAAGGTCTCTTCATAATCGACCCCCTCTTTCTGGGTATAACTCATGGCCACTAGCCTTGCCTTGAAGGTCTCTACCTTCCCGTCTATTCCTCTCTTTCTCTTGTAGATCCACTTACACCCAATGGGTTTTATCCCATCCGGTAAGTCTACAAGATCCCAGACTGAGTTAGAGTACATGGACTCCATCTCGAGATTCATGCCTTTAAGCCATTCCTCTTTATCAGGATCTTCCATTGCATTCTTAAATGTCAATGGATCATCCACACTATTAGCAGAGACAACATCTTTTCCCTCACCTATAGCTAAATAACGTTCAGGTTGTCTCAAAACCCTCTCACTACGTCTATGTGGTAGTGTATCCTGATCAGGAACCATCTGACTCTCAATTGTTTGTGGATCAATAACTCTTGTTGATGAAGCACTAGTCTCACAAGCTCCAACTCATTTAATACAATCTTGGAACGAGGTTTATGGTCACTAATGTAATTGTCCTCAAGAAAAGTTGCATTTGTCGATACAAATACTTTGTTATCTTCGGGACTATAGAAGTGTCCACCTCTGGTCTTCTTAGAGTATCCTATAAACAGGCAGACAATAGACTTGGAGTCTAGCTTTCCAGTTCTGTTCTTCAGCACGTGTGCTGGACACCCCCATATGCGAAAATGTCATAAACTAGCTTTACGACCGTTCCACAACTTTAGGGGAGTCTAAGGAACAGATTTTAATGGCACTACATTAAAAATGTATGTCGCTGTTTGTAACGTATATCCCCAGAAGGAATTTGGTAATGATGAGAAACTAATCATAGATCTCACCATTTCCATTAGAGTTCTATTTCTCCTCTCCGCTACACCATTTTACTGGGGTGTATCGGGAGCAGTGAGTTGGAAAACTATCCCATGCTCGACCATGAAGTCTTTAAACTCTTGGTCAAGGTACTCACCTCCACGATCCGATCGTAGTGACTTGATAGTCCTACCTAATTGATTCTTAACTTCAGCTCAAAATTCTTTGAACTTTTCAAATGTTTCCGACTTTCGTTGCATCAGGTAGACGTATCCGTATCTTGAGTAGTCATCTATAAAGGTGATATAATACTCATAACCACCCCTAGCTTTAACATTCATTGATCCGCAGACGATCTGTATGTATAAGCTCTAGCAGTTCTTTAGCTTTAAGCCCTTTTCCAGTAAAAGGTCTCTTAGTCATATTACCTTCCAGACAAGATACGCAGACAGGTAAGGTGCCAACCTTTAACTCACTTAAAGGTCCGCTTTTTACTAATCTGTCTATCCGGTCAAGGTTGATATGACGAAGCTTTAGATGCTAGAGATACGTGTCATTATCTGGAGAAATCTTATGTCGTTTAGTTTTTGGTTTTTCAACCTTAAACATTTCGGTGTTGAGCAATGTAGTATGTATTAACGGTCTTAACACATACAAATTGTTTTCATTAACTCCTGAACAAATATTCAGACCATTCTTTCCTATATTAACATACTTATTATTAAAAGAAACAGAATATTTTGTTCTAAGAACTTAGAAACGGAAATCAAATTCCGTGTAAATACAGGATATAAAAAACATTGTTTAATAATAAAAAACTATTATTATTACAAAATTGCAATCTTATTGCTCCGACTGCTTTGGCCGATACGACATCCCCCGACCTCACACGCATTGAGAAGGCTTCCTCCTCTAGCTATGTCCAAGAATCAGTCCATTGCAAAGAAGAACAAACATAATTAGTGGCCCCCGAATCAACTATTCAGGGTAAAGAATCATCTTCCACTAAACAAGATTCAAGAACAAGTAAATCATATTTACCTTTCATCTTCTTCTTCTTGGCTACCTCCTCTAGATACTGAGGACAGTTCCTCTTCCAGTGCCCGACCTTGTTACAATGGAAACATTTTCCTTTGTCTTGGTCAGTGGAGGTGCCCTTCTTTTTGCTTTGGGCTTTCTTGGGTTTGGGCTTTCCTTTTGCCTTCCCAACGGACCTTTTCCTCTTTTTATTATTAGAGGAAGATGGTTTGGCAACATTTGCCTCACCGGCCTTGCCTTTTTTGTCCTTAATCAAGGACTCAAAGATAGCGAGCTCATTGAGCAACTGTGTCAGACTGAACTTTAACTTGTTCATCTCGTAGTTGCTTTTAAACTGATCGAAACTCTTCGCAAGAGTCGTCAGTATGATGTTCACCTGACTGGGTTCGTCAATGTCCCCGCCATTGACTTCTGCCGTGTTGAAGTAGGAAATCATGCTCAGGACATGTTCCCGAACTGACGCTCCTTCCTTCATGCGAGCGAGCATAGCGGAACGAACAGCTTCATGTCGCTTTTGCTCAGAGGGCTGCCTGAACATAGCTTGCAATGACTCCATGATTTCGAATGATGAAGTCATTGCTTCGTGCTTTGTGACAAGCACGTCTGCCATAGATGCCAACAGATATGTTCGGGCCTTCTCATCAGATGAGGCCCATCGCTGGTATGCCTCACAAACAAATCGTGTGGCATTGGCAGTAGGCACTGGAGGACATTTCTCCGTAAGCACAAATTTGAGGTATTTGGTGACCAAAATTGCATTAATATTAAGTTTCCACTTTGTGTAGTTATCACCAGTTAATTTGTCGTTTGCGAGAATTTGAAGTAATGCAGAAGACATTACTGAAATAAATAAAACATTCATTCAGTCATTTATTTAAAACAAGTGCGAGTGCTTTGGTATAAATTTAAACATGATGCATAAACATGTGTAACAAATTAGAATTACCCTAAAAATAGTTACTATACCACGACAGTCCAACATACCACAAAAAAGTGCCGCCTTAGGGTCGGTCAAATCTGTACATGTTGGACCGAGACATTCTCAATCAAATGATATTCTAGAATAACTCTTATTCCATATCACTCAACCATCGTTTATTCAGTCAGGTTTTTAATTAATAAACTTAATCAAAACCTTCGTGAGTGTAACCCACCATTTCAAATCTCATGAGCTTAACTCGAGAATTGCCGCCTTAGGGTCGGTCAATCCCGAAATACCCTCAGAAATCCTATCCGTTAGGAAGTCAACCTTGGTATTGACCTTTGTGGAAACCCTCCTTAGGGAGGACGAAAGCAAAGCCGTCACGAGGCCCCACTCGGATCTCACGGTGTTGAACTAATGATGGAGACCACGGGATATATATGTCATATATCCCTCTCCCACTCACTATTTTAAAACTAAGGTTTTCTATTATCCGTTAATGCACCTAGACTTTACAGGATCAAACAGATAACTTTAATCAAGTAATCTAGTGCATTAACTAATTCATTATTAGAAACAAGTTCTAATAAACTAATAAATTATTAATGATTTTTAGCAATTAAAAATCTAATCTATTAGTGAATAATCTAAGTTTTTGTAAACTATTTACTAAGCTCAGATTATTATGAGAGTGTTTAACAAGTTTTAACTATTAAAACTCTAACGCAATATTCGGTTCATTTATAATTAGACAATTAATCAAATTAATCCTAATTACTTTAAATGACCCTATTAATCTAACTTATTAATTTTTTTAATAACTAGATTAATATTAATGAGAATTATCAAGTTTTTTAACAATTAAAAAACTAATCTCATTTTTATAGCCAATTTATGTATTTATTCATTTTAATCACATTAAAAAAATACATAAGATATAGGCTATGATGCATGTATGACATATCAAATATATTTGTGTACGCACTTCTAATCTAAATGACATACGTATGCATGAAAATGCTTTTTATCATCACATAATATAAAGCATACATGAATTGACCGAGTACTGTGGATTATTTAACCTAAAAAAAAATAGAATCTAAAATTACAAAAATACCCCCAAGGCATTCCTTGGTCTTCTTGTAATTTCCAAGTCTTCCAGTCTCTTCAGGTCACCTCGATTCATCTCATGAATCTTTCTTCGCGATTTTTCCAGGTCTTCAACATAGGTTACATTTTTTTTACATTCAATAATAGTTAAAAAAAATATAATAATAAAAAAATTATACAACCATAAACCCTAAATCTACAGTACCATATAATTAACGATCAATTATGTTTTTATAAATTAAAAAAAAAATATATATATATATATATACATACAAAAACATCATACACTCAATTTAAATTGTGCCTACAAAATCATACATACAGGAGCATCGAAAACAATTTCCTGTTCAGAAAATAAAATTGGCTCTGATACCAATTATTGGAACCTCGTTCACCAGTCGCGCAGCAAAAACGAGTTTTAAAATTTTTATACAGATCGTAATCTGTATCTAGGACCAGTGAACTTATGATCGTATTTATTTTCGGAACAAATACATATACTAATTATTACACTAATAAAATATATATGAAAATACAGAAAATTGTAATCAATAATAAAAAAAAAAGATTAAAAGATAGAACCATACCAACGTTTGGAGGGTCCTTCACTTTTCGAGTTGCTCCTAATCTGTACCACTGATATTCCTCACTATCTCCCGAGACTGATAACTGAGTGTGGACGCATCACGGACTCGGGATCTTAGAATGGAGGATGAAAAAAAAAATTAAGAAACTCTTTCTTTATTTTTACTATGCAACACTTGCATTATTTACATCTCATGCAAACCCAGATATGTGTTGATATTTGTTATAAGCACACACTAATATGCTTTTGTCTTTTGTGTTAAAACAAAAAAAAAATTAAGCACAGTGGCAACCCATGCCTACAGTACTCACTTTCTTTTTTTTTTCTTTTTGTCAACACACTATTTCTTAAAAACAAAAAAACTACCCCTTCTTGTCTTTTGTTTAATATATATATATATAAGTATGTTGCTATGCGTGAAACACACAGCAACCTTTTTTTTTAAATAAAATATATTATATATATAATATTTAAAAATTTGATCAAATCTATATTTGATTTTTAAAAACTTTCAAATAAAAAATATCTCATATCTTTAATTTGATTTTAATTTTGAATTCAAACTATTTAAATTCAAAAATAAAATATTTAATTTAATAAAATAAAATAATCACATTATCTTATTTTATTCAAAAATAAATATCAACATACAGCCTTCATTTAATGATTAATAACATAATTAAATAATCTCATTATTTAAGTTATTTAATCACCATTATCCATTAATTAAATAATCTCATTATTCAATTAATTCCCGAATAAATACGTGTCACTTTTGTAACATAATTAACTGGACAATCCAATTAATTAACTATGACCCTTGTTACCTAAATCGATCTGGCGAGTAAGGGGACCTAATGGACCCACATTATTTTGAGCTCCAATAATCCTCATAATCATTAATTAAACTCTTTAATTAATATTCCTTGATTATTAACTCCGATGTTGTTCCACTAAAAACTTGAGGCTGCACTCTCTCAACTGCAGACGTTTTTACACAGACCGATACAACTCGGTGTCCATCGATATAGCTATTACATATGGTGTGATCATCCACAATAGTTCATAATTAAAGCTGGGTCATAATGTCCGTTATACCCCTTTAATTACATATATCCTTTAAGTACCATTGATTCTCTAATGGACAATAAATCCTACTTCCTCACGGAATTAGGAGAGCGCTTATATTGTCCAAGCCCCGAATCAACCCTTAAGGGAACTACCATCTACTTCTCATAAGAAGGAGTGGATTCCACTATTGTGTACAAAGCTTCCCAGCCATAAGCCAAACCGAAATCCCAACATACGGAGTATATTGATTAGAAAATACATTTGACCTCACCCATGGTATATCAAAGACCACGATCTAGCCTGAAGAAGTCGATAAGACACTCAGGATTAAGATCACCCATATATAGCCATCATTAGTTGATATATATGAATCTCATCGGTAAACAGATCTTTGTGTGAGATTCATATAGATCATGGCATAGTCCTATATGATCACATCATACAAGGTGTCTCCATTCCCATATCTCATATGAATGATTCAGGATAGAATCACTGTACATTACGGAATGGACCATAACTATAGATTAACCACAAATAAAGTACCCAGCTTTATTTGCTATCTATGGACTCTTTAGATTGCACGTCTCTTACTGTATCCATCCGTTTATGACACTCATTTACACAGTTCGAGATTACATCCGGCAATCCAGGATGTTAATATGTACACAAGTTATAAAATAAATAACATAACAGAATGAATTGAACATTTCCTTTTATTTACTTCATAAATCCATTTACAAATTACATGCTTAGGGTATAAACCCCAACATGAACTCCTCATCAAAACCCATAGACAAAGAACACAACCCGTCATTCACTTCGTTGAACTGATTCAGAAAATCTTTGAAGTTCTGACCCTCTGCCATCTTCAAAGTTGATAACTTCTTGACACGATCAACTTTTCTTACCGCAGAAAGTTGTTCGTATAGGTATGATAGGGCATTCATTAGATCTTTAGCTGTCTATTGATCTTTTACGTTGAAGGCGACCTGCTTCGTCAAATAGAGACGAATTGCTTCTAATGCATTTCGGTCCAGGAGTTTAAAATCATCATCATCCATGTTCTTCGGTTTCTGTTTCTTTTCCCAATCTTCATCGATCATATCCTTTGGTCTCTCTTTTATCAGCCAATGTAGATCCTTCTGGTATAGATAATCTTCCATTTGCATCTTCCAGAAGATGAAATTCATACCGTTGAATTTCTCTATCTGGTATGTATCCTTCTCGGTCCCCATTGCTGCCACTCAAACCACGAACGATAAGCAATTTGAACTGGTCAACAAAAAAGTCAAATCGAGACGGAATCCTGTTGAAATCCAAAACTTTCCGTTTCAACTTAAAAAGTACTGGATCTAGAAGATTTCACCATGCTGAGTCCGTTGGTGGTGTCGGTTTTCTCATATTCGCAACGGATCGGCGTAGATCTGATGATAACCGTTCGGCTCTTCAACACTTCGACGACCGATTTGAAAACTTTTCCATGCTCGGTTGACAACTACCCAGAAGACAATCTTGAAGATCGTCTCTTTCTGCTTCTTTTGGTGGTAGTGGTGTTGCTCAACTCGTCGGTGACAACTAGGCGGCGAAACCACTCCTCTTCAACCTTCGTCGGCCGATTTGATCACTTTTCGGTGATCTTTTGACGACAACCCATAAGAGAAACTTGTAGATCGGCCCTTTCTAATCTTAATGGTGTGGGAGGTGACAACTCACTCTCCGTGGCCGGCGGCAGCTGATCGGTCTATTTCTACACATGTTTTAGATCCCCATTTCCTATTATTTGTGCTTTTTTCTTGAGTAAAATTAGGTATTTTATTTGTTTATTGAGCATGTATAGGTCACATTCCATTCAAGAGGTGTTAGATGTTATTTTGGAGAAAAAAGAGCAAAAAGTCGATTTTCTGCCAGTGCAGAACAGTCATATTGCGGGGCCTATATCTGTCATATCAGATCGAATTGTGTGTCCTATTACCTATGGATGAAAAGCCCTGGAGATCTAGTTTCAAGTGCACTTTACGGATCATAATTCCAATATTTATAGAAGAAGTTATGCTCGGTTTAGTACCCGATGGTCAGATCAATTATAATTCCGTGAATAATAACGGGATTTATTTTCCAAGTTGTCGGAATGGGAAATATTTTCTTATTGGGATTGTTTGGGAGTCTTGTACAAACAAGTTGAAACTTAATCCTAATCTTCCTTCAATAAGTAGTCACTTTATTGGATTAGGAAAGAATTCAAGTCCCAAAAATGTAGAGTTCTATATTGGAATTTATTTCCTTGTTGTTTAAAGACATGACATAGCATCTACACCTATTTAAACCCCATGTGAACCCTAATTTCGGGAGAGAGGGAAGCCAAGGGAGGTCCCAAGCCACCAAGGGGGCCATCCCCTACCACTCCACTACCAATCCATCACAACACATCAACATTCATCTTTATACATCGAAGATTGAAGACGAAGAAGAATTCATCAATGGGTTTTATTGTTTCTTTCTCTTCTCTTTCTATTTTCGCCATGTGTAACTAATTCCATACTAGGGAATCAATGTGAACCTCTATGAATGCTCTTTGTTAGAATTGACTATATTTAATTAAATTAAGTTTTGATTCATTCAATTCATCCTATGTCTTAATTCTTATTTCTTGTTAATGCATGATCATACGTTGGCATGAATTTAGGGATTTGATAATTTAATGATTGAGGTTGTAGTATTGATCTATACGTAATCTTAATTAATATTCAATTGAATGGATAAAATTGATCTTAGCATTGATCTATGCAAGTAGGTTTTGGTTCATTGTTCTTGTACTTAATGGGTTCTCGGTTGTAGTTTGCGCCATTGATCTATGGGTAAATTGTAATTGAGAACACTTGATTCATCCCAGGATCATACGGTAACAATCATACTTAAGATAAGAACGAACCCTTAACTTGATTAATATTTTGTTTTCAAAGTCGATACGAAACATTAAGTAAACATAGTTGGGGAGCATTAATGACCTAATTCTTCCATCTCTTGACCACAACCCAATCTTGTCAATTGCTTTCATAATTTTAATTTAATTTAGTTTTAGCCTTAAATCAAACTCAACAATCTTTTTGGTTACTTTTAATTTAGCTTTAAATAGAATTAGTTTTAATCGATAAATCTCTAGTCCTCGGGGGAACGATCCTTACTTGTCACTGTACGATATTTTCACGATTCGTGCACTTGCGAGCATTGTCTTTTTAAACACGATTTACACACATCAAGTTTTTGGCGCCGCTGCCAGGGATTAGTTGAATTTATTGGTTATTTCTTGTTTCAGTTTTAGTTTTTTTTTTTAGTAGAGTCATTAGTTAATAGTTTTTATTTTTGTTTATTTTTGTTTTCTTTTAATTTTCTTTTTCTTGTTTTCTTTTCAGGTATAATGAACTTCTACGGACAACACGCTTATGATGAGGAAAGAGAAAAACTTTAAGGATTTACTATGCAACTAGCTGATTTAAGTCAACAGATAGAGGGGATGATTTCGATGACTCCGAGGAGAAAACAAAGGGTTTGCAAGATATGTGGAATGTTTGGTCATGATCTATGAGGCTGCCATTTGAGAGGAAAATTTACAGAATATGTTGAAAAACAGACTCAAGCGTTGAATTCCTACAACATGAGGCCTATGCATGAACGATTTGAAAATTCCTACAACATGAGGCCTATGCATGAACCATTTGAAAATTCCTACAATTCGTGGTCTATCAATGAATCATATGGAAATTCCCACAGTTAGTGGTCGAGTTATGAACCATATGACAATACTTACAACTCGGATTGGAGGAATCGTCAAGACTTCTCGTGGAGCAACAATAAAGTCAATACCTATGAGCAGCCGGTCTCACCATCATTGGAGGTTACAATGAAGCAATTTATACAGACTATGGAACAAAGAATGAATCAGCATGATAAAAGATTTCATGACAATGATCTGAGAATGCAAAATTTTGAAGATTCATTAAGAAAGATAGAAACACAAATTGGGCAATTGATAGAAGATTTTCAAAAGGAAGAGCCCGAAGAATTCCCCTGCCAAACAAAGCAGGAAGAAGCTACCAACATCTCTTCGAATGATGAGATTATCGATACCATAGTAACCCATGAATTTTCTAACAATTTTTCTAGTGTTGTAGATGAAGAAGTTGAAAAGGAGGAGATGGAAGAAAAAGCAAAGGAAGCGGAAGATGTCCCTTTTGAGGCACCACTCCTATACAAGGAACTCAAGCCTTATGTTCCTCCCATAGCTTTTCCGAGCAGCCTACACAACCTCAAATGGAATAAGTGGTTTTCTGAACTTATTTCACCATACTTTATATTGAACATTTACTTGCCTTTGCTTATTGTGTGTAGGAACATGCCGACACGTGAATTTTTTTTCCAAGATATGATTGCGCGCAAGCGTAAATTTGAGACATTGGAATTTGGTTGAGTTTTCCAAGCATCCGTCTTGCCGAGACGTTAAATAAAACGCTTGGTGGGAGGCAACCCACCTAGGTAATTTTTTAATTTTTTGTTTTCGTTTTAGTTTTTAGTTTTTAGTTTTCTTTCTTTATTTTTTTTGTGTTTTGAGTTCTTGCCTTCCATACTTTTTCTTTATTCGTTGTCCATAATTTTAATGTCATATAAACATTGAGGACAATGTTTAGATTAGGTTTGGGGGTGTGAATTCATGTTTATTTTATTTTATTGAGCGATTTGTTCAAATCTACGAAAAAATGCTCTGTTTTGAAATTTTCTGAGGTAAACGTTTTATTAAAACTGTATTAATTTGTGAGGAAATAAAATTTTCTGTCCATGTCGAGTTCTTTGATATTTCGATACGAATCAACGGTATAAAGAACGTAAAATTCTGGAAAGTAGTTTAAAAGTTATGAATGTTTATTCTACCAAAGGTCATGGGTGATCCCCTGTTTTTGCAATTCTGCACGTGAACTGTGTTCAACGTCTGTTTTATCATTTTTATGATTCGAATTTTGAAATACTTTCTAAATGAAAAGTGTGAATTTATATGTCTAGTTTTTTGTGTTAAAATTTTATTAAGTAATTTGAGAGATATAAATTAAAGAACAGACATAGGTCGTTTTAGAAAGTCACAGTTTTGAATTGTTTGTCCTCTATATTTCGATACTTCTTTTGTGTGCTTTAAGAGCCGTAATATATGCTTTATTCACTGAGTTTAAACTAACGTCTTGCCACTTAGAGTAGTGCATTGCATTTTTCAAAATTTATGGCATGCTCTTGATATGATGGTGGATAGGATGTTTAGTTTGATAACCATGATTAATAGTGGAGACTACCCTTGTGAGTTCACTAAGCCAAAAAGCGTACATAAATATCATTATAGAGGGTTTGTTGTTTCTACTCCTAAACACTCATTATGTACTTAGCATTAGAAATTGATCTCAATAGGTTATGCATTGGATATTAAAGAACATTCTTCATTAAAAGATATCACATGTGAACTTTGCTCTTGTTTTGGTTGAACCATTAGAAGTGATATAGGCAATGTGTGCTTTAACTCACTTAAAAGGCCTTAAATATTTTCTACCTTATGTGTGTGCTCCATAGCCAATTTTGAAGCCAAACACTATAAGCCTTTTTCTTTCATCACCCACATTTACTTAACCCCAATGAGCCATATATTAACCATACCTTATAGCTTGAGATCATATTGAGGTGATGAAGATAATTGAAGAGAGTTCGAAATGGGTGATTTGTGATGTGCATGTACTAATACAAAGCTAGAAGATCAAATGCAAAGAAGGTGTTGGAAGAACTATGTAATTGATGTACAATTTCTCATCTTATAAAAAAAAAAAAAAAGATAATTGAATGAGATGATGAATCAAATGTAAGTGAAATGGAATGAAGAATTCGAAGAAATTCGGCCGAGTATGAAGAATGTCGAAGAATTTCACAATATGATCCTATGTTTGTTTGCTATCCTTTTCCCATTCTTTCTTAACCTTCACCCAATGACCCCGTTACAACCAAAGAAAATACCTAATTGATCTTTTGGGGATGCTAGCTCGAGAGTAAAGGTAAACATGTGCTCTATCTTGTTCTTAATATCTGATTCCGTTCTTGAGATCCTTTGTATAAAATCAAGCGTCCTTTTTATTATATATTCATATGCGATTATATCTTGAAATTTCTTGTGCATAAACTCCATTCGCATATGCTTGATGAGTGTATCTGCCTAGGTTCTGTGAGAAATTATGAGTGATATAGAAATTCGGCCGAGTATGAAGAATGTCGAAGAATTTCACAATATGATCCTATGTTTGTTTGCTATCCTTTTCCCATTCTTTCTTAACCTTCACCCAATGACCCCGTTACAACCAAAGAAAATACCTAATTGATCTTTTGGGGATGCTAGCTCGAGAGTAAAGGTAAACATGTGCTCTATCTTGTTCTTAATATCTGATTCCGTTCTTGAGATCCTTTGTATAAAATCAAGCGTCCTTTTTATTATATATTCATATGCGATTATATCTTGAAATTTCTTGTGCATAAACTCCATTCGCATATGCTTGATGAGTGTATCTGCCTAGGTTCTGTGAGAAATTATGAGTGATATCCTATGAGAATTAGAGTCGAGGAGAATTATATCTATGGCATTTTGACGAATGCGTTTTTGAAGCTAGAGTGTCTTGAGTATGGGATTTTCATTTAAAAATAAGCATGCATTCAAATTTGTGGCATGATTTTAGTTTTTATTCAGTGGCTCTAGCATGTATTGGTTTTGAATGGTACATTTGAGTTTGCGTTTTGATTATTTGGTTTTTCGTATAAATATGTTTGTGGGTAGCATAACTGTAAACCCTCAGGAGACAAAACTCCTCCTACTAGGGACACCTAGATGTTTAAAGACTTGTAGCATATGCTCAATGCTATCGTGTTCCCTACGAAAGTGGCTTAGTTTATTTTTATTTTATTTTTAGATTTTTTTTTGTTTTTAGTTTTTGTTTTTATTCTAGTTTTGCTCGATGACTAGCAAAAGATAGGTTTGGGGGTATTTGATCGGTCTATTTCTGTACATGTTTTAGATCCCCATGTCCTATTATTTGTGCTTTGTTCTTAAGTAAAATTAGGTATTTTATGTGTTTGTTGAGCATGTATAGGTCACATTCCATTCAAAAGGTGTTAGATGTTATTTTGGAGAAAAAAGAGCAAAAAGTCGATTTTCGGCCAGTGCAGAACAGTCATATTGCGGGGCTTATATCTCTCAAATCAAATCGAATTGTGTGTCCTACTACCTATGGATGGAAATCCCCGGAGGTCTAGTTTCTAGCGCACTTTACGGATCATAATTCCGATATTTTTAGAAGAAGTTATGCGCGTTTTAGTACCCGATGATCAGATCAGTCATAATTCCGTGAATATTGACGGGATTTATTTTCCAAGTTGTCGGAATGAGAAATATTTCCTTATTGGAATTGTTTGGGAGTCTTGTGCAAACAAGTTGAAACTTAATCCTAATCTTCCTTCAATAAGTAGTCACTTTATTGGATTATGAAAGAATTAAAGTCCCAAAAAGGTAGAGTTCTATATTGGAATTTATTTCCTTGTTGTTTAAGGACATGACATAGCATCTACACCTATTTAAACCCCATGTGAACCCTAATTTTGGGAGAGAGGGAATCTAAGGGAGTTCCCAAGCCACCAAGGGGGCCGTCCCCTACCACTCCACTACCAATCCATCACAACACATCAACATTCATTTTTATACATCGAAAATTGAAAACGAAGAAGAATTCATCAATGGGTTTTATTGTTTCTTTCTCTTCTCTTTCTATTTTCGCCATGTGTAACTAATTTCATACTAGGGAATCAATGTGAACCTCTATGAATGCTCTTTTTTAGAATTGACAATATTTAATTAAATTAAGTTTTGATTCATTCATCTTAATTCTTATTTCTTGTTAATGCATGATCATACGTTGGCATGAATTTAGGGATTTGATAATTTAATGATTGAGGTTGTAGTATTGATCTATACGTAATCTTAATTAGATTGGGTTGTGGTCAAGAGATGGAAGAATTAGGTCATCAATGCTCCCCAACTATGTTTACTTAATGTTTCGTATCGACTTTGAAAACAAAATATTAATCAAGTTAAGGGTTCGTTCTTATCTTAAGTATGATTGTTACCGTATGATCCTGGGATGAATCAAGTGTTCTCAATTACAATTTACCCATAGATCAATGGCGCAAACTACAACCGAGAACCCATTAAGTACAAGAACAATGAACCGAAACCTACTTGCATAGATCAATGCTAAGATCAGTTTTATCCATTCAATTGAATATTAATTAAGATTACGTATAGATCAATACTACAACCTCAATCATTAAATTATCAAATCCCTAAATTCATGCCAACGTATGATCATGCATTAACAAGAAATAAGAATTAAGATGAATGAATCAAAACTTAATTTAATTAAATATAGTTAATTCTAACAAAGAGCATTCATAGAGGTTCACATTGATTCCCTAGTATGAAATTAGTTACACATGGCGAAAATAGAAAGAGAAGAGAAATAAACAATAAAACCCATTGATGAATTCTTCTTCGTCTTCAATCTTCGATGTATAAAGATGAATGTTGATGTGTTGTGATGGATTGGTAGTGGAGTGGTAGGGGATGGCCCCCTTGGTGGCTTGGGACCTCCCTTGGCTTCCCTCTCTCCCGAAATTAGGGTTCACATGGGGTTTAAATAGGTGTAGATGCTATGTCATGTCCTTAAACAAGGAAATAAATTCTAATATAGAACTCTACCTTTTTGGGACTTGAATTCTTTCCTAATCCAATAAAGTGACTACTTATTGAAGGAAGATTAGGATTAAGTTTCAACTTGTTTGCACAAGACTCCCAAACAATTCCAATAAGGAAATATTTCTCATTCCGACAACTTGGAAAATAAATCCTGTCATTATTCACGGAATTATGACTGACCTGACCATCGGGAACTAAAACGAGCATAACTTCTTCTAAAAATATTGGAATTACGATCCGTAAAGTGCGTTGGAAACTAGACCTCCGGGGATTTCCATCCATAAGTATTAGGACACACAATTCGACCTGATCTGAGAGATATAGGCCTCGAAATATGACTGCTCTGCACTGGCCGAAAATCGACTTTTTGCTCTTTTTTCTCCAAAATAACATCTAACACCTTTGGAATGGAATGTGACCAATACATGCTCAACAAACACATAAAATACCTAATTTTACTCAAGAACAAAGCACAAATAATTGGAAATGGGGGTCTAAAACATGTACAGAAATAGACCGATCAAATATCCCCAAATCTATCTTTTACTAGTCCTCGAGCAAAACTAGAATAAAAACAAAAACAAAAAACAAACAAAAATCTAAAAATAAAATAAAAATAAACTAAGCCACTTTCGTAGGGAACACGATAGCATTGAGCATATGCTACAAGTCTTTAAACATCTAGGTGTCCCTAGTAGGAGGAGTTTTGTCTCCTGAGGGTTTACAGTTATGCTACCCACAAACATATTTATACGAAAAACCAAATAATCAAAACGCAAACTCAAATGTACCATTCAAAACCAATACATGCTAGAGCCACTGAATAAAAACTAAAATCATGCCACAAATTTGAATGCATGCTTATTTTTAAATGAAAATCCCATACTCAAGACACTCTAGCTTCAAAAACGCATTCGTCAAAATGCCATAGATATAATTCTCCTCGACTCTAATTCTCATAGGATATCACTCATAATTTCTCACAGAACCTAGGCAGATACACTCATCAAGCATATGCGAATGGAGTTTATGCACAAGAAATTTCAAGATATAATCGCATATGAATATATAATAAAAAGGACGCTTGGTTTTATGCAACGGATCTCATGAACCGAATCAGATATTAAGAACAAGATAGAGCACATGTTTACCTTTACTCTCGAGCTAGCATCCCCAAAAGGTCAATTAAGTCTTTTCTTTGGTTGGAATGGGATCATTGGGTGAAGGTTAAGAAAGAATGGGAAAAGAATAGCAAACAAACATAGGATCATATCGTGAAATTCTTCGACATTCTTCATACTCGGCCGAATTTCTTCGAATTCTTCATTCCACTTGTATCCAAGCTTCTTGAACAATTTTCGTTAATTCTCCTTCTTGAGTTGATTTTGATTTCTCATCACTTTCATGATAAAGCTCTATCCATTTCACTTACATTTGATTCATCATATCATTCAATTATCTTTTTTTTTTCTCTTTTTTTTTTTCTTTTTTTTTCTTTTTTTTTATAAGATGAGAAATTGTACATCAATTACATAGTTCTTCCAACACCTTCTTTTCATTTGATCTTCTAGCTTTGTATTAGTACATGCACATCACAAATCACCCATTTCGAACTCTCTTCAATTATCTTCATCACCTCAATATGATCACAAGCATCCTATCCACCATCATATCGAGAGCATGCCATAAATTTTGAAAAATGCAATGCACTACTCTAAGTGGCAAGACTTTAGTTTAAACTCAGTGAATAAAGCATATATTACTACTCTAAGTGGCAAGATTTTATGTGGTTTGGCGTAAACCTTCGTCTACGGAGCGCACCTGCACTCAACTTCCACTATGAAATCGGTGTTTAAAATAGTGAAGCAATATCTCTCTTCTTACGGATCTCAATATTGTTTTCTCTTCTCTCTATGCAGCATACATTACACACAATAATTACAGGAGTATTTATAATAAGCTCTAGCCTAAAGCTAACAGAAATCCTTTCCTAAATAAAATAATAAAACAGTCCTAAATAGAATAAAGAACCAATCCTAAACATAATATGATTCAGACTTCACAACCCAACATGGAGTTCCTAGCTACCCTTTCGGCTTCTTCCAACGTAGCAAAGCGGACAAAAGCATAGCAACTCCTTCAATTACTGCGTTTGAGAGATAGATGGATATCTCTAACTAGCTAGGCCAAAAGATTTGAAAATACCCCAGTCCTTTCAAACAACTTTTGGATTCAAGTTGTCCACAAAAATGGAGACCAAGTTTCTCCTGAAATCTGTCCTTCTGATATTGCCATTGTTGAACCAGCGACCTGAATCCCACCCACTTCCATTTCCATTCTCTCTGCCTCTACTGATCTCTTTGTCTCATTTTTTTTTTTGAAACAGCCAAATATTATTGAAAACAAAGAAAAGCTGGCAACCAAACCAGACCACAACAAGGACACCTACAACACACTAAAAACAACCCCACAACAGACACGCACGCACAAACAGAGCACAAGCTGAACAGACACGCACAAACAGAGGAATGAAAAGCAAAACAAAAGATTAACACTCTCTCCACACAACATCATCACCCTCCATATATAGAAGACCCCCTCTGGGCCAAATTGTCAGCTACAGAATTTGAATCTCTGAAGTGCTGGAAAAAATTCCATCATATGGGGCCACACATGTGAACATTAAATGTGTTGTGCTATCTTTTGGTTAAGCCTAAATTAAAGTGATCTAATTAAGATATAAAGCATTAAGGCTTAAGGGTATAATTGTCATAGAATTAATGTGTAGATACCAGAATACTATTTCTAATTTGTTGAGGGACCGAATTAGAAATAGCCAATATATAATAATTTGATTATTATATATATTTAGGGTTATGGTCCCCAAATTACACGATACTTTAGTTTTCTCTGTATCCCATCAACAGAGCAAATAGAACACAGTAGGGTTCATAAAGATCGTGATAATTTGGAAGATCACAACCGGTTCACATATCTTCAACAATGGATTCAGGTACGCTTCTGCTTTATAGATTTAATTATTTTCTCTTGAATTGATATGGGTTATGTTATATTGTTTAGGGTTTGATTAAGTATGTATAGAAACATGTTTAGGTTAATTATTCGGATTAATTTTTTGCCTAATCATGTTTTATTGTGTTAATTGAAAATCCTAAGATGAAGTTGTGACACACAGAAGTATTGCCTAAGACGAAGCATAGAGCGAATATCAAAGATCGTCTTCACAAGAGTAAGATTTCCAATATCTTCATCGTTCACCCAGTAAACATAGGTGGATCGTGTTGCCATATGTTAACAAATTCGTTGATAGAGCACGATTGACCAATATATCTCTTCTCAAGATCTTTGGAATATAATTGATAAAAGTTACGAGTCAGTTATTTTTCAATTTTAGTTTTAAGTTTTTTTTTTCGATAGTTAAATCTTTGATTTTTGTAAACCATTATTAGATTAAAATCCAATGACTAACAACTAACCCTAATATGGAGTGAAACTCTGGCGAGTCCATTAACACTGAATGACAATTCCATGGTGGGTTGATGATCAGCTTGTGGGAGGTTTCCGAAGTGGCAAAGACAATGACCGGTCTGCTGAGGTTTTGAGTAGGTGAGTTATATCGGAGCTGGAGTCATCTGGAATAGCCGGTGAGATGTGACACCTAGAGCGAGAAGCGAGAAGTAGAGGATTGGGATTTGGAGGGAGTTATGAGATAGGCTGAAAGCGATGTCCCCTTTGGAGAGCGAGTAGTGTTTTGAGAGAGAGAGAGATAGCGAGGGAGTTTGTCTGGAGGAGTAAATCGGAGTATATAAGGCGTTGGCCGGTGGCATCGTTGATCATGAATGTTGTTAATTGGGTCCGAAACAGTAGTACTACTGGTGGCGTTAGAGGAGGAGCGGTGGCGGTGGAGGAGTGAGAAAACTTACTCTGTGATAGAAAGAGGCTGAGATGGTGATGGGGGATCATGAATTATTGGTCTTAGGCGGTGGTAAGTTCTTGTTTTTGAACAAAAGCCGCTGTTGGGATCTATCACTGATCAGTTGGTACTGTTTGCTTCTGCCATTAATAGAAATTCTAAACGAGAGCCCCACCTGACTTATAGCCGGTTGATTTGAATGAAAGATGTAAAATGCATCACATGCGCGGAGAGACGACTTTCTCCATACACATATGAACATTAACGTTTTAGTTGATGCACGTGTCATGTTCATGCAGTAAAGCTCATTACGTCGACCCTCCTAAGGTGTTACTGTTTTTTATTCTTTTGAACAAGGGAAAAAAATAATTCAAATTCATATATAGGATTCCGAACTCCAATTTATTTTTGCACTAAAGTTGATGTACGTATTTCTTCTTGCTATTTATAGGTTTTTCACCCATACAAACAAATAAGGCTTGCTGCTTTTGTCAATTCTATTCCGAAATCTCATACCATAATGATCTTGAGAATAGAATTGGTCAATCGAGCTCTCTCTGAATTTTTCCGCCTCATCATGATCCACCGACTCAAACAACAGATCTGTTCAACATTTGGAAAGATATATGGATCATAGTTTGACATATAAGAACACAAAATAAAAGTTTTATGTACTGCACGCATGTACTTGTTTTCGGGATTTGGTATGTCCTGATCATATGCATGATACTAGTCTTATGTAATTTGTGGTCATTATAATAGAATGAATAGCATATATAGTAATAATTTTTCTCTAAGTCTAGGGACCTTCGGGACAATGATTCTCTAACGTTAGATATCGTTAGTTTGCACGACGAGAGAGAAAAAATAAATAAATCTTGACCGTGTAATGGTATTATTTTAAACAATCTTTTTTAATTAACACAAGCCATATACAAATCAATTATCTTCCGAAACATTAATTGGTGCGAGTGAAGTTCGATCAATATATACCGAGATTTCTTACATAAGTACTATAGGATATATAGTTTGGTAACCCACTTAACTCAATTAAATTAATTTTTACATTAATTTGAAATACATCATACATTTACAAGAAACTCCCTTTCCACCCACTTGACAGAAACAGACGATGCTAATTTCGATTCCCATATTGACATGGGCACCGCCACCGGGGTCGGCCTATGGGGGCAACAAACCTAACATTTTGTTGGAGCCTCCAAAAAATTCAATCTATTTCTTCATCTTTTATAAAGTTTGAGACCTTCAAATTGTCCAATCTACTACTTCTTCTGTTATAAAATTAGGGGCTTCAAATCCAATCTATTTAAGTTTTAGAAGGGTCCAATCTCAAACATTTCTTTACTTTTTTTAATAAGGTCAAATTGTTTAAATCTAGATCAATTTAATAAAAATAAACATCAAATCCCAATTGAATTCGTTTTTTTTTTTTTTGTGTGAAGGAAAGTCTAATTGAATCGCTAACCTTTATTTGCTAGCTTAATTTGACATCGTCTGGGTCAAAAACGCTACCCTCTCTCTCCATCGACTGGCCTCCTTTCCCATTTTTGAGGCCTTAATTTTTATTAAATGCTACTCATTTTTGGGGCCCTGAATTTTGTTAATATCATAAAATGGCTCGGATCCCAAAATGTTTGGAGTCGGCCCTGACCGCCACACATAATGGTTCCTTTCTTGAGTGTTTGAAGTCCATGTCTGAGTTGAAGAACTCTATGGTCTTCCAAATTACTCATCAAGAGAACTCACATAATCTTTGTACTCGACCAATGGCACTAGAACTTCCAAGTCATTAATTCCTCATTGACCTTAAAAGGAACCAGAGCTTTAATATTATACTAAATGTTAAAGAGTTATGTATGGAATCTAAAACAGGGAAGAGATCAAGGAACATGGATTGAATCTCTCCCACCAGTGATCGCCTAAAATTCAACATAGATGGGTCGGCAAGAGGTAAACCTGGTCCGGCGTATAGAAGGAAGAGCATCCGGGAATCCCGACCAAGAGCATCCGGGAATCTCTCCCGACTAAAATCCCGACCATTGACAACTGACCCTATCATTATTTAAGATGATGATTATGTTGATCTTGTTATTTATTGTCCAGAGTTGACTTGCGATATTTCTGTGTACAGAATCTCTAGTTTAGGCAATATCTTAAATGTACAAGATCCTTTACTATAGGCAATCTTCTAGTGTTCCATTATTGATTGTAATTGGTGTATATATACATACACGGTTGTTCAATGAAATAATTGAACCCTAATTTCAAATCCTTACATGGTATCAGAGCATCACGCTCTCTAAGCACAACCTCCAGCTCTTTTTCTCTTCCTTCTTCTCTCTTCATTCTATTTCTATTATTCTATCATCCATGGTCAATCCCAATACCCAAATCACCATTCCCAATGACAAGGATACCAACAAACCTCTGTTTGCTATCAATATTTCCTCTTAACATAACATTAAACTTAATTCCACCAATTACCTATCCTGAAAACTTTAATTTCATACGTTACTTGTTGGCTACAAT
This sequence comes from Dipteronia dyeriana, assembly GCA_032871835.1. Taxonomy (NCBI): domain Eukaryota; kingdom Viridiplantae; phylum Streptophyta; class Magnoliopsida; order Sapindales; family Sapindaceae; genus Dipteronia; species Dipteronia dyeriana. The sequence continues at coordinate 4,091,227 of CM065298.1, forward strand.
CTCAATGGATATGTAGATGGTTCTCATTCAACACCAGAACCAACCATTAAAATTGACAATCATGACACTTCGAACCCCGACTACATCACATGGGTTCGCTAAGACAAACTTGTTTTCAGTGCCATTGTTGGATCTCTCACTACTTTCATAATACCAATCGTTAAGTGTGCCACCACCTCTCAGGAGGGTTGGTCCATCCTTGCTAATACTTATGCAAAACCCACTCATGGACATATCAAGCAGATTAAAGATCAGCTTAGATGTGCCAGCAAGGGATCCCGCGGCATATCAGAGTACATGCAGTTTATCAAATCCCGAGCGGAGGAACTCGTTGTCCTAGGTAAGCCTCTTGATGCTAAAGATCTCATTGAAAAGGTTCTGGATGGATTTGATGATGACCACTGTCCCCTTATTGATGCCATCAATGGTCCGGACACAACCATCTCCTTTAACAAACTCCAGGAAAAATTAATCACAAAAAAACTGGTTTTAACTCAATCCAGAGCATCAAGTGTATCACTCCCGACCACAACAAATCCGTCTGCACCCCGTACCAGACATTGGCGACCTCTATCTCAGTCTCCTAGATCTCCTGCTGTAGGACCATAGTCCTCATCTTCACATGGGCCGTGTCCTCAATCCAAACCATATCTCGAATTCTGTTAGGCATGCAACACTCAAGGACACACCGCTAAGCGCTATCCTTCATTCAATCTGGTGGTCTCTCAGTCTCAGAATACCCGACCTCCCCAACAGCATTGGCAACCGCGTCATCCATCTTCATGGCAGCCCCAACCAATAGCTCATCAGATGTCTCGAGCCCACTATACAGCTGGTAGAGAATAATGGCACTCCCACTTGCCTACTTGACAGTGGTGCCTCACATCATATTACCTCTTATCTTAACAATCTTTCTCTTCACTCACCATATACTGGTTCAGATGATACTGTGATTGGTGATGGCACTGGATTTCCTATAACACACACGGGTTCCACCTCTTTATCTCATCTCACTCGTAACATTACTTTAAATAATATACTCTGTGTTCCCACTATATGTAAAAATCTTATTTCCATCTCTCAATTCTGTTCCTCTAACAATGTCTCTGTTGAGTTCTTACCCACTGCCTTTCATGTGAAGAATCTTTGCTCGAGGGCCATCCTTTTACGGGACAAACTAAAGATGTCGTGTATGAGTGGCCTACACCTCCTGTTAAATCTGGCCCTTTGCTTGCTTTTGCCAGTGTCAAGACCACTTCGTCTGAGTGGCATCATCGATTAGAACACCCACCGCTCTAATTTTCTGTCACCATGTCTCCAATTTTGGTTTAGAATTATCGAGTCCTATATCTCAAAATTTTAACTGTAATGCTTGTCAATGCAATAAAAGCCATAAGTTGCCCTTTCATTCCTTATCTCTTATCTCTACTCAACTACTACAAATCATATTCTCAGATGTGTGGACATCTCCGATTTTTACTTATGATGATTTCAAATACTATGTGATTTTCGTTGATCATTACTCCAAATATATATGGTGTTATCCTCTCAAACGCAAATCTCAAGTCTATGAGGTGTTTATTAAATTCAAAGCCTTAGTGAAGAAGTTTTTTTGCAAGAAAATCATCACTCTATACCCGGATAATGGCAGAGAATATCAGGCACTGGCAGCATTCCTTGCCACCAATGGTATCTCCCACCTCACCACCCCTCATCACACTCCTGAACATAATGGGTATTCTGAACGGCGTCATCGCCACATAGTAGAAATTGGCTTGTCCCTCTTGTCTCATGCCTCCCTTCCGCTCACCTTTTGGAATCATGCCTTTGCCACTACGGTCTATCTCATAAACCGTATGCCTACACCGACTCTCAATCTCCATTCTCCCTATGAAACACTCCTAGGTTCACCGCCTAATTATGCTAAACTCCCTGTATTTTGGTGTCTATGTTATCCCTGGTTTCGTCCTTATGCGTCACATAAACTTGATTCCCGGTCCATTCCATATGTCTTCCTCGGATACTCTCTTACACAAAGTGCATATCTATGTCTTGATCCGTCTATCTCCCACATCTACACATCTCGTCATGTGACATTTGTCGAGCCCGTATTCCCCTACAAATCTCTACAGAGTCATTTTCCTTGTCATGAACCCAACTCCTCTTCGGACTGGCTTCCTCCAGTGTCTATCATTTCCTCTATCAGTCATTCTCACCCCAACCAAGAGTCCACTCATTCCTGAGTTCCTGAACCTGAGACTACTCCTAGGGTTCCCAAACCTGATACCTCTGCTTCTCGAGTCCCTGATCAAGAGACCCTTTAGTCTCGAGTCCCCGATCAAGAGACCCTTGAGTCCCGAGTCCTCGACTATAAGACCCTTGAGTCCCGAGTTCCCGACCAAGAGACCCTTCAGTCCCAAGTCCCTCACCCCGAACCGACCACTACATTGACCAATACACACTCTATGGTTACCAGATCCAAAGCTAACATCCATAAGCCCATACAAAAACTTAATCTTCATGCTTATCTTCCCTCTTCCAATGACATGGAACCAACTACTGTTACCCAGGCCATCAAAGACCCTAAATGAAGCTAGGCCATGTCGAAAGAATATGATGCCTTGGTTCACAATGGCACATGGGAACTTGTTCCCTCAGCCTCTTCCTATAATCTTATGGGTTGCAAGTGGATTTTTCATACTAAACATTTATCTAATGGCTCTATTGACAGGTACAAAGCTAGACTAGTTACAAAAGGATTTCATCAACGTCTTGGTATTGACTTTCATGACACCTTTAACCACTGTCAGAATAGTTCTCAGCTTGGCGGTGAGTCGCTGCTGGTCTTTACGTCAACTGGATGTCAACAATGCTTTCCTTCAGGTCATTTATCTGAAGATGTCTACATGGCTCAACCGACTAGCTTTGTAGATCCTGAGAAACCCATTCCTGTTTGCAAACTTTATAAGGCTATCTACGGTCTCAAATAGGTACCTCATGCATGGTACCATGAGTTACGACAGTTTCTGCTTGAGTTAGTGCTTCATAACTCCCATGCAGACAGTTCTCTATTTGCTCCCATCTTTGGTGGTCTCAATCTGTACTTGCTTATCTATTTGGACGACATTATCATCACTGGTAACAATGATCATACGATGCATTCTTTCATTCAGACTCTAGCCAATCGGTTCTCCTTGAAGGATCTTGGTTCTCTTTCCTTCTTTCTGGGTATTGAAGTTGTCTCACTTTCCCATGGTCTACTTCTTTCTCAACAATGTTACATTCTAGATCTACTTACACGTACCAAGATGACTAGTGCCAAGTCAGTTGTCACTCCTCTTGCTACTTCTCTAACACTAACTCTTCATACTGGCACGACACTCTCCGATCCCTCTGAATACCGGGTAATTATTGGTAGTCTCCAATATATCTCTCTCACTCGGCCTGACATTACCTATACAGTGGGCAAGTTATCTCTGTTCATGCATCGTCCCACCAGTGATCATTGGATTGCTGTGAAACGTCTTCTACGGTATCTAAGTGGTACGTCTGATTATGACTTGGTTCTTCATCATGACTCCCCATTGACACCCCATGGTTTCTTTAATGCTGTCTGGGCTGGTAATCGGGATGACTATACTTCCACCAGTGCTTACATTGTGTACCTTGGTCGCAATCCTATTTCTTGGAGCTCCAAGAAGCAGCGCACAGTTGCTCGGTCTTATACCGAGGTTGAGTACCGCTCGGTCGCATCCACTGCAGCTAAACTTAGCTGGGTTTGTTCTATTCTTACTGAACTTGGTATCACTATTCCAGCCCCTCATGTTATTTACTGTGATAATATTGGTGCCACACACTTATGTTCCAATCTCATTTTTCACTCACGTATGAAACATGTTGCTCTTGACTATCACTTCATCCGTGATCACGTCTAGGGTGGGGCAATTAGGGTTGCTCATGTTTCTTTTGTTGCTCAGCTGGCGGATGCCCTCACTAAACCTCTTCTTCGTGTGCGTCATCTTCTTTTTTGTGACAAGATTGGTCTCGCCTCTAGGTGCTCCATCTTACGAAGGCATATAGAAGGAAGAGCATCCGAGAATCCAGACCAAGAGCATCTGGAATCTCTCCCGAATAAAATCCAAACCATTGACAAGTTGACCCTATCATCATTTAAGATGATGATTTTACTGATCTTGTTATTTATTGTCTAGAGTTGACTTGCGATATTTATGTGTACAAAATCTCTAGTTTAGGCAATATCTTAATTGTACAAGATCCTTTACTATAAGCAATCTTCTAGTATTCCTTTATTGATTGTAATTGGTGTATATATACACACGGTTGTTCAATGAAATAACTGAATCCTAATTTCAAATTCTTACACGGCGGGATTTGGCGGGGTTTTAAGAGACTCAACAGGCAAGGTTTTGTGCATGTTTTCTCTATATGTGGGGGTTCAAGATTCTAATACAGTAGAGGTTTTTGCAATCAAAAAAGCTTGCCGGCTTTTCGTTTATAATTCGCGGTTGGAGAGGTGTAAGCTTACGTTGTCAGCGACTCCATGGTGGCGATCTCTTGGATTAAGGGAAAAGGTTTTGGAAGTTTCAAACATGTTAGCTAATTCTACAACATTCAATGGAGTTCAAACTATTTTGCGGACAAGTTAGTTAGAAAGGGTCTCGAGTTTGACTGTGGGTTTCATATAGTGGGGAGATATCAAATTTGTCTGTCATGTTGTTGTGCTTGTTTCTCGGGTTGTTGTTGGTCCTGCTTGTTTTTGTTATTGGGTGATCCAGCGCTTCTTGTTTGTTTTGGATTATGGTCTTATTTCTTCAATAAAGTCTTATTTCGCAGTTCAATTTTTTTTAATGCTCTTTAGTAGTGGTGAATAGATTAGTAATTATGTATACACTTCCTCTAGTAATCTTTTGAGGAATTCTCAAAACCTCAACATTACAATAATGATCAAATTAAATATATAAATAAATAATATAGTAATTTTAATTAATTTGTTTAAGTTTGTTTAATAATAATTCCCAATTGATTAATTAGTATATATATATATATATATTACATTTTGTTATAAGTAATTATGCATTCGATTAAGTTTTGGGTTGGTTTGTGGTTCAAACACCATGGCAAAGGATCGACGGAGCCTATAACCTCAATTCTCCTCAACATTCCTAATGTCTGTAAGGAGTCCTGCAAGGTGAGATTTTCAAAAATTGAGGATTGGATTCCGCCTACGTGGATGCTCTAAAATTCAATGTCGACGGTGCCACGAAAGGATGCCTTGGAGCGTCTGGTATTGGGGGTGTGTTGAGGAACTCGTGTGGCAAAGTTTTGTGCATTTTCCCCTCTCTTTAAAAATCGAATTCGGCAAAAAATATGGCCATTATGAAGGCCTGTAGGTTGAGCGCTTCTAGGATGGAGTTATCATGCAAAGAGATTGTGATTGAGAGTGACTCGAAAGTTACCATATCCTGGCTTTATACCAAGGGGAAAGGCAACTTAGAGAATGTCGGTGCTATTTACGACATCAGGGATTATTTATGATCTATGCCTAATATTTCTGTTGTTTTCAACTCTAGAGCAACAAATTCGTTTGCGGACTGTTTAGCGAAAAGGGCATCCACGGCTGTTACGAACATTGAGGATTGGAGCTTAGAGGGTTGAGGTCTTTCTTACGGCTTGCTTTGTTCTTTTCCCTCTGTTTTGGTTGTTTGTTTGTTTCTTTTGTTTTTGGCTGGCTACTGCCTTGTTTCCCTGGCCTTCTGGTTTTGGTTACTGTTTTGTTCCTGTTCCTTTGCAGGCTGTCTTTTCGGTTTTCCAAGCTTAATAATATTTGTTGTTTAAAAAAAAACATATCACTAGTATATATATCGTTGAAAAGTAATTTATTATCTTGGAATTGAAAGTTTTTGCTACAGTTGATATGATATTTTCCAAGAAAATAAATGTTGTAAAGTTCTTAGTCAAATAATCTCTTTGTAACTTGTTGAAATTACTTAAGGCTATGTTTGGTAGGAGGGAGAGAGGTAAGAGGGATGAATTAATTAAAGGGGAGAGAAAGTGGTAGGAATGGAGAGGATAACACATAACCTTAGGCTATGTTTGGTGGGAGGGAGAGAGAGTAGGGGGAATGGATGAATTAAGGGGGAGAGAGAGTATGAGGGAAGAAGAGGATAATATATATCCTTCATGTTGTTTGGTATTGAAAAGAGGGTTGAATGAATGGATTGATATATAATTTATAAATTTACTATATTGCCTTTATATAAATTAAAAGGTTATAAAAAATTAAAAGGTATTAATGTCATTTCCCTCAAAAATTCTCCTCCCCTTTCTCATCCACCCATCATTGGGGGGATTGTTTTTTGTGGGCCTAGGAGGAGAGCCATCTCCTCTTCTCCTTTCCCTTCTCTTGTCTCTCCAACCAAATAAGGGATTGTAGCTCTCCTCACATTCCTCTCCCTCCTTCCATTTCTCCCTCTTACCAAATAAAGTGTTAGTGTTGTTTGGTATTGAAAAGAGAATTGAATAGATGGATTGGTATATAATTTATAAATTTACTATATTGTCCTTATATAAATTAAGGGTTATAAAAAAAGGGAGGGTATTATTGTCATTTCCCTCCAATTTTTCCTCATCTTTCTCATCCGGATTGTTTTTTATAGGCCCAAGAGGAAGAGAGCTCCCTCCACTTCTCCTCTCCCTTCTCTTGTCTCTCCAACCATAAAAGGGATTGGAGTATTGGAGCTTCCTTGCCATCCCTCTCCTTCCAACCCTTTCCCTCCCTTCATCTCTCCCTTTTACCAAACAAAGCATGAATGTTCTTGTTGGTATATATTTGGGTTTGAGACCCATTATACATCCAAATAGAGCCAAGAGCTCAAACCCATGCAGTATTATAATTGTATGAGTATTTATTATAAGTAAACTACTTAAACAGTTACATAACAATAGAACGTAAAAATGAACAAGGTTGGGTGGTTTGGCATGAGATTGTGCAGATGGTGTGTGAGTGAGAAAACAAGACAACGGTGCTAAGAACACGAAGAATATCAAAATATAGGTATTTATACTGTGAATTGAGAGAACTTTCCGGATTCCTGAATTTCAAAATATAGAGTGTAACACCCAAACCATTTAGGCCCAATAAAGGCCTAATTTGAAAAAAAAAAGGATAGACATGAAATGAAAAGTGAATTGGTGAGTAAACATTGGTTGTCTGTATAGTTGACAGACAGTTGTGAGCTTAGTTAACTAGCTCACAACTTCAGCTGTGTCTTTCCACACGTATATAAAAGAGGATAAACATGATCAGTTAGAAAACAGTGGAATCGAGTAGAAGAAAGGAAAGAGAGAAGAAAAAGGAAGAGAAGTCAGTGGATTTTCTTCTGATATCTTACATTTTGGTTGATTTCATCTTGAATTCAACAGATTCTAATTTGGCTTTTGTGCGATTGTTAGGGAAAGAAGACAAAATAGAGGAATCTAGCATACTTTGTCCGAATTAAGCTTGACGTCTAAGTTGTGAGTGAAAAAGTTTTCAGTTTTGTTTTTAACTCAAATGTTTCCAGTTTTATGCTTAAGATTAATTGCTTGCAAATCATTTAAGCGTTTTGTTTCTTGTAATGATTTATGGTGATTATACAAAGAACTGAAAGTATGTTTTATGCTTATATTAGCACTCAGAAATATTAGCTATTATTTTTTTTAAGTATTGAGAAGAGATTATGAATGATTTTTTACAAAAGCACCATGTCTGTACCCTTCCCCAGTTATTATTATTGTTGGCTTTTTGGGGCCATTCTACATATGTGTATGTCAGATGAGTCGCTCTGTATGTGTACGACAGATTAAAAGAGTATTGAGTCGCTCTGCACGTGTATGACCAGAAGTTATTCCCGACTCTACGTTTGCACGAAGTAATTCGGCTTACGTATTGAAGATATCCCTAGGTACTAATTTGGTGCAGATTAAGATTTTATAAATTATTTTATTCTTGTTCAGAAAATAGATGTATTCAGTTTATTAAATACGAAAGTAGATATACTATCTTTTAATATGGAAATCTTTTGACATGATACAATGATAGTATGTATTACTGGATGCATATTGAAAAGTTGTTCAAAATATATTTTTTAAAAAGTTTGTATTCACTTACTGGGCGTTAGCGCTCATTCTTTCACTTTAAAAATATTTTTCCAGGTAGCTGCTCGGTTGTGCGGACTCTTCAGTTTTGAGGTGGGCCACTCGATGACATCATAAAGTGCAAGAGTCATGCATTTAAATTTTCATGTACATAATTTGAGGTGGGGTCGGCCTACGCGGCCTACTTGGCCGTGGTTGTTTCTTGCTCGGCCGTGGTCGGTTTCTTGCTCGGCCGTGGTCGGTTTTTTGCTCGACCTGGTTGGTTTTCTGGTCGGGATTTTGACTAGTTAGTTTTTAAAGGTGGTCGATTTTTGGTCCGATCGATTATTTTTTTGACAACTTTTTGTAATGAACGAAAATGGTAATAAAAGACCTGCAGTCATACATTTAGCATTTTATCTACATTTTTTTTATTATTATTATGTTAAAAGAAAGTATTTTCTATGAAATTTTAATCGAATTTATCATGTTAGTAAAAAGTACAGCCCACAGGACCTCTCTCGTACTCAAGAGAGAAGTCGGGATGGGTCCTATCATAGAGTGTGCAAATGGTGTGTAATTGTTCTCTGGCCAATAATACAAATCAATTTACCTTGCAATTTGAATTTCCGACGGTGTATGGTATGAATACGATTTTTCTTTAATTTTTTATTATTGATTTATGTTTAATCAATATTCGTCAGTTTCTCTTTAATTATCCTTGCCTTCTATAAATTTGGTGATGTATTTGTAATATTGTTAGATTGTTAAAAAAATACTGCAAGAAAAAATATGCATTTGTGCAAATATCAATTCTCTAAGCCAAACTTTTCATTTTCTTATATTTTTCTCACTACACTTCCACTTGCATCTAACATCAATTTACATCATATATATGTATATGATCCATATATCTTGCCAAATGTGTTGAACAACAACATGATGCATTTCTGATCAGCATCCAACAAATTAAGATCGAGCTCCCTGATCTGTTGATTGAGTAGGAGGATCATGACGATGTAGAAAAATTTGTAGAGAGAGCACGATTGACCAATTCTCTTCTTAAGATCTTTCCAGCAAGAGATCTCGGAATAGAATTGATAAAAGCAATACGCCTTATTTGCTTATATGGTGCAACCTATAGTAAGAAGAAATATATGCATCAACTTTAACGTGCAAGATAGTCGTGAATAAGATTGAGTTCGGAACGTTGAATTTGATTTCCTTTAAATAAATAAAAAATTGGCAACCATCGACGATAATAGGGAAATTTATTCGAAAGAAAAGAAAACAGTAAAACCTAATTAGGAGAGTTGACATAATGAGCCTAGCTTAATTGATAAATGAATCCATTTCTTCGACAGAATCAATTGATTTTTTTTCTTTTAATAACATTTATATAACTGACGAGATAAGGTTAGTTTTGCGGTAAAACCTCTCATATTTACACCACGAGATTGCAGGTTCGAGTCTCCTCTCCCCAAAAGACCCCAATTTATGTAATTACATAATATATATTTTTTTTAAAAATCATCTTATATATAACTCAAAAAAATTGTTCAGTGGCAGTCAAGAGAAACCTGTTTTGCAATGAATTCCATGACTTGAGACTCAGAAATGTTGCTTTCGAGTTTTCTCACCACAAAGGCCATTGGAATCTCCCCAACGTCTTCATCAGGATACCTGCAGCTTGAAAGCATAGCAAATATATTATGAATATATATTTGCAGATTAATGAGTTCAAAAATAATGAGGCTATAAATATACACGTACGGAATCACAGCAGCATCAGCTATTTCTGTAATAGAAAGCAGCAAATGTTCCAATTCAGCTGGAGGAACCTATACATGCAAATGTGTTTACTTAAAATCCATATTTTTATAATGAAGAAACAAGTTAATTTGTTGCTAAATATTTATAATAAAAAATTAATTAAATCACCTGAAATGCCTTGTATTTTATTAGTTCCTTTAGCCTACTAACAATAAAGAGTAAACCTTGAGAGTCAAAATAGCAAAGATCCCCAGTCTTCAACCAACCTTCTGAATCCAAAGTTTCAGCAGTCGCCTTATCATCTCCTACATAACCTGCATTAACATGCACCATTATTAATTCTATGATCATCAAACAAGATGATTAGTAATTTTCCTAGAAAGAAAATGTCAAAACAGTTACTATACTTTATCCAAGTAATATTGCTTCTTAAATTATCCACTGTTATATTAACAACTGTGTTTGGACATTTCTCCTTCACTTATGATAGGGGTTGAGTCCCATATTTGTCATTTAAATCGCAAACGGTTGATCTCTTCAGGTTTCGGAGATGTGGGTTTATGAATATTTAATGGAAAAAAAAGTTATATATGGTCCTGTATATAGTTTGGAGTAGAATATACCTTTCATGATAGTTGGACCACGCAACCAGAGTTCCCCTTCCTGGTCCGGAAACAATGCTTCACCTTTTATAGGATCAACAATCTTGGCTTCCATAAATTCAGATAGTCGACCAACTGAATCCAGGCGAGTTACCTCCACCGGCTCTTTCGTTCCCGCGGCCATTCCTGCTGTCTCTGTTAAACCATATCCCTAAGCAAAGATACAATTACCAAATCAAGGTTATGATCGGACTATGTATTATAGGGATTTGATAATCATATAATCAAAATGTTTATTCTGGTATGAGATCTCGTAGGAAATTTATCAGGTACGAGAATCCCATATGTATTTGTGCATGATTCCAATAGATAGCGGTATCTCTTTTCAATTAACAACAGAACCTCACAAAAAAATATATGGAACCCGTACCTAATCAATGCTAATTATTATGTGAGAGGTTCCACCGTTTTTTTCGTGTGAGATGCCGATATTTTTTTATAGATAATAAGTTCATTAAACTCTGTTCATGAATAAAATTTAAAATCTAACTTGTAAATCATATATATATTTTCAGGGGCACAATCCCGATATGACATTGATTTGTGGTTAATTATTATATGAATTCAGTTTTTGTTAAACTTTTAATATTTCAAGTGTTCACAGTTATCTCGTCTATTAGTTAACTTGAAAGAATATTTTACCCTCAGGATTTGCACGGTGGGGAATTTGTCTCTGAACTTGACGGCAACATCCTCAGAAAGTGGAGCGCCACCACACGCTAGAAACATCAGCGAGCTGAGATCGTACTTATTCGTCCAGTCTGATTTCAACAATGCAACAATCTCTGACGGCGACACCGGCATATAATTTGCCTTGTACTTGTCCACAGCTTCAAGTAACGTCTCAAGCTCAGTCGTCGGCAGCAAAACCAGAGTCTCCTCTTGCAAAATAACCTTCATCATCACTGTAAAACCAAACACACCAGCCAAAGATCGCGTAGCTAACGACACTAATTGCTTATGGCAATATTTATCGGCTCCGCTGGAGGCTGTCATCACTGCTATCAAGTTCCTGTGAGTCAATTGCACGCCCTTGTTTGGACCGAAAGTTCCAGAGGAGTAAATGATTGCCGCGACGTCAGACTGATTCACCACACCATCTCTATGATTTATAATGCTGTTGTCAACATCATACCGTGTTAACAAGGACAGAAACTCCGGCGAGTCCATCAACACTGTACGACAATTCCATGTGGGGTTGATGATCAGCTTGTGGGAGGTTTCCGATGTGGCAAAGACAATGACTGGTCTACAGAGGTTGAGTAGGTGAGTTATATCGTGGCCGGAATCGTCAGGGTTTGCTGGTGAGATGATGACACCTAGAGAGAGAAGAGAGAAGTAGATGATCGGGATCTGGAGGGAGTGAGGAGAGAGGATGAAAGCGACGTCCCCTTTGGAGAGAGAGTAGTGTTTTGAGAGAGAGATAGCGAGGGAGTTGGTCTGGAGGAGTAAGTCGGAGTAGGTCAGGCGGTGGCCGGTGGCATCATTGATCATGAATGTTTTTGGGTCTGAATCAGTAGTACTGATGGCGGTAGAGGAGGAGCGGTGGCGGTGGAGGAATGAGAAAACATATTCCGTTATCGAAAGAGGCTGAGATGGTGGCGGGAGATCATGAATTATTGGTCTTAGGCTGTGGTAAGTTCTTGTTTGTTCACAAAAGCCGCTGTCAGGATCCATCACACAGAAAAAATAGATCCTCAAAGGTCGGGTATGGTTCTTGGTATTGTTTGTTTCTGGCATTTATAGAATTTCTAAACGAGAGCCTCGACCAGACATGTGGCTGATCAATTTGAATGAAAGATGTACAATGCCGCAAATGTGTGGAGAGGACTTTCTCTGTACACACTTGTTAAAGTTTTAGTGGGTGCATGTGTCATGTTCAGGGATAAGTGTTTGATTAATACTAAATTAGTTCGAGGATCGGCAACAAGACAATGTTGTGGATGAAACGTACGTTTCTTGTCATGGTTTCATAACCTTATAATTAGGGAAACATTTATGAATATCTCTCATATTATTAGTAATTTTAAAACTATATCACGTGGATATTTCAAAACTGTCAAGGCGGGAACATACCAGGATTTTGCTTGCTCGGCTACAAAATTGCACTCCTTCACCATTAATGTCAATTGGATACAAGTAACAAATCAAGTAATACAAGTAATAATTTTTTATTTGTGACAGGACCCACCCTGACTCCTCTCTTGAGTACGAGGGAGGCTCTGTGGGCTGCCCCGACTACTCTCTTGAGTACAAGGAAAACCCTATGGGCTCTACATTCTCTAGCATAATAAAAGGACTTTCTACTGAAATCTCCATTCGGAAATACTTGTTTGAATCAAATAAAATGTGAGGAGAATACTGGAGAGTACAAAAGGTACATAATTATAATTTCTTTACATATATTTTCGTCCGTTACAAAAAGTTTATCAAAAATGACCGTTCGGACCAAAAACCGACAACTTTAAAAACTAAGTAACCAGTCATCCCGAGTGGGAGATGAAATAGGCCGAGTAAGAAAACCGAGTAGGCCGAGTAGACCGAATAGGCCATATAGGCCGAGTAGGTCAAGTGGGCCGAGTAGGTCAAGTGAGCCGAGTAGGCCGAACAGACCGAGTAAAAATCCGACCATGTTCTGGCCATGTTACCATCCCGACCATGCCTGTTGTCCCGACCATGCCAACCGTCTCGACCATGCCGACCTCATTTTTAAATATGTACATGAAAATTTAAAATGCATGACTTTTATGCTTCATGATGTCATCGAGTGGCCCATCTCAAAACTTCTGAGTCCGCACAACCGAGCAGCTACCTGGATAAATATTTAAGAGTGAAAGGATGAGCGCTAACGCCCAGTGAGTGAATGAAAACTTTTAAAAACACTTTTCTAAACCACTTTACAATAAGCATTCAGCAATACATGGTATAAGATAATATATCTACTTTGTACTGAATAAACTGAATAAACTGAATGCTTCTCTTTGCTGAACAAGAATAAATGCTTTATAAAATCTTAATCTTCACCAAATTCGTACCGGGAATATCCTCCATACGTAAGCCGAAATATATTCAGGCAAACGCAGTCATGAATAACTTATGGTCATACCCGAACAGAGCGACTCAATTACTCTTTCTCTGGTCATGCTCGGGCAGAGCGACTCTCTAGTCATACAAGTGCAGAGCGACTCTATTACTCTTTCTCTGGTCATGCACATGCAGAACGACTCATGACATACACATGTGTAGAACGGCCCCAAAAGCCAACCTTAATCATAACTGGGGAAGGGTACATTGTGCTTTTATAGAAATTATAATCTTTTCTTGATAATTCATAAAAATAATATACTGTTTCTAAATGCTAATATAAGCATAAATATATATTTTTGGTTCTCTGTATACTCACCATCAATCATAAAAAGTAATAAAAAGCTTAAAATGATTTGCAGCAATTAAAGCATAAAACTGTAAACTTGAGTTAAAAACAAAACTGAAACTTAATTCACTCATAACTTAGTCGTCAAGCTTATCTTAGACTGAGTATGCTAGGTTCCCTTCGTCTTCTTTCCCTATCAATCACAAAATCCAATTAGAAACTGGATATCAAAGAAGAATCAACTGAAATCTGAAATTACGAGAGCTTCACTGACTTTTCTCTTTTCTTCTCTTTCCTTTTTTCTGCTTGATTCTACTGCTTTTTAGCTCTCACAACATTTATCCTCATATATATATACTCATGGAAGGACACAGCTGATGTTGTGAGCTAATTAACCAAGCTCACAGCTGCGTGTCAGCCATACAATCCACTTAGGCTTACTCATCTGATGTCTTTCTGTTTCACGCTTATCCCATTTTATTTTCAAATTGGGCCTTTCAATTGGGCCTAAGACATGGGTGTTACAATTCACCCCTCCATATAATAATTTCGTCCTCGATATTTACTTACTTAGCCAAAACAGATGGGGATACTGAGTCCGCATCTGATCTTCATGTTCCCAAGTCGCCTCTTCCACTGCATGATTTCTCCATAACACTTTCACAAGAGGAATGACCTTTGTACGTAATACTTGTTCCCTTCTATCTAGAATCTCAATAGGTTCCTCTTCATAAGTTAAATCTTCTCTTAACTTCACTGGTTGCTTGGTTAAAACATGCGCAGTGTCACGGCCCACCCAATTTTGATCCAATGAGCCCAAACAAAGCCCAAAGTTAGGCACAAGCCCTTGGAAGATTCTAGAGTCTTCTCCACTCATCTAGCAAGGTCATCCTTGGAAGACTCTAGTAACATTCTAGAACTCTCTTGTAAATATCTAGGGTTATGAATACTTGTAGAGAAACCTAGATACATGTAGAACATTCTGGAGACTCAATCTCCTAGAGTAGTCTAGAACATTCATTGAGGAGGTGAACCACTATAAATAGGTAGCCCCTCTCATTTGTAAGGCATCCAAGCCAAGAATACTCAAAGCATTGTAAAGCCTTCTCATAGCAATACACTTTGCCTTATTTTCCTACAAAGCTCTTCTAGTCCTTCTCTAGTCTCTCTAGCCTTTGAGAGTGATCAAGCAAGGCTTACTTAGCAATCTCGCTTATAAATTGTCTAAGTGCCGCACAGGTTAGCTGCGCAAACTTTAACCCCGTGACAGTTGGTATCAGAGGCTCGTCAAGCAACCACAGCTAGTTCGAGAAGCAATGGCATCCGACAGCGAAGTTGCTGCTAGAGCGGAAGAGCAAGGGCATGGACGTGATGAGCAACGTTCCCACGCCAAGCGGAGTAAGTCCAAGGGTCCATCCACGGATGCCTTGGAAAATCGGATTGTTGGCTTGGAGGAAGCTGTATCATGGATAGAGTCTACCTTGAGCGACGTTGCCAACCGTCTTGATTGCGTGGAGACGGACTATGGTGAAATCACTCAAGCAACCAAGTCTACCATCCACGAGTTTCAAAAGAGCCTCAAAGAGGACCTCACACGTGAATTCCGCAACATCCACAGCTTTGTAGAACAAGAGTTGCGGGCTATACAATCGGAAGTGTTTGATGTTCGCACTGAATGGGCTACACACAAAACCAGCCCAACCGTTGGCTTAACTGCCACCTCTAGCACTAGCACATTGAGTGCCATTCAAGTGCCCAAGCCAGCAACATACCATGGTACTCGCAATGCCACAGAGGTCAAAAACTTCCTTTTTGGTCTTGAACAATATTTTGAGGCCAAGGGTGCTCGTGACGATGCTACCAAGATCGCAAACGCACCCACATTTCTTCGGGATGCCGCTCAACTATGGTGGAGACGTAAGCATGGCGACATAGGCAAAGGCATCAACCCCATCAATACATGGGAGGAGTTCAAGAAGGAACTCAAAAGACAATTATGTCCCACAAATGCGGAGAAAGAGGCCCGAGGCCGTCTTCGTTGATTGAAGCAAACAGGTAGCATTAGGGACTACGTCAAGGAGTTCACTACCCTTTCTCTTGAAATCGAAGACATGTTTGAGAAAGATTCGCTCTTCTACTTCATGGATGGTCTGAAGGATTGGGCAAAGGTGGAGCTAGAAATGAGAAACGTGCAAGACCTAAACACCGCTATTGCCGAAGCTGAAGCACTCACCGATTACTCCACCCAATCGAAGGAAAAGAAGGCCACCCAAGGCCAAAGTGGGAGAGATAAATCCGGGTAGAAGAACCAAGGCCGCAAGGATAAGGGACAACGAAAGTCTTTCAACTCGGACAGACGTAAGCCTAACGGGGGTAAGTTCGAAGCCCTTAAGCCTAAGTCTCCTTGTTTCATTTGTGACGGACCGCATTGGGTGAAAGATTGCCCCAAGCGGAAAACCCTTAATGCCATAATGTCTCAACATGAATAAAGCCAAGACGGAGGACACGAGACAGGTATGGGGTCACTCAGACAGCTTGGTGCACTCAAGAGCAACAGTGCCCCGTCAACTTCCACCAAGAAAGGGCTCATGTTCGTAAATGCCTCAATCAATGGTAAAGCTGTCCGTGCAATGCTAGATACGGGGGCAACTCATAACTTTGTCTCCATAGACGAGGCCAATAAGCTAAGCCTCAATATCACCAATGGAGGAGGCACGATTAAGGTTGTCAACTCACCGGTAAAACCAATCGCAAGCATTGCCAAGGCTATTCCAGTTGGCCTTGGAACCTGGAGTGGAAAACTTGATTTCTCTATCGTACCCATGGACGACTTCCAAGTGGTGTTAGGCATGGAATTCTTCGATCAGGTGCATGCCTTCCCCTTCCCAGCCGGGAACTCCCTCAGCATCCTTGATGGGAGCAAGACTTGCATGGCCCCATCGGAACGCACAACCAAGGCAGAGTCCAAAGCGTTGTTTGCCCTGCAGTTCAAGAGGGGATTGAAGAAGGATCCTAGCTTTCTAGCCACCCTCCGGGAACTCAACGATGGAGAAGACCAAATCACTTCCCCAGATTCGATGCCGACCAAGGTCCGAGACATTCTTGGAGAATACAAGGACGTTATGCCAAAAGAGCTTTCGAAAAAGCTCCCACCTAGGCGTGAGGTGGATCATCAGATTGAGTTGGAGCCCGGTGCCAAGCCTCCCGCCATGGTACCTTATCGCATGGCACCACCTGAATTGGAGGAGCTTCGTAAGCAACTCCAAGACTTGCTCAACTCGGGCTACATTCGGCCCTCCAAAGCCCCATATGGTGCTCCGATCCTATTTCAGAAAAAGAAAGATGGGACGCTCCGCATGTGCATCGACTATCGGGCCTTGAACAAGATCTCCATCAAGAATAAGTACCTGATACCTTTGATAGCTGATCTCTTTGACCAGCTAGGCAAGGCGTGCTACTTCTCCAAGCTGGATCTTGGATCAGGATACTATCAGGTGCGCATTGAGGTCGGAGATGAACCTAAGACGACATGTGTGACAAGATATGGTGCTTTCGAATTCCTAGTCATGCCATTTGGCCTCACCAACACACCAGCCACGTTCTGCACTCTTATGAACAAACTCTTCCATCCTTTCCTAGATCGGTTCGTGGTAGTGTACTTGGACGACATTGTGGTGTATAGCCAGACACTCGAGGAGCATGTCCAATACCTCAAGCAAGTCTTCCAAGTACTTCAGGAAAACGAGCTCTACGTCAAGTTGGAGAAATGCTCATTTGGCCAACGAGAAGTGGAGTTCCTTGGCCACCGGATACGGGATGGGAAGCTTATGATGGATGGTGCCAAGGTGAAGGCAGTGCAAGAGTGGGAACCACCCACCAAAGTACCGGGGTTGAGATCGTTCATGGGCTAGTCAAATATTATCGTCGGTTCATTCAAGGCTATTCAGCCAAAGCCGCCCCATTGACGGACATGCTCAAGAAGGATAAGGCATGGCAATGGTCTGACAAGTGCCAACTTGCGTTCGAAGAGTTGAAGAAGGCCATCTCAGAAGAACCGGTACTTGACCTCCCTGACCACACCAAGGCATTTGAGGTGCACACAGATGCCTCAGACTTTGCTATTGGAGGTGTCCTTATGCAGGAAGGCCGCCCAATTGCCTTTGAAGGCCGCAAGTTAAATGACACGGAGCGGCGATACACTGTCCAAGAAAAGGAGATGACTGCCATCATCCACTGCCTTAGAGTTTGGCGACACTACTTGCTTGGAGCCACCTTCGTCATAATGACTGCCAATGTTGCAACAAGCTATTTTCAGACACAAAAGAAGCTTAGCCCCAAGCAAGCACGATGGCAAGATTTTCTAGCAGAGTTCGACTATCGACTTGAGTACAAGCCAGGTAAGGCCAATGTTGTGGCCGATGCACTCAGTCGGAAAGCAGAGCTTGCAACATTGAGTGCAAGTCAACCCCGAAACACTCTGATCACCCGCATCAAGGAAGGTCTACAACAAGATCCTCTAGCCAGGAACCTGATCAAGCTAGCCAACAAAGGGAAGACAAGACGATTTTGGCTAGACGACGGAGTCCTCCTCACTACCGGAGATCGAGTATATGTGCCTAAGTGGGGTAACCTCCGGAAGGAAATCATTAAGGAGTGCCATGATTCTAAGTGGGCTGGTCACCCAGGAATGACACGCACATTGGTGCTCCTCCAAAACTCATACTATTGGCCTCAGATGCGGGATGATGTCGACACTTATGTGCGGACCTGCCTGGTTTGCCAACAAGACAAGGTCGAACAACAACGTTCAGCAGGGTTACTTGAACCCCTACCTATAGCTGGTAGACCATGGGAGAGCGTCTCAATGGACTTTATTTCTGCACTCCCGAAATCCAAAGGGTGTGGGAGCATCATGGTGGTAATCGATCGGTTCAGCAAGTATGCCACCTTCATACCTGCCCCTAGGGATTGTACAGCCGAGGAAGCTGCCCGCCTCTTCCTCAAACATGTTGTGAAGCTATGGGGAGTTCCACAGAGTATAATCAGTGATCGTGACCTACGATTCACCGGGAGGTTCTGGACGGAGCTCTTCAAGATGTTGGGGACAGATCTAAACTTCTCAACTAGCTTCCATCCCCAAAGTGACGGGCAAACTGAGCGCTTCAATGGGCTATTGGAGCTATACTTGAGGCATTACGTAAGCGCTCATCAACAAGATTAGGCAAAATTGCTTGATGTTGCCCAGTTCTCTTTCAACCTTCAAAGGAGTGAGGCTACCGGCAAGAGTCCATTCGAGATAGTCATGGGGCAACAACCAATGACCCCCCAAGCCATTGCCTCAACCTATGGAGGAAAGAGCCCCGCGGCTCACAAGCTCGCTAGAAAGTGGCACGAAGAAGCCGATATCACGCGAGCATGCTTAGACAAAGCCGCCCGAAAAATGAAGAAATGGGCAGATACAAGGAGGAGACACTTGGAGTTTAATGAAGGGGACTTGGTGCTTATCAAACTGCTACCCCAACAGTTCAAGGCACTACGCCGAGTGCACAAGGGGTTGGTGAGAAAATATGAAGGCCCATTTCCTGTCATCAAACGAGTAGGCAAGGTCTCCTACCAAGTCCAACTTCCACCAAGACTCAAGATCCATCATGTCTTCCATGTAAGTTTCCTTAAGCCATACCATGCAGATATGGAAGACCCCAGCAGAGAAGAGTCTAAACGGGCGCCAACTGCCGTAGTCACCGCATTCGACAAAGATGTGGAGTGCATACTGGCGGACCGGGTGATTCGGAGAAGAGGTGTCCCAAATTACACAGAGTACTTGGTGAAATGGAAGAACCTCCCCGATAGCGAAGCGAGTTGGGAAAGAGGGGATACACTTTGGCAATTCACCGAGCCAATCCAACGATACAAGGATGAAGGCGCGACGGGGACGTCGCGAGCTTAAGTGGGGGAGGATGTCACGGCCCGTCCAATTTTGATCCAAGAAGCCCAAACAAAGCCCAAAGTTAGGCACAAGCCCTTGGAAGATTCTAGAGTCTTCTCCACTCATCTAGCAAGGTCATCCTTGGAAGACTCTAGTAACATTCTAGAACTCTCTTGTAAATATCTAGGGTTATGAATACTTGTAGAGAAACCTAGATACATGTAGAACATTCTGGAGACTCAATCTCCTAGAGTAGTCTAGAACATTCATTGAGGAGGTGAACCACTATAAATAGGTAGCCCCTCTCATTTGTAAGGCATCCAAGACAAGAATACTCAAAGCATTGTAAAGCTTTCTCATAGCAATACACTTTGCCTTATTTTCCTACAAAGCTCTTCTAGTCCTTCTCTAGTCTCTCTAGCCTTTGAGAGTGATCAAGCAAGGCTTACTTAGCAATCTAGCCCAGAAATTGTCTAAGTGCCGCACGGGTTAGCTGCGCAAACTTTAACCCCGAGACAGTAGGGTCGACTATATATTTTCGTAGCATAGAAACGTGAAATACATCATGAATTCTTGAAAGTTCTGAAGGCAATGCTAAATGGTATACCACTACTCCTACTTGGGCAATGATCTCATATGGACCAATGTATCGTGGACTTAACTTACCACGTCTTCCAAATTGAAGTATACCTTTCCAAGGTGAAATTCGTAGGAATACATAGTCACCTACTTTAAATTCAAGTTTCCTTCTCCGCTTATCTGTATAGCTTTTCTGCCTATCTTGAGCAACCTTTAATCTGTCTCTGATTATTCTGATCTTTTTTGTTGTGACTTGAACAAGTTCTGGACCTAACAACTTTCTCTCGCCTACTTCATCCCAACACACCGGTGTTCTGCATTTTCTTCCATATAGAGCTTCATAAGGTGCCATTTCGATGCTAGCCTGATAACTGTTATTGTATGCAAATTCTATCAAAGGTATATGTACATCCCAACTACCTTTGAAATCCATCACACAAGCTCGAAGCATATCCTCTAATGTCTGAATAGTACGCTCCGATTGACCATCAGTTTGTGGGTGAAAAGCAGTACTAAAATGCAATCTAGTTCCCAAAGCTTCTTGTAAACTAGGCCAAAATCTAGATGTAAACCGAGGATCTCTATCTGACACTATGGATACTGGTGCGCCATGAAGACGAACTATTTCATTTACATAAATTTTGGCTAATCTGTCAAGAGAGTAAGTAATACCGATTGGCAGAAAATGTGCAGACTTTGTAAGTTGGTCAACGATCACCCATATACTGTCGTGACCACTTTGACTACGAGGGAGTCCTACCACAAAATCCATGGTAACATGTTCCCATTTCCATTCAGGAATAGAAAGTGGTTGTGATAGTCCTGCTGGTTTCTGATGTTCTGCTTTGACTTGCTGACAAATCAAACATTTAGAGACGAATTCTGCTATCTCTCTTTTCATACCTTGCCACCAGTAATGCTCTTTCAAAGTACGATACAGCTTAGTACTTCCTGGATGCATTGCATAAGCTGAAGAGTGAGCTTCCTCTAAAATTTCATTCTTGAGTTCCTTAATGTTTGGTACACACAGTCGGTTACCGAGAACTAACGTACCATCACTTCTCACTATAAAATCAGCTGGTAAGTTTTCTGTACTTCTTCTTTCAATTTAACTAAATAAGAATCTTGAGTTTACAATTCCCGTATACGATAAATCAAAATAGGTCTAACTTGAAAGGTAGCCAGTAATGCTCCACAATCTCGTGCTTCCAGCTTAACTCTTAACATTCTTAATTCAGCTAATAATGGAAGCTGAATCATCTTCAAATGAGCCATAGAACTTGAAGACTTCCTACTGAGTGCATTTGCCACCGCATTTGCCTTACCAGGATTATATTCAATCGTACAGTCATAATCTTTAATCAACTCAATCCATCTTCTTTGTCTCAAATTTAATTCCTTCTGAGTGAAAAGATACTGCAAGCTTTTATGATTTGTATAAATCTGACAAGTGACCCCATATAAGTAATGCCTCCAAATTTTTAATGCAAACACCACTGCAGCAAGCTCTAGATCATGGGTTGGGTAATTCCGTTCATGCTTCTTTAATTGTCTTGATACATAAGCTATCACTTTCCCATGTTGCATCAAAACGCAGCCCAAACCATGTTTAGATGCATCACCGTAAATCATAAATCCATCACTTCCCGTTGGAAGAGCAAGTATTGGAGCAAAAGTCAATCTCTCCTTGAGTTCTTGAAAACTCTTTTCACAAGCTTCTGACCACTCAAACTTCACATCCTTCTGAGTTAATCTTGTTAATGGTGAAGCTATTTTAGAAAATCCCTCTACAAATCTTCGATAGTAACTTGCTAAACCCAAGAAACTTCTAATTTCTGTCACACTAACTGGTTGTTCCCAATTCACTATAGCTTCAACCTTTTGAGGATCAACATAAATACCATCACCAGAAATCACATGGCCCAAAAATGTAACTATATCAAGCCAGAATTGACACTTGCTAAATTTGGCATAAAGTTGATTCTCTCTCAAGGCTTGTAGAATAATCTCTAAATGCTCTGTATGCTCCACATCATCCTTAGAATAGATCAAAATGTCATCAATGAACACGATAACAAATTTGTCTAGATAAGGATGAAATACCCTATTCATCAAATCCATAAAAACTGCTGGAGCATTTGTTAATCCAAAAGGCATAACTAGAAACTCATAATGCCCATAACGAGTTATGAAAGCGGTCTTTGGTATATCACAGTTTCTAATCCTCAATTAATGATAACCTGTTCGCAAATCTATCTTGGAGAATACCTTTGCTCTCTGAAGCTGATCGAATAAGTCATCAATCGGTGGGAGTGGGTATTTATTACGCACCGTTGCTTTATTCAATTACCGGTAATCGATGCATAGATGTAATGTTCCATCTTTCTTCTTAACAAACAGAACTGGCGCTCCCCATGGTGACACACTAGGTTTAATAAAATTCTTGTTCACCAATTATTCTAATTGAATCTTCAACTCTTTCAATTCTGTTGGAGCCATTCTATAAGGTGGAATAGAAATTGGAGTTGTGCCTGGGACCAAATCTATCACAAACTCAATATCTCTATCTGGTGGTAATCCATGAAGATCTTCAGGAAATACATCTGGAAATTTTCTTACCACCGATATATCTTCTAGTTTTACCCCACTATCCCGAGTATCAATTACATAAGCCAGATAAGCTGAACATTGTTTCCTGAGCAACCATCTGACAGTAATAGCAGATAAAACACAAGAAGGAAGAATCTGACGTTCACCACAGAAAATAACATCCGATTCTCCTTGAAGTGTAAATTTTACCTCTTTTCGAAAACAATCTACAGTAGCATGGTGTATAGCCAGCCAATGCATTCCCAAAATAACATCAAAATCATGTATATCAAGCGGGATCAAATCAACATGTAGCTCATGCTTACCGACTATGACCTTACTGTTTCTATATATATTCTCAGCCAATAAAGATTCACCAGTAGGTGTAGCCACTACCATACTAGAATCTAATGGTCTTAATTCTACATCTGCATACACCATATAAGATCGAGATACAAATGAATGAGTAGATTCAGGATCAATGAGCATCATGGCCAAAAATTGTTAACATACCTGTAACGACATCTGGAGTGGTTTCGGCATCTTACTGAGTCATAGCAAAAACCCTTGCCTGAGTACGAGGTCTACCCGACTGACCTCTCTGTTGGTTGCCTCAAACCCCTGCTGCGCTAACTTGGGTTTTCCCTGTAGTTGTAGATCCTCCTGCTCGGGACCCTCTTTGTCCTTGCATCTGAATAGCACCACTTTGTATTGGTTGAAAACCTATCTTCCTCTCTTCATTGCCTGCCTGGACTAACTCGAGGCAATTTCTTTTTAAATGTCCAGGTTGCCCACATTGATAACAACCTGATCTCCCCAAATGACACTCACCATCATGGTGCTTTCCGCAAGTTGAACATAGAGGACGCCAACTTCTACCCATACTAACACTCGGTTGCCGACTACCCATTGGCTGCTGGACTGAGGCTTGGCTAGAACCAGGTCCACGATTCTATTGATAATTACTAGTCTGACCTGAAAAACTGTCTATTGCCTTAGGCATTTTGCCAAAAGAGCCTCCTACTGACCAGTTACTACGCTTTTGCTTCTGTTGTTCAAATCTGTGAGAGTCACTAAGGCCTCTTTCCACTCTCAAAGCAGCTTCAAACAACTTACCAAACTCAACATGTCCAGAAGTAGTCACTATTGTCTTAATTTTCGATCTAAGTCCATCTTCGAATTTTCTACACTTACTTTCTTCATCAGCGACTACATACGGAGCAACCCTCGAAAGTTCTGTAAATTTCTTCTCATACTCTTCCACTGTCATAGATCCCTGTACTAGTTTGAAAAATTCAGCTCTTTTCAAATCTTGATAGAAACGGGGATAATAATGATCATTAAATTGCTTCTTAAAATCCTCCCAAGTAATTCCTTCAGGAGTTCTTCGTTGAACTGAGGTCCACCAATCATATGCTTTCACTTTTAGTAAAAACGTAGCAAAAGAGACCTTTTGCTCATCGGTGCACCTCATCACTTCAAATACCCGTTCCAGCTCATTCAACGAAGAACTAGCACTATCAGGATCTCCTGTTCCATCAAAATTTGTAGCTCCCAACTTTCGTACACGCTCAATAGAATTCTCTAGCAC
Source organism: Dipteronia dyeriana (assembly GCA_032871835.1). Lineage (NCBI taxonomy): Eukaryota > Viridiplantae > Streptophyta > Magnoliopsida > Sapindales > Sapindaceae > Dipteronia > Dipteronia dyeriana. The sequence continues at coordinate 4,115,856 of CM065298.1, forward strand.
TCACGTTTGGTGCTGAACCATGGCAGTCAACAGTTCTGCAATTCTATCTATTGGTTCCTCCCTAGGTTCTGGTACATGAGGTTGAGCTATAGGTGGTTGAATGTGTGATTCTATCTCGTTTTCACCTTGGTTACCACTCCTCTCTCCAAGGTCAGCTACCGGTCTTGTACGTAGGCGGCCAACTCGACGCATGATGCTGTTACAAAATCAAAGTTATGCTTAAATGCATGAAACTGAATGTAAACAATTAATGTGGTCTAAATAATTTATAAACCATGGGCTCTGATACCAAGTTGACAGGACCCACCCCGACTCCTCTCTTGAGTACGAGGGAGGCCCTGTGGGCTGCCCTGACTCCTCTCTTGAGTACAAGGGAAACCCTATGGGCTCTACATTCTCTAGCATAATAAAAGGACTTTCTACTGAAATCTCCATTCGGAAATACTTGTTTGAATCAAATAAAATGTGAGGAGAATACTGGAGAGTACAAAATGTACATAATTATAACTTCTTTACATATATTTTCGTCCGTTACAAAAAGTTTATCAAAAATGACCGTTCGGACCAAAAACCGACAACTTTAAAAACTAAGAAACCAGTCAACCTGAGTGGAAGATGAAACAGGCCGAGTAAGAAAACTGAGTAGGCCGAGTAGACCGAATAGGCCATGTAGGCCGAGTAGGTCAAGTGGGCCGAGTAGGTCAAGTGGGCCGAGTAGGCCGAACAGACCGAGTAAAAATCCGACCACGTTCTGACCATGATACCATCCCGACCATGCCTACTGTCCCGACCATGCCTACCGTCCCGACCATGCCGACCTCATTTTTAAATATGTACATGAAATTTTAAAATGCATGACTTTTATGCTTCATGATGTCATCGAGCGGCCCACCTCAAAACTTCTGAGTCCGCACAACCGAGCAGCTACCTGGATAAATATTTAAGAGTGAAAGGATGAGCGCTAACGCTCAGTGAGTGAATGAAAACTTTTAAAAACACTTTTCTAAACCACTTTACAATAAGCATTCAACAATACATGGTATAAGATAATATATCTACTTTGTACTGAATAAACTGAATAAACTGAATGATTCTCTTTGCTGAACAAGAATAAATGCTTTATAAAATCTTAATCTTCACCAAATTCGTACCGGGAATATCCTCAATACGTAAGCCGAAATATATTCAGGCAAACGCAGTCATGAATAACTTCTGGTCATACCCGAACAGAGCGACTCAATTACTCTTTCTCTGGTCATGCTCGGGCAGAGCGACTCTATTACTCTTTCTCTGGTCATGCACATGCAGAGCGACTCATGACATACACATGTGTAGAACGGCCCCAAAAGCCAACCTTAATCATAACTGGGGAAGGGTACATGATGCTTTTATAGAAATCATAATCTCTTCTTGATAATTCATAAAAATAATATACTGTTTCTAAATGCTAATATAAGCATAAATATATATTTTTGGTTCTCTGTATACTCACCATCAATCATAAAAAACAATAAAAAACTTAAAATGATTTGCAGCAATTAAAGCATAAAACTGTAAACTTGAGTTAAAAACAAAACTGAAACTTAATTCACTCACAACTTAGTTGTCAAGCATATCTTAGACTGAGTATGCTAGGTTCCCTTCGTCTTCTTTCCCTATCATTCACAAAATCCAATTAGAAACTGGATATCAAAGAAGAATCAACTGAAATCTGAAATTACGAGAGCTTCACTGACTTTTCTCTTTTATTCTCTTTCCTTTCTTCCGCTTGATTCTACTTCTTTCTAGCTCTCACAATATTTAACCTCATATATATATACTCATGGAAGGACACAACTGAAGTTGTGAGCTAATTAACCAAGCTCACAGCTGCGTGTCAGCCATACAATCCACTTAGGTTTACTCATCGGATGCCTTTCTGTTTCACGCTTATCCCATTTTATTTTCAAATTGGGCTTTTCTATTGGGCCTAAGACATGGGTGTTACAATTTGTGATCACATAGTTTAAAGAAAAAATAACATATGTTACCGATCAATTTACCAATACATAAATCAGAAATTAAATTTGTTTTTTTTTTGTTCTCTTAAAACTTTGAATGCATTTAAACACCTTTTTTTTGCATGGAATTTCAGGGGGGAACTAGTCAATGCGGATGCAAATATTACTTATTTTCCACAATACATCCCGTGATGGCCACTTGATGGGGTTGAAACCAAGTTCAGCCAAATTTAGTATTTATTTAATTACCTATGTGGTTAATGTAAATGTAAAAATTTAAGTGAGTTACCAACAATATATCTTATAGTTATGTAAGAAATCTTAGTAGGGAATTTCACTCACACCAATGTTTGGGACGATAATTGAAATAAAGGTAGTTCAAAATAATACCATTACGCGGTCAAGATTTTTTTTTTTTCCTCTCTTAAATTGTACAGGCAAGCTAACAATTAATATCTAACATGAGAGAACCATTGCTCCAAACGTATACATACCGTTGTCCCGAACATTACTACATTGGGATCCTACAGGGGAGTAGCTAAAAGAAAAAATTGGGATGACTATTCTAAATTTTATTTTCTTATTTAAAAAGTAATAAAATTTTGAACTAACCACTAAACAAAAAAAAAATTAATAATCAAATCAAAACAACAAGAGAGAAATTTCATTAAAAACGTGCAAGTTAAATTAAAATTAGTTTTTTAATTTTTTGGATTAGTTTTGATAATTTTTAGAATAAAAGATAGGATTTAGTTGTTTTAGTTTTTTAGGATTATTTCTTGATAATTGTTTAATAAGATTATAGTGTAGTTACCCAATCTAATCAGATGTGTTTTAGAGTTTTAATTGCTTCATGTTTGTCAACTCTAGTTATATAAATTAGGACTTACGGTAATGAAATAATATGATTAGGGTTTATTCTTGAAATTAAGTGTTAGTTTATTCTAATATTTTAGAGATTTTGATACAATTGGTATTAGAGCAGATATGTATCAAATGCTAAAACATTTGGAGATTAATTTATTAACACTCCGCAAGGAGCCTTGAATGTACGCTTTGAACAATAATTTCATTCTCAGCCTTTTGTTCATAAACAAGGAAATCTACAAGTTGATCCTTCTGCACTCAAATATTTTGATTTCCATTTTATTTTTATGTTTTGAAAACAAAATAAAAAACAATAAATAAATATGAATTCAAAATCATTTTTGAAAAACAAAATCAAAACCAGCTGTTTTTTATGCTACCGAACATCCCCTAGGGTTCGGAATTTGGAAAAATGAAAAAAAAAGAAAAGAAAAAGTGGGGTGTGATGGAATGGTTGATGCTGAAATCAGAGAGAGGGATTAGGGAAAGTGAACAAAAAAAAAGGTGTTCAAGCACTTGGACTTATTTTATTATATTTACGTTATTGGGCTTTTTGTTTAAGTTAAAGATTGAAAGTTAGATGGGCTAACAAGAATTATTTAATTTGGGTTTTAACTATTTTTTAAAATAAACCCAAACTTAACATTTTTTTTTGCTGTGTAAATATATACTTGACCGTTCCTAAACTTGAGAAGAATTATTACTAGAAATGCTATTACATTTCATTATAAGTAATTAAGCAATGACGATAAACATAACACTAGTTTCAATCATGCATATGATCATGACATACCAAATCCTGAAAACTTGTACATGCAGTACATAACAGTACTTTTATTTTTTGCTCTCATGTTATACGTTACTATTAAAGGAAATCAAATTATTCTACCGAGATTTAACAAATCATTTGATTGTATGATAGAGATTTGGAGTAATTATTGACAAACAATCTGGACTTTCTAGTTTAGTATAATTGTAGACAATCGAGTTGTAATTAGCTAAGTATTAGCTTCTTACTTAGAATAGATTTTCTTAACCGGTATAAAGCTTATATATTATAATACAAATAATATATACAAAATATACTGAGAATTTCTTCATCTTGTTTATCTTCCATCCATCATTTTTAACAGTTCCAGGCATATGTATTTCCAAATGTTGAACGGATCCGTTGTTTGAGTAGGTGGATCATGATGAGGTCGAAAAATTCGCAAAGAGAGCTCGATCGACCAATTCTCTTCTCAAGATCTTTACAGAATGAGATTTCGGAATAGAATCGATAAAAGCAACACGCCTTATTTGCTTGTATGGTGAAACCTATATATAGCAAGAATAAATGCATCAACTTCAGTGCAAGAATAAATTTCAGTTTGGAATCCGTTTAATTTGATTTTTTTTTCCTTTTTTCGAAATATTCAAAAATATTAAGAAAATTTACATAACGAGCCTTACTCGAAAAAATAAAGAAACGATCGACTCAAGAATTTAGGTATATGATAACTTCATCACTAATTAAAATCAAGTGTGTATATCTCAAAAATAAAAATTAGAAATCAAGAGATGGATCCATTTCTTCAACGGATTCAACTAGTTTTTATTTTTTATTTTTGTTAAGATCTTTTATATATTTATATATATATATATATATATATATATATATTTATATATATATATATATATATATATATATATAGTCCTTTTATTCTTAGTGCGTACTGATATAACTTATATCAGTGTGTTGCATGTAGCCATTGATTATGAAGAAACTTTGATAAATACGTATATTTTGAATCAAAATATATAAATCTAATGGTACACATATAACGTACCATAATTTTAGTAGATATTGACTTGAAAATTTATATATATATATATATATATAACACCAAAACATTATTTAGCTAGTGGTAATCGGATGCAACCTGTTTTACAGTGAATTGCATGACTTGAGCCTCAGTAATGTTGCTTCCGAGTTTTCTCACCACAAAGGCCATTGGAATCTGCCCAACATCTTCATCAGGTTACCTGCTTCATCAACATCTTCATCACAATTTTATTCAAATTTATTATGAATAATATTGATAAACAAAGTCAAGTATTTGCAGATTGATGAGCAGTCCAAAAATAATAAGATTAAAAATACGTACGGAATCACAGCAGCATCAGCTATTTCAGGATTTGACAGAAGCAAATGTTCCTATTCAGCTAGGGGAACCTATGCAAATGTATGTATATATATCGAACTTTAATGAAGAACAAGTTATAATTTGTTGGCAAATTTGTTTTTAAAAAAATTCAATTCACCTTAAATGCCTTGTATTCAATTCACCCAAATCCAAGCTACATAGAAGCCACACACACCGCCTAAAGATTGAGCGTGAGATCACGAGCTGCCCACCCCCACCCTTGCCAGTGGACGAGTCACCAACACGTTCCGATTGTCTTCCTCGCTCGATTGGAGGATCTGACCTGAAGTCCGATCAGTCAATCCGGTCACTACATCCGACTCGAAGTCCGATCCGTCAACCTGGCCACCAAGTCTGACCCGATGTCCGTCGGCACTGTTCAGGTGCTACTGGTGTCACTGACACCTTTATAACGTCTGGAATATTCTGTCAGCAAAAGGGAATATTCCGTTATCTTTGGTTGACTTTGCCAAAAGTTTGACCGCTCGTTTCAGACGCTTCCGAACTCGTTTTTTTTGACGAACTCTGACTGGTTTTCAAGGTTTTGGACCATTCTGAGTGCAACTGTGTACTCCATTTTTGTAAATACAGACTCCATATTAGTGTTCTAAGCACTTCAAGTCTTGATGGCCAACGGTAATGTGCAAGTTGTCATCTCTAAACTCACCAAAGACAACTATGACTATTGGTGCATACAAATAAAAGCCCTACTAGGTTCTCAGGATGTTATGGACATTGTGGAAGATGAATATACAGAACCCGTATCCAAAGAAGCTGAAGGAACCATGATAAAAGCTCAAGCAACTACTCTTAAAGCCGATCGAAAGAAGAACTGTAAAGCAAAGTCCATAATGTATCAAGGACTAGACGAAGCCACGTTCAAGATCATAGTACCCTCTAAGTTGTCGAAAGAAGTCTGGGACACCCTTTACAAGACTTACAAAGGTACTGACAAAGTGAAAATGATTTGTCTTCAAACTCTACAAGGAAAATTCAAATCCCTACGAATGAAATCTAGTGAATCCATTGATGAGTTCTATACACGAGTTATGGTCTTTGCAAATCAGTTAAGAAGAAATGGAGAAACTCTAATAGACATAAGAATTTCAGATAAAATTTTACGATCATTAGATCCAAAGTTTGACTTTATAGTTATTACCCCGGAAGAAACAAAAGATCTGGAGACGATGTCTGTTAAAGAACTAGTGGATTCATATTGCAAGCCCATGAGCAGAAAGTCATAAAAAAATGTGACGACAAAGTATTGAAGCAAACTCTCTTCCTCAATGAAAAAAGATATGAGCAAAGGGGAACCTCACAACAAGGAAGAGAACAAGGTAGAGGATCTCATGGAAGAGGTTCTGAAAATGCCGAAACCAAAGGTAGAGGTAGAGGTAGAGGATGAAGAGACACAAATAGAGGATGACGTAGACAACAAAACTGTATCTCACGAGAAAGAGGACGAGGAAGAAGAGGTGGTTACAACAACCGTCTGATTGTTGATAAAAGAAACGTTCAATGTTATAACTGTCACAATTATGGCCACTATAGCAACGAGTGTAGAGGTAACCCGCCAATTGAAGTCAATAAAAATTCTAACTTTACAGAGAAATAGTAAGTCGAAGAAGAATCATTGATGTTGATGGAACACAACTTAACATATCAAAATCAAAATGTTTGGTTTCTTGATTTTGGAGCTAGCAACCATATGACTAGCAGAAAATATTTATTCATTGAACTAGATAAGAAAGTTCATGGAGAAATCTCATTTGGCGACCTCTCTAAAATATTTGTCCTAGGAAGAGGAGATGTTATGATCAAGCAGAAAAATGAAGATCATTATTTCATCTCCAATGTTTATTATGTTCCTGACATGAAAACAAACATCCTAAGTCTCGAACAACTCTTGGAGAAAGACTATCATATTAGCCTTCAAAATATGTAACTCACCATTACAGATGCTGGAGGAAAGCTGGTTACTCGAGTCCAGATGATAAAGAACATGATGTTTCCTCTTGCAATTCATCATGATACACCATGGTGTTTGCAACCATTATCAATGAAAAAGACTGGTTATGGCATCTTAGGTATGAACATCTCAATTTTGAAAGTTTAAAACAATTGGAAAGTAAGAAGATGGTGAAATGATTGTCAAACATCCATCACCCAATTAAGATGTGTGAAAGTTGTTTTCTTAGTAAACAACAGAGAAATAGCTTCGAAAAGGATAGAAATTGGAAAGCAACCATACCATTTGAGCTTGCTTACACAGATGTGTGTGGTCCATTGACACTGGTATCAAATGGACAGAATCAATACTTTCTTAGCTCATTGACGACTACAATAGAAAGACTTGGGTCTATTTCCTAAAAAATAAGTCTGAAGTATTTGGTTACTTCAAAGAGGTCAAAAATCTAATGGAGAAGCAAAGTGACTATTATATCAAAACATTGAGATCAGATCAAGGTCAGAAGCATGTTAAAGGATAAAAACATGCCTAAAATTGTTTAGGCTGAAGTAGTTTTGTGTGCGGTATATCTACAAAACAAATATCCTACGAAAAGTTTTGATACAAAGACACCGTAAGAAGGATGAAACACTCAAAAACCAAGTGTGAATCACCTTAGAGTTTTTGGCTCCATTACCTACATCAAGGTCTCAGAAGTGAGACGAACCAAGCTTGAAGATAAAGAAGAAAAGTGTATCCTGATTGGATACGGTGACAGAATTATGGGTTATCGGCTATATAACCCTGTCACTAAGAAAGTGATCTTCAGTAAGGATATTGTCTTTTTTAAAGAAAATGAATCCTGAAATTGATATTAGACCAAAGCTTGTAGAAGTGTGGAGTATATACTTGAAGAAGAGACAAAAGAAGTGGCTACAGAGCCACAAATACCAAGAGATCAAAAGACTCCTCAACGTGGTTCCCCTTCACCATAAAGGTATGATGCTCCAATACCAATTGAATGTGACCTCTTAGATATGAGGCCTAGAGAACACGTAGCCTAGAAGATCTGTATGAAAATACAAAACTTGTGGAAGAAGATATTGCTCTATATTGTCTATTGATGACAAATGATCCAATTAGCTTTGAAGAGCCTAACCAAGAAGAAAAATGGAGAAGTACAATGGATGAAGAGATTCGATCCATTGAAAAGAACAAGATATGGGAGTTGACTAATCTCCTAAAAGGCCGAAAAAACTATCTGAGTGAAATAGGTCTACAAGACCAAAAGAAATGTGAAAGGAGAAGTCCAGAGATACATGGCAAGACTTGTAGCAAAAGGCTATAAACAAAATGAAGGAGTTGATTACGGAGAAGTCTTTGCCCTAGTTGCCAGACTATAGACCATTAGATTGCTAATATCATTGGCAGTCTAAAAAAGTTGGAAAATTTACCAACTTGACATAAAGTCAACATTCTAGAATAGTTTTCTTGAAGAATAAATCTATATGGAACAACCACTTGGATATGTGAAGAAAGGCAAAGAAGATAAAGTATGTAAGCTAAAGAAAGCCCTATATGGTTTGAAGCAAGCACATCGTGATGGAACATGAGGATTGATGATTACTTCCAAGAGAACGGATTTGAGAAATGTCCGTATGAGCATGCATTATATATGAAGAAAGAGACTAACGGAAGTTTGTTATATGCATACCTATATATTGATGACTTGATCTTCACCGGTAACAATCCAACCATGTTTGAAGATTTCAAGAAAAGAATAGTGAAAGAATTTGAGATGACTGACATTGGTCTAATGACTCAATTTCTCAGTATTGAAGTTGTGCAAAGTGAAAAAGGTATCTTCATCTCTCAGAGCATTTATGCAAAAGAAATTCTGAAATGATTTGGTATGGAAAAATACAATCCTGTCACAACTCCAGTAGAAATAGGATTAAAGTTAAGAAAGAATGAAAGAGGAGATGTTGATCCAACCTATTTCTGGAGCTTGGTTGGAAGCTTGAGATACTTGACGTGTACCAGGCAATATATACTCTATGGAGTTAGACTAGTCAGTAGATACATGGAGACTCCTGACCAGTCTCACCTAAATGCAGTAAAGAAGATACTCCATTACATAAAAGGTATTATTAATGATGGTATATTACAACCAAATGTGAAGATTGCAGGTTGATTTTCTATTCGGATAGTGATTGGGGAAGAGATCTGGATGGACGTAAAAGCACGACAAATTTTATGTTTTTTATGGGAGATACAGGGTTGACATGGTCATCTAAAAATTAAGCCATTGTGACACTGTCATCATGTGAAGCTGAGTACGTTGTTGCCTGCTTAGCTATTTGTCATGGTAGCTAGATCAGGAATGTATTACAGTAATTAGGATTTCCACTAGTTAATCCCATAGAGGTCTACATCGACAATCGGTTAGCGATTGCGCTAGCAAAGAATCCAGTATTCCATGAAAGAATCAAACATATTAATACGCAGTATCATTTCATCAGAGAGCATGTAAAGAATAAAGAGGTGGAACTAGTCTCTTGCAGGACATATGATCAAGTTGTTGATATCTTCACCAAACCGCTCAAACATGATGTGTTTTCAAGACTAAAGACAATGTTGGGTATGACGAAACACGGGGAGTCAAGTTTAAGAGGGGATGTTGAAAATTAAACTTGACCTTCAACCCTTTCTAGAAGCTAGCCATTAAATGACTCCAACCACCATCTAGATTTCTTCAACCGGCCAACACCCAACTGCCACCAAATAACTGATATGGATTTATTTCTTTTATTGTGTTTGTTTTATCTCATCTCATCTCTATATATAAAGGGATTAAGATTGTGTTGTAAGGGTGTGGAGTGGTGCAAGATAATTTAAAGAGAAATAAAGCTTCTCCTTTCTTTGAGTGTTCGAATCTCTCTCAGTGGTGCACCACAAGTGACCTCAAACTTTCCTATCCAACCAATTGTCTCTCCATGGCTAGATCGTCTTCAACTGCTTCTTTAGGAATCAGAAAATTCCATTTCAAAATTGAAACAGCCAGCCTTTCTTTTAAATCCAGGCAACAATCTCGGCTCTTCATTCTTCACAAAATTGATTTTTCCATTCTTCAGAGATGTCCAATTCTCACACAAAATCTCAAAGAGTGGTGATATTTACACCCTCAAAAACTGTATATACAGCCATTTTTGTACGTACACAGTACACCCCATTACAATTTTTTAAAATATGAAATCTTGTGATCACACACCACACGTTACCAAATATACCTTTTTTAAAAATTTGAAAAAAATATTATAGAAAAATATCTAAAATATAAGTTGTCTCTTTTTCACCTTTTAATGTATGTTAGATCTCAATTTTTTTCTTTATTTTACATAAAACAAAATAAAAAGAAAAAAAAAATGAATGACGTAATAAAAAATGCAGACATCTCCTATCATGTCTTCATCTCTCCTAAGAGTAAATACAAAAGTAAAATAGTGGAAGGAGTCACACTCTTAAATTTTGGAGGCCATCTTTTTCAAATCTAATGATGGAGGAGGCAACACCGAAGCAGCAACCTCCTCCATCTTTTCTAGGATAGTGATAATGAGTTTTCCACTTTTTGATTTGATTTTTGTTTTCCTTTTTATTGGCGATATTGACACACCTACTGAATTATTTATACCCAATTTTTTTAAAATTAATTAGTATTCTTTTTTTTTCTTTTATCAAATTACTTAAAGAGATAAACAATTTTTATTAAAAAAAAATTATGTACAAAGTAAAACTAATAAAACCTCACTCTCCTTATTTCAAAACCCCAATGATATAAATAATTTCAAATCACTAAATGTTTACTATTTTTGTTTCTATTTTCTTTCAGATCTTGATCTTATGTTTCTCATAATTAGTATTTATTGATTTTATTGTTTTATATATTTATTTTGTTTTTCTTTCAAATTATAGATCCATGTTTGCTATTTTTTTCTATATAGTTTATTTTATTTTAGATCTTCCATACATTCTATAATTTGTATCAATTTTTTTGTAGATTTTATTCCGGATCTTTCAAAGTTAGTTTAATGTTATTTACAAAAAAAAACGAAATCACACCAAAATAACCTAATTTCTGACGAAACAAAATCACATCAAAATCCTACTCAATCACTTAAAAAATATCATCAAAAAATCAATATCATACTCAAAATCTACCACCAACAATCCAAATGACTACAGAAAAAATAAATCACATCTAATAATGATGGTTTTGGTATGAAATAAGAAGAAAAATAAGTCCTACAAATGGATGTAAGAAAACCGTATATAAATATTATAGATTAAGTGTATTTTTATTTTTACTTTTTTTAAAAAGATACGAGGTGTAGTAAGTTTGAAAAATATGTAAAAGGGCAATCTTGAAAATAAATCTAAAAAATTAATAAAACCATTTAATTTTATATAATTAAATTAAAATTTTAAAAAATGGGGCATACATAGTTCAGTAGTGGGGGTGCCAATGGCACCGCTCTTTCCATTATTATTTTTAACTTGATTTAGTTTTTTGTTAATAAAAGATTTGCTTAGTTAAAAATTCAAAAAATTAAATAGTTACAAAATTTATTATAGGTTTTTTTAAAAAAAAAAATATTACAAAAACTTAGAGATTTTTGGGAAGGGGAAGGACTTAAACCCATGACTTCATGGTTTAAGTATGAAGGATTTACAATTAGACCAACCTCATCTTGTCAATTTGAATTAAAATATTTAATTTAATTTAAAGGTAATATTAAAATTTTAAAAATATAAATTTAAGATGTAAATACAATTTTACAATTTTAAAGGGTTCAAACTTCAAATAACGGCACTCAATCTCAAACCCACGTTTTTTTTAACAACAATTTTATTCAACAACCCAAGCAAGGCACCAGCAAGTTACAGAGAGGCCATCATGCCTGCTGGCAAAAACAAAAAGCCCAAACAATAAAAGAGAAACCCAAACAACCTACTCGAAAGCCAGACAAACAAACAAAGCCCAGCTAACCACTAAAGAACGTTGATGACACAATCAAAGCAAAACCAACAGATTTTTTATTTTGCCAACCACAAAAACATAAATAAATATATATATATATATATAGAGAGAGAGAGAGTAATACTTTTTTACCACCAGATTTGAGCATTAAATTTAGACGACAAAGTAATACTAGAGAAGAATACATAAGGATTGTTCTGATTCACCATGAATTTCCAAATCTACAATATAGGAGATGATCTGGGTGGAGAATGAGTATTTTCTGTATGGTACAGAACTACATATTGCTCTAGATTTCCTATCCATTTTTTTTTATTTCTAGTTTTTATTTTGATATATGACAAATTATTTTCAATTACAAAGATTTTAATGACTATAAGTATCGTTTTACTTGAAGGTATTATAGAAATTTAAAATTGATGAGAATATGGGGTGCACAAACAAGTTTTGAAGGGTGCAAATATGCCACTCGAATTTTTATCATAAACTCATATTTTTTATTCTTAGCCCTTTACTGAAACTAGTATCATTTGGATGGAAAATTAAACAAAGTGTTGGAAAGAGGAAATTCCAATTTTTAGCCTTTTAAATTCTGAAAAAAATTAAACTTATTTATCGCCAATTATTTTTCTATTTTTATCAACTTTAGCTATATGGTGTGAGTGCATGTGACCACAATACATCTTATATGTTTTTACTTTTAGAGTTTTAGTCCCCCATTAAGTTTCTCTCCTCTCTGTTCTTTAGTTTTTCCTCTCTCTAAATCTTTCTCAGCATTTGATTTCTTGCCTCTTATGTAGTTGAAGAGAGAATTATAAGAGAAAGAAAGTTATTGAGCGAGAACTTTGGAACTTCGAGATTTTCTCTATTGGGGTGTGATATCTACTGATATATATACTCTTCTCATCCTTTTATAATGTGAAATTCATTTTCATCTATTCTAACAAAAATAGATACAATGTTGTTGTAAGTGTAAAAAATGTAAAAAGCAATCCATTAACATTTAAATTAAGACATTACAAATAAAAGAACAAATATGTCATCAAGACTTGTTCAATAAAACATAATTAAAATTAAAACATATTAGGACTTGTAAATTAGTTTAAGTTTTTCTTCTATCCGTTTATGTTTGGAAGTTAATTTGTCAATTTTTCCCTTGACATCTTGGGCTAATTTATTCAATTTCTTAGTCTTTTGCTCTTCATCACTGTTTTTCTCAGATTCGTCACTGCTTTTCTCTGATTGATGATGATCATCATCATCGCTTTCCTCTGATAGATCATCAACATCGCTTTCTTCTAATTCATTAATCTCTTGATCATCCTTTGCTTCATCCTCTTCCATTTTCTCAATGTGTACTTCTGCTTCAACCTCTTGCACCTGATCGTTATTCTGTTGCTCTGAGTCATCCTTACTTTTGACAATCATCTTCAATGGAGGGTCTTGATCCTGTAGAAAACATGAACTAGGAATGATGTTCAGTAAATCAATAGAATAGTCGAATCAACAATAATAATTTTCTTTAAATATTAAAGAAAATTAGAAGTCCTATTAAATCTTTAAATATATCAACAGACATTATACTCTCTATGTCTTGATGAATAAAAATAAATTTACCTCAGCCAACACGCACTCAATATGAGCAATATAATAGCATTCATCGCAATGATAGACATGACGTTTGATATCTCCTTTCGTCTCACAAACATCACAGTGATACTCGTCCGGATTACATCTTGGTACAACCGAATTCGTAAGACTGAGAGGATGATCATGAGATTCATGACTCAGCACAGGAGGTAGAATGCAATCGATATGGAAACTTTCACCGTGCTGTATGCATCTGCAAATCGCGGCACCTCTCTCACAGGCATTTGTGCAGACATCGCAAACACCGGAGTGATCCCAGTAATCTATGTAAAATAACTTGTGCTCATGATCACCAAGTGTCAAGCCTGGCGTGGTGCGCTTACCGCATGAAACGTGAAATCTGGAGTACTTACACTTTTGATTTTGACATCTTAATTCGATCCCTTCAATTCGTTCTCCACAGGCTTGACAATATCTAGGTTCTCTTACCGCAGTAGTACTGATAATACTACGCTGAAGAGGGTGTTGCGGGTGGAACGAGCTATTTGTTCTTTCAGGAATTGTATCGAAACAGGATTCATGAATGAATAACTTGCACGGAAAACAAACATATGCTGAATCAAGGATGGATTTTAGGCAGCAACAACAAAACATCGAGTCTCTAGCTTTAAATCTCGAAAAATATAACAGTTGAAGTTTATGTGGATGGTATTTGAGGATCAATCTCTCAACTTTCTCTTTCAATGTTGCACCCTGATGATGGTGTTTTGAAATGCACTGGAAATCAAGGTTGAATTTGCACATTTTGCAACGAAATTTTAAACCCGAAGAAACATGTCTGCATCCATCACATATCATATCGTTTACTCGATTTTGGTTAAAACGACAGTTAATAGTTAAAGTATGCTTGGAATGAAAAGGGTGCTGTTGGATCTCACCAGGTAATTCAGCGCATGCTTTGTGCATAATATTATTACCAGCATCATCTTCTTCAGCAATGTAAGCCGGCCCACGGATCACTTTACAGCAGACACTGCAGTACTTTGTACCATATTTTTCCTCAAAAAACTCATAATAAGTAAACTCATAATTATTGCTAATTGCACGCTCAAGAATATTCATCATTTTAGGTAGAGGAACATTACAGGGACGAAGATGTGATGGGAGTATGGAGAAACCTTAACAACAAATCAAAGTGTTTACTTGTGGCTTGTGGGTGATCATCGTATTTATATTGATTGGTTCGGTATGCTCATCATCTAACACCATTCAGATTGTATCGGGTTTGAATAATGTGTTCCTCTCGAACTTCAATTCCAATAATTAATTGTACTATTAAAAAAATAAAAAAATAAATACAACTAGATTCCTCGAGATCCCTACTAAAACACCGTTAGTTATTAAGTTTTTTCTATAGTAGCTGGCAACATGTGGGAAAGTGCAGCAAGTAGCTACATGGAATTGTTAATGTTTATTATTTAAGTAATTTATGGATGTATTTTCATTGAAAATGTCGATGTAATAAAAGAGAAAAAAAATATTATTTCTTCACAACATGACAGTATTTATCTTTATTTACTACTTAGTTACTTGCATATTGGTCCTCATAAAACTCAAGAAAGGAAAATCATATATATATATATATATATGTATATATAAACAAAAGTGGGAAAATTTGGGACACATAAAACAAAAATGAGGATATATTTGGAAGTTTATGGTTAAATATGATAATTTTAAACAAAAATAAAGTTTTAGCTATCAACGATAACTCAATAAAAATTGTGATCATTTCCTGTAATTCCCTCTTATATATATATATATATATATATAAAGAATTTATTCAAAGTGCCCAAATAGCTAAAGAGGAAACAACAAGCAGCGACACAAACCACCAACAACAAGAAGAGCACAACAACAACAAGAAGCAACCAGAAAACAAACAAGAAACAGAAAAGAAAAAGGAAAAGGAATGCTACAAAAACAGGGCAGCAACACAAAAACAGAGGCAACACAAAGCCAGACTCAAACATCACCCCACTCCACAAAGTCACCATCCAAATTGGCTCTCATCTTAGCTAGGTTGCCCGCAAACGAATTGAAAGCTCTAGACTCATAGATTATCTAAACATCATCAAGAGTCGTCATATAATTGTGAATTTCAGAGATGATGTTAAAATGATCAATGTTCCCAAAGTCACCAATATTCACCCGTGATCACCTTATATATATATATATATGAGTCTCTCATTATGGGTTTTTTTATTTTAATTTTGGATCAATTATTTTAATTTCAATAAAGACCTTAATAAATCATATAAATTTTTATGAGTTTTTATGTGGATGATAAGGTTATTGAAATCTATCTATGAATAAAACTTGAAATTATTTTGTTATATGTATATTTTTGTCAAAATATACACATCATTGACAAGGTAGAAAGTCCCCTAAAAAATTGACAGATAGGCATCCAAGCAGACATCTAGAAAATACTCATCAAGACCCGAGTAAGCCCGAACACTGGTACTCGGCACGCTGTGTCTTACTCGGGACAGGGTATCTAGCATATAATGATCTACTCAGGATAATACAGGAAACCCGAATAAAATCCAAACAAGTGACTCATGTACGTGGGCGAACCAGAAATCATACTCTGATACGCAAGACAACCATGTCAAGGAGTTTCTAGAAGAATAAAATACCAAACAGGAAACATATTCCAAATCAGGCAATAACTTTACTTGTTCGAGAAGACTGCACATTTATAAGGAAATAAGTCCTAAACGGACTATATCACCATAATTCCATTCGATCTCCACCACAGAAAAGAAGATAAAGACGAATCCAACAAGCAACCAATTATAATTACATACAAATTCTTGCATTACTTGTACAACAAATATTAGGGTTCTATACATGTATAAATAGACCCATAATCTCGTTATTAGAAAGGAGAAGGGGTAAAAAATATACAAAAAGGTCATAAGAGAGGCAAAAGAGATTGAGTGGTGTAATTATTTATTCAAATAGTGGATTTAGTTTGGTTGAGTATTCAACCTCCCGTGGACGTTTCTCCGATCACTGGAGTTTTACCACGTAAACTCGTGTCACAATATTTTATTTTGCATCCTTTTTCTCTTTCTCTTTCTCTTTCTCTTTGACAGGTCATATCCAAATCTTGTTGACTTTCTCATCAAATCGAGAAATCCACGTCAACAATCGATCAAGCTGGGGGTGCAACACGTAACCAGGACAAGGGTTATGGAACGCCCGAAGAAGAACGACCATGCCAAAGGCAGAGTCACTGTCAGATGGCCCATGACAGACATCGCAAATATAACCGGCGTAGGGATCGGTCATCTTCGTCAGAGGATAGCGATCGGTACCATCGAAAACATCGTCATGGAACCATACGCCTATAAGGATTGACCCATGAGACTCAGGAACAGAGCGAATAAGGGTTGGAAATAGGCATGACGATCACCTGACATTTTAACCATCATAGAGAACTGGTGGGGGACAGAGATGTTATGATTCAGAGCCTGACCCAAGAAGTCAAAAACAACAGACGTCAAATGGATGCATTGGTTAGGCGATATGAATATAACGAGTTGTCTGATAATGATCAGACAGTCCTTTTACCAGACGTATCCTACGAACCCCTTTTCTAGAAAGGTTCAGGATGCCACATGTGGAGCAGTTCAAAAAGGATACATATCCTAAAGAGTATGTTAGGCGATATAAAAGTGTCATGGCCCAATATTAGCACATCGACCCATTGTTGTGCCTTAATTTCCCAACAATCCTGGGAGATACGAGTTCAAGATGGTTCGAAAGGTTGCCTCCGGCGAGCATTGGAAGTTTCGACGAGTTGAGCAGAAGCTTTTCAAGACAATTCCTAGGCAATGTGCACAGGAAAAAGTCTGTCGCTTAGCTTTCTCAGCTAAAGCAGGGAAATGACAACTCATTGAAGAAATATCAGGGCAGATTCGGCTAGGCAGTTTCAGAAATCGGCAGTGCAAATGACGAAGCAATAATTGCAGCATTCATAAACAATCTGCAGAATGGACGATTGTCTTTCGACCTAAGAAGGGGCTCGTCTAACCAGATATACAGATATGATGGATATGGACGGAGGGTATGCATTAGCCGAATAAGAGGAGTTAGCGATAGGAGGTTTCTACATGCATGGAAGAAGGCCCAAGCAAAAAGATGACGAATCGAAGGTGCAGAGCCATAAAGGAAAACAAAAAGGAAACAGTAAAGAAAGAAACAAGGATGGAGGTAGTGGGAAAAATGTTAACCAAACCACGAAAAAGTTCCAAGAAAAATACACAAACTATACTCCTCTCCGAAAAAAACAAGAAGAGATCCTGGCAATATTAGAAGAAAGGAATCTGGTGAAAGAGCCACACCGGTAATCTTAATTTGATCGGTGAGACATGACCAAATACTGCAAATTCCATAAAAAAAACTGGTCATGGGACCTCCAAATGTTATCAGCTTAGAGACTACATAGAAACCCTCATTCGGGAAGGACACCTCCAAGATATAATCCTGAAGAAAGATAAGAAGTCAGAAAAAAAGAAGAGACTAAAGCCGGTCATAATTCTGGTTGGAACAGAAGGGCCAGTCCCGAGGTGAATGAAGTAATACAAACTATCTTCGGAGGACCATCAACTGGAAGAAGTAACTGGGAGAGAACTCAGGAAATCCGAGAAGCGGTGGAGGTAAGGCATAATTTTGATGTCAAATCCGTCGAACCAGACCCGAAAAGAATAAAGGAAGGATGAGACCCGATAATATTCACAGAAGCCGAGTCACATGGGGTCGATGTTCGACCAAATGATGCCCTCGTTATAAGTACCCGAATTTACAACAGGGAAGTCAGGATAATTTTATAGACAATGGCAATTCAGCCAACATTCTCAATGTGGCTGTCTACAATCAACTCAGATTGGACCGAAAGGATTTACAACCTTTCAATACCCCACTCAGAGGATTCGAGGGAGTCGAAGTCATGCTCTCGGGATAGCAAAACTGCCCATGAAAATTGGAGTAGCACCTTGTCAGAGAACAGTGTTACTCGACTTTGTAGTGATGGACCTGAACAACTGGCCTTATAATGCACTATTAGGTCGACATTTCTAAAATAAAACTAAGACAGTAACAGCTACCTACGCTCCAATGATCAAATTTCCAACTGAACGGGGGGTAGGAGTAGTCAAAGGGTTCCAAGAGATGGCTAGAATAGCTAATCTCCCAGTTTGTAAAGACAGAGACAATAGCGAGCAAGTGTGCACCATCACACGATCAGGTGAGACCGAACAAGAATTAGTGTTGTTCGAGTTTGATCCAAGGGAAGAGTCGAAAGAGTTTAAGAGAGAACCAATAGAAGAACTAGTCTTGAAAGAATATGAACCTGATAGGAAGATCAAAATCGAAGCTAATTTAAAAGAAAAGGTTAAGCAAGACCTTGTTAATCTACTTAGATAATACAAGGATGTGTTCGCTTGGAGCCATGAAGATATGGTAGGAACAGATGCCCTAATAATATCACAACACCCTGCGGTGGATCCAAATACAAAATCAGTGATACAAAAAAGAAGATCATTCAACCTCGAAAGGAGTCGGGCAATCAAGCAGGAAGTAGAAAAGTTGCTCGCTATAAGGTCAATAAAAGAAATCAGCTACCCTCAGTGGGTAGTCAATGTGGTCATCGTCCAGAAGAAAAATGGCCATTGGAGAATGTGCATGGATTTCAAGGACTTGAACAAAGCCTACCCGAAAGATAGTTTTCCACTTCCAATGATAGACCAACTGGTTGATGCCACACCAGGCTATGAATTACTTAGTTTCATGGACGCCTACTCGGGATACAATCAAATCAGGATGAATAAAGCTGATGAGGAATAAACAGCATTCACAACCGATCAAGGCTTATACTGTTACACAGTAATACCTTTTGGGCAAGAATACAGGGGCAACATACCAAAGATTGGTTAACAGAATCTTCGCACGTCAAATAGGATGAAACATGGAAATTTATATATATGATATGTTGACCAAGAGCATCGCGACATATAGGCATGCTTCAGACCTGTGGGAAACATTCGATGTCTTGATGAGATATCAGATGAAGTTGAATCTGAACAAAGACCTGTTTGGAGGTCCTTCATGAAGGTTCCTAGGTTTCCAAGTTCACCAGAGGGGAATCGAAGTGAATCCTGAGAAGATCCAAGCCCTTCAAAAGATGACCTCGCTAAGGACACTAAAAGAAGTGCAGCGTTTGACTGAATGCTTAGCTTCCTTAGATAGATTTATTTCAAATGCCACAGATAGATACGCACCCTTTTTCAAAGTAATCAAAAAAGGGAAGGGGGTCGAATGGAATGAAGAATGTGAAAAGGCATTCCTAAAAATCAAAGAGTACTTGGGGTAAGCTCTCATCCTGTCAAAACCAAAAATGGGAGAAACTCTTCACTTATACTTGTCAATTACAGAATTAGCAGCAAGCTCGGTTCTAGTCAGAACAGAAGATGGGGTACAGAGGCCAGTATACTACGTCAGCAAGGCTCTTCTTCTGGCTGAAACCAGGTATTAACAGATAAAAAAAATGGTCATAGCATTGGTTTCGACAGTAAGAAAGTTGAGGCCATACTTTCAGGCTCATACGATCCAGGTCCTAACTGATTGCCCACAAAAGCAAATCTTACAGAAGCCAAAAAATTTGGGGAGATTAACTAAATGGGCAATCGAGCTGAGCTAGTTCGATATTCAGTACGTCCCCATGACTTCTATAAAAGGCCAAGCAGTGGCAGATTCCATAGCAGAATTCACATAACCAAACCTGGAAACGAAAGGAATGCTAGGTAAGAAATTCTCATAGAGGCTATATGTTGTTGGTTCCTCGAACACTCATGGCAGCGAGGCAGGGATCGTAGTATGCACCCAGGAGGAAGATGGTGTTAAATGTGCCATGAGATTCGACTTCAAAGCAACAAATAACCAAGCCGAGTACGAGGCCTTACTAGCTGGACTTAGAGTATGTATAGCCCTCGAAGCAGATGAGGTCGAGATATTCAGTGACTCAGAGGTAATCGTCAACGAAGTCTTGGACGAATACTAAGTCAGAGATGAAGGCATGACAGCTTATTGAGGCATAGCAAAACAACTCTTTCAAAAATTCAGAGAATATATGATTGTCCATATTCCCAGGGAAGAGAATGAAAATGTAGACGCTTTATCCAAACTAGCGTTAGTAAAAACCACAATCAAGCCAAAAACTATTCCGGTTGCACATCTCCTCAGACCGAGTATAGGTGAGCCAAAAAACTTCAAAATTTCAGAAATCCAAACACCGACGGACGGTTGGATGACTCAGCTAAAAAGATACCTAGAAGAATGTGTGCTCCTGTAAGATCCCCTAGAGGCCAAACGCATCAGGTATCGGTCAACAAGATACACGTTGATTGGAGGAGAATTATACAGAATGGGGTTTTCCCGCACACTCCAAAGATGTATACCTGAGGAAGATTCATGTAAGATATTGCAGGAAATCCATGGCGAAGTATGCGGAAACCATACTGGGTGTAAAAGTTTGACACACAAGGTACTCAGACAAGGTTATTATGGCCCTCTTTATTCTCGGATGCACAACAATGTTCAAAAAGCTGCAATACATTCCAGAGGATTGCCAATGATATCCGACAACCCCCAGAACAACTTAGAAGCATCACATCACCATTGCCATTTTCCATGTGGGGGCTGGACTTAATTGGCCCAATGCCGGCAGGGACAAGGGGTGGAGCAAAGCATGCAATAGTAGCCGTTGATTATTTCACAAAGTGGGTAAAAACTGAAGTACTAGTGCATATCACAAAAGCAAATACCATGAAATTTGTGAAGAAAAATATACTTTACAGATTTGGAGTCCCGAGCACTATCATCACTGACAACGGCACCCAGTTCGATAATCTAAAATTCAGACAGATGTGCAATGAGTACCAAATTACAAATTATTATGCCACACCTGTCCACCCTCAAACAAATGGGCAAGCTGAAGCAGTAAACAAAATCATCAAGCACACACTCAAAGCAAAGCTAGATGTCAAGAAAGAGAGTTAGGTTGAAAAACTTCCTGAGGGATTATGGGCATATCGGACAACAACAAGGACTTCTACATGAGAGACTTCATTCACTTTAGCGTTTGGAATAGAAGTTGTTATACCTGTAGAAACATCATACATGTCACCAAGGGTCAGGCTGTACGATGAGGACCAAAATATTGATATGTTGTTACAAAGTCTTGATGAGCTAGAAGAGAAAAAGGTGAAATCCTGAATACGAAACATGGCATATCAGCAAATAGTGGCCCATCACTACAACTCTCATGTTCGGATCAGAAAATTTTAGCTATGAGACCTGGTGCTCAGAAAAGTGTCACTGAACATGAAAAACAAAGCTGCAGGCTCCTTGGTTGACAAATGGGAAGACCCGTACAAGATTGAAGGAGTAGCTGGACATTGAGCATATTGGATTGCCCGACCAGATGGAGGGGTTTTACCCCGGCCATGCAATGCCCAATATTTGAAGATTTCTTACCCTTGAAATTTGTTTCCCTTTTTAGTCAGGACAATTTTAGTCAAGATATTTTCTTAGCTTTGATATTCTATCATTTGTTAATTTTGCAGCGATAAATAAAGGCCCTACACGGGATTCCAGAAATCTAAGCATATGATAATAAGAACATGTGAAAGACGAGCATGATAATAAGAACATGCAATAAAAATATATAAAACTCTCGGGACCATTAATTTAGTAAAATTCCCGAATGGACGGAGAAGCTCAAAGGAGCACGCCAGCCGAGCAAGGTCAATCGACCTTAGCGAAAAGGCAAACCCGACGTATCAGATTCTGGAAAATGGTTCAGGGCACCACCGGGAAAAACCCGGTGAGATGCGCAGCTGTGTTAAGCAATTTATAAAGCTTAATGATTCGGTAAACCCTTGCGTAGACAAAACTAAAAGACATCCTCAGTGATCTGCGAAAGAACTTGAACATATGATCATGGTGAGCCTTGATGTAATATTTGGGTAGCAACAGAGTATGAAACACAAGTATAAATCTACTTGCCTGTTTTAAGGTGACTCAATTAATAATACTAGTCAGTTTAATAAGATACTTGGCACAGATTGCAGAGCCAGTTTAATAAGATACTTGGCATAAAGAATGAATTAGCCAGTTTAATAATATACTTGGTAAATGAATTGCATTAGCCAGTTTAATGAGATACTTAGCATAAAGACTGAATTAGCCATTTTAATAAGATACTTGGCACGAAGAGATTGCATTAGTTAGTTTAATAAGATACTTGGCATTAGAAAATTGTTCAGAGTAAACGAAACCAAGTGAAATAAGATACTCAGGGAAACTACTTGGGCAACAAAGCTAGCAGTTGAGTAAGATACTTGTCACTGGGCAAAACAAATTCACGACAGCAATTGGACAATGGAATTTTCACTAATTGAATAAACTTACAATTGTGGTATTACATTTTTACAAGTATAGAATTTGTATACACCTACGGGGCCGAAGATTTGGAACTCTTACCGATACTCGGGTCAGGCACCATTTAATACTCATGGGGGAGACTTTCATTTGAAGACCAAGCAATTGTGTCAACCGAGTCATCCATCCATTAGCTATAATCCGTTCCAGGGACCGGGCCAATATCAGACGTTGAACCATCCGCACTAGATTCCTGACTGGCATAGAAGGTCGGGAGAGAATGCTCTAATGGAACCACTAAATGCATAGGATGGGGCTCTTTACCTCGGTTACGATAGTAAGCTCTCCATTCCTTCATTTGAATTCTAAGAGATTCCAAGGAACGGTCCACGTGGTTCTTGATCGACAACTCCCAGTTGGTTCGAGCTTTATCGGTTGTCCGATTCTTGACCTTAAAAAATTAGCCAGTTGGGACTAACCCACGCTGAAATTCTCGAAGGAGAAGGGCGTCATAAGCTGGGATCTTTTGAAGTGATCAACCCCTTGGACCTCAAGTTCCAGTCTAGCCTCCTTAGAGAAGAATTCAACCGTCAATGCTTGGGACGCCAAATCTTCGATTTTCTGCTCATAAGATGACTTGGCCCGATCAGCCTCATGTTCAGCCTTGAGCATCGACTCTTGGGCAGCAAATAATAAATTTTGAAAGAACATTGCTTTCTCTTCTGCTATAGAAGCTCTCTCATCGGTGCTCATTTGCTTGGCTAAGCAATGGTCAGCAAATTCTTGGGCAGAGCTCACCTCTTTTTGATAAGCCGCCTCGACCCGAGCACGGTTATCCTCACTCTCCTTGAGCTGGGTTTCAAGACGCCTTATTCGATCAGCTTGGTGTTGTTGCGCCTGAACCAACTTAGCAAACTTAGCCACCACCTGCAAGGAAGATTAAGTTAAAAATCTAGCAGGTGGTAAGGCCAAATGCGAGGTAAAAGACTTACGTAGCTCGAGCTGTTGAAAATGTTTTGAAGACAATCTGCAGGTGGGCCATCCTTGAAGCGGCTCTAATGATCATCCCCAATGAAGGCCCGATTGGATGACATCACCCCTAGCATATCCTGAGGGGTGGGACAAGGGTCTACCGAGGATTTCGCCCTTGCATATTCCACCTCATGAGGTAAATGATCCCGGTTCAGGTTTGAAGTTTCCGTTTTCTCCATAGACGCTTCGACTTGAACGCTTCAGGAAACTATAATCTCGGTATCTTTATCACTTAATTCGATAAACGATATCACCGGAAGGACTTTATGAGGATGAGTGAGAGAGTCAACTATCTTCCTTTTCTGCCCGAGTACGATAGAACCGAGGTCAACAGTAGGATCTTCCTGACCATCATCTTAGAAGAATCTGAAAAAGCTAGATTCAAAATCTTCTTGTTCACCTGAGGGTTTATCTCTAACCCCGATAACAAACTGCTCGACCGAAACCTCATCAACCCGAGAGTTTGGCTCACCAGACACTTCGCCACCAAAACGATCCCCTTGATCATCTTCATCCTCGGGAAACTCTTGAATATTAGCAGTTCCAATGGGGCCACTTGGAACGCTTGATTCCCTCATGAACGGCTGAATGACCTCCTCGGAACATACTCAGGAATTTGATTAGCTTCATCAAACTCATTCGATTCATCAGGTGGAGCAATTCCCTCCTTGTTTTTGTAAAGGGTTTTTTTTGCTCGCCTGGAGGATTGACTTCACCTGGCGAGCTTGAACGTCACAGACGATGTCTGAGTCATACACTACACACAAGATAAAGAAAGAATCAAGTCAAAAATAGTAATGTATGAAGCAAGAACTATACGTACATCGCCTGCGATAATCTGAAATCTGACTAAAGAAGCCAAGCTCTATCATCTTCTTCTCACTAAAAAGATAGGACTTGCTCCTCTTTTCCAGAGTACACACGGCGGCCCGAGTAAGTCTGGTCAGCTCAGCGTCAGTGAAGACGAGTTTTTTCTTGTTCCATACATCAGGAGAATAGAAAAAACGGGGAACTGTTAGCACCATATGATTCTCCCCAGCCGAGAGAGTAACTTCAAGTCCCAAGTTCCCTTCGGCAAAGAATCAACTGTTCTTCCAATGCTTATTCGACGAAGGAAACCCTTTCACGAAGCCTCTCTTTTCGACATCAGAAGAGGTTTCAACTCCCCGGTTCACTTTTTTCCCTCAGGAACCCAGCAATCTAGCGGATTCGACATAAGAAAATAAGTTCTTGTCCGACTAGATTGCCTTAGTGTATAAAAGTGTCTGATTTCACTAGAAGAAGGTGGCGACAGGTTCATCCGGCTCCACATATGCCACATGCACAT
The DNA here is from genome assembly GCA_032871835.1 of Dipteronia dyeriana. Taxonomy (NCBI): domain Eukaryota; kingdom Viridiplantae; phylum Streptophyta; class Magnoliopsida; order Sapindales; family Sapindaceae; genus Dipteronia; species Dipteronia dyeriana. The sequence goes on from CM065298.1 coordinate 4,141,354, forward strand.
TACAATCTTGTAGCTATTCAGGGCAAGTTGGGCTAAAGCGATCCCTGTTTCAGGCAGAAACCAAGCAATGAACGGTTGGAGAGGAAGAATCATACCACAGCAGAGCATGGTCCCATAAATCGCCACCGTACCCGGAGGTCGGTTCCATACAGGTTTATCACCAGCAGGAATCAATATGACCGAGTCATCTAGGTCAAACCGAGCACGATACTTCCCAATTTCATCTTCCCTGACCACATTCGGCTCGGCATAATATCCACTCGGGTGGTCAAGAGAAAAAAGGATACTATAAAGGAGGATTTGATGACGTAGGCGACGCATCATGAGACGCACAAGTCGCTTCTCATAAATACTAATAGGGGAATGAGGCGGTGGAAAGACACGTGCCAAGAAAAGAACTGACCAAGCCGTCAAAATCTCGAAACCTCACAATCATTGAGATTTCGCGTGAAAGAATTTACGTGGTAGCCATTAAGACACGTCATTACTACAAGGCATTTACTCTGGTGTTAATGAAGCACAAAAGATTAAAGGATCGATTAAAATACTTTTGCCAGGAACAATTTCTCACTCGGTAAAAATATTTTAAAGGGGTATTGTTATACTGACAAGGTAGAAAGTCCTTTAAAAATTGCCAGATAGGCATCCGAGCATACATCTGGAAAATACTCATCAAGACCCGAGTAAGCCTGAACACTAGTACTCGGCACGCTGTGTCTTACTCGGGACAGGGTATCTAGCATATAATGCTCTACTCGGGATAATACAGAAAACCCGAATAAAATCCAAACAAGCGACTCACATACGTGGGCGAACCAGAAGTCATACTCTGAAATGCAAGACAACCACGTCAAGGAGTTTCTAGAAGAATAAATTACCAAACAGGAAACAGATTCCAAATCAGGCAACAACTTTACTTCTTCGAAAAGGCTGCACATTTATAAGGAAATAAGTCCTAAACGGACTATATCACCAGAATTCCATTCGATCTCCAATAAGCAACCAATTATAATTACATACAAATTCTTTCATTACTTTTACAACAAAGATTAGGGTTCTATACATGTATAAATAGACCCATAATCTCGTTATTAGAAAGGAGAAGGGGCAAAAAATATACAAAAAGGTCATAAGAGAGACAAAAGAAATCGAGTGGTGTAATTCTTTATTCAAATAGTGGATTTGGTTTGATTGAGTATTCAACCTCCCGTGGATGTTTCTCCGATCATCGGAGTTTTACCACGTAAACTCGTGTCACAATATTTTATTTTGCATCATTTTTCTCTTTTTCTTTGACAGGTCATAACCAAATCCAAATCTTGTTGACTTTCTCATCAAATCGAGAAATCCAGGTCAACAATTTTAAAGCACTAGATTTATTTATTTCGATTTTATTAAATATGATGTTATCAGAAAAATAGATAAAATATAAGAAAAAAAAATTAAAAAATATATATATAGTTTTAATGATTGAGTTCAATGTGGGTAATTTTAGCCCAAACCGAAGCAATAATGTATATGAGTTCGATGTGGACTGATATGTTGTCATGTGAAACCTAAGTAATGTTGTGCTATGATGATGCATTGGCGGGCGAGCTCCCCGCAAAGCTCATTGTCGTGTAGCTGCCGATGCACCAATGATTGTTACATGCAACTCTAATTTGATCATCATTGTAATATTCTAGACAGGCAGACAGCTGGATCATGATAAGTAGAATTTAGTGTTTTCAATATGGTTTTTGTTGGGTTGTGAATGATGAATCAATAATGCCATGTTACGCTTGAGGCATCGGGGTCGCGCCGTGCAGAATTTTAGTTTACCTCATCGTTTTATTATTTAAATTACTCATGGATTCTTAAGGTTAATTTCAATGAACGATAGAAAAGAAAGAATATTGAGAGACGAACCGAGAAAGAGAGTTAGTTTCACCGTTATAAATACCGATTTGATAGTGAAAATTAAGTTTATGATACACTTCGTGGATGAAGGCCTCCGACAAACAACGTAAAATCTTGTGTCTTTTTAATATTCTTTATTTTCTTTCGTTTGTAATTATTTGATTGCCTTTGGATTTGAATACTCTGTAACAATTTCAAACCATTAATCTTCTTGATTCTCTTGTTAATTTGATTTAACAAAAATGATCAAGCTTAATTAATTTAAGTGACTCAAAGTTAGGCCTGGCAAAACAGGTTCGTGGGTCGGGTTGGATCAAACCCGACACGACCCATTTATTAAATGGGTCGTGTCGGCTCAACCCGTTTAATAAACAGGTTGAACTTCTTAAACCCGATCCAACCCATTCAATAAACGTATAACTCAACCCGACCCATTTAATCCGTTTATAATATATTTGATTTTTTCTATATTAATAATTATTAAAAATATAATATAAATCTAAACTAAAAATATCCTTAAAAAACCAATATAATAACCAAGTAAACTATATCTCAATTTAGACGAGCTACAAAAGGACTATAAAGTTTATACAATCCATAAACGATAGAATATATATAAAAAAACCAAACAATTAAAACTAATAAAAACGATAAATAAAGACCGATAGTTCAACTGCTGAGGTCTTCAAACTTCGTATTCCATAAAATATTGGCAATTACAAGATGAAAGTTAAAACAATGTAAAAATTAGTTATTTATCATTGAACCATAATTGTTATTGCAAGTATTCATCCAATTAATTTTAAGTTACATATTTTCCCTAAACTAATCGTGTCAACCCACCAACCCGTTTATTAAATGGGTTAAACGGATCAACCCGTTTACCAATCCGAACTCATTTAACTCCATCCAACCCAATTCAAATTCGTTGGGTTCGTATTGTGACCCAAATTGTCAGGTCTACTCAAAGTTTCATTAATCAATGTCATCATAATTATTGCACGACGACTATCATGGTTTGGTGGATTAAATCTCCATGTGTTTCTCTTTTGTTAACATTGCGTAATAAGTCAATAATGAAAATGATTAAAATTCGACAAGTCAATAAGTCAATTTGAAATTTTATTACATAAAATTAATTCGAATGACCTTGTAAGGCTTGTATGCACTTAACTCGAAGAACCTTATTGATAGACACCTATAGCATCAATGTAATTGCTAGCACGCCCATGAAAACCAACAATGTCTTGGTCTTTCAGAGGAATGTCAAAATGAGAGCCTTGTGTACCACCAAAAGGTCCGTATTTCTTCTTATTTGTATGAAAACATAGAGATTCAACAACATGTTGCTTCTTATGGGTATGATGAGTCCCACTTATCGATATCAAATATTCTCTCGGCCAGAAGATTGTAATCTGCAAAAATTGTGTAACATTTATTAAAAAAAAAGATAGAAGATGGATCAATGTTACTATCAAAATTTTGTAAGATGACACAGAATACTTACTAGGTCCGTATCTCCACCTTCACCACCAAATCTGTCTGAATATGTGGATTTGCCATTTTTATCGACACTTTTGAAGGAGAGTGAATGAATGACCCGTCCATGACAAATTTTTATCTCTGTGATTGCACCATTTTGTTTATAATTCCATTCTTTCCCTCCTTGGCCTCCAAATGTTCCTGCCTTAACTTCTGTATTCTCAATTTGTCCTTGTCCTGAAGAACTGAACACTTCTGGAAAAGGCTTTATATAGACCCCCAAGGCATCAAAGTAATCACCAACACGGCCATGAAAACCAACAATAATCCCTCCTTTCATATAAAATCTAAAAGGATTGCGGCTTTTAGTGAGACCAAAAGGTCCATAAATTGTTCGGTTTGTGTAGAAACATAGAGATTCGATATCTTTGATAGTATCACGCAGAGTCATACTTATTGATACCAGATATTCTTCAGGCCAGTTGAGCGAGATTACCTATTATAGCATATATATTCATGAAAAAGGTAATAAAAACCTTGTTAGACAAAACAAATTTAACTTTTGTCCTGATTAATCTATATATATATAATATTGAATACCTCATGTCGTTCATTACTAATATCAGATTTCTGTGAATGTTTAACTTCACCATTTTCACCAGAACTTTCAAAGGAGATCCACTTGATAGACTCTTCATTATAACCAATTTTTATCTTTGTTGCACCTTTTAGCATATAACTCCACTCCTCCTCTGTTGATGACCTCGACCAACCCCATGGCCCTACTTTAATACATTCCTCCTGGTTGAAAATAGAACGAATTACCTGCACAAAATAAATTTATCAGTTTCCAAATTAAATCTTAATCAAGTACTTTAAATAAATTTATCAGTTGATTTTGCACCACTTGTCATAATCATAAAAAATGCGTGAAGTATATATGTAAATTTAACATGATATCAAAGTGTTCGACAAACGTACTCTTGAGTTTCGGTTGGGCTCAGGGCTCACATGTAAGAATGAGTCTTAGAGAACCCACATATGAACCCAGAGAGGATCAGATTGAATCTCACACATTTAAAATAAATATAAAAGGTGAGAAAAATGTACATATATTTGTATATCAATGGATGCGAAATGCCAAACCATTCTTTTAGATTGTTAGACTATATATATATGAGAGAGAAAATAAAAAATAGTCATGGGAAACATTAAACTTTTATTTGTAACCACTTTTGAAATTTTATTTGTTAATAGACATTTAAAAAAAAAAAAATCAGTGTATGTCCATAAATTATAAAAATGCCCTGGATTTGATTTTTTCTTTAAAACTGAAAGCAAACTTAAAATCATGACTAAAATCTGGAACCAAACTTGAAATCACGACTAAAAACTTAAAACTTGAAATCTTTGTTTTAAAAAATAAAATTTTGAAACTTAAAATCTTGCTTAAATTGAAGTGTTGAAACTTGAAATCTTGACTAAATTGAAAGTTGAAACTTGAAATGTTCTGGGTTTTTAAGTTTTTCGTTTTCAAATTTTGAAACTTGAAATCTTGCCTAAATTGAAATGTTGAAACTTGAAATCTTGACTGAATTGTAATATTCAAACTTGAAATGTTCTGGGTTTCTAATATTTCGTTTTTTTTTTTCAACAAATCTAATCGCCGGCGGAGGGGGAGCTCGACGGCGTTGCTGGACGGTCGTGAAGCCCAGGCGACGGCACTCCGGCAAGCCGTCGGCGAGGTGTGAGAGAGAAAGGAAAGGAGAGAGAAAGAGAGGTGAGTGAAAGAGAGAGAGAAAGAAGAGAGAGAGCTATTGGGAGAGAGCAGAGAGGTTCGGTGAGAGAGGGAGGAGGCCGGCGACGGTTCGCCGGCCTTCGCAAGGTTGCCGGCGACGGTTCGCCGGTACACTGCCGCCGGGAGAGAGAGATCGGGGAGAGAGAGAGGAAAGGAGAGAGAAAAAAAAAGAGAAAAAATGTTTGGGGATGGTTTTTATATGGGGGCATTCAAGTAATTTCTCAAAAAAGTGATAATTAATAAATAAATTTTCGTATGTGGTTAAAAACAAAATTTCCATAATAGTTGTAATTATTTTTAACAATTTCCACTATATATATATAATGGAAGATCAAAGTATATTTGAATTCTTCTCCGTGAAAATATTGAGTTGGTATATTCAGAATCCTAAAAAGATTACTGGGTGAATAAGAAATTGAATCTAACAGTAAACTCAGTGTATAGGGAAAAATATGAATCTCACATCGATGAGGAAAAACAATTATATAGTAGCTTATAAGATGTATGAAGCATAGTAGCCCCCAACGCCCCAATATTGGTTTTGCTATTAGAACCAAAAATAAATAAATGAAAGGACGATTGGTAACCTTGGTATTGGGTTTCACAGCTTGTGCTTGGCTTGAATTAGGACCCAACAAGTCTGTAGAATGCTTTACATAAACTCCAAGAGTTCCATGTATCCATGCCTCTTCTGTCAGTACTCTTCCATAAAAACCAACAATGACTCTCCCTTTCATAGGAAATTCAAAAGGTGTGCCTACCACGTACCCATATGGCCCGTATTTTTGCCGATTTGTATGGAAGCATAGAGATGAGAAATAATAAGCTACTGCACCCCGATAATAAGTCCCACTTAATGACGTAAAATATTCTTCGGGAAAGTCGAGTTTAATCTGTTGTGTGCTAAACATTTAAGGAAAAATTATATATATAATAAAAGGATATAAAAATTAGAAGACAAAATAGACAATCGAAACATCATAATTAAGATAAAATGATTAAGAGAGCTGTTGTGGTGGTAGCCAGTCCCATCCCTTTTAAGTTAAATTTTGAAAATGTGGCAGATAAAGCTGATCATAGAGGGAAGGCTGTCTTTAGAAAGATGGATGCTGGTTCAACATCAATCAGAGTCTTTTGAAGTTGATTTGGGCCAAGAGGAGAAGCTAAGGGGTGAAGGTCCATCTGAGGGGAAGTTAAGGGATGAAGTGGTCATTGATGGCACATTGTCGGAAATTTCTTTAGATGTTATAGGCAGTGCCACAGTTGGTGTTGAGGCTGTTTTGGTTTGACCTCCAGGCCTATTTCAGGCTGATAGAACCGAGCTTATTTTCCATTCAGAAGGAGTCTCGAAAAAAAGAAGAGGGAGAAAAAGTAGTCTTTCGATGAAAAAGCACAACTTGATTCTAGGGAGTTCCGAATCCTGAGCGTATTAATTTTGTGGCATTGAATTTTGAGAACAAAGTTGTTAAGGTGCTTGAAAAGGGTATGGCTCTAGGATTCAACTTCTACGGTAAAAAAAAAAAGAGTTGTTAGAGATTATCGTCAATAGGAAGGAGTGGAACGATAATAGGTTTTGGGATTTGGTGAGAAGATTGGTGCTCGAACACAAGTCTACCGAGTGACGGTTGTTCTGTTGTGTTGTGTTTTCTCTTGGGTGTTGGTGTTGTTTGGGCTTGTTAGGCAGCATTTTGTGATGGGTTTGAGTTGTTTGTTGTAGTTTATTTTTTGATCCTTGCTCTGGCTGTGTGGTTAACCCCTTTTTGTTTCTTACTTTCAGCCTCCATACCTCTTATCAATAAAATTGTTGTTCAAAAAAAAAGAAATACTTACCTTGTACACTTCTTCATAATGACGGCCAAAAGTATCCGAATACTCAACATTACCGTGTTCTTCGACTCCTTTAAAGTCGAACGAAACAACAGCATATCCGTCACAAGTGATTATTATCTCTGTGATCGCGCCCTTTGATATAAAGCTCCATTCCCTTCCTTTCTGATCACCCAATGGCCCAATCTGAAATGCTTCAAGCTCATTACAACAACGCTCGAAAGAAATTGAAGCCTTTTCTACCATTTTCTTAATTTCTAAATAGAGAGATCGATCAATCTGGCTAATTGATCAGAGAAGTTGGTAGCAATTAGTATATATATATATATATATATATATATATATATATATATATCCCACTTGTAGCAAGTCTTCTTAATTAATTAGTAAGTTAATAAATTAACAACTTAATCACAGTCTTAATTTAATTAGTCTATTTGCCAATTGTATTATTTAATTTGCACACTACCTCCAATTGTATTAGAACCCTCACATTATTTCGTAACAACTTGTTGATCTCTCACATAGTCACATGACACTCCCTCGGTAAGAAGCGATGACAAAATTGCTCAGACGGGTAGACTACACTATCTCGTTAACGTTTTTAAGGGTTATTTTTGTCGGTGTTGACCATCTAAGACCATGTGGTCCTCCATTATGTTATCACGATTGAAGGACTTTTTCCAATTTGCATATTTATTTTGGCTTAATATATACTTCTTGTAGCTTTTATTTATATCCCACTTGTAACAAGTCTTTTTATATTAATATAATTAAGTACATTAGAAAAAATTAATTCAAACTTAATCACTTGCAATCTTTATTCAATTAATCAATTCGTTAATATTAAATTATTTAATTTGAACATTATTATAAATTAATTTGAGATTGACGAGTTAGGGTTTAGACAAATAATTCCTAAATCTATACCTTGAATCCTACCAATAATAAATGTTGACATTTACACAATGTTTTAGTATGTATTAGACGATTGTCGTACGGTAGACTGACGTCTAATGTTTAGACCGATTAATCTAACTTAGGCGCCGTCTAGACGGTGAGTTTTTTTTTTCACTGTTTTATACTTCTATCTTTGGCTCTTTGCTACCCTATTTTTATTTATTTATTTATTTATTTTTAATTTATATTTTAACACTAACTTAGTGGGGCACATATTATAGTTGGATCCCACTAGAGGTGGAAAAACGGGCAGGGCCTTGGCGAGCTGCCCGGCCCGGCCCGGTTCGGTCCTGGGCCCGGGCCAATCAGACCCAAGCCTGTTAAGCTGGCAATCCAGGTTGGGTCTAGGGTGCATGGCCTGCGGGCCGGGCCGGTCCGACCTGTTGGAATTCAAATTTTGATTCTTTTTAATTTGAATTTTAAAATTTTAAATTTGAATTGAGGGTGGCTTTTATAATTATCCAGAAGTTGTTGTTGACCATTGGAGGTAAAAAAAAAAGCCCAAAACTTTTAAAAATTATATATATTCTTAAATCCTTTACAATTATTTCCAATTATACCCTAATCTAACATTTTCTTATAAATACCCCCACAACCCTCACCACATTCTCTACATTTTCACTTCCCTACTCTCTTATTCTTTCTATTCTCTACAATCTCCAACATCTCTCACTCTCTCTTTCAACTATTTTGTAATTTATTTTATTTATTTAATAAATTATATTATTATATACTATATACTATTACACTAATATACTAATACTATATTACTATATACTATTATAGTCTCTATATATTCTAAGGCTCTTACTCAAAAGTATTGTCTTATATATTATATACTGTATACTATTATAGTCTCTACATATATATACACCATTCAGATCGTATCGGGTTTGAATAATGTGTTCCTCCCCGAACTTCAATTCGAATAATTAAGTGTCCTATTAAAAAAAAATACAACTTGATTCCTCGAGATCCCTACTAAAGCAACATTAGATATTAAGTGTTTCTTTAGTAGCTGGCAACATGTGCAATGCTAATGTGCAGCAAGTAGCAACATGGGATTGTTAATGTTTATTATTTAAGCAATTTATGGGTGTATTTTCATTGAAAATGTCGATGTAATAAAACAGAAAAAAATATTAAATTTTCACAACAAGACAGTATCATGAGGATTCTTTATTTTTATTTTTGAACAGCAGATATTTTATTAAGGCAAAGAGCCACAAACGCCAAAGGCAGGAGAGACAAACAGAAAACCAAACAGCAAAAGAGCAAAAGAAAACACAAAAGATAGCAATATAACACAACCCAGAAATCCGGGGACAGAGCAAGCAAAACACAAAGCCACACTCCCAAACAAACACAGACTCAACCCTAAAAGAAACTAAATAAACAGGAGAGACTCCTTTATTTTAATTTCGAAAACGACCTTAATAAAATCACATTGATTTTTATGAATTTTGTATTGGAAAAATTCCATCATGTGGGGCCAAACATGTAAATATTAAATGTGTTATATTATTTTTTGGTTAAACCTAAATTAAAGTAGTCTAATTAAGATTAAAGTTTTAAGGCTAAAGGGTATAATTGTCATTGAATTAATATGTAGATACCAGAGTACTATTTCTAATTTGATGAGGGACCAAATTAGAAATAGCAAAACATATAATAATATGTTTACTATATATAGGGTTATGGTCCCTAAGGGTGCGTTTGGCATGGAGATGAGACTGGACTGGAATGGACAGAACTGGACATGCTGTTCTATATTGTGTTTGGAAGGTCTGGACAAAACCGTAAACTGTACTGTTATGCGTTTGGTATAACTGGGACAGGACGGAACAAGAGATTCAAATGACTAGAGTACTGCTCTTATATATATAACAACAAAGACTATATGATATATAACATTAAATATATATATATATAATATTAAAGATTACAATATGTACAATAAATTATATATATATATATATTATTGTATAGATAATAATATTATTATATACATAATTTATTATATATAATAATAAAAGATAATATTATATTATATATATATATATATATATATATATATATTATATTACAATATATATAGATATTATGTATTATATATATATATATATATATATATATATATATATATAATTATAATATATATAATATAATATATTGGAAATGATTGTAATTGTTTGAAAATTTAAAAGGTAAATTGGTCTTTTTGACACTTGTCCCATGTCATGGGACAAATTGTCCTAAGGTTTTAGGTAGACGTGTCGGAGGTTTGGTTCGAACGGGTGAATCAAACCTGAAAAAACCATAATCGAGCCGTCATTTAAGGTTCTGAACCTAAACCGGAATTGGACCTGAACCGTGCATTGTAGCGGTTTTGGTTCCACAAAAACAATTTAAAAAATAAAATTGACTGAACCGTTGGACGCCCAACGGTCTGCTGACGAAATGAGCATGAAAAGTACTTTCCAATCTTGGCTATGATAGCCAAACAAATCTTTTCAACACCAGTTTCTACAATAGCGGTGGAATAACAATCCAGTGCCGGTGAAAATATTTTGGACTCCAGACATTCGCTCTTAAGTCCAAAATCAATTCAGATACAAGCTTGTGTAGATGATTGAACAAAAGCAGAATATAGACAACAAGAAATCGATCAGGAGGAACAACAAGAAATCGATCAGGAGGAACCCTACGATTTCTTCAAAGATGACCAACTGACACCGGAAGTGGAACGGATGATCAGAACAACGTTTTGTCCATATCTCCACGTCATCACCCAACTGGCCAACTTGAAATAAAAGGTAAAAGAACTACGTGGCATTTGATTCCTCTAAAGTCCCCTAAGAGGATACGTAGGCAACTTAATAGTGGTAAAAATTAAGTGTAATGCCAAATTTTCATTTATTTAGTTTTATTTTAATTTTTTAATTTGTTATTTATTTTAGTTCAAAAAAAAATAGGCGACCCAATAACATGAATTTACAATTTTACCTTTACATAAGTAATATTTTATAGCAAAAAACAAAACTCAGACCATCAGAACCATCGGAACCGGCCAGAACCGATTCCGATTCCGATTCCGATTCTGGTTCAGATTCCTCTAGAATCGGAACCGACGACATGTCTAGTTTTAGGTGGGACAATTTTTTATGATTTCCGTCCCACCTTATCCTGTCATGTCCCATACTAAGGACGTGTCAAACGTTGGACAAGAACAAACTGGCATACCTTGTCCCGTCTTATCCCATGCTAAGGACGCATCAAACGTTGGACTAGAACAAAATGTCCTACATTGTATTGTCTTGTCCCGCATACCAAATGCACCCTAAATTACACGACTACTTTTTGGCTTTTCTGTATCTCCATCAGTAGGAAAGAGAGAACACTTTTGTGTCCTAGGGATCATGATAATTTGGAAGATCTCAACCCGTCTACCAATCTCTGGCAATGGATTCAGGTATGCTTCCACTCTCGATTTACTTATTTTTCTCAAAATTGACATGGGTCAATAGCATGTATTTAGGGTTTGATTAATCATGATATAGAAACATGTTTAGGTTAAACTTTTGGTTGAATTATGTGCTTATGCATGTTAGATTATGTGTTAATCAAATCCTTACATTTTGATCTAAGTTTTTGTGTAGATGATAAGTTTATTAAAATTTACACATGAATAAAACTTGAAATTTTTTAAAGCATTAGATTTATTCAATATGAGGTCATTGGAAAAATTGACGAAATATAGGAAAATTCAAAAAACAAAAATACTTTTAATGCTTGAAAAAAATTATTATTCATAGATAGATTTTAATGAACTTATAATCCATAAAAAAATCATAAAAATCAATGTAATATTATCAAGGTCCTTACTGAAATCAAAATAATGGATCTTTATGAGAGACTCATTCATATATCTATATATATATATATATATATATATATATATATATACACACACACACACACACACATCAATGCATGTTACAACTCAATAGACTAGTCTTTTAGATTACAAGATGTTTGGAAATACCTTTTTATCGGGTAGGATTCATTCTCATCTTCTTTAATTTCACATGTGGGTATTCTAACAATTTTAACCCAAACTGAACCAATAATGCATATATGAGTTCGATGTGGACCGATGTGTTGGCATGTGAAACCTAAGTAAGTAATGTTGTGCTACGATGATGCGTCGAGTTCAAGCTCCCCGCAAAGCTCATTGTGGTCGAGTTGTTGATGCATCAATGATTGTTACATGCAACTCTAATTTGGTTATCATTGTAATATTGTAGACAACTTGACCAATGTGTTTTCTATATGGTTTTTGTTGGGTTGTGAATGTTGAATCAATAATGCCATGTTATGCTTGAAGCATCGTGGTCGTGCAGAATTTTAGTTTCGTGTCTTATTTAGGATTGATTTCCTGTTTTATTTAGGAGTAATTGTTTTATCTCATCGTTTCATTATTTAAACTACTCATGTATTCTTAAGATTTCAATGCACGAAAGAAAAGAAAGAATATTGAGATCCAAATTGAGAAAAAGAGTTAGTTTCACCATTATAAACACCGATTTGATAGTGGAAGTTGAGTGTTTGGTGCACTTCGTAGATGTAGGTTTCCAACAAACAACGTAAAACCTTGTGTCTCTTTATTATTCTTTATTTTCTTACATTTATGATTGTTTGATTGCCTTTGGATTAGCATATTTTGTAACAATTTCACACCATTAATCTTCTTGATTCTCTTGTTAATTTTTTTTTTTGAAAGGTAATATTATTCAAAGGCACCAGCCAGCACCAAAATAACACCAGAAACACAAACTAACAAGAAGGAACATGAAGACAAAGGCAAACACCCCAAAACAGAGGGCCACGCCATAGACATCAACAAAACGAAAAAAACAAAAAAATAAGAGCAGGCAACAACAAGCCACAACGAACACCACAAGAGAAAACGTAAAAACCACAAGGCTAATGGCAATTACAAATCACTCTAAGAAAGAGCATTTCTGAAACCTCTAGACCTCTTTTTTGCAAGATGATCCATGAAGGAGTAGTAGTCCCTAGAGTAGTAAACCATAGAGACCTGACCTCCATTCCTCAACACATCATGGATAATGAAAGTGGTTTGAGCATGATCGGTATGTATGAAAGCTTCATTGTTGATCCAAGATACCGTGACCTGAGAGTCGCTAGAAAGAGCTACCAACTCTGTTATGGAGATACACAGCTCACATGCTCTTTCTATCACGAAAAGCTCAACTGTAATGGCATCTTGGCAACCCACATAATCCGAAAAGATACAATAGAACTTTCCTAAACGATTCCGAAGAAGGCCTCCAATACCAGTCGGGCTCAGAGAGCCTCTCGCCGACCCATCTACATTGAAACATAATGAATTCAAGAAGGGAGGGAACCAATCTATCGTCCTTGGAATTTTCCTTCTTTTTTTTTACTCTGTACAACTGTTGACGATGATTTTTGGACCTTGTAGGATTGATCACGCGTCTAACAGGTTTTTGTAGATTGTTGAAAATGTTATGGAGAAAATAGAAAAAAGAGAAAAGCATTCACACATAAGTTCACGTGGTAAAACCCCAAGGTGGGGAAACATCCACGGTTGCCGGTGACAACGAGAAGAATTCACTATAGTATAATGATTACACACTCAATCTCTCATGTTTGGTGTATCTCTCTCGTTTGTGTATCTTTTCTATGGGTGGTTATATATTTTTTAAAATAAGATTATGGGTCTATTTATATGTACATAGAACCCTAATCTTGTTACACAAATAAGGAAAGGTGAAAGTGTTTAATTAGAACTGGTTACTTGTTGAAGTCGTCTTTGTCTTCTTTCCAGTTTCGGAGATCTTATGTATTTGAATTAGAGTTTTCGTAGGATTCTAGTTAAATAGTCCTTTTAGGACTTATTTCCAGACCGGTATGCAATCTTCTGGAAGAGTAGATTTGTTACTTGATTTGGACTCGTTTCCTATTTGGTGTTTATCCTTCTGGAAGTTTTGAGTTCTTTCTTGAATAGAATTCTTTAACACTGAAGAGGAAATAATGATATTTCCTTATTGGAGTGTAATTCTAGATTCCTTGTTTAAGTAAGACAATTCTTCTTCGTATTTGAGTCGTAATTGTCTTTATTGTCTCTTACGCGATGTCTATCTGTTCAATTGTCTAATCATGACCAAAATGCTTTTATCCCATCGGATGGTCCCGACCAAGTCACCTCTACCCGATCGGCTTCCCCGACCAAGTTATTTGTACCCGATCGGTTAGCCTCTTCAACCATCTTGGGTAATCTCGACTTGGCCTTGAGATCATCTATTAATTATCTTGAGTTGATCTTTTCTGATTCTTGTGACGTGGCATATCTAATCATGCTAACTTGTCATACTATCAAAAAGTCCCTATAACAATACCCCTTCAAATTCGCAAGATGAGCTCTTGACGGCTCAACGAATGGGGATTTGAATAGTTTTGATTTTTTAACACTTCTAATATTATCGTTTTAACCCGATCAAGTACATACGTCGAAGTCATAAGACCATTAGACAACTTCTCTCAACTGGAGTTATCTCGATTGACTATGTAAAGTCAAAAGATAACATTATGGATCCGCTAACCAAAAGGTTAAATAGATAGTTAGTTGAGACATCATCGATGGACATCATCGAGGGGAATGAGACTAAAGCCAATGAAATAAAAGTCGATACAATAGAAACCCAACCTAGTTGACTGGAGATCCCAAGATCTAGGTTCAATGGGACAACTAAGTTGTAAGTGTAAGGTCCATATCATTCAAGCCCAATAAAGGCCCAAATTGAAAAGAAAAAAATTGAAAAGTGAGTAGGTGAGTAAGCATTTGTAGCTTGTCTGGTTGACAGACAGCTGTGACCTTAGATAACTAGTTCACAACTTTAGTTGTGTCGATCCACATCTACATATACAAAGGAGGATAAACATTATATTAGAGCTAAAAAGTAGTGGAATCAAGTAGAAGAAAGGAAAGACAAGGAAGACAAGGGAAAAGAAGTCAGTGGAGTATCATGTGATTTTTAGATTTTTGGTTGATTTCTTCTTGAATTCAACAGATTCTAATTTAGATTTTGTGCGACTGTTAGGGAAAGAATACGAAATAGATGAATCTAGAATACTTTGTCTGAATTAAGCTTGACGTCTAAGTTGTGAGTGAAAAAGTTTTCACTTTTGTTCTTAACTCAAAAGTTGACAGATTTATGCTTAAAATTAATTGCCAACAAATCATTTAAGCGTTTTATTTCTTTGATGATTTATGGTGATTAAACAGAGAACTGTAAGTATGTTTTATGCTTATATTAGTACTCAAAAATATTCGTTATATTACTTTTATAAATATTGAGAACAGATTATGATTGATTTCATAAAAGCACCATGTCTGTACCCTTCCCCAGTTATGGTTATTGTTGGCTTTTGGGGACGTTCTACACATGTGTATGTGAGATGAGTTGATCTACACGTGTATGACAAATGTTATTCCCAACTCTGCGTATGCATAAAGTGATTCGGTGTACGTATTGAAGATATCTATGGGTACTAATTTGGTGCAGATTAAGATTTTATAAATTATATTGTTCTTGATCAGAAAAGAATTGTGCATCAGTTTATTAAATGAGATTGTAGATATATTATCTTCAACTACCCAATTATGTTATGGTTATGGGATTATTTGACATGATGCAATAATATTTAGTATGTTTTATTTGATGCATATATTATGTTTTTTTTTTAAGTTTTCACTCACTCATTGTTATGTTAGCGCTCATCCTTTTACCTTTAAAATGTTTTCCAGGTAGCTGCTCGATTGTACAGACTCTTCATTTTTAAGGTGGGTCACTCGGTGACATCATGAAGTACAAGTCGCATATTTTGATTCTCATGTTGTACATAATTTGAGATGCATGGTAAGACATGGTCGGAACATGGTCGGAACATGGTCGGAACGTGGTCGGAATGTGGTCGGATTTCTTACTCAGCCATGTTCGGTTTTGCTTAGTCGGTCGTGTTCGGATTTCCTACTGGGATTTCTGGTAGGTTTTTTTAAAAAAAAGTAGTCGGATTTTGTCTGGTCGGGATTTCGACTGACAGTTT
This sequence comes from Dipteronia dyeriana, assembly GCA_032871835.1. Classification (NCBI taxonomy): domain Eukaryota; kingdom Viridiplantae; phylum Streptophyta; class Magnoliopsida; order Sapindales; family Sapindaceae; genus Dipteronia; species Dipteronia dyeriana. Next base: position 4,157,474 of record CM065298.1, read on the forward strand.
TTGTAATGAATGAAAATGGCAATAAAAGACTTGTAGTTATGTACATTTTGTATTTTACATTATATATATATATATATATATATATATATATATATATATATATATATATGTTTCAAAGAGCAAGTATTTTCTATGAAATTTTAGTTTAAAATTCATTTATCATGTCAGCAAAAAGTACAGCTCACAGGAACTCCCTCGTACTCAAGAGAGGAGTCGGGGTGGGTTCTATTAGTAAGACTTAGTTGGATCACTGTGGGGGGTTACCCTCTAATCCATTCCTATGATGAAACAGTGATGTCCGTAAGGAAAATGTTAAACTATGGTTTTTAATGATTATTATGCATCTGAATTCCATGCACTGGAAATTTGAACAGAGTAATACGGGTTACTCTTAATTAAGAAATCACCTATGTAAGAGAGAAGTTGGGTCGCTACTAAAAGAGAATAGTAAAGGGCTATATTCTCTAGTGACTCACACAGAACCAGGCGCATGTTCATGGCCAAAACGAACATAACAATGAGAACCAAATTGGGTCTAGAAGATGCCTATGTGAGGTATGTTATCGTTTACATAAAACGGCAGAACAGTTCAAGGATATCGTATCTACTGATCAGCCAGTAAAGTAAGCATTCATTTACAAATGAAGGTTAAAATGATAACACCTACCTATCCTATGCAGGTTTTGACAGTTTGAACTTACCTTTAGTCTTCTCTCATGTCTCACAGGTCAATTTTTCATTCATGTGGGGGATTGTTGGAAAATTTGTGACAAACTACCGGTTTGAGAGGGTTATTTGAGTATGATCAGTTTCATGAAAATTAAATATCAATGTATATTCGAATTCTCCTTCATGAGAGCTTCGAAGTGGTATACTCAAACTCACAAATCGATTAATGGATGAATGAGAAATTGAGTCTTAAAGTGAGCTCATTGTATAGGGAAAGTGAGCTCATTGTGTAGGGAAAGTGAGCTCATTGGTTGGGTAAAACACTTATATATAGTATGTAAATAGTTGTGTGATAGTAGTTTATCAACATATGTGAGGGCACGTCCTACGTACATGAATAACGCTCCGGTTGGACCGTGAGAGTACAACCGAATTTTTGCTACTATTTTTAATTTAATTTTTCCTAAATCATTATTGACAAGAAAAGAATTAATTATTTTCCCTAAGACAAATGTTTTAAATGAATGATATGGAAAAAGGGTAATTTCCACTTTGATTAAGGGAGTTAATTGAATTAAGGAAATAGTTGATTTCCGTTTTGAATATTGATACTTACTTGATCACTAAGTAATTAGAATCACTGATCAATTTTGGATTCTGATACTTACTTAATCACTACGTGATCAGAATCAATGATCAATCAGGAATAAATCTTTTAGAAGATTATTCTTTAGTTAAATTTCCTTTATCATTTAAAACGTTGTTATCAAGTAGTTTTCAAATCAATCTCAACTATATACAATAACCCTAGTCTACACTTCATAAGACACATTCTTAGAATCATGAAACTAACAAGAGCAATAGTTATTCTCTTTTCTTCTTCTTCTCTTTTTGTGTTTGGTAAGTTTGAACCTAATTAGAGTTCGTTGAAAGTAGTTGTGATTCGCACTTCCATTGTTGAATCGTTGTATCTTGGGAGACAATTGTTATATACATACGGTGTTTTATACGATGAAATTGTCTTAAGGTTCAAGCCTTGGTAATTGTAAATATTTATCCCATCTTTTGCGATAAAATTCCAAAATGTGGGAAGCACTCTTCCAAATAGGGGATCAGCCGGCTATCCGGTCCCTGCAACAGTTGTAATTCAAAAAAAAAAAAAATATTACACTTATTAAGTTTCACGATTGTTGATTATATTTAACAACTGACAATGTAAATCTGGAATCACCACCCACGGCACCCAGTGTGGTTCAAGCCTGCGATGGTATTTCAAAAGGAAATGTATATTTGAACGGAAGTTGAGATGGCACAAAGCAAGGCTGAGGTATTTAATTATTTTTGTAAGAAAAAAATATTTTCATTTTTTACCTAAAAGAATTAAATTCAAAAACAATTTTTTTCAAGGAAAATTCAAAGGCAATTAAAAATTACTTTTACTTGATAATTTACAAATTTTCCATATATTTTAATTTTATCAAACTAAATTTGATAGAAACAATAGTGACATAACCTCTTTTGATTGACACCCAAATACATCAAAATTTCGATTTCAATCTCGGATCATTCCATAAATATAAAATAGACAAATTCACTGTTCTCTGCTTCATTTGGTAAAGTATGAACAAACATGCATGATTTTTTTTTTTTTTTAAAGATAACTTAGACATCTCCAATGGAATCCCAATGTGTAGGTCAATTGACAAATAGATACCGATTAACAATTATTGACACAAATAAGGTTTGGGTGAGAGACAATTAGATGGAAAAAAATTATTATTCTGCTATATCCCCTATGTAAGTAATAGATCTCCGGTAACATCTAAAAGCAAAAGGATAAATTTGTCTTTTTAAGGGGGCGGGGGGTGTAGCCGTCCCTAACCACTCCTTCGTTCGTAGCCCAAGGAGGCGGTGGCACCTCTGTTATTATTTTGACTTTGATTTTGATTATTAATTTGATGTTGGTGGTTCCAATTAGCTAGCATATACTGAAAGCTGTATTTTGTAACTGAAAACTATCAAAAATTTATTACATAATTAACCAATATAATTTTTGTTTTGTAATTTTTAAATTAAACAAAAGTAACACATCAAAAATTAATTCAAAAAAATATATCAAAAAATGAATTAATCAAAACTAAACTCTTAAATTATAAATAAATAATTACAATATATATATATATATATATATTACTATATAATAAAAATATAACTGTATATATTATATTAATATATATATATATATACATATTATCATAATATAATATATATATATATATATATATATATATATATATAATATTATTACAAATAAATTATACTATTACATATTATTTTATATGCTAAATATTATTATATTTTTATATTATATTATATATAAGTATATATATAATATCAAATATTATATATTATAATATTATATATATATATATTATTGAATGAATGTTTTTAGTTCTAGTTGGAAATAAATTATTCTGGAATATATATATGGGCACTTTGGTCATTTAAAAATCTTATTCCGTCTTATCCTAACCATATGAAACGCATAATAAAACTAAATGAAACAAAATGAAAATCAAAATATTTTTTTATATGAAAAAGTGAAAAACAAAATTAAAAACAAAAACAAAAAACGAAAAACAAGTATTTTGTGTTTTTTAAATCTTTCACTTTTAACGCTGATTTTGTTTTTCATTTTTTTTTTCGCTTTTTGAAAATAAAATGAAAAACGATTAACGAACACGTTTTCGAAATCGTTTTTGAAACATATAAACGAAAACGGACTGCAAAACAGCTGCATGACGGGACCTAATTTTCAATCTCATGTTTCATCCGATTTCCTTTTTTTCCTGTTTGACCACATTTAACTTAAAATTAAAAATAATCATATAAATACAATTAAATAAAATCCAAATATCCAATCCAAAATAAATACAAGTACTCAAATTATTACACGATAAAAATTAAAAAAATTTAAATAAAATTAAATCATTAAATTTAAGTTAATTAAATATAATTTAATTATACAACATTTAAAACATTTAAAACATTAAAGTTTGTAATTTAAAACATGTTTGGGGAAAATGGCGATTGGGAACCTCCCCATCCCCACCCCCCATTTAGATTTGGGGTGAAATTCTGCCACCTTTGCATATGAGACACCAAGGAGCTGAAAAACGTTTTAATTTAATCTTCCAATAGGTTCCACAATATCACTCAATTGGGCATTACTCGTGCAACGATATATTTAGCTTAATCTGAAAATCAAATTCCATATAAACAGTTATAATTTTTCTGGTGCAAATCGTCAAAGAAGTCACATTTGAAGCTAGTTAGAAAAGTTTTTTTTTTTTTAACAGCAATTTTATGAACAAAGAAAAGGCAGAAGTCCAACAAAGCTAGCCAATTAGGAACAAACCAAAGAAATAAAGACAAGAAGTCAAAACAAGAACCCTCTAAATCGAGCAACAATCTGGCCAAACAAACAACACGTCCCAAGCAGGAAACTCATGAAAACTCCCACACCAGCTTGTCCTTCCCCATATTGGACCCGACTTCGTGAGATTATCAGTAAAGGAGTTGGTTGATCTTGTACTAAAGATAACGAATATCACATATTGAAAATATAGAAACTAGAGATTGGTATATATATAAACATATCGGTGAATGTCATGACTCGGTAGATTAGTCTTTTGGATCGTAAAGCTATCCACCAATTTTTACATACCTTGTATGCAGTGCTTAACTCGAAGGACCCTTTTGATAGACCCCTATAGCATCAACGTAATTGCTAGCACGCCCATGAAAACCAACAATGGCTTGATATTTCAGAGGAAGGTCAAAAGGAGAGCCTTGTATACAACCAAAAGGCCCGTATTTTTTCTTGTTTGTATGGAAACATAGAGATTCGATAACATGTTGCTTCTTAATAAAGGTATTATGAGTCCCACTTATCGATGTCAAATATTCTCTAGGCCAGTCAATTATAATCTGTAAAGTGTGTAAAATTTATAAGAAAAAATAGATGATCAAAACTAACAATACAATCAACATTTTGTAAGACGACAAAGAATACTTACTAGGGAGGAAACTCCGCCTTCACCACCAAATCTACCTGAATCCTCACACTTTCCAGTTTGATCTACACTTTTGAAGGATAGCGAATCAATGACCCATCCATGACTAATTGTTATCTCTGTGATTGCACCGTTGGGTTTATAACTCCACTCCTTCCCTCCTTCTCCTCCAAATAATCCTGCCTTGACACTAGTGTTCTCAATTTGTCCTTGGCTTGAAAAACTGAACAATTCCGAAAAAGGCGTTATATAGACTCCTAAGGCATCAAAGTAATCGCCAACACGTCCATGAAAACCAACAATAATACCTCCTTTCATGTAAAATCTAAAAGGATTTGGGCCTTTCATGATACCAAAAGGTCCATATATCGTTCGGTTTGTATAAAAGCATAGAGATTCAATGTCATGGATGGGAGTACGTAGAGTCCCACTTATTGATACCATATATTCTTCAGACCAATTGAGTAAGATCACCTACATTACATTTTGTCATGTATAAGAGCGTTCCAATGCTACGCTAAATTATTATGTCAATGTTATAATTTAATAAATATTACAAAAACCATACTTCAATGCAACGATAAATGTTGTACCAAATTTAACATATATTATACTGTGTGTTAATTTTGACACACGGTATATAGTATATATTAAATTTGACACAACAATAAATTTTATTTTTTAATTATAAAAATTTCATTATATATTTTTTAAATATTTAAAATAATTTAAATTTAATGTATATTAATGATATTTCATTTACAATTATTCTATAAATGTATTAATGGTAAACATTAACTTTTATAGTTTTATAAAACAATAAAAATAACATTTTAAATAGAAACGTTTATAGGAGTAAAATGTTAAATTGATGTATCAAATATAACATTTTATTTATTTTTTTATCAAATTTGACATTTACAAGTGATACATACATAAAAGATGGTCTAATCATATAAAAATGAACAATAATGAGATAATCAATACCTTATAAGATAAAACAAAAGGTAGCAAAGGAAAATATACCTCATGCTTTTCATCATTAGTTTTAGATTTTCGTGAATGTTTAACTTCACCCCTTTTATCAGAACTTTTGAAGGAGATGGATTTGATAAAATCTCCATTATAACCGATTTTTATCTCTGTAATTGCTCCACCTTTTAGCATATAACTCCATTGCTTCTCTGTTGTGGACCTTGACCAACCCCATGGCCCTACCTTAATACAATTTTCCTGCTTGAAACCAACCTGCACCAGATAATAATAACGGTTCATGCTACAGTACAAGTTCTCTGTATAGATACAGAAGCGATTATTATGATTAAATGTAGATTGATCGATCAATCGGTGACCTTGTCCTTGGGTTTCACAACTTGTACTCGGCTTGAATTAGAACCCAACATGTCTGTAGAATGCTTGACATAAACTCCTAGAGTTCCACATGTCCATTTCTGTTCTATCAGTACACCTCCATAAAAACCAACAATGACTCTCCCTTCCATAGCAAACTCAAAAGGAGTGCCACTCACATAGCCAAAAGGTCCATATTTTTTCCGATTTGTATGAAAGCATAGAGATGAAAAATAATAAGCTGCTGCACCCAGATAATAAGTCCCACTTAATGACGTAAAATATTCTTCAGGCCAGTCGAGCATAACCTATTATCAAACATATAAAGGAAAAAATATATATAATAATAAATAGAACACACAAATTAAAAGACAAATAATACAATCCAACCTCGTAAAATGATTCATTAATACTTACCTTGTGCACATCTTTATAATGATAACCAAATGTATCTGAATACTCAACGTTACCATTTTCATCAACACCTTGGAAGACATATGAAACAACGGCAGAGTGGTCACGAGAGAGCATTATCCCTGTAATTGCACCTTTTGATATATAGCTCCATTCCCTACCTTGCTGCTCACCCAATGGCCCTACTTGAAACGCTTCAAGCTCTTTTAGAGAACGCTCTGAAGAATATGAAGCTTTTTCTACCATTTTCGAAATTTCTAAATAGAGAGATTAATTTTGGCTAATTATGCTTGCTATTAATAGAAATCAAACGAGTTTGGTTTACTTAGATCTATATCCATAAACCACACTTGCAAAAAGTCTTCTTAGTAAGTTAATTAATTTAATACTTAATCACAGACTTAATTTAATTAGTCATTCGCCACTTGTATTATTTAATTTGCACATTACCGAGGCTTGAGCAGTTTCTGTACCATTGTATTGATTAATCCATGGAATCATGGAACCACTTGATTTTACATATTGGGAAAATCAAAGTTAATAGACCAATCAAACAACCTCAAATTTAAAAGTGAAATTATTTATATATATGGTTCAGAAAATAAATGACACTTTTTGTAGGTGGTATTTCAACCTTGTCACTATTTTAATAACTTATATTTAAAAGACACATATTATGATGAACAGACAAAAATATCTTCAATAGTTGTTCCACATCGGATTTCTTTTATTCATTTTACAGTGACAGAATTGTAAAGTAGAAAAAGAAAGTCTCGCTGAAACCCAGAAAATCATTCGAACGGCGACAGAGTAGAGCTATGAAGACGCATTCGGGGGTCGAGCTCCCCGCCGAGCTTGTGGTGGTCGACGAGCTTTTTTTTTTTGTTTGATCTGTTGTTTGTTGATGAAGATGAATATCTAGGTTTTTTAGACTTTTTGAAACATTTTCGAGTTTTCGAAACACGTCCGAGCTTTTTTTCAAAGGGATCGAGTTTATTTTTTCAAAGAGATCGAGTTTTTTTTTGTAAAAGAACAAGCTTTTTTTTGTTAAAAATTGAGCTTTTTTTTACATGATTGAGATTTTTTGTAAGGGATTGAGTTTTTTTTGTGAGTGATTGGGTTTTTTTTTTTAAGGGATCGAGTTTTTTTGTACATGATCGAGTTTTTTTTATAAGGGATCGAACTTTTTTTTTACATGATCGAACTTTTTTTGTACATGATCGAGCTTTTTTTTGTGATTGATCGAGTTTTTATTTAAAATGATCGAGTTTTTTTGTACATGATTGAGCTTTTTTTATGAGGGATCGAGCTTTTTTCTTAAAGGCTTTAGTTTTTTTCTTAAGAGTTCGAGTTTTTTTGTTCAAGATTATAAACTTGTTTGCACCAATTTAAAAATGTTCATACCAATCTAAAAAAAATTCTGATAAATTAAAAAAAATGGTCGGACCAATTAGAAAACAACTCATAAATATATCAAAAAAAAACTCGGACCAATGCAACAAAATCTCGAACACATATACAATAGTTCGTAAACTTATCAGAAAAACTGGATCATGTTCAGACAAATTGTAGATCGATTTTCAGACATGTTTTTTAGAGAGAGAGAGAGAGAGAGAGAGGTTATTGTTTTCAATGATCAAAGTGTGGAGATGGAAGTACAAAGAGAATTAAAAATTGATTATTTAAGGGTAATATGGGTAATTCACCATAATAGATGTCTTTTATACTTAACTTATTAAACCGGTAACATCACTACAACTCACCAAAAAAAAGTGACATTTCTCACCATTTCCACTATATATATATATATAAACATTGGATTGAAATCTAAAGGCTAAAAATTGACCCAACAACGTATAATTAGGGATGGGCATTTTCCACACGTTGCCCTACCCCCATTTGGGGGTAAATTTTTCCCCAAATTAGGGTTTGGGGCGGGGGTAGGAACAAATTTTATGGAAATTGTGAGATATGTCACCTTTTTTATTATCTTTTGTGATGATGTCACCAGTTTAATAACTTAAGTTTAAAAGGCACCTATTATGGTGAACTACCGATGTTGCCCCTAAACTTTTATTTGTAAAAGGTAAGTTTCTAAAATCCTCTGTATCTTCCCAAAAAAGTTGTCTGAAAACTTGTATCTCTCTCTAAAAAAGTTGTCTCGTTCCATAATCTGCACAAGAAGGTAACTAATATTTATTATTTCATGTATTATCTTTTCTGTTTTCATGCATTTACGATTTTTTGCATGCATTTTTGTGTTGTAAGAACATGTATGAACATTTAATAGATCCGAGTATTTTTCACATGTGACAGAGAATATGTAAATAAGAATCGAGCATATTTGTTATTGGACCGAGGTTTTTATATATTTTGAAACAAGCTCGGTTATGTGGAAAAAATGCTCGATTAGTTCGAAAAAAATGCTCGATAATTTGAAGAATATTCTCGATCTCTTAAAAAAGTTCTCGATCCCTTTAGAATAAGCTCGATCCCTTACAATAAGTTCTCGATCCGTTTCCAATAAGCTCGATTCCTTTGATAATGTTGTCGATCCCTTACACTTAATAAATTTTTTTAATTCTTAATAATTGTAAACGTAATTTTTTTTTAAATTTGTTAATAATGGTTTGTGATGATGATTTGCACAGGATAATGGATCGGGTGAGAATAGTCATATCTTACAACGGTCGATGGGAGTAATTACCTGATGGAAGTCAGAGGTTTTTCGGTTCCGATAACCAATGAATGTATATGTCAAAGAATATGACTTACGAAGAGTTGGTGTCGATCGTGCAAACTGTTGTGAAGTACGATGTGAACAAATACATCGCTGATCTACAATCTATATCAATCGTTCCAGAGACAACATGTCGCACAATTATAAGAAACGATGATGATGTTTTGTTTATGCTGGAGGAAGATAGAGTGATCCCTCAAGTATGTGTTAGTCTAATTGAGAGGACAACAACAAATGTGATAGTTGTAGGGATGCACGTTTGGGGAATGGGGATGGATATAGGTCCCCCCCATCCCCAACCCCACTTCCTAGACCCTTCCCCCATCCCCCCCCCCCCCCCCATTTCCCCATTTAGGGAAAATGGGGATGGGGATGGGGATGGGGATGTTAAGGGGGAGGTCCCCCCATCCCCATCCCCAATTCCCCGTTTTTCCCGTTTTTCCCTGTTTTCTTGTATCCCCCGTTTCCCTATTTTTCCATTTTCCTATTTAACTAAAAATTATAAATTAAATTAAAAAAAAAAAAACAAACCTTTCATTATAAATAAAAAATATCAATGCATTACAAATTCAACATAAAATATTTCAAATATTTCAAATATTAATTATAATTATATTTATATACTTTTGGGGAAAATGGGGAAATAGGGATCTCCATCCCCAACCCCATTTCAATTAATTGTGGGGAAAATGGGGAAATGAGGATGGGGAGGGGTCCCCCCATCCCCATCCCCATCCCCATCCCCATCCCCATCCCCATCCCCATTATAATTTGGGGATGAAAATCATCCACATCCCCCCCCCCCATTTTCCCATTTTTTCCCAAAAAAATATCCCCAAATGGGGATGGGGGTGCGGGGATTTGGGGCCCCGGGGATAAATGTGCATCCCTAGATAGTTGAAAATACCCATGGTCGTGGAAACAACCAACAATTTCCATCGTCAGGCGGAAGCAACCAATTGTTCACAGAAAGAAGTGGAAACGAAGAGCAGCAAAACATGTATGATGTCCCACCGGAAGTAGCCGACTATGGTTATTTACCTAGACCTCAATTGGACGAGTTCTTTGGTTGTCAAATTGAAATGAATGTTGGGCAATAACCACCAATACAATGAGACGTACAATGACATGAATAATGAGCAAAACAATGAACTGAATTTCAGGCCAATTCATGAAGTGGCTAATGAAGCAAATTTGCATCCAGTAAATAATGTAGTGAACAATGAGGAAGATGAAGAACATGTCCAAACAGAAAGACGTGTACACAGATGTAGTTCTTGTGCGGTAGAAATAGATGGGACCTCTGAGGTCCAGCCTAATGTAACTAAAGCCGATTCTGACAATGCCATAATGTGGGTAATTCCAGGAGCAGAATCGTACTCTTTTGGTATGGGTGGAAGCAAGAACTTGGTAGAAGACGAAGTAACAAGCATGATATATAAAGGGTAATTTTTTCCTAGTAAAAAGGATTTGAAGAGATTGGTTTGGCATTTTGCATTGTGGCACAACTTCGAGTGGAAAGTGAAAAGGTCGAACAAGACAACGTTACATTTGGTTTGTTTGATGGACAACTGTACGTGAAAGTTAAGAGCGATGAGGAGAGATGAAGCGACATACTTCCAAGTAAGAAGTTTTGTCAACAAACACACTTGTCCGTTAGAGGAGATTCACTGCCGCCATCAATAAGTTAGTGCAGTCATAATTGGAGAAGTTGTTGCACCTAGATTGTAACAACAGGATGGTCGACTAATGCGTCCTAAGGACATAATCGCCGACATGAAAACAATGTATGGCATTCAAATTATGTACAGTAAGGCATATCAAGCTCTCGATTATGCGTTGTCATTCACCTAAAGTGTTTCTCTATGCCACATATACCATATGTTGATGACACTTTTCAGAAAATATTAAAAAGGGATATCACAGAAAGGATGTTGCCACAATAATGGACAAGCAGCCCGAGCATACACCGAGTTGAAATATAACCGGCACATGGAAGAGTTATGAAACTTGTACCCGAATGCATATGATTATGTAATCAATGTCGGTCCATAAAAACGGTCCCGTGTACATTGCCCCCAATAGGAGGTACATGGTGATGACAACAAATGCTGCAAAATGCATAAACTCATACCTGAAATTTGCACGGCAACTGCCTATGTTAACTCTGGCAGAGTTCATTAAGAATATGCTACAACATTGGTTTTATGATCATCATAGCACTCCACAGTCCATGCGTCATCAGTTGACCGGCGCAACACATCTTGTGATCCTAAAACGCGTGGAGAAGTGCAATTTTATGACCATAAATCCAGTTAACTAGAACATATTCTCTGTGAAGCGGTCTGGAAAACAGTGGACCATTGACCTAGCCCGAAAGACCTGCACATGCAACAAATTCCAAATGGACCAGCTTCCATGTTCTAACGCGCTCGCTGCCGCAAGGTACATCATACGTTTTAGTATACGGTTAATATTACTACAACACGAATCACATTGTTTTCATTATTTTTACAGAGACCAAAACACGAATTACACTTATTGACTCGTACTCAGTTCCTAATATGTCGGTTAGACATCCTTCCACTTGGGTTGTGCCATCTGACATCGCTGAGATGGTGGTTTTGAATCCAATCTTCAGGAGACAAGCAGGATGTCCGAGGGCGGGTTGACATATATCGTCTTCGGAGAGGAAAACTATACAAAACTGTAGAAGATGTGGACAACCAGGGCATATATCGACATAATTTCAGGAGATGTTCTAACCCAGCTTTAATTAATAAAGGTCTGAATAGAGTTGTTCCTGAGGAATACCGACGCAAGTGTAGCATCTGTCATACAGTTGGCCACAACAGACAGATGTGCCCGACCAGAGACTCTACTGTGGAATGATTTTAGGCGTTACAATGATAACATTGTGAAATTTAGTACTCGTATGACTTGTTCAATAATTGAATTTCAATTATAATTAAATTGGATTTCTAATTACTGTTAAACTTGTGATTTATGATAGTTGAAAAGGAAACAAAAAGTAAAATAAAATTTTATTTCAATTTAAACATTTTTATACAAAAAAATGGTACATGTACAAAAAAATTACTATATGAAACTAAACGGGCCGGGAGTTTGAAAAAATCTCAACTGTCATTCTCTCCCGAATGATCTCTATATCGTCTTTCAACCAATCAAAATCTACAATGTTTTGGGACCCGGTTCAATGCATCGTCTATACAAGCGAGGGCTTCAAAATGGTCGTGTCGAGTCAATTTTCCCTTGAACCAATCTCCCTCTAGAGTTTTAAGGAAATCCTTCAACATGCTCCTCATCTACAATGTCACATAAACAATACATAAGTAAAAAAAAACTCGGTTCTATAAAATATATTCTCAATCCTTTCATAATATTCTCGGTCGTTTGGAAAATATTCTCGATCTTCTTAAAAATATTATCGATCGTTTGAAAAATAATATCGATCGTTTGAAAAATAATATCGATCGTTTGAAAAATATTCTCGAACTTTTGAAAATATTCTAGATCGTTTGAAAAATATTCTCGATCGTTTGAAAAATATTCTCGATCGTTTGAAAAGTATTCTCGATCGTTTGAAAATATTCTCGATCTTTAGAAAAATAATCTCGATCGTTTGAAAATATTCTCAATCGTTTGAAAAATATTCTCGATCTTTTGAAAATAATCTTAATCGTTTGAAAAAAATTCTCGATCTTTTGAAAATATTCTCGATCTTTTAAAAATAATCTCGATCGTTTGGAAAAAAATTTCGATCTTCTTAAAAATATTCTCGATCGTTTGAAAAATAATCTCAATCGTTTGAAAAATATTCTCGATCTTTTGAAAATATTCTCGATCGTTTGAAATATATTCTCAATCGTTTGAAATATATTCTCGATCGTTTGAAATATATTCTCGATCGTTTGAAAAATAATCTCGATCGTTTGAAAAATAATCTCGATCTTTTGAAAATATTCTCGATCGTTTGAAAAATATTCTCGATCGTTTGAAAATATTCTCGATCGTTTGAAAAATAATCTCAATGGTTTGAAAATATTCTCGATCGTTTGAAAAATATTCTCGATCTTTTGAAAATAATCTCGATCGTTTGAAAAATATGTTCGATTCTTTAAAAAATCTTCTCGATTCTTACTTAAAAATCCTTGATCTAGTTCTAAAAAATCTCGATTTCGCTCAAAAAATTCTCGATTACAAAATTTCTCAAAATTACAATTCATCAATACCCATAATTTCATTTTCCTCATCACATATTCAACCTAATTTCAAACTCTAACATAAACCACAACCATTCTCAGATCTCGTTTTTAACCCTAATCTACGAATTCAATCAAGAAAACACAAGTCTAACATGCAATGGCAAGTTATCAACTACAAAATCTAGAAAAAAAAAACGAACAGAAATTACCTTTATCAGCCGTAATAAATCTAGTGTATTCTCGTTCACGTTTCGGTTACTTCGCCATCGATTCTGTTTCCGTCGGTCTCCATCTCACTCTAGCTTTTTTCACACAAACAAAACGACAACTTTCTATCTTTTTCAACAGTTCGGGGTGTTTTTGTCCGGTCACACTAAATAGTGTCTTTTAAACATACATTAGTAAAATGATGATATTTGCACAACACACCCCCCAAATGGTGCCAATAATTTATCGACCCCGGTAAATTTTTCTCCCAAAATCTAAATGGGGGTGGGGATAGGGGAACCTACCCCCACCCCCATTTCCCTATTCCCATATTTCTTTTAATAGGGGAGGGAGTGGAGCCCCATTTCCCCATATATATTTATATATTTTTACTTTTATTTTCTTAAAAATATGATAACTTTAACTCTGTTACTCATTTACTCTCCACCAATTTCTCTCATTTCCACATATATGTTTATGTGTAATACTATATTACTATAATTTTTTTTATTGATTTTGAATTAAATTAAATTAATTATATATTTTGGATAATTTATTGGATTGAATATCAAAATAGAGTGAATCGAACGATTGGAATGATCGAATCTTGAATTTTAAATTTCATATTTTAAATTAAAAAACATTAAGATTGAAATTAGAGGAAATGAAATAAATGGGGAATGGGGATAGGGGCAGGGAAACCTCCTCCCAAACACCCTCATCTCCACTTCCCCCAAATGGAGTTTGGAGGCTGGGGTGGGAAAGGTTTTAGGAATGGGGGTGGGGTGGAGGTGGGGGGACCCTCCCCTGCCCCAATGGCCCCCACGCCCATCCCTACGTATAATCCTCTATAGTAGTTGAACTCTTATAAATTATAAAAGAACAAATATGTCATCAAGACTAATGGTGTAATTATGGACCGGCCCGAAACAGGCCGGTCTGGCCAGTCCAAGAAGCCAACGGGTCGTGCTTGGCACGGGCCGTGCTTGGCACGGGCCGTGAAGGAAGCGGGCCAGGCCGAGGCTCGGTCCTTGACAGGTCTCGTGCGAGGCCGTTGGTACAAGGTCAGGCGGCCCGGCCAGCCACGGCAAGCCAAGCTGGTGTGCCAGGCCCCTGGACCGGCCCGTCGGTCCGCGACATCAACCGGTTATTTTTATTAATTTTAAAAAAAAAATCACATCCTCTGGACTGGCCCGCCAGACCAGGCGCGCGGACCGGCCCGGCACGGCCCGCCTGAGGCAGGCCAGTGTGCCGTGCCGGGCCTCAATTTTCAGAAACGGGTCGGGCCTGATCCGACCAGTTTCCGAAAACGGACCTGGCCAGGCCGTGCCTAATGGGTCGGGCCAGTCCATTTTTACACCATTAATCAGGACTTAATAAGAGTTAATCAAATTAAAACATATTAAAACTTACATTATTGTTTTATTTTATTTTTTTCTAACCATTTAAGTTTAAACCTTAATTTGAACATTTTTCCCTTCACATCTTGGATTTCTTTATTTAACTTCTTAGTCCTTTGATCTTCATTACTGCTGTTCTCGGATTCATCATCAATACTTTCCTGATCTGATTCCTCACTCACTTGATCATCACTGCTTTCCTCAGCTGATTCGTTAATCTCTTGATCATCATTTGCATAATCAGCCTCTTGCATTTCATCAATTTGTTCTTCCGCTTCAACCTCTTGCACCTTATTATTTTGTTGGTCTGAGTCATCCTTATTCTTCAGAACAATCTTCAATGGAGGGTCTTTCTGTAACAAACATGTACTAGGAATGAAGTTCGCTAAATGGTGACAAAGCAAAAGCAAAAGCAATAGAAATATTGAATAATCCTCCGATCCACCAGAACCACCACGCGACAATAATTTTCTTCAAATGAATAATTTTATCAACAATAATCAAGGATAATAATAATATATGCCTTCGGATCCACAATTTCAAGGAAAAACAAAATCCAGACTCCAACTAGATTGAGAATTTGAGATTACTAAATTGCCTAAAGGGAAACTTTCATTAAAGCCCCTAAGTTTTAGTAAAATGTCATTGTTTTAAAGTTTTTGATATATCAGCAACTTTGGTCCTATAGTTTCTAAAATACATCACTCTGTCCTTCGAGTCATTTCACTAAAAAGTATGGACTAGAGTGCAGCAAAAAAACCAGGAAAAAATCAGAGGTTCATCCATCCACTACCAATATAATATATATATATATATATATTAGGTAAAGAGTTGTTGGTCAAAACAAAACCCAAACTAAACTTTCAACCTTTATCTAGACAGATTTCCTTAAAGAAAGGATTATCACATCTTTGCCAACTAATATTCAACTAACTAAACAAAATACAAAAATATTTTCATTTAGAGTAGAAAAATCTCAAAGTCTAACATATAGTGAAATTTCCCCTTGACTAAAATAAGAAAAAATAAATAAATAAAGCAATTTTTAGTTATTGTAAATTTTGAACAAACACAACAAAATCCGAAAATATTTCTTGAAAAGGAAGCTAAAAGACGACGAAATTTGGGAAAACTGAAATTTATCACCGGGAATCCTGGATATCCCACGCGATTGCAAAGATAACAATATATTATGAGCCCAAATTTATCATCATTTGCCTATTGCGCGAGTTTTCAGAAGTGCACTTAATCACATCAGATGTGCTATAGCTATATATATATACAAGGAAAAATTTACCTCAGCCAATATGCATTCAATATGAGCAATATAATAGCAGTCCTCGCAATGATAAACATGACGCTTGATATCTCCTTTCATCTCACAAACATCACAGTGATACTCATTCGGATTACATCTTGGTACAACCAAATTTGTAAGAGTGAGACGGTGTTCATGAGATTCATGATTGAGCGCAGGAGGTAGAATGCAATTGATATGGAAACTTTCACCGCGCTGTATGCATCTGCAAATAGCTCCACCGCCCTCACAGGGATTTTTGCAGACACCGCAATCACCTGTGTGATCCCAGTAATCTAAGTAAAATAACTTGTGCTCCTGATCATCAAGTGTCAAGCCTGGTGTGGTGCGCTTACCGCAAGAAACATGAAACGAGTACTTACACTTTTGACATCTTAATTCGACCCCCTCAACTCGTTCTCCACAGGCTTGACAATATATAGATTCTTTTGTGGCAGTGATAGTAATACTACGAGGATGAAGAGGGTGTTGCGGGTGGAACGAGCTTTCAATTCTTTCCGGAATTGTATCGAAACAGGATTTGTGAACAAATAACTTGCATGGAAAACAAACATATGCTGAATCAAGTATGGATTTTAGGCAGCAACAGCAAAACAATGAGTCTCTCGCTTTAAATGCTGAAAAATATAATAGTTGAAGTTTGTGTGGATGGTATTTGGCGAACACTTCATTCTCTTTCAATATTGCACCCCGGTGATGGTGGTTAGAAATGCAGTGGAAATCACGGTTGATTTTACATATTTTGCAACGAAATTTCAAACCCATAGAGACATGGCTGCATCCATCGCATATCATATCTTTTATTGGATTTTGGTTAAAACCATATTGAATAGTTAAATCATGCTCGGGATGAGAAGGGGGTCGTTCGATCTTGCCAGGTAATTCGGCGCATGATTTGTGCATATTATTTCCACCATCTTCTTCAGCAATGTAAGCCGGCCCACTGATCACTTCACAGCAGACACTGCAGTACTTTGCACCATATTTTCCCTCAAAAAACTCATGAAAAGTAAACTCATAATTATTGCTAATTAGACGCTGAAGAATATTCATTTGATATGAGAAACCCCAACAAATCAATGTTTTTACTTGTGGTGGATGTTGTGGGCGAAATAATAGTGTGATTTTATATCCAAGATAAAATATTATGTATTTATGTTCTTCAACAATTACATAGTACAATTTGATCATATTCCTAAACTTTTTTGATTATATAATAAAAAAATTAAATATTAATAGTTAGAGAACCCACTTAAGTTAAAGAAATAAAAAAATAAGGAAATAAGAATGAATTTCATATTTAAATAATATTAAATCACCAGGAAGTATAGATGAATGACAATCAAAAAGCTAAATTTTTAGATGGTAAGGATATCCATCAATATATATATATCATTTTTCATAAAAAAAAATAATAATAATAATAAGTATAATAATTTAAAAATCATACCATAAATTAGAGGAATTTATAATCGACAGTTTGAGTCACATTTCATCTTCAAATTTCGAATTAATTATAATATTATAAATTAAATAAATAAAGTAGGTGAACATTTTTTTACATACCAGTTTGTCTTTAGTAGCTGACTAGCTGGAAACATGTTATATCCCCCTCCCCATTAGTTACTCAGTTTGTCTTTAGTAGCTGGCAACATGTGCAATGTGCATCGAGTAGCAACATGACATTGTTTATCTTTATTATCTAAGTAATTTATGGATGTAGATTCATTGACAATGCCGATGTAATTAATAGAAGGAAAAAAAAAATTGGAGCAACCCAAAAAAGTTCTTGCTACTACACCCATTTACTTTCTATGTTCATATTAAAAGTTATGATTTTTTTTTTACTTCCTACACCTTTTAAAATATCAAAACTATCTTTAACAATTAAACTTACTTTCTAATGCTAAAGAATTGAACCCTTATATAGTTGCTGCTGTTGTAGGTTGGAAGTCCCCTCCAACTGTTTTTCTCAATATAAATTCTGATGCATCTTTTGATTCGTCCAGAAAATTAGTAGGTCTGGGTTTTGAATTGTTATCCAAAATATCATGAGGGTATGGTTATGGCAGCAGGTGTCCATGAGGATTAATCCTTTGGTGTATGAAGAGAATGGTGAAGCTTTGGCTAATTTGAAGGGTATTCAGGTGGCTCAGGCTTCAGGTACGTTCATGGTAATTTTTAGTTATTGAATCAGATTCCTCCTCATTAGTAAATCTCATCCAGTCCTTGTGCTTGATTTTTTTTTCGGATATATAGAGCATATTTGTTAAGGACATATTAAATTTAGTTGATTGTCTTACAAGTAAAACCAAGTTGCTCATGCTTTGGCTAAACTTGCCCTGTCTTGTTTTGCAAGGAGGGTGTGGATTGAAGATTCCCACAAGCCATTGAATCTCTAGTTTTAGATCATCATCTTTGTCCTTCTCTCAATTTTTTTTTTTTTAATTGTACAACTTTTACTTTTAAATAATTGTTTATAAAAGTAATTTATTAATAAAATATTCGTTAAAATATTGATGTAGCAAGAACGTTTTTGGGTAGTGGTAGTAGAGCAGCCACCCAAAAAAAAAGTATTTTATTTCTTCACTTATTTATATTTAATGTCATATTGTGAAGAAAGGGATACGGCTAGCCAACGGTTCCCTCATAAAAATAAAGAAAGGTAAAATCATAATCATATACACTAGTTGATGTCATCACTAACTTAACTATATATATATATATATATATATATATATATATATATCATAATCATATACACTAATTGATGTCACCACTAAATTAACTATATATATATATATTTATCCTTTTACATTTAGAAATAATTTTATAAAAAAATGAGACTCAGCTTTCTACCATTAAGGTTTGCTATTAGCTATCGGATAGATAATGAAGATCATTTTTTTCAAAAAAAAATTAAAAAAATATTATTTATTTAATTTAAAGATTGGGGCTAGTTTCATCTTTTTACGGTGTGATATAATCAACGGTTTCTTTTTATTGTCGTTGACATAACCATTGACTAACGGCATGGGAGGTAAATCTTAATTTTTGATAAAGTTTTTCAATATAAGAGGGCAAACCTCAAAAATATTTGGTGTAATTTGATATTTATTTTTCTTGCATCAGGGATACGTTTGGCTGCCGTTTTGGCTGTCGATCCCATCATGAATGTGAAGAAAGGTAAACTTATAAATACTAAGGTCATCTTCAATCCAAAAACCCATTTTGATGCAACTTTCACTTTATTTAACTATTCCATCTCCAACCTATTGCATCAAATGTTATACTAAAAAAAAAAATTCATTTCTTTCCCTTTTTTAATATTTCTCCACAGTTAAATTTTCACCCCATAATTAATATAATATTATAATACGATAAGAAATTATGAAATTAATACATTAAAAGAAATTAAATTTAATTATGTAAAATATTGCATTTATTTTTAAAATAAGTTAAACATTACATTTCATAAAATAAAAAATAAAAAACATAAAAATAAAATTA
The DNA here is from genome assembly GCA_032871835.1 of Dipteronia dyeriana. Taxonomy (NCBI): domain Eukaryota; kingdom Viridiplantae; phylum Streptophyta; class Magnoliopsida; order Sapindales; family Sapindaceae; genus Dipteronia; species Dipteronia dyeriana. The sequence goes on from CM065298.1 coordinate 4,177,384, forward strand.
CCAAATTGGAGTAAATGTTAATATCAATAATAATTAAATCAAAACAAAATCATTAAATAATAAAAATGCTCAAATTGGAATAAATTTAATTGATTAAGCGTAAAACTGTGATTAAACAACAATTTTAATTAAATAATACAATCAGAATATATTTTAATAAATAGAGTCAAACTGTGATTTTATAAAAGCTTAGGGATGGATACAAAAAATGGCACAACTTTTGCAACTGGGTCGAGTAACATTTTTACTCTAAAATGGGTGTCTACTTTATTTTAATGGATGGTTGGATATGCCCTAAGGGATATGTCACCAAGAAGTTTGTAAATTCATGCACATCTTTAAACTTGACATATTGATTATCTAATAGCTAGGTACATCCAGAACCGAAGCAATAGTTCATCACCAAAGCAAGTTTTGCCTCGGTATAGCCTATAGAGGTGTTTTTTTTTTTTTTTTTTTGCTTTGGTTCATGCCCCACCAAAGCAAAACTTGGATCGATTTAGCCTGAACCGATGCAAACTTGCATCCCTTCTGCTTTATTTAAGGGGTGAATCAAACCCAGCAAAAATTTATTAAATATTATTTTTGTTGCATTATCGTTCCATTCAAATTCAATTTATGCAAATTGAATATTTATTGAATATGTCTCAAAACGTAAATACAACATTTCTCTCTCAAATTTATCAACATTTCTCAAAGAATCTGTGTCAAACACAGATAAAGCAATATTTGGTCACAAACAAAGTGTCAAACACCTGGGATTGATTTTCATGACACTTTTAGTCCGGTTATCAAGGCTTCGACTATCCGCATAATCTTCACTTTAGCTGTCACTTACGGCTGGAACATACAACAAATCACTCTCTGTTGAAGTGTTTAGTGATGCTGATCGGGCCTCTTGCATTGATGATCGGAGATCTACGAGTAGCTGTTGTGTCTACATTGGTGGTAATCTTGTGATCTGGAGTTCTAAGAAGCAGCAAAGCTGAATATCGAGCACTTTCCTTGGCAGCAACAGAGGTGATCCAATCTGGATCACCTCTATAATTTCAGACCTTGGTTTGCAATTGCAGCAGCGTCCCATACTCTGGTGTGATAGTCAGAGTGCGATCTCTCTAGCCCAGAATCCGGAGTTTCATGCTCGAACGAAGCATATCGAAATTGCATCTGGTCTTTTCACAGTCCAGTATGTTCCCACACTTCATCAGTGTGCCGACATTTTTCACGAAAGCTCTTTATGTTCCTCGCTTTGCTTATCTTCACTCCAAGCTGAACCTCTGTGCCTCTCAAACGTTCAGCTTGCGGGGGGATGTTAGATATATTGACAAAAGAAGAGCTGGAAAATTCAAAGTCGGTCAAAGGAAGAAAAGGAGAATTCGATGACAGGAAAGTTTGTTACAATGTTAACCTTTCCAGTGAAGGTAACATCAATTTTATCAAACTTTCCTGTTAAGATCAGACGGTGGTCATCGTGCGTCTTCAGCCAAGAACAAAGTTTCTCAAACCAGAGAAGCATCTCTGATAAAGTTTTTGGCGGGAATTTTTGACCTTATCCAATTACAACAGAATTTGATCTTATCCAATTAATCCTTGCAAGTTGCGATAGTATATAAATGAATGAGCTTGATCTCATAATGTAGTCAGTTGATCAAAAACAAAATTCACGCTCAATATTAAAAAATGATTTTTCTCTCTCTCTCTGTTATTCTTCTTCTTGCTTTAGTATTGCTCCAATACTCTGTTTCTCATGTCTAAGAGACCTTTTGTCAAACATCTCTTGTTCGTTTCAAAATAAATGATTTCGGTTTCAATATTGTGACACAATCATTGAAAAAACTTAAAGGGTGTAAAACTCCTATTTGAATTGAATTACTATTACTTCCTTAATTTGTTAAATCATTTTCTTGATAGGTTTTGAATTCGTGTTGACGATTAAAATTAGCTTATATATAACTTTAAAATCATCTCTCTCTTTTTTTGTTACAAGGGACTTATTTATTATATACGCCATCCGTCTAAAACTAATATAATAATTTTAGACAATATATAGGACGTCATATATATAGTAACTTTTCGGTGTAGGAAATATTGGAAATTAGGGATCTAAAAGAGAGAATAGTTACAAACAAACACGGTAAGAATACGAAAAAATGATTATAAAACTTCAAGGTTTGAAATTCGATTCTTTCAAACAATAATTCTCTCATTTTCATTAAAACGGCGAGTACACGATGGGTTTGAGAATTTTACCGTAAGGATTCAATGAAACCTAATAATCATATTGTTGATTTTAAGTTATGTATGACAAGAATCAACTACTTAGAACACTCTTAATAATAATCTAGATGATGTCTGAGAGAATAGAAAAAGAGGAAGAGAATTTAAAATAGTAGAGAATTGTATGTTGTTTTTCTGATGCAAAGACAAACTATACCCATGTATATATAGTGTTTTCATAAACAGTTGTATATTTTCACAAAAGTTGTGTCTTTACTCTTTACACGGTATAGGTTATGTCTATTCATATTAAAAGTTGTGTCTTTACACAATAAAAGTTGTATCTTTACAAATAAAAGACGTGTTTTTTGTTATCAGTCGCAACCTTTTGTTTTAAATTAAATGAAAATTCCAACAAGAAATCCCCTATGGAATCGTCGATAGCTACAGGTAGTTATTGGATTGCTACAGTAGCTATCCAACAGCTACCGATAGAAACCAACAATTCCGTACAAGATTTCCTACACTTGAAAATTTATATATATATCCACATAAAGAAACACAACTAGATAGACTTAATTGTGCCACAAACAAAAATAATAATTGTCGTCGCCTTAAAGAACACTAATTCAACCCGATAATGTCTTAGGTTCAATTCGAGAGGGTTGTCATACAAAAACAATAATTATTAATGTTCCAAAACAATACTTATTTCATCAAAGAGCTGAAAAAAATTCCAATTTCATCTACGATATTTTCAGCTAATGATTCGGAAAATCAAATTCCAAACAAACAATGATTATTATTTTTTTCTGTCCAGCAAAATTTGTTTTACTTTTTAGAAAAAGAGATCAATCAGCATATGAAAATAAAAACAATTATACTTCACATCTTAGAAACGAGACGAGACATATATATATATATATATATATATATATATATATGCTCGAAGAACCGAAGGAAGATTGGGGTCCCTTTCCTTTCCGTTTTTTCAACAGTTGGCTTGAGGATGCTGAGTTGATGAAACATGTTGTTGATGGGTGGAAATGGTGCAGTTAAGGGGTCTATTGGAAGTATCTTGGTTGCAAAGATTAAGGCTTCGAAGTGGTCAATTAAGAGACCCATTCCTCTGAGGAAGAAGTTTTCAATAAAGGACTACGAAGACAAGCTATCTAGGATAGATAATCAGGCAGTTCTAGCTGGGTGTACTGAGAGTTTGAGGCAGGAAAGATTAACGACTTTGAATGAGATATGGAGTAATATCAGGATAGAAGAATCGATGTGGAGACAGAAATCAAGAGTTAAATGGCTAAAAGAGGGGGACAAAAACACACACACACAAAAAAAATCATAACATAGCTAATGGTAGGAAAAGAATGAACTATATAGGGGATTTGTATTTGGATGGGAGGAAAGCTACAGAGCCAGATCAAGTCAAAAATGGGATTTTGGAATTTTTTTAGAAGTCACTTTGCCAAGTGTTCTTAGAGTCGTCCAAAATTGAGAGGAATGAATCTAAAGAGACATACGGAGGAGGAGAGAAAGTCGATTGAGTAGTCTTTTAGTAAGGAAGAGGTTTAAGGAGCCGTTAATGATTGTGATGGAAACAAAGCTACTAGTCCAGATGGGATGAACTTGAATTTCATAAAAGCCAATTGGGGGTGATTCAAGACGATTTCCTGAATTTTGTTCAAGAATTCTATTATGAGGGCTCCATTGTTAAGCACTTGAACAATACATTCATAGCGCTTATACTAAAGTGTGGAAATCCAGAGTCAATGAAAGATTTCAAACCCTTTAGTTTAGTGGGATCGATGTATAAGGTACTCTCCAAGATCCTGCAAATAGATTAAAAGGTGTGATGCAGTCCATCATTGATGAGACTCAAATGTCTTATGTCAAAAACTGTCAAATCACGAATAGCTTTGTCATAACTGAGGAGGTGATTCACTTGTGGAGGAAGGATAACGAGGGACGGCTTCTTGTTAAACTAGATTTTAAAAAAGCTTTCGACAATGTGGATCACGTTTTCTTGGATTGCATGATGAAAGATATGGGGTTTGGGGAAAGATGGAGAATATGGAAGATGAGTTGCATTTCGAGTTTATCAGTCTTGGTTAATAGGAGTCCCACCGCTCAATTTGTTCTTGAGAGAGGATTACGACAAGGTGATCCTTTATCCCCTTTCCTTTTTAATATTGTCAGTGAGGGGTTAAGTAGTTTATTCAGAAAAGCTATGGAGTTAGGCCTTCTGAAAGGAGTGGTTTTCAAGGATAATTTGGTTCACCTGACCCACCTTCAATTTGCGGATGATACAATCCTCTTTCTCAAACCTTGTTTAACTAATCTGATCAATTCTAGGAGTATTTTAAGATGTTATGAGTTAGTATCGGGTTTAAAGATTAATTTCAACAAATCTTGAATGGTGAAAGTGGGAAAATCAGTTTCCAACAACTTTATTTGGTCGGAGGTGAACAGATGTAATCAAGCTATTTTTCTGTTCATGTATCTCAGGTTACCATTGGGAGCTAGACCAGAGACGAAAGCTTTTTGGAATCTGATTATAAGCCAATTGCAGAATAGGTTGGCACCTTGGAAGAAGAAATTCCTAAGTAAAAGTGGGAGGTTGATCCTAATTAAATCAGTCATCTCAAGCATTCCCACTTATTTTATTTCGGTGTTCAAGATTCTAGTCGGACCAGAAAGAAGTATGGAAAAGGTTCATCGGTGCTTCTCTTGGGGGGATGGGATTTTAAAGAAAAAGACTCATGCGGTGAATTGGGTTACAATGTGCCAAAGTAAGAGAAAGGGGGTTTGGGTATTGGGAGAATGGTGGATAAAAACTTGAGTTTGTTATCCAAATGGGTTTGGAGGTTTGGCAAAAAAGACAACTCCCTATGGAGGAGAGTGATATGTGCCAAATATGGAGTCCAGAGAGAGACTATTCTATGGAATGGTGGAAATTCAGCCTCTTTTTTTGTTAAATCGGTAAATGGTTTTTTCGACAATGGATCTTTGACTGAAAAAATTATTAAAGAGGGTTTCAAAATTGTTTTAGGTAACGGAAGGAGGATCAAATTTTGGTCCGAATTAAGATGAGAGGAGACGGCTCTCAAGTTATTGTTTCCTAGAATTTTTACGCTTGCCTCAAACAAGACGGGGTCAATCACTGAGTGTGGGTCCTAGCAGGGTCAATGTTGGGTATGGAAGGTTGAGTTGAGAAGAAATGTTTTTGACTGGGAAATCGACCAATGGAGGGCTTTTCTTAGCAGGATTAAGAGTTACAAACCTTGAAGATTAATTGAAGACTCTATGGTCTGGTCTTATTGCCTTAATGACGTTTTTCGGTCGGATTTTTTCGTAGATATTTGGAGGACTTGTCGACGAATACTATGATGGACCTTTCCTTCAGCTGGCAAGGGACTAGCCCTTCCAAGATTGAGGTTTTCATGTGGCAATTACTAAGAGGTAAAATAATGGTGAGACAGGTGATGCACAGGTTTGGTTTCATCCTAAATCTTATTTTAGATTGTCCGATGTGCTGTTCTGAGGTTGAATCGGCGGACCACTTCTTTCTTCACTGTGATTGGACTACAGAGGTATGGAGTAGAAGCATGGCTGAATGAGGTGTTTCATGTTGTGTAAGTAAAAGTCTGGTGCAATGGGAAAATGGGTAGGCTAGACTGTGCCCGAATGCAAGGCAAGGTAGAGCTTGGAATGCCTTTTTCTTTGCAATGGTTGGTCTGTGTGAGAGGTTAGGAATCAAGTTATTTTCAAAGATAAAGAGCAAGGGGTCTCTCAAGTGATGGATATGGTCAAGTTTCGTGTGGCGTGGTGGTTCAAGCACCATGGATAAAGGTCTTTGGATTCTGTAAACTCTCTCATTCAGAATATTTCTGATCGTTGTTCCGTTCAAAAGATGTCTAAGGCTTCTAACAATGAAAAATGGACTCCTCCCATATGTGGTGCTCTGAAATTTAACGTTGATGGGACTGCCACAGGAAATTCGGGTCACGCTGGTATTGGTGGAGTAATGAGAGACCATAGAGGTGAGGTTTTGGGTAGTTTCTCTAGATACATAGAGATGAATGAACCAAATACCGCTGAGATTATGGCAATCCATCAGGCTTGTATGCTGTGTGCGGGATCGAGGGTGTTGGTTGGGAAAGTGATCAACATCATTAGCGACTCAAGGGTGGCCATTTCATGGGTGAATGGCAATGGTTTTGGAAGTCTGAAGCATGTGAACCTCATCTATGAAATTTGCGGCCTGATGCTTTACCTGGGCAAAATAGTGGTTATTTTTAAATCAAGAGCAAGAAATGGTGTTGCGGATTCGTTGGAAAATAAAGGCATGACAATTAGGGGGATGTTCTTTCTTGGAAGCTTTAGTTCGTAGGGGTGGCTGTCGTTTTGTATCTGAAAGCTCCCTGTTTTGTTTTAGTGTTTGGAGTTTCCCAGTTTTTCATTTTATTTTATATTTTGACCTTTTTAGCTTGGCTTGGTTGTGTGTTTGTTTCAGAGGATGTGGTTGTTGTTGTTAGGTGTGTGCTATGTGGTGTGGGTTTTCTCTTATGGTTTGTCTATTTGTTCCCTCCTTTTATAAGGTTGCTATGCTTTTTGGCTTCTTTGGCCTTCAATAAACCTTTGATGTTCAAATATATAAATATATATATATATATATTTATATATATATATATCAACATATGCAGTTGTTGGGTATAAACTGTATATTTTGAACAAGAATAACAAGAGAATTTCTTAAATAACTTGAAGTACTATCTCCTTTATTATCTCTGATTGTTGCTTAATGAAAAAACTAGTACATCACCTAGCTATTTATACTAGTCCATAGACTTTTCTAGAGAGTGCACATAACTAAGCAATTCCTTGGTACACACACATAAATAGCACTTGGCCTTTTTGGACTACAACTCATGGTTCATATACATAGATACATTGAACCAACCAATGCATGCATTTAGAATAACTAGAGCACTAAATATACCTTGGAAAATTCATTAACTTTAATACTCCTCCTTAATGTGTTTTCCAGTGACTCCAAGCATATCTCTGAGAAACTGAATTTTATCCCTTGGGAGGGCTTTTGTGAAAATGTCTACCAAATGTTCTTCTGAGCTGCAAAACTTGAGATGAATTTCACCACTTGCTTCTACTTCATGTAAATAGTGATATTTGATGGCAATGTGTTTAGTTCGATTGTGGTACATTGGATTTTTTGTGATTGCTATAGTTGACTTGTTATCATAGTATAATTCAACCGAACTTTGCTTCTTTTCTCCCATATTGTCCAAAATTCTCTTTAGCCAAATTGCTTGATTTGTCGCCCCTACCACTGCTACATACTCAGCTTCTGTAGTAGACTATGATACTCTATTTTTCTTCTTTGAACCCTAAGAATGTATGTCTGAGCCAAGGCTAAAACAGTATCCTGAGGTGCTCCTCATATCATCCAAAAACCCTGCCTACTTAGTATTCAAGCAAGCCTTGTACCAAATGCCAAAGTCAGTTGTTCCCTGCAAGTATCTGAGGGCTCTTTTTGCAGTTCCAAAATGGACTTGACTTGGACTCTACACAAATCTGGATAGAAAACTTGTGGCAAACATGATGTTAGGTCTAGTGGTAGTTAAGTAGAGCAAACTACCAACTAAACTCCTATAAATTTCTGCATCCGTCTTCTTGGCTCCATCTTCCTTTATCGACTTCTCACTTGGAACCAACGGAGTTGCAACTATCTTTTATCCAAGCATCTTGAACTTTGATAGCATATCTTCTATGTATTTCATCTGTGAAATGAAGATGCCTTCTTTTTCTTGACAAACCTTCATTCCAAGAAAGTACTGCATGAGCCCCAAATCACTCATCTCAAAAGAACTCATCATGTCCTTCTTAAATCTTCTGATCATGGTTGAATTGTTTCCTATAAAAATTAGATCATCCACATACAAGGAAACAATAAGAATGTCAGCTTCTTGGGTTTTCGTGTAGAGTGTAGGCTCACTCTTACTCTAGACAAATCCTTGTTGTACAAAGTAACCATTAATTTTCTCATACCAAGCTCTAGAAGCTTGTTTAAGTTCATAAAGGCTTTTCTTAGCCTCAACACATTTCCTTCTTCCTTCACGAAACCTTCAGGTTAATCAACATAGACCTCCTCTTCAAGTTCTCCATTGAGGAATGCTGACTTGACATTAAGATGGTAAATTTTTCAGCTTTTCTGAGCTGCAAGTACCACAAGAGTCCGAATGGTATCTAACCGAGCAACTGGAACAAATGTTTCATTGTAGTCCACTCCATATTGCTGAGCATAGCCCTTGGCTACAAGTCTTGCCTTGTGTTTTTGAATGGACTTGTCAGGATGCAGCTTGGTTTTAAAGATCCATTTCACCTCAATTGCATCTTTATTAGTAGGGTGATTCACTAACTCCCAAGTATTATTCTTTTTCATCATCTTTATCTCCTCTTCCATGGCTTTAATCTACATAGCCTCTTTAAAAGCTTTTACAAAATTGTTAGGCTCAATAAAAAATAAATTACAACTTTCATGAATCTCACTCAGGGGTCTCTCCCTTCTAGGTGTTGTTTCTGGTAAGGAAAGCTCTTCTTATTCAATCACTTAAAGAATTCTTTCTTCTGTAACATTCTGGTTATCTACAGAATTTTCCTCTGGAATTGTGATGCTCGGTCTTGTAACTTGTTCTCCCTCCCAATTCTAGACTGCATGCTCAATAAAGGCAGCATCCCTGCTTGTGATGAGCTTCTTTGTTTCAAGATTGTAAATTATGTACCATTTGGAAAGAGTGATATAGCCTAGAAAGATTCTCTTCTCTGCTTTCTCCTCCAACTTGGTTCTCTTCTGAGATGGCACATGAATGTAGCACACACAACCAAAGTCTTTTAGATATCCTATTGAAGGATGTCTACCACTCCAAGCTTCAATTGGAGTTTGATTAGGCACAACTTTGGCGGGACACCTGTTCAGCATGTACACAGCAGTGTTAACTGCTTCTGCCCAGAACATTTTTGGCAAGTTTTTCTCATGAAGCATAGATCTTGCCATCTCCATTACAGTTTTGTTCTTCCTCTCAAAAACTCCATTCTGTTGTGAAGTATAAGCCAATGTCAGTTATCGTTCTACTCCTTCTTCTTCACAGAATTGGTCAAAGTGATAGGAGTTGTACTCAGTCCTTCTATCACTTCGAAGAGTTTTCAGCTTATGACCACTCTGAGTTTCTATAAACTGATTGAACTTCTTGAAGAAACCAAAAACTTCAGATTTTTCTTTCAAGAAATACACCCATGTCATTCTGGTATAATCATCTATAAACAGCATGAAATACCTATTTCCATTTTGAGAGGGTGTCCTCATAGGACCACACACATCAGTATGCACAATCTCAAGAGGTTTTGTGGCTCTCCATGCACTACCATAAAGAAAAGATTGTCTATGTTTTTTGCCTAGCATACATCCTTCACAAACAACATTCTTAGCTTCTACTAGAGGTAAGTCACTGATCATAACTTTCTGATGAAGAAGCCTCAAGGCATTGTAGTTGTAATGCCTAAATCTTTGATGCCAAAGTGTGGAATCATCAGCTGTAGCCGCCATAACTTTAGAACAATTCCAAAGAATAGGAAAGTTTATGTTGCTTCCCATGTTCACCTCGACAATCTCCATATTGTGTTTCTTATCAACGATTTTACACAAGTTTCCCTCAAAGTGCAAGAATACCCGTGGTGCATTATCTGACCAACACTTAACAGATTTTGGTCTAAATAAGGAACTAGAAAAACATCTTTAATGAATCTAGGACCTTTCTTTGTTTGAACAACCACTGTGCTTTTGCCTTTGGACTCCACCAAATCACCATTCCCCATTTTAACCTTTGTCTTGATAGAAATATCCAAGTCAATGAAAATGCTCTCCTTAGTTGCCATATGATTGCTACAACACTATCAATAAACCAAGTATCATTGATTTCTTCCACTGTTGCTTGACAAGCAAATAACAAATGCTTTTGATCTTCTTCAGAATAGTTTGTCTGACGCTCTTTCTCCTTGTATCGGCAATCGTTTTCTTTATGGCCAAACTTCTTGCAGTTTGTACATATGGGCTTCCCTTTGTGAAAGCAATCTTTCTCCAAATAATTGATCTTTTTACAAGTACCGCGCGGTGGATATTTATTTTGTTTAGCCTTCCATTTGTCTTTCTTTTGAGAAGTTTCACCTTGAACTGGCCTTTATTCTTCTTTTTTTCATCACTTAATTTTGAATTCTTCATGTTGACTTTGGATTGGAAGGCATTCTCTAGAGATTCTCCACTTCTTCTGTTCAATCTCTATTCATGTGTCTGTAAAGATCCCAAAAATTCTGTAACGGTTTGAGTAGATAAATCCTTGGATTCTTCAATGGCCACCACCACATGATCATATTTTTCAGTGAAGCTAATCAAGAACTTCTGAACAATCCTTTGTTCAGTAATATCTTCTCCATATGTCCTCATCTGATTCACAAGATCAATCACTCCGGTGCTATACTCTGTAGCATTCTTAGAGTCCTTCATCTTGAGATTCTTCATCTCTCTTCTCAAGATTTGAAGTTTGATGGTCTTGACCTTTGAGTTCCCTTAGAATTCCCGCTGCAAAATATCCCATGCTGGCTTGGAAGATGTGGCCCTCATCAGCCTAGGAAAAATTGCATCAGTCACTACTTGTTGAAGCACAAACAATACCTTAGCATCGTTTTGTTTCTCATTTTTGTCAACAACTGCTTCAGAACTTCCTTTTGCAGGAGTTGTCACCCCTTTTTCTACCACATCCCAAAGGTCTTGTGATAGAAAAAATGTCTCCATCTTGATACTCCAGTAATCATAGTTCTCACCACCAAAGATGGGAATAGTTTGAGAAGCACTAAAACCCGTCATATGGATTGTCGTCTACTAAGGTTTGAGTGCTAACACCCCGATAAGATTGAACTTGCTTTGATACCACTTGTTGGTTATAAACTGTATATTTTGAACAAGAACAACAAGAGAATTTCTTAAATAACTTGGAGTACGTACCTCCTTGGTTGTATTATCTCTAATTGTTGCTTGATGAAAAAACTAGTACATTACTTGGCTTTTTATACTAGTCCATAGACTATTCTAGAGAGTGCACATAACTAAGCACTTTCTTGGTACACACATATACATAGCACTTGGCCTTTTTGGAACACACAACTCATGGTTCATATATATAGATACATGGAAACAACCAATGCATGCATTTAGAATAACTAGAGCACTAAATATACCTTGAAAAATTCATCAACTTTAATAGCAGTTAACTTGAAGGACCTTGTTGATAGACCCCTATAGCATCAATGTAATTGCTAGCACGTCCATAAAAACCAACAATGTCTCTTTCTTTCAGAGGACGGTCAAAAGGAGAGCCTTGTGTACCACCAAAAGGTCCATATTTCATCTTATTTGTATGGAAACATAGAGATTCAATAACATGTTGCTTCTTATAGTTATGATGAGTCCCACTTATCGAAGTCAAATATTCTTTTGGCCAGTCCATTGTAATCTCTAAATTTTTTAGCATATATTAAAAAAAGTCAACTGGGTAGAAGATTAATTAAGGTTACAATTCTAAATTTTGTAAGATAAAAAGAATACTCACTAGGTCGGTTTCTCCACCTTCACCTCCAAATCTGTCTGAATACTCGCACTTGTCATTTATATCGACACTTTTGAAGGAGAGCGAATCAATGACTTGTCCATGACTAATTTTTATCTCTGTGATCGCACCATTTGGTTTATAATTCCATTCCTTCCCTCCTTGGCCTCCAAATGGTCCTGCCTTAGTGTTCTCAATTTCTCCTTGGCCTGAAGAACTAAACATTTCTGAAAAAGGCTTTACATACGCCCCTAAGGCATCAAAGTATTCGCCAACATATCCATAAAAACCAACAATAATCCCTCCTTTCATGTAAAATCTAAAAGGAATATTGGAGCTTTTCATGACACCAAAAGGTCCGTATATTGTTCGGTTTGTATAGAAACATAGAGATTCGATGTCTTGGATGGTATCACGTAAAGTCATACTTATCGATACCAGATATTCTTCAGGCCAGTTGAGCGAGATTACCTATTAATAAACCATATTCATAAAGCAGTAAACACAAGTGAGATCATAATCAAAACCATGTAAAATAAAACAAAACCTAGCTAATTTTGAGTCATGACATAGTGAGTAATGGTAGCAAAATAAAAATTCTCAAATCCACGAGAAAGAATTTGTTCCAAAGGAAAACAAATCAACTTATATATACTTATATACCTCATGCTTTTCATCACTAGTACTATTAGATTTTTGTACTGAATGTTTAACTTCGCCATTTTCATCAGAACTTTCAAAGGAGATCCACTTGATAGACTCTTCATTATAACCAATTTTTATCTTTGTTGCACCTTTTAGCATATAACTCCATTCCTCCTCTGTTGATGACCTCGACCAACCCCATGGCCCAACCTTAATACATTCTTCCTGGTTGAAAATAGAACGAATTACCTTCAACAAATAAATTTAATTATCAGTTTCCAAATTAAATCTTAATAAAGTTTAAATAAATGTATTAGTTTGATTTTGTCCATTGCAAATTTATAATGCAACAACTATACCAATTTAACATGGTATGACTCTTCGACAAACAGCATCATGTGTTTGGGCCGGGCTCAGGCCGGGCTCACATTTGAGGAGGAGTGTTAGAGAACTTACATATGAACCTAGAGACGATATGATGATATTAAAATTACTTGTTATTGTACGTCTATATGTATATATAACGATGGATATCACAATCTAATAGACATTATACGTTTATATATATTAAAATTACGTGTTATTGTGCGTTTATATGTATATATAACGATGGATATCATAACCTAATAGGCATATGTATATAGTCTTTTTCTCTTCGGTGTGTACTGATATAAAATACAATAGCGTATTGTACATGGGTCTTATATTATAGATAAACACTGACAAGTGTATATAGATTAAATCAAAACAATTGAATCTAATGGTCTACATGCAAGACGCTATATATATATTTACCGGTTAGCATTGAAGAGAAATTTTATATATGTACCGGTATTCAAAAACATTATTAAAAAAAAAAGCAAAATCAACACATATGAAGGAAGGTAATATAACCTTGCTCCTAGGCTTCACAACTTGAATTTGGTTTGGAGGATCGAACAAGTCTGTAGAATGCTTGACATACACTCCTAGAGTTCCATATATCCAGTTCTTATTCGCTAAAGTACTTCCATAAAAACCAACAATGACTCTCCCATTCATAGGAAATTCGAAAGGAATACTTCTCTCCGGATGGCCAAATGGCCCGTATTTTTTCCGATTTGTATGAAAGCATAGAGATGAGAAATAATGACATGTTAAGGAACCTAGATAATAAGTCCCACTTAATGACGTAAAATATTCTTGAGGCCAATCTAGCATAATCTGTTGTGCAAACATTTACAGAAAAACAAAAATATTAGAAGGCAAATTAAACACACAATGAAATCCTCGTAAGATAAAATGATTAATATATACTTGCCTTGTACACAGTTTTATCATGAAAACCAAATGTATCCGAATACTCAGTGTTACCATTTTCTTCGACACCTTTAAAGTTGAGGGAAACAACCGCATATGAGTCGCAAGTGATCATTATCCCAGTAATCGCACCCTTTGATTTATAGCTCCATTCCGTTCCCTTCACCTCACCCAATGGCCCTATCTGAAACGCTTCAAGCTCATTACGAGAATGCTCGAAAGAAAACGAAGCTTTTTCGACCATTTTCTTAATTTCTAATTAGAGAGATTAATTCTGACTAATTAAGCTAGCTAAGAAGTTGGTTTTCATTTTTATATATAGCCAGCTAGCACATCAACCCGGCCCACTTGTAGCAACTCTTCTTAATTAATTAGTAACTTTATTAATTAATTACAAACTTAGTCATAGTCTTAATATAATTAGTTAATCCGCCACTTGTATTATTTAATTTGCACATTACCTTCAATTGAGCAGGTTTTGTACAATTAATTGTAATAGATTAATAGATGGAATCTTGGCACCACCTTTTATTTTTATTTTTATTTTTATTTTTATTTTATTGAAAAGGATCCTTGGTGCCACTTCATTTTACATATTCACTATATTTTATAGTAATACAAGTAAATTGTAATCAAGATTATTTTGTAATTTGAACAATTATTTGAATGTTGTGGGTGTTGGATTGGAGAAGTAACTTCACATGACCTGATCCGATATTATTTTATTATATATGCATGAATATCACTGGTTTGCTTTTCAGAAAAATCTATATATGCATGCATTAAACAAATTATTAATTATCCATGATAATTGTTGAAACAAATTTATATAATATTTAAAAAGTTAAACTTAGTGATCATTCTTTTTTTAATTAGTCAATTCGCTAATTGTATTAATTATTTAATTTAAGCAGTTTTTGTACCATTGTATTAGATTAATCGATGGAGTCATGGTACCACTTGATTACAATATTATTAATTGTTACAAGTTTGGCCCCGAACTCACCGATATATTCCTTTTTAACACACAATCCCTAACGTTGCGACGATATGAGATTGATCCGATGGTATACCATTTACACATACGGTATGAGATTGTGGGTTCGAGTCATCTTCCTAAAAAAAACCCGAATTTTTACTTAAATAAAACACATTATACGGCAACTAATTCAATAGATAATACACAACTTCCGATAGCCTCACTGATGAAATTTTATATCAGTTTCACTATGATAAATTTTAATACTTATGATATTTTATTTATGTTTTTGTGAGAAAAGGTATATAATTGTTAGTATATCCTTAAGAACCTGGTACAGTGGTAAGTCTTTATGGTTCGAGTCATATTCATATTCTCTCGTTTTAATATATATATCGGTTCAAACACACAAACGTAGGGTCAGATTTTTGTTAAAATAACATCTAGATATCATTATTACACATGGTAGGAAATTACTAATGCCGGAATTCAAGATGGCCCTATTGACTTGCCACAAACCGAAACGCCACTTGACCACTTCATGAATTTCTTCCATAAATGTTTTTCTGGTGCAATTAAGGTTCAAATGTTTTTCTCTCCAACCATATTGGATACATCAAACATTCAAAATTTGTTTTACATTTTAGAAATAGAGATAATATCATTTTATAAAAATAAATATCAAGAGTTGAATGCATTTACTAATTATTAATAAAATACGTACTACATTGATGCTATAATTACCACCGCAAAATGTTGCTTTGTTGTAAGATCGTGTTGATTAGTCAGAGGATATCTTATATTCAATTTGCCCCCAAACATCATCACATGTTGTATATCAAAAAAATGTTGCAATAATTGAAATAAGAGGATAAAGTTTCCTTTTTGTTACCTTGTATCAATGACCTTTCTGATATACCCCTATAGCATCAATGCAATTGCTAGCACGCCCATGAAAACCAACAATGACTCGGTCTTTCAGAGGAAGGTCAAAAGGAGATCCTTGTGTACAACCAAAAGGTCCATATTTCTTCTTATTTGTATGGAAACATAGAGATCCCATAACATGTTGCTTCTTAACAAAGGTATAATGAGTTCCACTTATCGACGTCAAATACTCTCTAGGCCAATCGATTGTAATCTACAAATTTTAAATTATGCAAAATTTGTAACAAAAAACAAAACACTAACATTACAATCAAAATTTTGTAAGACAACAAAGAATACTTACCAAGGAGGTGCCTCCGCCTTCACCACCAAATCTGCCTGAATCCTCGCACTTACCATGTTGATCGACACTTTTGAAAGAGACTGAATCAATGACCCATCCATGACTAACTTTTATCTCTGTGATTGCACCATTAGGTTTATAATCCCATTCCTCCCCTCCCTGGCCTCCAAATGGTCCTGCCTTAACATTTGTGTTCTCAATTTCTCCTTGGCCTGAAAAACTGAACAATTCCGAAAAAGGCTTTATATAGACTCCTAAGGCATCAAAGTAATCACCAACGCATCCATGAAAACCAACAATAACTCCTCTTTTCATATAAAATCTAAAAGGTTGGAGGCCTTCCATCACACCAAAAGGTCCATATATTGTTTGGTTTGTATAGAAACTCAAAGATTCGATGTCTTTGATGTCATCACGTAGAGTCCCACTTATCGATATCAAATATTCTTCAGGCCAGTTGAGTGAAATCACCATCTACATACATATTGTACCATATTCATATAAAGGTGAAAGAGAGATAATCAAAGCCTTGTAAGATAAAACAAAAGCTAGCTAAATTTGAGTTATGATATAGTGATCAGTAATGATAGAAAATTAATCAAGAATTCTCAAATATTGTCGAAGAATTTGTTTTAAAGAAAAATAAATATATCATATATATGTATATACCTCATGCTCTTCATCATCACTAGTATTAGATTTTTTTGAAGGTTTAACTTCAACATTTCCATCAGAACTTTTGAAGGAGATCCACTTGATATATTTTTCACTATAACGAATTTTTATCTTTGTGGCACCTTTTAACATGTAGCTCCATTGCCTCTCTATTGATGACCTTGACCAACCCAATGGCCCTACCTTAATACATGTTCCCTTCTTGAAATTAGAACAAATAATCTGCAGCATATAAATTATATTCATCAGTTTAATTTTGTATGATTAAAATCTTAATCAAGTTTACATAAATTGATCAATTTGATTTTTTAAAATATTGCGGATTATAATTAATTCCATTTCTTTTAACCAAGTGGTTTATCAAATTCAACTATTATTCATATAATTTGTAAAACAAAATTACAATAGTTAGATCTAACTAAAAAGTATATGCGGACATTGAATAGATTAGGAGTTTGCTAAGACCATGCACTATTCCGCTTATCAGGGGATAAATTTCCTCCTATGTTAGAAAATATGCATTGTGAGACTTGAATCAATCTCCTACCACAAACATGGACAAAGGAAATGTACACGACTTGTGCGTATTAGAAGAACTCATATAAAGGAATGCTATAATTACCATAGTTTTGTGTTTGGCAACTTGTACTTGGCTTGAAGGACTGAACAAGTCTATAGAATTTTTGACATACACTCCAAGACCTCCATATATCCAGTTCTCTTTCACAACTTGTCCATAAAAACCAACAATGACTCTCCCATTCATAGGAAATTCAAAAGGAATGCTTCTCTCTGGATGGCCAAATGGCCCATATGTTTTCAGATTTGTTGTAAAGGATAGAGATGATATATAATAATTTGCTTTACCTTCATAATAAGTCCCACTTAATGATGTAAAATATTCTTGAGGCCAGTCGAGCATAATCTATATGTTATTATGCAAATAAACATTTAAGGAAAAAAAAAATGTTAGAAGACAAAAAAAGAAAAAAATAGAAAGGTACATATATCAATATTTTTCATAAACATGTACATAAAAATATACTAGTATGAAAATTTAACAAATCGAAACCTCAAAAGATAAAATGATTAATTGATACTTACCTTAAAAACATTTATTTTATGATAACCAAATGAATCTGAATACTCAGGGTTACCATTTTCATCAACACCTTTAAAGACAAGCGAAACAACAGCATACGAGTCACAAGTAATCATTACCCCTGTAATTGCACCCTTTGGTTTATAGCTCCATTCCCTTCCTTTCTTCTCTCCCCATAGCCCTACTTGAAAAGCTTGAAACCCATTAAGAGAACGCTCCTGAGAAAAAGAAGCTTGTTCTACCATTTTCTTAAATTTCTAATAGAGAGATTAATTTTGACTAATCAAGCTAGCTAGTTAACTTGTAGCAAGTCTTCTTATATAGTAGTTTAATTTAATTAATTAAAAACTCGAACAGTCTTAATTTAATTAGTTAATTCGCAAATTGTATTATTTAATTTGCACATTATCTTCAATATATTGAGCAGTTTTTTTACTTTTTGTACAATGAATTGTATTATATTAATAGATGGAATCTTGGAACCACCTTTTTTTATAGGGCTTAAAAAATAAATAACACTTCTTAGAGGTAACGTTTCAACACCATCACTGCTTTTATGACTTATGTTTAAAAGACACCTATTATGGTGAACGGACAAAAATGCCCCCAATAGTTGTTTCATCAGAATCTTTCATTCATTTTTTTACAGTGAGAGTTATGAAATAGATAGAGAAAGTTTCATTGAAACTCGGGTACTTGGTAAAAAAGCTCGAACTCATTAAAAAAAGCTCAGGCACTAGGCAAAAAAGCTCGAATCGAGCTTTTTTACCAAGTGCCCGAGTTTTTTTACCAAGTGCCCGAACTTTTTTTTTACTTGATTCGAGACTTTTTGCCAAGTTAAAAAAAAGCTCGGGCACTTGGTAAAAAAACTATAGCACTTGACAAAAAAGCTCGATTCGAGCTTTTTTACCAAGTGCTCGAGCTTTTTTTTACTTGATTCGAGTTTTTTTGCCAAGTTAAAAAAAAGCTCGGACACTTGGTAAAAAACCTCAAACTCATTAAAAAAAAACTCGGGCACTTTGCAAAAAAGCTCAAATCGAGCTTTTTTACCAAGTGCCGTAGCTTTTTTGCTAAGTACCCGAGCTTTTGTTTACTTGATTCGAGCTTTTCTGACAAAAAAACTCGAAGACAAATCAAAAAAACTCATAAGAGTATAAAAAAACTCAAAATCATATCAAAATAGCTCGGACACTAATAAAAAAGGCTCGAAGTATTTTAAAAAGTCTCGAACAGAATCTGAAGACTAAACGTTCATACATGTTCATACAAAGATTGGGACAACAAATCATAACAAATGGATACATTGTTAAACCACACAGAAATATATGATAATGTATAAAAGAAGATCACAAACATATGCTATTTTTTTAACAGAATCTGGAGAGAGACAAGTTTTTTGGAGAGAGATGAGTTGTAGATCGATTTTCAGACAATTATTTTGGAGAGAGAGGAGTTATCGTTTTTAAAGTGTAGATAGAAGCACGATGAGAATAAAAATAGATTATTTAAGGGTAATTTGGGTAGTTCACCATAATAGGTATCTTTTAAACTTAAGTTATTAAAACGGTGATATCATTATAATACACACATAAAAAGGTAACGTATCTCACCATTTCCACTTTATCTTCGATATATTGAGCAGTTTTTGACTTTTTGTACAATGAATTGTATTAGATTAATAGATGGAATCTTGTAACCACCTTTTTTTATATATCTTTTTGAAAGGGATACTTGGTTTTATTATCGTTTATATTAATACAAGTTAATCATAATGAAGATTATTACTAAATCTGAAAAATTATTTTAATGTGGTGGGTGTTGGAGTGGAGTAGTACTTCACATGACCCGACCTGATATTATTTTATTATGTTTGCAAAAATGTCACCGGTAACCTTTGCTTTTCAGAAAAACTATATAAGCATGCATTGAACAAATTATTAATAATCCAAGATGATTGTTGAAACTTGGTCTTTTTTTAATCAGTCGACAATGTATCGATTATTTAATTTAAGCAGTTTTTGTACCATTGTTTTTGTACCGCTTGATTACAATATCATTATGGTTCACTAATATATAATTGTTAATATACACTACCACCTCCGATACATGTGATTTATATACCCAGCTTCTATGGTCTTTTAAATTTGGAATTCATCCCAACTTCTTTTCATTTGACATGTGGATTCTCGAACGGGATCAAATCAAAACTAAATTTTTTATCGGTTCAGAGTTCAAACCTAACTGATGTAAGTTGTCCATCAACTTGGGTTGAACCGAGGTGATACCCTTTCTATCTTAGTTTTTTTGCTTTCTTTTGAATTTAACTTGTACGTAAATTTACGTTTTTTCTTTTGTTGTTAGTTTTCAGCTAATTATCAAGTCCAAGGAGTTAAATGAATGTAAAATGGAAGATTTACAATCAATCCTGAAAAAACTACCTCTACAGATAAGGCGATTTTGCAGATTATATATCAACACAAAGTGAACTAGATGTTAAGTCTTATATGGGTGGACAGATTACAGAAGTTAGCTTTCCATAGAATTTAGCAGTCCAAAATTTCAAGTTTTTTCAGAGAAAGTTATGGGTATTTATATTTTTCAAAATTTAATGGCTTCTTTCGATTAGAGTGTAAAGATAAATATATAATATTATAAATTTAATTATTTGAGTTAGTTTTGTGTGACATTCTCAAGATTGCAATAGATAGGACAATCACAAGAAGTTAATTCAGATTGAAAGAAAATGAACCACGTGAATCAACCAGGCCAATTAGCCCACATTTTTGATTAATCACTCTGATACTGTTATATATCATTTTTTTGATACAAAAAAAAAAGAATGAACTGTACCTATACTTACAAGCAAAACTGTTGTCAATTCTCAGCTATGATACACTTTTTTCCTGTACGAAATTCATCCCAGTCCTGGCCTCATCCTGCATTACATTTTCTCCTTTCCTACATTGCCCCGTGAATTAATTTATCTATATCTTCCTTGATTTGAGCTCTTTCAAGTAAATTATAAACGAAGGTAGCATCGTTGCCCTCAGAATTATAAAAACGGTTTATTCCTTTGTGTACTGCATAAGCTCGAACCACTGCAACCGGGAAAGTTTTCTCATTATTTAGAAAACAAAACCTTTTTGTATGTAACGAACCCGAAAGAAAATAAAAGAGATTCAACTTGTGAATAGAATTTACCTGTCTTAATAAATCAGCAAGAGTCCTAGGAAGTGTTTCGTTGTTCCTCAAAACAATGTAGTAGGGGAAGGGAAAGGAATCTAGATACTTGGAAACCATGATCTCTTTACCCTGAAAGGATAGTTCCTGGAGGCCAAATTGACATGTCAGATAAAAATGGCAAGTACGACATTGGAGGTATTAACAACCTTCTTGGCTTCTCTATAATAAATAAATACGAGAGAGAATATTCACCTTTAGGTCCAGGATTGATTCTTGTGGACTATCAAGAAGTAGAAATGCAACCATTCGCTTCTTTCTCAGTAGATCCCTAACCCATCGCTTCAAGTTCTCCTGTATTGATTTGATCAAATGTGTAAATAAATGGATATCAGCAAATCATTAAGAAACTATCATTTATAATCTAACATTGAAATAAAAAAGGTGTACCTTCTCATGGAAACGTCCATCCCCGATAATTAAAACAAGCTGCTGTAACGGATTCTGCCCAGAAGGAAGTCGAGCTTTTCCAACAGCAACATCCAGCATGTTATCCAAGAACTTCAACAGATCAACAACTGGTTCATCTGCAATGGTGTTCTCTTGCTTGAACGTCAAACCAGATATCATCTGCCAGCAGAAATGATTGCCCAAAAAATCAATAAAAACATCTTCGTAGAAAGGAGGGGAAAAAGGAGCATAAGAGGGGAAGTTATGCGCGGAAGGCACATAGAGAATGATATCATAGCATACAAGGCAAAATTCAAAATGTTGTGGCAAAAAGACAATTAGATGACAACAAAATTTAATTGAACTTTTCTCTAAGCTCAAACACAAGAAGACAAACCTTGATGCCAGCCATTCCAGTAAAGGGCTGATCAAAATCATGTAGTGATCTGATGTTTCCCTTCTTTCCGAAGCTCACAACCGATAAGTTTCCCATTTCCAGTTGAGCCATGGCTCTACACACTGTCACCAAAGCTTCGATGGCAACATCCCCACAACCACTCTCAGACATACTACGGGAATCATCAACAGCAATAACAACTTGGTAATCACGTTTGTTAGGCTTGGTTCGCCTTAACCAAATCTTATCCTTCCGGTAATGACTTGCAATGTACGGAATTACCTAATAATTATCCAAGCATCAGAAACATTAATGTTAGAAAAAGGGTTGAGCACATCAAAGTACAATTTAGATTGAAAGGTAAAATTTACTATGTTGTACCTTTTTCATGTTAATCCTTTTACCAGTTTTGTAGTCCCCTTGGAGCTTGCTGGCTACAGTAGGTTCCATAACAAGACGCAACTGCTCAGCCAACTCCTGAGACAACCTTGTCGTTTGCAGTTCATATCTTCTCCAAAGAGCACTAGCTTCATCCCTCAAATTGTCAGAAACCTCAAGTTCTAGGGCGTTTCTAAGCTCGTTGTCACTTACAGAAAGTTTGCTGAGTTGATATATGTCTTCATTCAAGTAGTTCTTCTTTACAGAGACCAGACTCTCAGACAGACTTCCTTGAGCACCACCATCATCATCTCTGTGAACTTCTGGAGACTCATCAACGGGTGACTTATTTTGATCCGAGATCTGCATCTGCTGCTCCATCTTACTTTTGAGGATCGAGGCATGATGCTCTATAGGGTGCGATTCAGAAGCTTTTTTATCAATCTCCATCTCAGTGGCGTCGTCTCTATGATCTGCTGCAAGACTATCCTCATCAGGTTTACTGCCATTTACCTCTGTGTCTATCTGCTCAGCTGTAGCAGGACCTAATGCCTGAGCTGTTCCCTTTTCAAATTCAGTAACATAACCATATTCATCCGCATTCTCATCCTCAACGCCATCCTGTGCCTCTGTGTTATCTGCCTGAAGATCAACAGACACATTGACTCTTTCTTTCCACTCCTCAAGTGCATCGCCGACATTCCTATAAGGGTTCGCTTGGGTTTTCTGAACAACTGAAGGTTTCTGCTCAGGCAATTGAGTTCCATGTTGATCAGTGAGTTTCCCACTACTTAAGGAGTCAGCAACCATGATATCCATCTGAGAGGTATCACTTGAAGGTAAGCTACTTGGAACAACATCGCTATTCATTCCATTGCTATTAGACCAGTTTGCCTCTGGTGCAACATTTTTCAAATATGATGCTCGAGAGTCACCATTCGATTGCATTGCAGATTCAAGATTAGGAGCTTGACCATCGGGCATTCCTGATTCAAACACATCTTTCCTCGGAGCCATCAAATTCATTTCCGTGTTACCTTCAGACTCCTGCTTGTTCAACTCATTCTTTTCAGAAGCCCCTCCTGCTTGTTCGTTCTCTGCCTCTTCCATAGTTTCATCAATAGGATTGGTATTCACATCTTCAGAGCTTCCATTCTCAGCACATGCATCGTCCTCTTCTGGAGCCACTTCTTCCTCGTTATCTGTGCCATCATTTTCATGCTCTTCTAGACCCTCTTCTTCCTCCGTAATATCTTTTTCATCCATGTCAATATCTTCATCAACATTTTGATTTGGTTCGTCAAGCTTCAGTCCACTTGGATCAGCAAAAGCTTCGTCCTTATCCATGTTCAAGTCTTCTGCATTCTCCTTATCACTAAGATCATCCTGGTCTCCATTCTCATCTTTTTGTCCATCATTTTCATCAAAGTTAAGCTCTCCAGGTTCATCAGCCATTGCAGAATCTTCCTTGGCTCTAAGCTCCCTAGAACTTTGATCTCTGTCTTTAACCGAAGGCCCGGATTCATACTTTTCCTTTTCTGTGTCGGGATTTTCTTCTTCTTCCTTATTCCAAAGCTTTTCATCAATAACTTCATTATCAGCTCCAGTTTCTCCCATTGCAGACTCCAGTTGCTCATCCTCACCGTCTTTATCATCATCATCTTCTTCTCCACTGGAGTCCTCACTAACACTAAATGTATCAGCTGTGAAATCCTGCTCCATCTCAATACCTTTATCATCTTTATTTGGTGCTTTATCTGAGTCATCATGCTCTTCACCTTCCTGTTGTGGCATTCAGGAGAAAACACGTATTCAATTAACATACAAGAGACGAGACTTGAGAGATACATCAGAAAATAATCCAATCGAAAATTGTTCAGTGACAATACCTTTTCAGCAGTTCCAAGCAGTTGATCTTCATCATTAATTTCATCACTGACATCCTTCATTCCTGCACCCTCTCCCAAACCTGTTCCACTTGCATCTTGAGACTTATCACCATTAGAGTCATCTTCCTGGTCTTTAGCAGGGATACCAAATCCTTTGGAATATAATGACGCAAAAGTCTTTGCAAGTGCATGAGTCATTATAGATGTCTGCAAGAAAATATTTTAATATTTACATTAGAATTTCAGTTTGTTAGTTGAGAAAGGAACAAGAATTCCAGAATTTCAGGCAGTGAAAGCTGTCTTTTGCTAGAACAAGATATGCAGAAAAAGAGAGTATATTAAAAAAGAATATTAGAGGAAACGGTTCTACTGTTTTGTTCAGAACTAGCAAATCCTGCAGAAAGCTATCACCGAAGCTCAGTAATAGGTCCAAAAGTGTATGGAGATGCTTAAAATGGGCTCCAATATGGAAAGATAGATCAGGAGTTCTACCACCAGAATTGTTCACTAATTTCTCCTGTGAATAAATACACAAAAATTAGATAACAAGAAATAAACAGTATATAAAGTCATAAGAAATTCTTACAGATCAACTATATCTTACCGCATAAGTAATTATTTCAAGAAGCTGATCTCTTAATTGGTTGAAACTCAAATTCCCCACGGATGATTTAAATATGGACTCCCATGAGGTAACACTCCCCAATGAATCCTCCGAAACAGTATGACCATTACTTAATGACCCCAACTCTCGCAGCATGTCCATAATATTTTCACATGTTTTCGAGAGGACTACACCGAACAGAGCTTCAAATTCAGAATAATTCCCATTGCAGTAACTAGTTGACTGGTTTCTTGCTTGCATTGCTGAATTGAACTGTTCAGCCATCAATTTGCCCTGCAAGAATTAAAATTTACTTTGGAATTTACTACCAAACACTATAGCATTAATGTCCAATTGATTCAAATCCCATATGATTTTTCAATGTGGCAGAACAAAGACATTAGTTGTATAAAATTTATTTAACTGACAATAATATACCCAACTCAGAGAGAAATATGGTCTTAGGAACAACCAAATCAGCAACCAACACATACATAAAATCAAGGATACCTTCTTTAACAAATCATCAAGGTGACAGAAAAGAGTCTCTATGACTGAGCTTCTGTCCAAATCATGCTTTTGGAAAGTAGAGAGATGTTCCTCAAACTCATTAATAACCTGGAAGTTATCAAATATCAACTGTTCGACTTGTTTTGAAATAACACAATGATGGAAGGAACCATTTGTGACAGTTATAGCTCTACTCCGGCCAAGAAGATAGTTATCCAACAATTCCTGCAACAGAATTTCGAAGAAAATAAGCAAACAGCTACCATGACATTCAAAGGAGAACAAGATGAATAATGCATGATGTGCACCTTAGATTTCTGTATAGCAGGAGCGAATCTCTCAATGAAAGCAAGAACTTTTTGTGTTGTAGCTCTCACACTTTGACAACCGTTACTATGAGTCTTTTCAACTGTTCTCAACAACAATGACTCCTCCACCAACAAGGTATGCAAACTATCCAATAGTTGCTGCAAAATCACAGAAAAATTAAAATAATTAAAATAAATCTAGTCTCAAGCTTTGAAAAAGGTCTAGTACAAGGTGAGATCTTACCTTTTGCTGCCAAACACACTCAATGGTGGCATGTTGACTTTGAACATAAGCCCACTCTTTACCAATTTTCTCAGAATTGGAGCAACTTGAACAGAAACTTTCATAGGCAGATGCCGACTCATGTAAGCTCTTTAAATGCTTAGCAAAATCATAGGCTGCATCCCGCTGCATCTGTTGAATGACTATGAGATGGTTGAGAAAAGAGACTGACCTATTAATCTGCATGAAACAAGAACGAGAAACAATGATGGAAAATTAGGTTGACAAAAATAGCAGTGACAATTGCATGACTTCAGAATATGGGATGTTAATTATATCTAAATGAAGGGGGACAACAGTAGCTAAGTTGCTAAATAATTATAACCAAGTTTACTAAAAACAGATTCAGGTCGGTAGGCAACCTAAAATACATATTCAATGGCTCAATCCTATTAAGTGCAACTATTCTATAGTCTATGTGATCTACCTGCTCAGCTGTGAAATCATCATGATGTTTCAGGCAAATCTGTTGCAAAAGCTGCACTGATGCCAAGCTTTTGAAGTAGAACTCATTAACTGCTTTCCATTCAATATCCAAAGTTCCAATTAGCGAACCCTGAAATTCACTGGGAGCAGCAGTAGCAGCTGCATGAGACAGTCTACTATGTGCCAGCAGAAGATGCTGAGCATCATAAGATGGCTGAAGGAACAACCAGTTTGAGTGATTGGATATCTATTAATTGCAATCACCAAGAAGAAAAAACAACGTTTAGTTTATATGATTGATAATCACAAACATAAGCAACCAAATTAAATTGACAAAGGATGTCCATTACCTTCATAATTTCAAACTTGTGCTTATGCAACCCACTGTTTTCTAACAGCTTTAGAAGATCAGACAAAGCCCTCTTTTTCCCTACACTTTTGTTCTTGTCCATCCAGAGATTACCACAGTCAATTGTAGTCTTACATATAGTTTCAAGGGTTTGCCACAACTCCTTCCACTCTTCTGGATATGATTCGTAATCAGACAGGGATGTTAACACCTGTCTAGTGCTATTTGCAATTCCTGCAAACACTTCCAATTTTTTAAAATCTTTGAAATTAACAAAATAAGATGCAAATTACTAAAGTAAATCCCACACAAAGTAAACACGGAAGAAAAGGAAGAACCTTTAGCATCAAGAAAGCCTAATTCTGGTGTCCTTCCATGGTGCAAGTTTTGAAAAGAATCACTCACTTTCTTTCTCCAATTGCTGTACCACATAGGCCTATCCAGCAAACAACAAATTGAAGATCAGAAAGCAGGTCATCATGGAAGTCTAAAGATAAAAAAGGTAAAGTGAACAAATTATTTCACCTCTCTGTATCACTGAACTGTGATAGATCTAAAACAGCTTTCAAAAGACCTGCACTCTCGTCTGAGATCTCATTGGATGCTTTTGGACTCTGTAGTGAGACAGTTTTCAAACCTTTTTGTGTCATTTCAAGATTAAGGATAAGAATTGCAGGTTGTTGCAGCAGCTCCTGTTAAACGAACAAATAATTGAAAAAAAAAACATAGTTAGTACCAATTGCATGCAAAGTATCTAACACATTAAGCATCTCACATTGCACGAGAACATAACCCCTAACTTTACTTTCAGCTACCTCAACAAACAATCACAAATTATAACCAAAATTTATTGTTTCCGTTGGGGTACTTTTTATATAATACTTCAGCATACATAAATTGTTTTTGTTTATAGGAATTGAATATAAGATACAAGACAGCATAGTAAGAAGAATGCACCGCTATCAATGCCTTAAAAACATTATCTAATAAAATTTTAAAATTATCTCCAACATTACATATGAGGTAAATCAATCATCGTTTTTTATTGGCTTCTTTGAGCTCATGCCTTAATCATAATACTACCACATGAAGGTGATAAACTAAATTTCACTTACGGTATACTTCTGCACTAGCTTCTTGATCTTCTGCCTGATCCTTTTTAGATTATCTATGGGCATTAGGCGCTCCCACCGACACAGCTTCAAAAGATCTTTCACTTCAATCTCAATCTTTCTTCGACTAGCTCCTATATGCTCGATTATTCTGAATAAACAATATGATAAGAACTTCTAAACCAGCATATAAATATTCAATATATGTAACTAGACGATGGCAAACTCACAATGGCAAGAATTGCACATAGAAACCAAATACATTGTATAGAATCTTCAGATTTTCTTCCTGCCAAAGACTGCATGATTAACAAAGAATTAGAACATTCTGAAATATAATGAAGTTCATAAAAGAAAACTCAACAAGAAAACAAATTTAAAAAATAAAAATAAAAATAATTTGGTAGCAGTTCTCCAGATAATGCAAATAAAAGGACAGATTATTTATCGAGGAGCATTAAATTTAGGTATGATGAAATAATCTCTCAATAAAGAACACAAAGTTGCAAGTTAAGTCTATTTAATGTCATTTTCTTTCCCTGACAAACCCAAAAAAAAAAAAGAATCCAGCGGCCATCACCTTGAATAGGTTCCCAAGGATCTACCAATCACAAATTGACCGAGAAAAGCAAAAAGAAGTAGGAGACGTTTCCTAAATTCACCAATACTGGATGTTTGAATGAACTCCTCCAAACTGCAAAATCCTTGTGTTAGAATATACCAAACACAACAAATTCACAAAGAAAGCAAATAATTTAACACATGCCTTTGAATGGTAGACTGATCATATTCACCAATATCACCAGAGCGTGTATGTCGGAGAACTGAAAATAGTGGAAACCACAGCTGCAACAGAATAACATAAATTATAAAATGGTGAAACAAATATCATTTCAATGAATGAAAGATACAAGATAGAGACACCATGTTAGAAGCCAATACTATTCCCTTGAAGGATCTTTTTCTTCCAGACTGATATCATATTAATAGTATGCCTTAATATGCCTAAACAAGCAATGATATATTTGTATAAATCATGTGCTTTTGAGATTTTGTTATTTGTATAAAACATGTGAAGAGATTTTTAAAAAGAACTTTTTGGTCAAAATGACTCGTATTATGTTAGGTCATCACTAAACCCAAAAACTTAAGCTTAAATATAAGTTATAGCTGCTGATACTCTTAGTTCTACATAGATGGTCAATGTTCTCTCAAACATAATCGATTTAACAAGATTTATCCTTCAAAATTCCCAAGTGTTATTACCTTCCCAGCATTACTTTCGTACTGATCCTGCACCTCATCAAGCAATGCAGGCCAAGAGTCAAACTCCATCTTTTGCCACGAACACACCAGAGTGGTAATGGGTTCCAATAGATCTGAAAGCCAAAATAGAATGAACAGACATGTTGAAATATAACATATTAAAAATATTTTTAAAAATGGATATTTAAAATTTAAATTACCCGAGAGAGGAAATTTTGAGCCATTTTCCTGTAGCATATGAGCCCTATTAAGCAGAATTTGCAACCCTGAGAGAGTCTTCACACAAGAAAAACACAAAACTCAGCTTTATATAAAAAATAATAATATGATGTATCATTATTAGTTTGAATGAGTACAAGTCTTTCACTCTTCTCTTTCCTGTTCTTTGTTTTTTTTATTCTTTTTTTTTTCATTGGAGTGTATGCTTTCCAACTAATTTGACAGTGGCAAATCCCCTTTTAGTCGATCTTTCTTTCTAACTTTATCTATTGTAAACAGGAAAATTACCTTGAATAGGGGAGTTGTCAAAGGAATAGCCAACAACATTTTAATCACATCCAACATCCTCTGCAAACCAGGGTGATCTTCCCACTCACTCAGAAGCATAAATACCCGCTGTTCAAGATTAGTAAGCAACTTCACCATTTTTGCCATCACAGGAGCATTTGAATCCTACATTAGTGATGAAAGAAAAAAGAGAGGTTAGAAGATGGAGAGAGAGAAACTGCAACGATTAGATGATTGTAAAGGTGAGATGATGAAGTTTCCAATACCTTATAAAAATTATATGTGCGAGCAGAGTTATGAAATGAAACAAACTTCTGTTCATGCTCCAAGCCAAGACGTAGTAAATGCTCTGGTGCAAGTTTGGTATCCAAAGTGGAAGAAAATAGACCTCCTAAACCTGCAATAAAAACATAGGATAAATAATTTCTCATTCAATTGACAAAACATGAACTGTTTGACCTTGAAAGCCAAATCCAATAACCACCTTTTATCATTTCTATGCCCAGTGTATAAGAGTCGGTGAAAGCAAGCAATCTGTCGGCATCAGAAATTTGAAACTGCCCAGGCTGTGGGTATAAAAAGAACAAACCAATATTTAGTACAGGAACACTGCTAAAGAATCATCTATAATACATGGATTTTTACTATTAAAGAACACAAACGGAGGGATTGGCATTGTAGAGTGAGCAAGTTACTTCGAAACATAAGTTATCCAACTGTTAAAATGCTACTTTTACATCCACGTAGAAAAAATAAATGAACCACCTGAAGAGAATATTCAATTCACAACACTTACAAATATGCAAGATTGCAAGTATAGATACTCATAAATTTTTAAACAAACACACATAAAGAATCATCTATAATACATGGATTTTTACTATTAAAGAACACAAACGGAGGGATTGGCATTGTAGAGTGAGCAAGTTACTTCGAAACATAAGTTATCCAACTGTTACAATGCTACTTTTACATCCACGTAGAAAAAATAAATGAACCACCTGAAGAGAATATTCAATTCACAACACATACAAATATGCAAGATTGCAAGTATAGATACTCATAAATTTTTAAACAAACACACATCAATCCTGTTATGTTTTCCATTAATTATTAATCAGTCACGAATTACTATGCACTACAAATAATCATAGATAGTACATCATTAAAGATAACTTTTATGCAAAACTATAGCATCTTCTACAGTTAACATGAAATTTTACCAAAAGAAGGAACATCTACAACATGTACCTAGAACATTAACAAAGAAAGAATTGATACATGTAGCTTTTGATCAGGAAAAATTAAAGGAAATGGGACGTAGAGGAACACTGTAATGAAATTCCAAAGTTACAAAAAGCTGTCCTCTATGGAGATAGAAAGTTAACCATATGTCCAGTAAATTTACAAAGCTAACTTACATCCAAGACCAGATCGGTAGACCCAAATAATTGATTGTGAATGTGAACCATGTTGTTCAGAATGGAATCCTGCATGAAGTTCCATTCTTCCTCCATACTTTCATGTTCATGTTCGTTATTATCTTCCACCTGAATATTTTAAATGTATCTTCAAACATGTAAGAGAGTGACAACAACACGAAACACAAATAATTAAAATCAATTTGAGAAGTAATAGTAGAAGCATCACCTTTTCAGTAAATTCTTCTTCTAAGAGGAACTCCTGCCATTCCAAAGAATTGTCATTTGATTTATCCTCAAAAACCCTATCAATCGTAAAGGCACGAGGCCTAAATTTGTATTGCTGAGCTTCATCATTTTCTCTGGTCTTCGTTTGGTCTTTCATATTCACCCAAATGCTTGCGAACTCACAGAAAATTTTATCCAATAGCTGACCCAGAACATATATATATAGTCATATCAGAAACCGCAAGTACAAATTCAAGTTGAGCATAGAACAGAATCTAACCATGAAAGAAGCCTTATCCACAAGTAGCGAAGTAGCTACAAAATGTGCAACGCGCTTAAGAGCATTGTGATGAACAGCAGCTCTAAGTTGCAAGGCAGAACCCTCCTACAACGAGGAATCATTTCAAGGTAAAAATATATCATTTTCATCGGGAAAACAAAGAAAGAGGATACGAGAATCAACAAACATTAAAGACAACATGGAAGTGGAGACCTTTAAAATGACAAAATCAAAAAACTACAATCATCATTGGAAGAAAACTTATTCAAGAAAGAAAATTACTTTTGCGGCATTTACGTCACTTGAAAAGATGACCAACTTTTCCAACAAACTTGTATCAATTGCCCACGGATCTGATGGAACATCTACATCATGTGACTTATGCTCAGGCAGCCTGCTCTTGAGGTTAATCAAAACTGCATCAAATCTGTAACCTCTAGGAAATCTCATAAGTGAATAAACCGAGTCCTGCAAGATTCCATTTAGATCGAATAAACAAAATGTAAAGCCTAAAGTTAACTTTTAAATTGAAAAACGGTAAAAATAATGAAAGGGATGTAAACTTACCATGACTTTATCTATATTGTCCTCCTCAAATCTGTTCAAAAAATCTTTTTCCAAGATGCTTGATAACACTATGGATAAGCCCAATTTCATTTCATACACTGCGACTTGAATTGGTTGAGTTATATCAATATATTCGATGTATTCTTGTGAGAGTCTGTCAACAAAACGGGATGCAGTTTCCTGAAAAATCAAGAGGATAATACTCAGAAATCACAGTATTCTAAACGATACAAATACATTCACCAAATTGTTGTATTTAATCATGACATTACACATACCTGCCAATTGTTTATTCGCTTAATAGCCTGTTGTAAGTCCATGACTGCAATATTGCTCACCAAATTCATTGAGGAATTAATGAGTTCAAGAAACTCATCGCATTCTTTTTTCAATGCCTTGAATTTCAGTGGATCAGGGCGGAAAACAATCTGTAAGCAAGAAAAAAAAAATAGACAAAGATGATCAAAGGAGCTATTAAGATTGTAACCCACATAAAAAATAAAAGATAACCGATGGTAAATGAAGGTAATAGTATTCAGCAAGAAATATTCCTACTTAAAATAAAAGTTTAAAAAATAACACTCAAAATGAAGAATGAGACAAAGCAATCAAAAACTAAAAGAATGAAGAATTGTATGTTCTCAGGGTTGCCACTAATTTCAGGTACAAAAACCTGAAGTGAAGAAAAAATGTCACCAATATTAGAACACATTTTAGGATACAACTTTACAAGAAACACACTTATATCAGAATTATTTAAAAAAAAAAAAATCAGAGGCATAAGCAGTATATATATATATATATATAAAAGAAACAAGCAAAATTTTGTTACTTATAAAATTAAATATAAGTGCCTTTTATAAGGAAAATGAACATGAGAATCACAACAATAACAGGGAAAATAAATACCAGACCCTGACTAGATAAAGGGGGAAATAGGGTATAATCAAGTAGAATAGGGAACTAAATATCAAGATTTATTTTATGCAAGCATGTCGAGTCTGGAATTTAATAGGTTATTTTCACCAATTTGATCTGACAAGGTAAAATGAAAACATGAATTATCAAAATGAAACACGCACTTCATAAGGAAAACTAAAGTCAAAATTTCAAACCTTTCTTTGTAGCTTCTTACGCTCAGCTTCAAGCTTCTGTAGTGTAACTGCTCTTTTTTTATCAGCTTCTCTTGAAGAAGACCAACCAGCTAAATATTCACATTCTTGTCGCACCTATAAATAACAATGCAGTGAAAGTTAGCTAGAATCTTAATAAACAGGAAACTTACAGTCACAAGATATGAGCTCATGGTTCAATTAAACTGAATTATATTACCCATGGCCCATGGGCACTAAAAAGTGGGGTTTACACAATGAAATTAATTTATCTATAAGAACAAATGTCCAAGACATCCTCAATGAGGGAATAATTTCCAACATCGCAAAGTTGTACAGAAGCGGCAGACCTCATAAAACTAGTATTGAACGACATATGTAAATCATAAGTCCATGAACACAAGAAATATATAGAAAAAAGTGAAACATATTGAAATAATTGAGAAGATGCAATTTTTTAACAACAAATGTCCAGTTGAACTTAATAATGGATAAAGATTACTATAGAACACTAAATATCTTATCCCCGCATCAGAAACTACATACGACTCTTTAAAAATGATGATGAAATAGAAATATATACATGGAGAAAATAACCTTAATTTCAAGTTCAAGCAACAGAATCTTTTCTTCCATCTGTGAACACTTCCACGAGTATTTCATAGCAGGATCCAAATCATCACAGATAAGCAAGAGATGAAACCGTAATCCCCCAACCACTAACCACACAAAACCAAGATTGGAGTGGAAACCTACAACCGTAAAACAGAATAAAGTACAAATTTGAGTCAACAAATCTCATGTAAAAAATGAAGAATTACTATCATGTATTGATGAACTCGTAACAACAAAATAAGAAATAGACTCATAGTCACCAGTGTAAGAACAGGGAAGATAGAGTTCTCTAAGTAGTGGCTCAACAAATAAGTGCACCAAAGACTTCAACTTTTGATGGCTTGATGATTCAATAAGTGAGCTCAAATGATTAATGTTCTCTTGCTGCCAATTACAATAAACTTTGGGTCAGTACGGTACTCAGTAGATGAAGCATCTAATGAAATATATGAACTTCCTATTTCTCAAATATGTCAATATTCGATTTTTAGTATATGATAATCAAATTGACTGTATTAAAAATAAATATAAAAGCAACATAGCTTCAGAAATTCCGGCAAGCTTTCTCCTTAAGGAATATAATAAGGGCGAGGGAACGCATACCGTAGTCATTTTCGTTTCAAACGAAAAAAGCATGGAATTGATCCCAGCAAATTTATCAGCTTCAAAGGATTTTTTGTGTGCATGTATGATCTGGAGCATCCATTGTATTAGAATTTTGGTTATAGAAACAATAACAAAACTCAAAAGTACGATACGAGAAAATTAGGTATACTCTTAGAACGAAGTAAGATAATAGATAACAAAAACAATAACCTGATGAAAAAGTGAACGAGCAACATTTAGGAGAAATCTAGGTATACTTTCCAGTGTCGGAGGACTTTGCCAGACATTACGAGAAGTAGCTTTGAGCTTCAGACAGTACTCTGAATAATCTTTGACGGGACATATACTTTGCCTACAAATGGAAAAGAATTTTAGAATGCATCTCATAAAATGGAACCTTCACAATTAATAATAATCTAATGAACCATCATGAGATTCAACCTAATTCCTTTTTCTCCTTCCATAAATTGTGGAAATATTAAAGAAACATGAATAAAATAATCACAAATTTCATATCTGTGAAACAATAATGAAAACATGAACAAAATTATATATATATTTCATACCTGTGAAACGGTAATGAACCAGAGTCCAGCTTAAAGCTACAGTATCATCAATATAAAAGACATCCACGCTACAGTTCAATTTTAATACACAGCCCACAATTTGTGTTGATTAAAGAAACTTGTATCTTCAAATTCTTTAGAACAAAGCACATAAAGAAGGCAAGAGCAAACTTTATTCCACCAAAAAAAGGCCAAATTAATGCAAATTCTTATTTATGTGAAAAATCAATTCATAGAACCTCGTGTAGGAGGAATTTTTCATAAAACAATGATTTTATTTTTTTTAGCCAGGAATGAACAGAAAAAACACATAACTGTCAGTCTATCCATCTACTTATCTATGGATGTAATACCTCATTCCGTCAAAGTTTGTTGAAATGAAAATGTCTATCGAAGTATAAACCATAATAAAAGAATTAGGATCATTATAAACATCATAACAGTATAGGTAATTATCTTACAGAATCTGAAAGACAGTTGCTGTTTTCACAGGTTGAAAGAGCATGTCAGGAAGAGTGACGTTGTGGTTGCCAATCTTTGCGAAGCTCTACATGCAAAAATAGCAGATCATAGAAAACAGAATCCTCAATATTTAAAAAACCACGTACACATGAAATATAAGTCTTCAATTCACTGTGCATACCATGAATGAAGCAGGATGATAGCTCCACAAAAACGAATGCCACCAAAACCACATCTCAAGAACAAAACTGGCAACTCGCATCTTCACTGTAAGACAGACAAAGTTAGAGATTAGTATCCCATTGCTAAAACTGCCGGACCAACATTAACACAGAAATGCACTAACCTGCATCCACAGATGTCCAAGCATCTAGTATCCACAGGAGTCTTTGGTGCGGCACAAAACTTTGAGGAGGTCTCCTTGAGTTGGTCAAGGAATATTTCAAGGCAGACTCCAGAAGGTTAGATACACTACCCAAAGCCTGTTGTTGCAGATTAGCAAACAAGGTAAAACATACAGAAGTGAAAAAAGCATAATTTACAGAAGACAATATGTGAGAATAATGAAAATGCAATGGCAAACAAAATCTCAATCTCAGCCCTTATATGGACAACGAAACCAGTAGATCAAAGTGTAACATTAACCTCTACTAAGTACATGATCTTTTACTACTTACACTCTGATTAAATAGGTTTCTTATACCAGAAAATCACACTTCATCAATTAAAAAACACAATGTTTCTCCAGTTACACAAAAAATGTGGGTTTAAATATCCATATCGTGATTCCATTATAATTTCTAAAGCAACCCATTCATGAGAAATCTTCAAAATATTAACAAAGTGATGGATCTTACCCCTTGCAATTCTTTGTGATCAACCAAAGTGATTGCTGATAGCTCTTTGAGTAATTCCACGTCCAGGGACCAACTTGTGCTGTCACTTATAGGAAGTGTGGCCAACCAACTGTCAAAACCAGGCTTCCTACACAATATTTCAGGGTAGAAAGCACAACAAGGAGCTATATTTGAATCGAATGGAGCATGCTCATCAGGACCCAAATTTGCCTCTAGTTTGAGTTTTTCATGTTCAAACCTCCTCACTAGCATCTGAGAAAATCAAACTAGTTCTTTGTGAGTATCAGATATGAAGCATGCAAATATTACCAAAATTTAGAAACATCAAGGTCACTAACCTCATACATCTCCTCCAACTGTTGAGCAATATGGACATCATCTTCATCCGATTTACATACAATATGCGATGACATACACACACCTATAAAAGTGGACACAATTTTAACAGTAATTAATAATTCATAAAAGACACCAATCACATAAATAATGAAATGCTTTTGACACTATTCACTCCCACCCACACACAAAGCCTCCTTTAAGCCTTTAATAGTCATCTTTTTCCAATAATTTTAAATACTTTTGCACTTATCTTTTAAGGAACACTGTCCTACACAATGCTCACTCCAACTAGTGATCAGTGTAAACACATGTTATGTTGGCAATGGCATAGATATACAAAAAAACTAAAGTAATACCATAAGCAACTCCCCATACCTATACTATGAAACAAAACAAAAATAAGACCAATCACAATTTCTAAATCCAACTCCACTTTTTTATTTGCAGACCATAGTCATAGTAAGAATAACATACTACTTTATATTACTTTCCCCCCACTATTATGCCAAATGACTACAGAGCACAGTAAAACTATATACATAAAACCATACCTTGCAATGCCAGGAAACAGAGTTCAGGATCGGAAGATGCAACAACATCAATAATAGAATCACCCACTGTCACAGCAGATAATTTCCCAAAAATTAGAAACACTGCATGATTAAAAGAAAGATTTACAAACGTCCATCTGTGATGGAAATTTTAAAATAAGAATACCTTTCTTTGGCCAAACAGATTCACAAAACTCTAAAAGTTGGTGCTGTTGATGATGCAGCCTAGCAGATCGAGGTAAAGATGGATGACCACCATTAACCCATAGCAAAGACCTCTCTGTATGAAAACGCCAGGAGGAAAGTTTTCCGAGATTCTTGCCTTCCATCTTAAAAGCAAAGAAAATTTTGTGAAATTAACATTTCAAGCTAACAAGATTGAAAGAAGACAGTACTGCTGAATATCAATGTGAGTTTACCAGCACATTCTCAACTTCTTCTGGACAAAAGTAAAGCAACTTTGAAGCCTTCTTTATCAAAGAGCGCCAAGAAATCAACAAGCTGTCGGACTGGGATGAGGTAACATTCTTCCAAAATAGTATGTGACCTTCAAGAAGATCAGTGTATAACTGAATCAGCTGATCAGAAGAAGATTTAGCAACCATCTTCAGAACTTGCTTCTCCAAATTACACAGAGAATCCAAAATTGGTTGGAAATACCAAGCATCACCAGTATAGTCATGCTCCTTCTCAGCATTCCACTGTTGATAGCTAAGCCTCAGAAGGTCCACACAGTTAATAGCATTAGAGAGAAGTTCACTCTGCACCGTGGATGTATCATTTGATGCTGTTATATCAACCAACTCCATTGAAAGCACTGCAACAGGATGAGAGTCTAAATCAACTCGATTAAGATGCGCAAGCTCCTGGTGGAGGCAAAATATATCTTTCCAGATATGATCCTCCAACTCTGCTTTTAGTGAAGACAGAAAAGAGTTGAAAATTAGACAGTATGGTTGCAGTAGCGAACTAAACCAGCTAAACCAAAGAAGATGCAACTGAAAATCACTTGTTGTTGCTTGTTCAATTGTCCAGTTGGCAGCAAATAGCAGCATTTTATTAGTCACATGTGAGTTAAATTCTAAGTTACCAGAAGTGTTTGAATCCATTCCAGGTGAAACCTTGGGAAACATGATTTTTTGTAGCATCTT
Source organism: Dipteronia dyeriana (assembly GCA_032871835.1). NCBI lineage: Eukaryota > Viridiplantae > Streptophyta > Magnoliopsida > Sapindales > Sapindaceae > Dipteronia > Dipteronia dyeriana. Next base: position 4,215,629 of record CM065298.1, read on the forward strand.
CACATTCATCAAGTATGATAGTCCACAGTTACTGGCAGTCAAAGTTAGATCGGTAGGGTTACCAGTCCTGCGATTTTGGAATTCACATGATGCATACTGACCACCCAAGAACTCCAGATACATACAGTTCTGTCTAACACATGCCTCTTTTGAATACCATATAAAATCCCTTAACTTCAAGGGCATTGGCCATCCTCCAGACACACACAAAGTGCAGCCCAATGATGAATAGGATTCAGACAATTCAATCATCGATAAATAAGCATTCTTCGCATAGCTGATTATATTTTCTCCTTCAGTCTCGCCTAAAGAAGAAAGATATATGTGCTCCCAGCTTACCTGGAGGCTCCACATTGGCTGATTACCATTCATGAGAAGCTGCTGAAATAACTGAACCCAACGTGCAAGCTCAAGATATGTAATATATTTATTGAAGTGTAAACCTTCAACCACCGCATGGACATGTGCTTTAGCCATTGATTCAACCAGTTTACAAGCAGGAATACCAGATAGAGCAAGAAATCTCTCTGCTTCTTTCAGCGCACTATCCTCCAAGGTGAGGCGGCTCCCTTCATCAAATAGCCAATATGGTGGCATCATATATATTTCAACACCTCTATTTCGCATTGCCCGGGATACTTCCCCATAGCTTGGATTAATTGTAAGAAACATACGGAAATTAGGATGTGGCTGGAGAACCAACGGTTTTCCATCAATAGTCCCACACTCATTGACTGTGATCACACCACATGGCTCCACCAAAGAGTTGATTCTATCAAGAACCTGACAATCAAACAGCAAACTAAATTAATGGCTCGGTAATGATATACTAGTTTTGGTACTACTCTTATAACAGTTATAGGGTAAAAACTATTATTATGGAATTTTAAAAGATACAAAACAAACAGTGTTACTGATACAACACATACCGTAGGATTACAAAGATTTGCATTTTCTAGAACTATCCATTCTCCATTTTTTATGGCCTTTATCAGTAACCCCATAACCCATTCAAACTTAACAGAATATGGCTTTTGCTGGCTATCTTGCAACTTCTTTATTGTCTTCATTGTTTTATCCAGTTCCTCAATTGACCAAGAAAGAGGTAACACGTTATTCTCCAGATCCAATCTCAGTTTTTCAATGATCTCCACTAATAAACAAAGAGAATTGCCAATAAATTTCCAATTCTCTGTGTATGTAGAAAATGAACTTGACATAAGAGTAAAATCCACACTAGATACAAAAGAAAGCCATCTGGATATCATATCTTTTCTTTCACTTATAATTGCCTCCACTGAAGACTCCAATTTCAAACTGCAGTACTCATTGACATAGCGCTCAACTTCAGCAACAACCAAGCGAAAACTGCGAAAGGCGTTATATTGCTCAAAGCATCCAAGTAATTCAGATATGTCAGTCGCAGATGAGAGATTTAATTCATTTAGTACATTGCCAGTGAGCTGCGCTAGTAACCTTATCAATGAAGTCTTTCCAGATGAAGGGGGGCCAACCAAAATGCATAACCATTGATGCTGTACACAATGTGCAGCAGCTTCCAAGCAGTGACGAATACCAGGTAAAACTTTCAGCTGACTGCTTGAAATTTTAGATGACTGGGTATAATTCCTTTTAACGGCTGTGTTCCCCACAATTAAGTATTGAGAATTAAGCTGCACTCTAGGAAAAGGATTTATAAATGGCTTCATCCCGAAAACTTGTTCATAGAGCCGTAGGACTTCTCTGCGGTCATTGGCACTACGCATCCGTTGAACATAAAGGATACTGAGAAAGTAATTGAGTTTTAAATTCCCATAAGCACCTGAGTTTGACGTCATAGCAAGGTATTAAATAGGAATATTAGCTGCAGAATATATATAAAAAATAAAAAAAACAAATAGAAAATATATTATTGCAAGAATGGAAAACATATCAGACCTTGTATTATCTGACATGACCTGATCACATCACGGAGATTAAACTCCCAGGGTGAGCCATCCTGAGCAAACTTGCGATACACCATTGTCTCTTCATGCAGCCTCTTATTAAATAAAATCAGCTTCAAGAGAAGAGACTTCGGGATTGATGGATAATGCGAGCTACAAATGAAAAGATAGTCGTCCTCCACTAACTCATCCACATATACCTGAAACGTATAAGGCAATAATGGCATTTGAATTAATATCAAGCAACTACTTAGTTTCATACAGAATATATTTCTAAAGCTGCATTGCCACCACGATAAACCAACCTTAGTGAAACGATTAAGAAAGGACCTTGGGAGGCCTTTTCTACCACCACCTTGATACGAAGGATTTTGACAAGCAAAAACTCTGAAAGATGACGGACACCTAAAAGTAAGACCAAGCTCCGGAATGAAGACCTCACCACGATGATCCAGAATAGCATTTAACCCCTGATTAAAATAAAACTTTCTCACTAACTTTGTCTATCTAAACAAATATACAGCAGCAGTAATTAACAAAAACAAGAAAAGCAACAGAAAAGTATTTATAGAAAAATATTGTTAGAAATAAGGTTTATAACAGTGCCTCTAAGACAGACTGTGGAGCAAGATTCAGCTCGTCCAGCAACACCCAACAACCCTCCTTTATAGCCTGACAAAAAGTATGCAAGTATATCAGTATATGTCATAGGTGAACGCAAGACAAGTGTTTCGATAAGACATTAACCTGCAGTAGAATTCCATCGGACCATGCAAACTTCATTCCTTCCTCACTCTCGATAGGCAAGTCCGACCCCAATAAATCCATTATGTCAGTCTAAAACCAAATGCATAACTAAAATCATTATCCTAGAAAAAGTTATAAGATGGAGGAAATGGCAATAGAGGATACAGGAGAACTACACAGCAGGACAAATGACAAGGACCTAAGGAATGCATATAGAAAAACTAACCTGCTCAGATAAATTTATGCGTACAACTTTATGCCCAGAATATTTGCCTAAGGCAACAATTAGACTTGTTTTTCCAACACCTGGACTGCCTTCCAGAAGTACTGCAAAACATGAGAGAATTTAACATGTCAAATAGCATAAAATTGATAAGAAAAAAACAAGGGAGAGTGAGGATGAAAATCATCAATACTAGAAAGAGACAAACCAGGCCTGGAAAGCTGCATAGCACGCAAGACCCGCAAAGCATTTCTTCTTGTGGTTGGTGCCAAAAATTCAAAACCTCCAGCCTCGGTATTTTCATAACCTGCAAAAATAATCAATAAGAAACTGAAGATAAATAATTAACAAAAGTATACAGGCCAACATTGCACACTGCTGTAAATGCTTGAACCAAACTTTTGCAAATCAGAGACCGGTTTAAATGAAATATGAGTCGAGAAGAGATTAGATTAACAATCAGATGGAAACATTGAACGAACTAACATTAACTAATTTCAGTGAATCTTGTTTAAAACAATGACTACATGCTCAAAATTATCAGTTGCTATAAAGTAGCGACTAGTTCTGTTTCCATAGCAAGCTAACATTAACTAATCTCAGTGAGATCACCTTTTTCAATGTAAAACGGATTGATTCCGAAGATATTGTCACATTGCATATCATCATTGCACAATATCTCAGCAGTAGTTCTGATATCACCCCAGCCATAATTTTCCATATTTGAAAGTTTTGCATAAAGTTCACTGCCATCTTCCACCTGCAGCAGAAAGGAAGTCACTATATAATGCACTAAATACATATATAGATATATATATCGATATATAAAATAATATATTATACCACAAAAATTAATATTTAAAAAAAAAAGAACAGAAAATCCAATTACACATTTACACCTAAAGCAAATAAGGAAAGGATGCCTAAAGAAACAAGCAAAGCTTGTCACAAAGAAGATCAGACTCATCATCCTTAAAATCCATGAATATCCTTGATTTGTTTCTTGCCAAACAACCCAAAATAAGGCTAAAAGAGAACAACTCAACAAAAACAATGCTAACTCACCCAAATTTCACTTATATTTAATAATAGAATCTCACATAATTGGTATTATTAGTTTTTCTGATGATGGGAACTGATGGTCCGAAACAGATACATAATGCATTTGTAACAACCATTAGAGAAGACATTCATGACAAACTGATGGATAATTCATGCATATATTGCAGCAGTGCAAAATTCATAAAAGCAAAGCACACCTTTAAGTTTCTTAAAAGTAAAGACAAGCATCGTCTGCTCAACTCCAGAGCATCCTTTTTAGACATACCAGTACCTAAGAAACATGCACAAAAGGAAATACGTCAAAGATGAGAATGGGAACCGAAAGGTTTTATTTAACGGTAAATGCAACATCAAAAACTCGTCACTTAAGTGAAAAAAATAACAATTATACCAATAAGAAAGTACATGACATATCAGAGCCCAAAACCCATTATCAATTCCAGCTCTTCATTTTTTTTTCAAAATTTATGTACAAGCAACAATGAATCAATTATATTTTAAAAAAAAATTGCCATCGTCATAAAGTAATGTACTGTCCTCTGAGAAATATAGTCCCTAAAAGTCAAAAACAAAAAGTTACATCCATTCTTGTTCATCCATAATTTGAGTCCATAGCAGAATTTTAAGTTACCCTTGGTTCTCAAATCTTTTGTACTATGCTTGCATATTTACCAAAATTTAAGGAGTAAAAAGCTAGACATATAAAAATTCAATAAGTTAATTGATTCGCCTTGAATATTGAACGTTTCCCAAAAGGGATATTCTAAGCATGACTTAGAAAGCAAAAAGTAAAAGGTTCACATAATTACATAATAACAGTGGATAAAATAGTAATCCACTATTTTCTTACATAACTAATTACACACAATTATATCAACTTATATAATTATTTTGTTCAACAAAAAATACTTATATAACTATTAGTCACAGATATAACAATATTCCATTCTCATTAGGTTAATAGCTTGATATAACATAATGTCTTCATATTCAAACATTTCACTTAACCTATTATTTGATATTAATTCAGGAAACATCCCCGAGAATCAAAGTTTATCAATATGTATAAAAGTAAGCCTCTTATTATTACCATAACAAGATATAAAGGGAGAGCTACAATCAAAATTCAAAGAGAAATTGAAAACCTTTTCCAATAAAAATTTGAAGAAAGTACTAACCAAATGCCTTCAAGGAACATAAAGGAAAATAAATCAATAAAACAAAATCGACGGGATTTATGGATCAACATAAAAGCTGATATTCAGAAATACATCCCAAATTGAGAAACAACATTATCAAAAAGATGTAAGAGTAAATATTTCTAACAACTGATTTCAAGAAAACACCTTAGGTACCCTTTATGACTTTGGTAAGCTTAAAAAGATACAATAAAAAAATAGAAAAAACAACCAACTTCAAGACTGTTATTTATTCGGAAGATAAATATGAAAAATCACAAGAAAAAAAATGCAGATAAGCATAGAGCTACAATAAAGCAAGGGCGCACCTAAACTGAGCCCATCGACCAAAATGAGGAAAACCCCGTGAAGGAAAGCATAGTCAGACCCTAAACTGCTTTCTGTAACATTTATAAAGGCAACCCAAGACAGGAGATCTCTCACAGTAAGCATTCTCCCAGTCTGTAAATCGCTGAACCACTGTAGAACATATGAAATAACAGAAGCCAGGGGAATCAAAATGATCCAATGAAAACACAACCATAAACAAAATCAACAATCACTGAAAGCTTATAAAAGAATAAACACTAACGCTAGATAACCCAAAAAAATAGCCCAAAAACCAACCCAAACAATGTGGCAAGTGGTTTATTCACTAACCACATCATCCCATGATTTGTGTGATAATGACAACTCACTTGCCACATCATTTTGGTTGAATTTTCAGTTAATTATTTGGGTTGTATAGTGTTAATCAAGAATAAATACATAAAATTTCTGACTAACGCTGCTTTGTAAATGCTTCTGTAAGCTTACGAGTATGAAATGTCTACATTATCCACGCATGTAATTAATAAAATGTCCATGTACGGACAGGAAGGTAAATGTAAGGAACAAACAAAAGGTTAACAAGAATAAAAGGTAGACTACAACAACAAAATCACCACTCCTGCAACATGTCAATATTGCAATTGTTTTTGAAGCTACTGTAGAACTCTCATTTTAGGGAATAAAACAATGTTCTTTCGAAATAATTTTCTACTTTCTTGTTGCTTTATAAACAGCAAATGAGCTGAGAAATGACTAACATCCAAGGCTCGGAGATTAAATCAGAATTCTGTTAGTAATTTTGTGACTGGGCAATGAAATTTCAAATGCTATGCCGACAAGTCAGAATCACATCAAACAGAGAAACTATATTGTTGCTATTAAAACTAAACAAGGAACCATGTGCTAAATACCTCTATACACCACAAACATGAATAGTTATGTTGCAAATTCCATCAAAGCAGAACTCAAATTTAGCAAATTTGATTCATGTTGTGCATTTTAATTAGTAGTTGACAATATCAACTCCAATCAACTAAAAAGGTAGACATTTCAACTAGCATTGCTTTATAAAAATATATTAAATGAAAGAATAGAATATAATTCAAAAGAGGGAAATCGGACTTACCTCCCAGAAACTTAGCATAGGACCCACTAAATGAGAGACTCTTGGGTTGGTAACTCTGCCGAATTAATTACGATTAGGAGAGAGAATACATCCATTTGAACTATCTCAATGAGCATATCTCTTAAATACACATACCTCCGCAAAGCAATTTCTTTAAGCTCATCTAGATCACTAACAGGAGGAACCCATATCTCAGTAAAACGGTTGCGGAGAGCAGGAGACAATTCCTTCTTACCATAGTCACCACCAGGATTCATTGTCGCCAAAGCAAAGAAGTTTTTATGAGCAGTAACAGTTTCCAGAAAAGACCCTCCTTTCTCTGCCAAGGCCTGCAAAGAGACCAAAAAAAAAAAAAAACTTACGAGTGGAACTTACAATATCAAATCAAAGCCAGTAATAGACTAAGTTATAGCATGATACAAAGCAAGTAGCTAAAAAGGTTAAATTCACATAACACAAACCGGACAGCTACTTATCCAACAAATTAATTAGTTACCGTTCATAGCTAGCAGAAAAGCAGCAGCAAAGAAGTTTGATAATGAGAGATTTGAGACAGACAAACACAACATAATTCCAAAGAAAGTATTCACCAAATATCTAATTGAACTAAACTCAAAGCAAATTATTTCAAGGTATTATTAGGAAGAGAGAGCGATGAGGGGGGACTAAAAAACACTCATAATCTTTTCAAGGAATCCGTTCCCTTCTTTTTGATCCCAAAATCTTGGTCCATTTATTCTATTAGCTTGAAAAGAAGAACATTCAATTCAGTTTTGCAAGATTCTACCTCTGCTGTAAATCTAAACCATTTAAATTTCATGTAGAATTTTGGTCTTAAGCCTTGTTTTTTTGCATTCTGTCATGTATATCGCTAAAGTGATCACAGAGCTCAAATTTTGCAAAACTGAATTGAATGTTCTTATTTTCAAGCTAATAGAATAAATGGACCAAGATTTTGGGATCAAAAAGAAGGGAACGGATTCCTTGAAAAGATTGAGTGTTTTTTAGTCCCAAAAACACTCGATCTTTTCAAGGAATCCGTTCCCTTCTTTGTGATCCCAAAATCTTGGTCCATTTATTCTATTAGCTTGAAAATAAGAACATTCAATTCAGTTTTGCAAGATTCTACCTCTGCTGTAAACTAAACCATTTAAATTTCATGTAGAATTTTGGTCTTAAGCCTTGTTTTTTTGCATTTTGTCATGTATATCGCTAAAGTGATCACAGAGCTCAAATTTTCAACACAATCAAGTTCAAACTAGAGACAAGATCTAGCAGAGCACAATAATGAAAACAACACTGACAGCATACCAATAAATAAAGGACCGACAGCCCATTTGGCTTGTTATTGAGACTTGATTTTGATGGCCTAGAAGATGTTTAGGTTTCAAATACAAGACCTCTCCATCAAACAGATATTCTACCATGTTGAATAACCATAATTACCAAAAGAGAATGATTAAAGTAATACGTCCAATGATAGCACTTTAAATCTAACAAAAACAAAAGTAAGACCAAACATAGCGCCTGGAGTAAAGCAAAATTAGCAAGAACCATATTAAGATACAACATGTAACAAGATGAGTTATGATGCACTGTGAAAAGCCAGGTCCCTACAAAAAGGAGGATTACCCACCAATTTTCTTTCTGGCTCCAAAACACTGTTCAATCTTTCCAGTACACTATCATCAGCCAAGGAAATCTCATCCACAAGAAATAGACTACCATCCTTCATTCCTTGCACAAGAGGCCCATCATGCCACATAAAGATAGTCTGCCATCTCTGGTGCAGCTTACCAAGGTCCAACATCAGCTGCCCAAGCATATCAATATCTTGCGAATTCACAACAGCACTTGAATCCTGACCTTCTCTATAATTTTTAACAATTGCAGCCAACTTATTAAGAGTTGAAGGAGCCTGACCAATGTCTGAAGAAATAGTCTACAATCAAACAAATGCATGAGAAACCACGGGTATTTGATAAGTGACATAATCTGAAAGTGACTCACTGTATGATCAATAAAACACTTACTGAGTCCCCAGTGTAGTGGATTAATGCGTTTGATGACCTCAATTGTTCCACTATATCATTGTATTCAGACAACAGCCTCGATCTGTCCCGAACAGGATAGAACCCCTGTTATATAGTTCAGTAGTTAACATAAGACAGACCGATAAATTTCTTAAAAATAGTCGATCCTCAAAAAAAAAACAATAACAAAACAAATATATATCAACAAACCCCAATAAAATCAGATGTCTCTGTATACTGGTGGCAATTCAGAATGCGCAATTTCAACCTTAATACTAAACTCAGTAACTGACCGACAGTGGTCTTTCCACCACCAGTTTCGCCAACAAGGAGTACAGGTTCACGTAACTCATAGCAACGCTTGACAAGAAAGTACAACCTCTGCATACTTCTAGTCCAGATGACACTACAAAGAACCAATTGGCAGTGAGAAAACTACACTTTAATACAAAACTACCAGCAATAAGAAAGTGAATGTTCTATGATCCATACTTCCCAAGATTCTCTGAACCGCAGTTATTGTTGCACAATTTCAGGACAGAGTCTCTTTCAGCTTGTTCCTGAGTAATCCACCAAAATAAATAAATAAATAAAAACACTTAAGCATGTTCATTACACAACCAATCAAGCAATTATATTTAAGTGGAGAATCTCCTCATAGTGATTACAAAATGACAAATGATAAACACAAATACTAGTTCATTAATAGCAAACACAAGCATGAGATGCAAAAGCACAATACCAGTTGGTGCAAGTCATCTTTGACAAGTTTAACACGAAGATGTCTCTCTAAAACTTCTTGAACCACACATTTCTCTCCCTCATCACGCAGCCTTTCTGCCAAAAGATAATAACCGTCTCTAGCTAAATCTTCATAAGACTTTCCAAAGGCTTTGAAACGATTTGCCCATCGAAACAAATCTCGTGGAGTTATGAATCCATGTTTTCCAGCAAATACCTTGCTACTCTGCCTGTGTAATTGCAATTCCTTCATGACTTCAACCATCTTCTTAGCATAGCTTTCAGGAATTTCACACCTTTTTTCTAGTATTGTACTCAATTCATTTTCCGGGATTTCATCAACATGAATCTCTACAAAACGATTGCGAAAGGCTCGAGAAAGCATTTTACGCCCACCATAGAAGGTAGGTGGATTTTGAGTGGCAAAAAGCATGAAATTTGGATGCGCCTTTATAGTTTCACTCAGTTCAGGGACAAAGAGCTCTCTGTTATCATCTAGCAAACGATTCAATGCTTCCAGCACATCAGATGGAGCAAGGTTTAGCTCATCCAGAACAATCCAATGACCATTTCTTACAGCCTTAACCAAAACACCTTCATGAAATACAAGCTTCCCGGAAGCATCGGTTATGTAAGAACCTAAATATTCCTGGAGATCAGTGTGCTCATGATTGTTTATCCGCACGAATTCATGACCAGTTATATTGGCAAGATACTGAACAAGACTGGTTTTCCCACTGGATGTTGGACCCTGTAAAAGAATTGGATATCTCTTAACAAAGACTGCACGTGCCAAGTTACTAAGATGTTCTTTAACACTTTTAGTTAGAACATAGTTCTTCAAGAAATTATCAGAAATTGAGATTCCTTTATTAACCATCAAGTATCTATCAAAAGGAATAGGCGGAGGTATACTCTTCTCTAACAAATAACCAATCATCTGTTTCATTATCTTCGCACTGGGTTCATCCAACAAAGTGAGAAAAAACATGCAGAATCCATCATAAAGTGCTTTTCGAAATCCAACATCCAATTTTTTCTCTGCCTCTGCCTTCCTTGTAAACTCTAAGGCACGGTAGAGAGACCTTAAACTGTATTGTGGCTTCTGATTAGCCCCATCCTGCAGCTTCTCTTCAGATTCCTTTTTAGCTGCTTTATAGAACGTCCTTATTCTCTCTACCAGTTCTCTGTCAGATCTTTTACTTTCACCCAAAAATTTGTAAATAAATAGTTCTAAATCTTTGTCATCCAACACATCATCAACAAAAAACTCCGTAAATCTACTGCGTAAAGAGTAAGGTAGGTCCCGCTTTCCAGCATCAGTTGCAGGATTCATACACGCAAATATACGAAAATTAGGATGTCTAGATATATAACTCAGATCCCCTCTTTCAGCTAAACAAAGTGAACCATTTTCTCCTTCAAGAACACCAATAATTCTCTGCAAAGTCTCTGGTGGAGCCAAATTCACCTCGTCAAGCAAAATCCATTCGCCTTTTCTAAGAGCAGTTACAAATGCTCCTTCAACAAATGAAAACACCATTCCAGATGACGCAATTTGTCTGCGGGCAGTTTCAAGCTTCAGAGAAAAATTCTCCCATTCTTCACCCAACATTTTTTTCCGTTTTTTCCCCATCTTTTGGTACCTATCAACATACTTCCTAAGTGCTTTTAGTAATTTTTTCCAATCTCTTTCACTTAAAACCTTTTGTAGATAGGAAAAAATCTCGTTATTTTCCTGAACATCAAAATACAATGACAGAAGTTATTTATCAAGACTATACTATAGGCAAAGAAGAAAATATCATATTGATAAATACCATGATGGAGAACGTCTTAGAAAACAAATACTCAAACTCCTTGTATAAGGGAATGCATATGAACCGTGCATCCATAGGCTTAAATCCTCCTAACAGATCAGCAACATCGCTCTGCTGACTTAAGTTCTGGAAAAGGAAAACATAGTCATAAGAGTTGAACAACTTCACTACAGAGAGAGAGAGAGAGAGTCCACTAACATACCAAGACGGTAAGTCTCTGTCCAAGCATCTTGGCCAGATTCTGCACAAGAGTAGTCTTCCCGGTACCAGTTTCTCCAACCAAGAGAACAGACTCGTTCCACCTAACAGAGCTAGCTATTCTCTCAAGTAAATGGAGAGAACTGCGAATCTTTACAAACTGACTAGTCCGATCATGCAACTGCAAGAATAACATTAAGATATCAAATGAACTAACAAAATTAATAAATCAACAATAAACCTATAAAAAACGAAAGTTAAGAATCAATAAAAACTTATGTGTACATCGAGATTTTCAGAGCATGGAAGAGTAACTCGACCAATCCTTAATTCTGAGGACGTTTGCTGCAGTTCAGAGGAAATAATAAGACACTCATGATATTGAAATCACTAGTATAATAGCTTACAGCAATAATAGGCACCTCAATTACAGGATTATTGGAAGGATACAAGGTCTCAGCCATTGAAACAGGAACCGGCCACATTTTTGCAAGTTCTCTCATCATAGTCAACCGATTTTCAGTAGACGCTGAAAAGGATGCAAATATATCTACAGCCTGAGAGCAAAGCACAAAATTCCGCTAGCAAATCGATAAGATGAACATTGAAAGAAACAGAGAGGTAAGGACAAAGAGCATATCATACCTCTTGATAAATGTAATGGCACTCAGAAGCTGCCAAACTATTCACCATGGGGCTGAAGTCCAGGTCTGCAATTCGCTTACACCATTTAAGGAGATCCCTGTCATTAAGAACCAAATGAGATGCAATGACTGAAATACAATTGACCTCAACATGCAACACAGGAACTATAACACAGTTATATTATACCTTAATGAGAACCTACTGAAAGAACTGACAGAAGCAGAATTTCCCGGTTGGAATCCCACAAAATGGTGCAGAGGATAAGAGTTAACCCTTTCAAAGGTGTCTGCCATATTCATCAGAATTTAGTGTTAATACTTTTAACCTGAAATCGCCAAATCATGCATATAAACAAACCCACCTATTAGTCTGTCAGCAAGGAACTCCAAATTTGAATACCATGTTTTCACTATATTCCTCAAGTCCTCACTAGTTGGTGCCATAATCATAACTCTCCTCCAGAGACTGCCAAGTGAATTCCCACCTACCACCAAAAGGAAAAGTGATTGAGATGGTGAAAAAAAATCATAAACTATTTAGTGCATTATGCAATATAATATATCATCTGAATAATATCAAAAAAGCATCCTCTCTATTTTATACAAATAGTGTTTACTATCAAATTAATATAATTTTTATCAAACTATTAAGTCCATATCACTCATTCGGCACCAACATATCTTTCAAGAAGAACATTCTTTTGCAGACATCCAGATATTGTGCAAAAATACAACATAATAGAGAAGAAAAAGAAAGTAAAATACAATTATTGAATGAGGAGAATACAATATTCAAAGTAATCTTCTACAGACATGTGGTCTTAATAATGTTTAAACCATTATACATCCAACAAAAAAATAATTAAAGAAAATTTCAAAATTTGAAACCACGTATGCTCATATTGATGTAATCAAGGAAATCCCTGTCCTGATTGGGATTCCTAGTATCCATGTGCCAGAGACATTAGTTCCACTGGTGTATGCAACTTATTTTTCAAACAGCACAGAACAGAAGTAATAAAGTCAAACATGCAAAAGCCAACAATTGAACAATGCAACCAAGTTTAGGCAACTGGAAGCTTGTGAGACTTGATAGTTACAAACCTTCTGTACTATGAGATACATCAAGTTTGGAAGTTGAAATGGTGGAAAATAGCCGAAAACTTTCTGTCACCCTTATTTCCTGTGAAGAGCCCCGGTAGACAAAAAGAGAGAACAAATGAAACACTTACGAATACAAAATATCAAAAAACTAGAGAAATACATAGGAATGAATTGGCTAAATGCAATCTAGGGAAAATTAATGTTGCTTAAACTTCAATCGGCATTCTATTTAAATTGAACGCCAAGAAAGGACCTTCATAAAGTAAAACAGATTACTATGGGATGCAAAACAAGTTATTCAAGCAATATTAGGTATGCAAAGAAAGTCATATGAATAAAAATCATTCCACAAGGGATCAGCATAAAACCATAGGGAAGTTATGGTTGTTTGTCATGGAATACGCTAACATAACAGTACTAATTTTTTGATAAGTAAAACTTAATACAGTCAAAAATATAAAATTAGCAACCTACAGAAATACTAATGAGTATGAGGAGCAAAAGGACATGCATGCTACTGTAATATCCCCAAGTTCTGATCAGAAAACATATGTAAATACATGTGAGAACTGTGTACAAAGTAATTACCTCCCCATGGCCAGTAACAAATGAGCTTGCTCCTTCTAGTAAAGGTAATAAAATGGATTGCACGTCTGACGGTGCTTTGTCAATATCCTCAAATACAACCCAAAACCCATTGAGAATGGCCTGTGTAAAAAGAAAATTTGGAAGTATTACAATGTCATATTGAGATGAAAGAAGTCCAAGAACATAAATACCCAATTATCTAATAAGTAACCAGACCTGGGTGAGAGAGCCAGGCTGCCATCTAAATTCACCAGGTTGCTCCGTACAGACATAACTCCCAATTAATGTTTTGCCATCAATTTGATCATCCATGTGAATTGAAAGAACTATAAAAGAGAAAAGAAAAAAGGGATGATAGGTAAAGAAATAAGTAACAATATAGAGGAAAAACATGAGTAAACTCTTCAATCTTCATACAGCAAAGAACAGGCACAAGCCATAAATTATGAGACAAGACATAAGAAAAGGTCACAATTCGTAAATTGACAGCACTTAAACAACACTCATCAATTAGACCACTTATAACATTTTGAAGCATGCAAAAGGATAATTAGATACACATAGTGACATAGTCAAATTTCAATCTATAAATTCATGATGCCATTCTGAACTCTACTTCCAAATACCACGATAGCATCCTCAAATGAGGCTAATAACGTAGAATTAAATTTGAATGTTATTGTAGAGCCATTTCTTATTAGCTTAAGCTTTTGGGTCTGGACCGATTAATGGTTACTAACAAAAGCAAAGAGAGGAACTCATAAAATGAATGGATCCAAAATTGAATGAAGTGGTCATATTGCACAGATTACACAATTTGGAATGTGTGTTTTAATAGGTTTCAACGAGGAAAGTTCTTTAAGTAAACATACAATAGCAGTATCAAGAATAAAGATATCTATCTGACAAACCAAAACCTACCTTGGTTACCACTTTCCAAGGCCAACTTATTAATAAGTGCAGATTTTCCGGAGCCAGCAGGGCCATACAGAAGAACAGGCCACTTTTGACTTACTGCCAACAAAACCACCTCAAAACTTCTCTTCACTGTAGTTGTCAATACAAACGGATTGCTATCGGACTTGTTATCCCTAAATTCCCAAAAGAAACTATATGTCAAAAAGTATTAAAAGAAAAACATGTGGAAAGTATATAACAGGACATGTCCCTCTAAAATTTATTAAGAAATTTATGAAGAGGAAAAGGAAGCAAGTAAATGATATCAAGGAATACACTAATAGATGTCTTATTGTTTAGTTCGATAAACCTACCGTGTTTCCAACCTCCGCCGTCTAGTTGATGGCTCAATTTCTTGAGACCTCGATAAGGCTAGTGAATTAAGTCCAAAACACTGCAAACAGTTATCCTGATTGAAATTGACGTCTTTTTCTTCTGACTTAGTGCAGTTTGATGGCTCAATATATGAGCCAGCCTTTTCTAAGGATGTATCCTGACAGAACTCCTCCCAGCTGAAAATTGAAAGGTGAGAAAAATATTGTAGGGATGCCATGAAAATATAAATAATTATTTGTTTGAAAGCATTTGTTCAAAAGAAATAAACAAACGCACCGCAATAAACATGAAAGTGCTTCTTCAGCTTTAACACCAAAGTTCAAAATTGCTCTATCACTCATTTTCAAAGTGATAGAGAGTATCTGTGCCCCACACCATCTTATGTCCGCGATATCTTTCTTCAGTTCAGCACGATTACTCGAGTAGAGGTTTCCAAAATTCTTAGCAAGTTCCAAGAAACACGACCAATCCCAAAGATTAGAAAAGATTTCAGGCTCAATTATGAGCAGGCGGTAAGATGTCCTAACAGCATCCAAGTAATGCTTTACAACCTGAAGACAACATAGATTCTAGAGAGTGAACCAAAAGCAAACTAGAGATTGCTGAAATTTGGGAAAGAAAATCTCCTAGAATAATTGCACATTCCCTGCTCTCAAGAAAACGATTAAGATCAATGCCAAAACTTGATCCACATATTCCAAATAAGCAAGTTGTCAACATATAGAAATGAATTCTCAAAAGCTATTGAGTGAACATTACACAAGGCAGGCCACTTCAAAGCTTAAACTCTGATCTACTCAAAATGATACGTGAGCAATAAGGATAAAATTTGACAAGCCTAATCTTACTTTCTAAAATTCTATGACATGATCAAATCAGTGTATCAGGGTAATAATTCATCTTACATGGACAAACCAACTTTCCAACAGATACATTATTAATAAACTAATCTTATCAATGATACAAATTCCTATGAAATATTACCTATTAATAGACTTTACCATGCAATACCACAATTATTAACAAGGCCAACCTGATACCGAAAGTTAGTACGATTTACCGGCCATGACTTCAATTGCAGAAAAGTTTTTAAGAAAAAGCTCATTGGCAAGGAAGTGAAACAAACATGGACAGATACAAATCCTCATTAGAAATATTAACCATTTTAATGTATGTTGAGGTTAAATTGATACAGATACAGTGACTAGGCGAGAGAATGAAGAGGGTTAACGTGATAATTATATATTAATCCAAGAGAATTCTGACAGAAACATTGTACATACCCTTACTGACAACTCATGGACTGTTCTTTTCAACAAAATGCGTTCAAAAGGAGGCGGAGCAAATTTGAAATAAGCTAATACAGACCTGCACCAAATCAAGCACATAAGCACAGTGAGAGAATCTATTCCGTTCATATTTTGCTTTCAACAACAGTCATCTTAATAAAAATTTACCCCAGTAAAAAAGGAGCCAAATCAAGCATTCGACAGAAGGCCAAGCAAGCAAGCTCGTGAAGAATCAATCCCATCCCACTTTGGACATGGAACTGGACAACATCAACAACATCTGAATCATCAAACTTTCCTGATTCTTCAGCATTTTCGTCTGAATTCGACCTCAGATTGGGCACAAGACGGAGCAAAGCCACAACTCTATCCACAATCTTTCGAGCTATTGGGCGAAAACACCCTATCAATGGGATGGTGTAGCACGGGTGCAAAAACAGTTCTGCTACCAAATTCACTACTTCTTCTTCTGTAATCTCCTTTCCAGAAAGTGATTCGAATCGCGGTAGACAACCAAGCTTGGGGCATCGAACTAAAAACCTCTCGAGTGCAGATTCGAGACTGAAACTCCCATCAATTGCCATTTTTTTCTACTCAAAAAGTATATTTATTCACAAACCCTTTAAAGTCAAAAATGTTTGTATTGGATTTATGATGCAAACAACAACAATTATAAAACCCCTATGTAGCTCTCTTTTATCGAATTAACCTTGAAAACAACCAAACAATATTAAAAAAGAAACGAATTACCGACTCAAATTTAATCTTTTACACACCGGAGAACCCGCCAAGGACAAAAAAAATCCCAGGAAACAAAAATACCCTTTTATTCAAAAAAAAAAACAAACAAACAAACTTTGCATTTAAATTCCGATTTTCCCGTGAACAAAACAAACCCTTTTGAACAAAAATGAATTCCCAAATAATAAATTCAGCAAAAAGAACTAAAGCAATAAACTTTCCAATGAAGACAATTTATTTTCCCACTAAACAAACAGAAGCTATAGAGAAAAAGTGAAATTGAAACCTGACCAAACTAGTTTAAGTTAAAAAGATAATGGTTTCTAAGTGGGTTTTTCTTGATTCTTTGTGTTTACACGGCTTTTGTCTTCTCTTCAAAACATCAACCACGACAAAAGGGTTTAGGGTTTTGCAGAGGCTCAAATAATGTTAAGGTTTGTATATATACTTTTTAAAGTGTGCCCTTTAAAAAAGGTGGCGCCAATTGACTGCTCGGCTTCTGAGATTTTAGATATATTTTTTTACATAAATTTAAGGATATTTTTATTTTATTAATTATAATTTTATTTTATTTTATTTTGTCGTAATGTGAGATATGTAAAAAAAAAAAAAAAAAAAAACTTAAATTTGACTTCTTAAAAAAATGCATAATTATATAATTTCGTATCGGAGTTTTTGATACACAACCAATGGGAGTTTTAATTATATTTCTAAATTTATATAGTTTTTTTTTTTAAGAATTCAAATAGTTGGTTTTGATATGCAGCGAGATGGTTTTCATCTAAATTCAAAATTATAATGTTGTTTTAAAAAAAAATTAAAGAAAATGTACTTTGAGTTGGACTTGCATTTTAAAACTAAAAATAAAATAAGAGTTAATAAATATTCAAAAAATAATAAAAAAAAATGAATGTTAAATATTAAGATTAATACACAATTTGAGATGTAAGGATTTTATAAATTTTTTTGATTTTAAAAACTATTAAAATTATATAAACTAGACTTCAATATTCTAAAAGAGTTACTATTTTTTATTATTTAAACTTTATTTTAAAATTTTTTAGATTTTTTTTTAATGTGAACCCTAAAAACTCATCTTATAGATGAACTTCTCTATTTTTTCTTCTTTCTCTATTAGACATTTTCTCACAATACCTCTACAACATATCTGCCAAATCAAACTACCTCACATCTCTTAATTTTTGTTCTCACTTCCTCAAACATGACCATTCCTTCCTCGTTTAGTCATTGGAGTAATATTGTAAAAATTTATCTTATGACTTCCTTGCCTTAATTAAACCTCCAACGGATATGGTGTCGAAATTCACTATCTACTTCTTTACCGACACCTCTTTGTCTCATCCTTTACTTCTCGCCATAACTATTTTCATATGAACTCTCATAGACAATCCACCAAACACATAAATAACAATTATTGTCAATCTTCTTCTTCACATAAAATAAAAAATTGATTTCGAAAAAAAAAATGAATCTCTACACTGGGATTTCCTACAAAATAACAAAAAAAATTGATTTTCCAAAATCAAAATCGAATCTTTACTCTGTTTACAAAGAGGATTTATGCAAAATAAAAAAAAAATGAATTTGAAAAAAAAAATTGATTCTTTACTCTATTTACAAGATGGTTTTTTGCAAAATCGAAAACAAATAAATAATTGGGGTTAGACCATTAGGTTGAGAGATATTGGGTAGAGAGAAATAATAAAAATGAAGAGGACAAAACAGGGAACGTTAAAAAATAATCAAATTAGAATGACATGAATTGAAAAGGATCGGGCATGTATGGAGATTGATGATGATAGAATTTTTTAAGATAAGAATTGCATAGCAATTTGAGATGAGATGAGAATTGCAGGGTAATTTGAGAAACATGATGTGAGCGGGAAAGTTTGGAAAGTATTGTGGGAGATGGTAAGGCAATTTTGGGGTCTAGCTATTTGTAAAAATCATCGAAAAGTCTGGATAATCCATTTTGTATGAAATCCTACAAATCTTGATATCAATCAAATACACAAGACAATTTGATGCCTCTTAAACGTTTTGATCCAATACCATAAGACAATATGGACTTAAAAAAAAATCTTAAATGTCCCGACTTATCTAACTTGTTAAAAAGTATCAATCCAATACCAACAGATTTTTACTTTCTAAAATTTTCTAATAAAATCATGAACTAATACATCCCCGAAAAAAATTAGAAAAAAAAAGCAGTAAGATTTAAAACAAATCTTAAATTCTTTATTTATAAGCTATTAAGTGGTTATTAAATGTATAACTCGATAGGATAGTGAATAATTGATTTTTAAATATTAAATACTTTTTAAAGTATTCCATTATTTGGTAAGATTAAATGACAAACCATATTTTTTTTCCGAACAAACTATAAATTCTTATTAATTAATTTTAAAAACTATTGTTAATTATATAAATATAATATATATATATATAATAACATTTGGTAAGTTAATTTATTTTATTTTTGGTTCATTAATAAAATTTATTAATTATCTCATTAGTTATGGAATTGACTTTTCATTATATTTATTATCCTATTAATTATGGAATTAACTTTTGATTTTTATATATTGTTCATTATTTTATCTTATTTAAAGCCTTAACATGCCACGTGTCGTTATGAGAAGGTTTGGTCACTAATTAGTTTATATATATATGTATGTATATGTATATATTCAATCCTTCAT
The DNA here is from genome assembly GCA_032871835.1 of Dipteronia dyeriana. Taxonomy (NCBI): domain Eukaryota; kingdom Viridiplantae; phylum Streptophyta; class Magnoliopsida; order Sapindales; family Sapindaceae; genus Dipteronia; species Dipteronia dyeriana. Next base: position 4,235,415 of record CM065298.1, read on the forward strand.
GTTTATATTTTTCAACTCTTCATTTTTTTAAAATTAATAGTTGATTTTCTATATTTAATAAGAATTATTACTATTATTATATCATATGTTTTCCTTTAATGATAGATGAATAATATATTATCATAAAGTTTCAACATACCACATGGAAAAACGTGATCTGACCATTGATTAATTTTTATCGGATATGTCAAATAAATAAATCAAATCTAGAGAAATACTTCATGATTGTTTTTCATCACCGATGCATCCAATATATTTGATCAATAAGTTAAATAATTAAATTATTATTGCGTTACATTTTATAGTTCACACATACCATGTGGAATGTAATATAGTATATTCTATAATGGAAGCACAACGGTGCTACATGTCGACGTGAGAACCGTTTGGCTTTAAATTATCCATTAATTCTCATTTATCGATTTATATAATTTATATCAATCACCTGTTTACTTGAAGTAAAATGAGATCTCTCTCTTTCTCTCTCTCTCTCTATATATATATATATATTAATCAACAATCTCTTCATTTCCATCACTACCAACTAATTCATCCTCCTTACCCAATCCACTACATAATATTGCAACCATAACATTTTATAATGCCCGCATATCATAGTACTAGTTTAGGTTCCAATACGTGTGCAACAAATGTAAACACAAACCATGCAACAACAATTAAATTCATTAACAAAAGATATTTCACATCCGATCAAACGAACCACAATACCATAATAATTATCGATACTTTTTAAGATTAAAATAAGAACATCGAAAACGAAATCAAAGAAATCGAATAATGAAGACACGTGAAAAGGGTTGAAAGAAACTTGGAATGGACGGCGGTGCGTGTGAGTGAGGTTGAGAGAGTTTTAGGCCCCGTCTTGCAGTTGTTTTTCAGTATGTTTTTGTTTTTGTTTTTCAAAAACGATTTCGAATTTACGCTCGTTAACCGTTTTCTATTTTATAAAAAAAAACAGCAAACAAATTCAACGTTAACAATTAAAAAATTGAAAAGCACAAAATACATATTTTCTTTGTTTTAACTACAAAAAAACCATTTTTTCCCTTTTTATTTTCTCATCATCTTCTCTGATCCTCCTATTCTTCCTATTCTTTGAACTTTATTCTTCTCCAATCCTCTCCTTCTTATTCTCCGAACATTTTTCTTCTCCGATCATCTTTTTATTTTTCTCCTACTCCGATCACTCTCCTTCTTCGATCCTCTTCCTCTTCTACTTTTTCGATCTTCTTCCTTTATTTTTCTTCTTTTATTCTTCTTGACCGATTTGGTTTCCTTTCTTTTTCTTCTTTTTTATTTTTTTTTAAATATTTTATATTACTGTTATTTATATTTATTAAAATAATACTGATTTATAATTTAAGGGTTTAGTATTTATCAATTGATTAATTGTTTTTTTTTTGTAATTGTGATGTATTACTTTTATTTAATTTAAAAATTACAATACAAAAATTATAATGGTTAATTATATAATCAATTTGTTTATAATTGTAATAATATTAAACAAAATACAAAAATTGATATTTCAATTTTTGATAGTTTTCAGTTAACCTATCAGACGCGTTTTTTCCATTTTCATTTATAAAATACAGCTTTCAGCTAGTGGTGTAAAAATGGACTGGCCTAGCCAGGCTCAGGCCGCCCTGTTTTCTAAACATAAGGCCCGGCACGCCGACCTGCCTCATGTGGGCCGTGCCAGGCTGGTCCGGCGGGCCAAACCTGAAGGGTTTTTTTTTTTAATTTTTTAAGGGTTGATGGGAGGGACCGGCCGGTCCAGGGGCCTGGCACGCCGCCATGGCGTGCCGTGGCGGGCAGGCTTACCGGGCCTTGTACCAGCGCTCCGGCACGCTGCCTGTCACTGACCGGGCCACGCCGCGCCCTGGCTCTCTTCCTTCACGGGCCGTGCAAAGCACGACCCGTGCCAAGCACGGCCCGTTGGCTTCGTGGGCCGGCCGGACCGGTCTGTCTCGGACCGACCCATAATTACAGCACTACTTTCAGTATATGCTATCATACGCGTTTTTATAATTCGAAACTGAAACCAAGAACATTGTTTTCATTTTTATTTTTATTTTTATTTTTGAAAAATAACAAATGAAAACCGCTTACAGGACGAGTCCTTAGGTTAAATTAGTACCAAGTATTTTAATACCAATATATAACTTATGTATACAATACTACTTATAATGATCTGTGCATCATTCTTGTCCATAATTATTTTCATCGAATTTTTATCAATTTATTGTCCCTCAAACCGTTGTTAAGCCGGTACTAATTTCGGTTTCATACATGTGCAACAAATGTAAACACAAACAAAAAACAACAATTAGATACATACAAAAAAAAAAAGCATTTCACATCTGACGAATTAAACCACAATACCATAATATTTATCGATACTTTTCAAGATTAAAATAACAACATCGAGAATGAAATCAATGGAATCGATTATCGAAAACATGTGAAAAAGGGTTGAAAGAAACTTAGAATGGATAGATTGGATAGTGGTGTGTGTGAGTGAAATTGAGAGAGTTTTAGGTTAAAATAATACTAAGTATTTTAATACCGATATATAACTAATATATAAAATACTTAAAATGGCATGTGCAGCTTGGTGAATTTAAATATGGTAGATTTGTTCAAACATACATTTTGACCTGTTGACTAACGGCTGACCACCGTTAGTCAAAAAAAAAAATGTTAATTTTACCATTTCCTTTGCCCTTGTATTTATAAGGGTAAATTATACCAACTTATAATTGCATTAAAATCCATGAAAATATCAAAATAACACAAACATACATTCTGATCCTTTGACTAACGTTGACCATCGTTAGTTAGTCACAAATGAGAAAAATTATCGCTTTTGCTCTTATAGAAATAGTACTTAATTATATAAGATCAGTTAATTAATTAAAAATAAAAATATTAGAAAATATAATATATAAAAAAGATATTGATGTAGATGTTTAAGAGGATGATGATGTTAATTATTATTATTATTTATTTATTTTTGATGATGGTCATAATTTTTTAAATTAATATTTATTTTCTTTTTAATTAGTTGTTTAGTTTTAAATTTTAATTAATATAAAATTCTTGAAGCAGTCATATCTGCTTTTTATTAATATTATTACACAAACGTTAGTCAAATGATTAGTATGTATGTTTGTGTTATTTTGATATTTTTATGAATTTTAATGCAATTATATATATAATTAGGACAAGTTAGTGTAATTTACCCTTATAAATACAAAGGCAAGATAAAAGGCAAAATTGACATTTTCCATTTTTTTTTGTTGACTAAAGGTGGTTAACCGTTAGTCAACGGGTCAAAGGTATGTTTGTGTTATTATATAAATATCACTGGTTTTAATGTAATTATATATATAATCAGGGTAAGTTAGTGCATTTAGCCATTTGCCCTAAAAAATAACGAAAATGAGGTCTCTCGTGCGATTCACGTGACTAAACTGGATCCTGCATTCCTGCACGAGCACCTCCACAACAAAAGATTGGGGCTGGGGTTGTTCTACACTTCTACTAAAACCCTAAACCCTAGTAAATAGGAATGCAGTAACTTGTTTAATTCTCGCAAATCGAAGATTAATCCAGAGATCATCCCTGTCATCCATCAAATCCACCATCAGATCCAACGCCCCAAAATGTCCCACGGCATCTCTCCATTCGCTCTCCCCAGAAGATCATCTCCCTCCCCTCTCCAAAATGTCCATTTTTTTTATTGCAATAGTTTTATGTTCATGTGGGTAGATATATAAATAATAAAAGTAAGTTAATGTGTATAAATGTATAGATCTCCGTCTGAATTGGGATGTTGCTGCTGCACATCGTAGCGGCGGCAGCAAGGATGACACCATGCCTCAGCACAACAACCTCCGAGAGCTGCCGTTTACAGGGTACCCTCTGCTGCAGCGCTCCTATGTGAGTAGCTTCTTTTTTTGTTTTGGCTTCAACTAAATTATTAATGTTAAAGAGTTATAATTGTTAGGAATGTTGTTGTATGAATTTTTGGATAGGATGTAATATATGAAATGAAATTCTTGATTATTGTTTATTTCTATACTTGATATCTTAGCATTTGTAAAATCAACATAGCATTGTAAGTTACTAAGTGTAATTCTTGGGTTCGTAATGGTAGATTCAAATTACAACCTATGAGTGACTAGTTAATCAAAGTTGAAATTTAAAACCCTTTTGAGTGTTTCAGAGATATTATAAACTGAAGGGTTCATATAAGGAATTTTGTGTGTTAAGGCACTGGTTAGTGAGGTTGCATATCATGAGGAGAGCATTTAGGGTCAGTTTGATGGGGTGAAAATACTTTGTTCAGGTATATTAATTCTATCTAACTGGAAAATTTGGTTCCTGCAGGCACATTATCAAGTACGAGACTATTAGTGCTCTTTTAATTGACTTGTAAGCTTTTAAGAATTGACACCCATTTCACCTTTAGTCTTCTTTTTTTTGGCTGATTCTTTCGTGCAATCGTGCCCTCTAAGTTTATTTGGCAAAATGAAAGCATGCCCTTCAATGCAATTAGTAATGCATTTGAGTTGTGTTTTTTTTTTTTTTTTTGCTCTGGTAACTTGCCGTCTTTTCTGCTACTTTGTAATGTTCTGATTGGTTGATTTCCTTCTATGTAGAGATATTTATTTATTAGTTGTGCTGTAATGGACGTTTGTAGATGTCATAATGTTTTTTTGTGAGAGAATATTACAAATAAAGACTTGAAGTAAAATAAAAGAAAATTTTGGCTAGCTTGCATTGGTGGTAAAATCTATTGCAAGTTTTGCATGCAATTTGGTTCAAGTTTACTTCATCATTATTTCTTCCATCTATCTCTCTCCTGTTCCATAATCCATAGTAATAATTTTTTTTTCATCGGTTCATGTTACCTGCATTTGTATAGCAAGTACAAATTGCTACCAACTCGGTAGCTTGTATTTATGGTGGAAGGCATCAACTCTTAGGTTAATACTTCAATTTGTTTACTTATTTCTCACCATAGCTCACGTTCTTCATCCTCAATTATAATTCTTACATATAATGAGTTTTATAGTAGGCATGCTAATTCATGGTGGGTGGTGGTCTACCTATTACATTGTATTTCTTGTTTATAAATCAGTAAATCTACTGTCTGTAGCCTATACATGCAACAAGTATTTGGACACATGAAATGTCTAAGTAACGATAACATAAAAAGCAAAAAGCCTAATGAGTTGAACATGCTCAAAGGCTAACATTCTGACTACAGCAATTCTAGGAGAGAATGAATATTATTATTAAAGACACATTTGGTTTGAATTTTTGCATATAGATTGTTTCAATTATTAGTAGAACACTATAGTAATATAACTGTTCCTTCTCCCAGATGGAATTGATGGTACGTGAGACATTTGTGCTGTTTTTGGAGGTGGGCCCTGTCATCGTTGCTTTGTTATTTATGACTAGACAGAATGTGGAAACTAGGTTAGATATTTTTAGTTGGATGAATTGATACATGTGAATCCATTTGTATAATCTTTTTTGGAGACAGACAAGTGTATAATTGCCTGAGAAAATTGGGACTAGGTTTAATTTATAGAACATTTGGATCGGTGTGAGATTGCAGTATGGCAAGAATTCCTTTTGTTAATTGAGATGGATTTCTGTTATTTCTGTTTTAGATTGTTTTTGTTATCAGCTTAATAAGTTCATCTGATTTTGGTTTTTGAATTTTTTTCATGTAGAATTTGGTCGTCCGTCCGGAGGTGACATGTTAGTGGTATTACCATGAGAAAGGGTTTTCATTGGCTAATTGGAGAAGCAACATTCTTGTTTTTGTTATGAAAAGCTCTTGCTTGAACCTTTGAAAAGCAGTCTGACTGTTTTTTTTTTTGCAACCGTATTCTCTTGGTTGCTGCTATTAATCGTCATTTTTTCCCTCTCATCAGTTGTTTTTGTTTCTCATGTCGATGTCCTGCCTAGTGTGGCTGCGTCTATATGTTAAATCTCTATTATAAAATGGGGCAAAGTGTGCAGTCCTGTGCTTTGCAACTGATGCATTTTTAGTTGCAATGCTTGTGAGTTTTAGCTGAAGGGAACTCAATAAAGATTGCAGGCTTGAGTATGATTTATTGATTTTCAGAAGATAGTATGTTCTACGTTAGAAAAAGCTAAGGCTTCGATATTTAGGCTGGTAGTTAGAGCTCTGGCTTTTATTTAAATCTTCAAGAAATGAGGTCGCTTGCAGTTTTGCCAGAGCATGGGATATAAAAATGGCATAGCTTTGCTCAAATCATGTTAGGCCTAAGCCATCATTTTGAATCAGTGTCTGCTCCCAAAAGATGCAGTCAAGTGAACTTCATCATTGCTAATTGATGTTACACTTAAAAGTACATTTCACACGAGCATGCCCTGTAAGCTCACCTCTCAGCTCTATCAAACTCTATTTCTGGACTATGTGGAAATCATCTTTGATAGCCATTCTTGGGATCTATAAAGCTGGTCTTTGGGTTCAGATCGACTGCAGAAACCTTTTGGGCAAAGAGAAGCTTTCTAATGATCTTGTCAGCAAGATTCATGTCTTATAAAAATAGCGTGGCCACGAACATGAGATTAACTTTCCTCTAGATATGCCAAATTGGCGATGGAGGAAATTGACCAAGGTCTATTAATTATCAATTAAATTGCATTTAATTGAATATGGATGGATGGTGGTCAAATATTGGTGAGGACACAGAAAATTTACGTAATTTAAATAAGAATCATCAACTGGGTAGTTGGATTACATAATACATCCATATCACTCAATTACGTATACTGTATACACAAATAAAACCAGGGCAAATAGAGGGTTTTGTCATTCTTGTAAAATGGGTTTACAAGACTATCACCATTTTAATAATTTGAGTTTAAATATGACCTAATATGATGAATGGATAAAAATATCCCTTAGTTTTATTGTTTTTTTTTTAAAAAAAACTTTTGAACTTTTCAAGTTCCATTGGAGCAGGGGTGGAATTGGAATTGTTGAATTACGGGCCATATGATAAAATCGTAAAAATTATGGCATAAAAATGTAAAATTCATATTTTTTTTCTTTAATGGGCTAAGTGGAGCCATGGCCTCCATATCTCCGTGGGGTCCACCCTTGTTTTGGAGGTTGATTCGACCTCCAATAGAGATTGAAATCCACCTCCAACGGAGATCGATGACGAAGAAGATAAAAAAATTATTATTATTATTATAAAATTTTATTTTTATCCAAAAAAATCTTAGAAATTATAAAAATACCCTAAAAGCCACAAAAACTATAAAATAAATCTAAGAAATACCTAATAAATCTCGGGAGTCAGGACGGAGACTTATTGGATATTTTTAAGACTTATTGATAATTTCTGTAATTTTTGAGACTTATTGTGTTATTTTATGATTTAAAAAAATTATTAGACTTTTTTATATTTTTCAAAACTTATTAAACAAAAATGTGAAATATTAATGTAAAGTATACAAATTAATTGAGCCGATTAAATCTTCAACAGCCCATCTTTTACACTATCGTGACAATAGTGTAAAAGATGGGCCTTCTTCATTGGCATCAAAATTCTTCTTTTTTGCATTTTTTTTATATAATTATTCTCTTTTGCTTTTTTTATTTTTGGGAATCATTTGATCTTTAAGAATTCGATTTAGTGGACCTTTTACTTTCTTATCCTTTCCTCCTCCATTGTACTATGGGCTGGCTAATGGCTAATGGCTATGGCAAATGGAAATAATGCAATCTATTAAATTTGAAACATGAGTGTTTAGGTGCCGGACAAAAAGTCTATTTGTCAAATTGAACTCATACCATATCACATAATTCTAATTAAAATTTGATTACTTAAAAAATGGAGGTGTTTGGGTGATCAGCAATAATTTTAAACTAAAGCTTTATAATATAATTTACCATCTAAAATTTATTTTGTTGGTAAAGTCTCATAATTCTTCTTTTTGGTATTTTCTTGAAGTTGCTTAATCGGTATCAAGATTGTCTGATGATGATGATGATAAAATTTAAAGATAATGGTATATAATAATATTAATAATAATAATAATAATAATATTATTATTATTATTATTAATTTTTAAAATAATATAATTATATTGTAATATGTAAATTAAAATTAAATAAATATTATATAAATCTAATTAAAAAAAAGTAAAAAATGTTATTCAAAGAAATATTAATCTAAAATTATATAAGATAATATAATATTAAAAAATTATCAAATATGATTGATATTTGTTATATCATACATGAATGATATTTTATTCAATAAAAATAATAATTATATATTAATTATTATTTTTAAAAAATATAATACAATAAATATATAATTTTTATTATGTGTTTTTATTTTAAAAATATACCAATTTTATTACATCATAAAATATCAAAAAAACAAAAATTACATCAAAACATTATATAATTTAATACCGTTTAATATAAAATACCATTAAATATGAGATCGTAAAACAATTCCTCTCTTTCAATCATGGGGCCGACAGCTTTCTATCTATCATTTTCTCTATCCTCCACAAAACGGTAATCTCTCTTTCACCATCTCACATCATAACCGCCGCTATCAACCCAACATCATCTCTTATTTTCTGTCCTCCACAATACGACAATCTCTCTTTCACTATCTCACACCACCACCGCCGCTATCAAACCAACATCACATGCCAATCTTTTTTTTTTCTTTCTATTTAGGATTCCGAACTTTCCAACCGTGTGACTCGCTATGGTCTGTATATTGATTTCACGGAATAAGACATAAAAAACCTCGATCCACAGTTCTAACCCTACAAGAATACAAGCACAATGACCCCACAAGGAAACAAACATGTAAATCATAACTTAACTCGTTTAAATAGAATTTAAACCGTTGACGTTACTCTCATATCCGTCCTTTCACCAATAAGACGAAACGCTCTTAGGACCAACCATAAAGGAATTGCCTAGAGTTGAACCAAGGACCAAGGATTAAGGTTTCATCCTAAGCCTTGGACCTTCAAGCAACCCCTTGTGGTTCACACGCCGATCTCTCTTTCACTCTCTTTCACTGAAAGTGACAAGTACACATAATAATAAATAGATAAAAAACAACATACACAATTAAAAAAAAAAAATCACCCACAAAGTGATGGCTATATATCACTACTATTTTGCCTAAATCGAATCTTAGGGAAAAAAAAAGCTGCTCCTCTGCTCCAACGTTTTAAGAATCATTTGAACTTTAATAATTCCATTGAGTGGACATTTATCTTTAAAAAAGGGTGCAGATATTACTGTTTATAAAACTAATAAATATATCATTTTTATAGGTATATTTATATCTAAAATTTTAAAAATAAATATTACTATAAACAATAATCATAATAACAATAATACCTTAAAATAAATATAATATTCATTTTAATATATTTTATTTATAAAACCTCTTAAATTATAAACACGTTCAATATATATATATAATTTTTAGAATCAAATCCTTTTCTGATGATGATCCAATTTATTTTCGAAAATGTTTCGAATGTAGATGTCTTACGGAAGGGAAAATGTAGAACAAGATAGTATATGCGGGTAAGATATTTTCAATCTCTAATTCTTTCTATATACGGCTATTTTTTTAAAAAAAATCATTGATATCTACAACTATTTTTTTTATAAATATTTTATTTATTGATAGAATTCATAACTAGACAAAAAAATGTTAAAATAATACATACCTATATATGATCAGAGTCTGTATGATCAAAATTCTTTTTCCATTACTTTGTTATAATCATGTGATGGTGAGAAAGTTTGATAGTTGAAATAAAATTGAGTGTAATTAGGTTTTATCATAAATATTAGCGTTTATCATAAGTTTTTTTTTTAAGATAAGTTTTTTTTTTTAATAAAGAGATATATTTGAAGATATATATGTAATTAATGAGTGTGTATAGTGTTTAATTAAAGTAATTTATCTTTATTAGTAAATTTCTATTGAGATATTTTTATAATTATTATTTTTTAATAAACATATGGGTGTACCAATTAATTTTATAGGTGATAATATCGGTGTCCAAATAAAATATAAAAAAACAAAAAAGTTACTATTTTAATTTTTAGAAAAATGTGATTTCCTCTATATTTCAGGGCTCGGTTGGAGTTGCTCTTGGGTTTACAATACATATATAAAAGTAACTATCATATAAATGGGACCTCAAGATACAAAGTTGAAAGTGAGGTATTAAGTGGGACTCAAATTAAACAAGTTTTGATCACACAAATTAAAGAACGTGGGTAATGTTCCTTAACCACAAGATTTCATCCCATACAGTATACACACACTACTTAACATAGACTTGCAGGCACACCAACGAAACCACATGTCCCTAACTATAAAACCACCCTTCTTTCTTCGACCAAACTCAACGCACCTTCACTTCAACTCCATGTTGAAGTGAAATTACAATAAATATCTCATTCCCACTTAATCACTTATCTTCTTCTTCTTCTGCTGCAGCTTGTGATACATATAATTAAACAAGGTAACAACTTCTTCTTCCACGTCCGAGTAATTGGTGAGGAGAGAACTATCTTGTGTTTGGTCATAGAGCAGGCACCGATTAATCCGCATGGATAAAAAATCCTTCCATATTTCAATTACATTAATTATCGCATTGTCTTCTACGACCTTGCCTTTGTTGGGTAAGGTCCTGAAAAATATTCTACGATCCACGCTTATGTCGATGACCTGATACAAATTCTCGATGCACTTAATGTCAACCGCTGCACATTTATCGCCACTCTGCCTCTGCTGCCATAGTTGGAATATTACCTTCCATATGCTGCCCGGATCGCTTTACCAAACTCATTGATGTTGTCCTGAACTCTGTTTCCTGGCATGGCAAGGTATGTATATAGTTTTCCTGTGCTCTGTAGTCATTTGGCATAATGGTGAGGCTTATACGGTAATTTAAAGTAGTATGTTATTCTTATGACGTGTTTACTAATCAGGAATCCTATTTAGGAAAGGGAATTAAGTTTCTGATTTCTGAATTCCACTGTTTAATAAATTTCTAGGGAATTAAATTCCGTAGACTTCACTCGTAAATCAGAAATTAAGTTCTTGGTGGAAATGGAACTTATTCCTCCCATACACCATAGTAATCAAGTTCCGTCTACGGATTGAAAAGGGAATTTATGATTTATTTACTAAAATACTTCAGTTTTTTTTTATTAAAAAAAAAACAACCATCTCCTTCATGAGTATTTTACTTTTAAAAATAAAATAATAATAATAATAATAATAATAATAACTACGGCATATTTATATCTCTTATACATACAGTTGCGGATTCCATTTTTTTTAATCAACTTATCCCAATAGTTCTTTATCTGATATTTGCATGCTTGATGTCTGATACTCACAAAGAACTAGTTTGATTTTCTCAGATGCTAGTGAGGGGGTTTGAACATGAAAAACTAGAGGCAAATTTAGCTCCTTGTTGTGCTTTCTAGTTTATACCCTGAAATATTGTGTAGGAGGCCTGGTTTTGACAGTTGGTTGGACACACTTCCTATATGTGTGAAAATAGCTGGTTCAACTGTTAATCTGGGTGATGGGGATAGCACCGAAAAAATGAGTTTGGTAAAGCGATCCGGGCAGCATATGGAAGATAATATTCCAACCATGGCAGAGGCAAAGTGGCCGATAAATGTGCAGCGGTTGACATTAAGTGCATCGAGAATTTGTATCAAGTCATCGACATAGGCATCAATCATAGGATATTTCACCTTACCAGAAAAAGGCAAGGTCGTAGAAGACAATGCGATAATCAATGTAATTGAAATATGGAAGGACTTTTGTCCACTACGCCATGACCAAACACAAGATAGTTCTCTCCCTCACCAATTACTCGGACGTTGGAATTTTGTATGATGATCAGAGAGAGTTATGATGTGTTGATAAATGAAAAACATTAATTAAACTAGTTGTTTTTTATAAATTATAATTTAATAATTAGGGTAATATTAAAAGTAACGTGAACAAACAAATATTGTCACTCTAGTTTCAGAAAACAATTCTAGATAGACCGATAGATATATATAAGATAATGGTTGTAACCATGCTTAGACATGTTTATAATCTACATGTCAGAGCAAATCTATAATATATTCTTATATGTAAAACTCCGGTCCTGAAATTTATTTTCATATGATCAAGGAAGGATCCTAGAAAAATTAAAAAAAAACAGCAATGTTTGTATTGGATTTATGATGCAAACAGCAACAATTATATAACCACTATGCAGCCCTCTTTTATTGAATTAACCCTGAAAACAACCAAATAATATTAAAAAAGAAAAATAATTTATAATTCAAATTTAATCTTTTTCACACAGGAGAACCCACCAAGGACAAAAAAAATTCCAGGAAACAAAAACACCCTTTTATTCAAAAATAAAAAACAAACAAACAAAAAATAGAAAGTCATTTTCTCTCCGGTGCGTACGGATATAATTTCATCAGTGCGTTGAATGTGGACCATTAAATTTATATATTTGTACTCAAAGTGTATGTACGTGTCAAAACTTCTTTATAATAAGTGGTCCACATGCAACACATTGATGTATGTTATATCAGTACGCACTGGGTAGAAAATGACTTTCTATTGTCAGTTTAAACTGATATGTATATAATGACTTGAACGTTTCTGACATATATATATATATATATTAAGAGGATATAAGAGGTTTTGGCACTTCTTTCGGTTGGTGTTGCACGAGAGACACAACTTTAATAACTTATATTTAAAAGACATCAAAATAAGTGATTTTCAAAATATCCTTGCTTTTTCATTTTTTTTTCTTCATTTTTTTAACTTTAATTTTTCTTACTTTTATATTGTTTGAGATATGCTTCTCTCTCTAACTTTAAAAGTTAAAGCTATGTATAGTTCTTCTCAACCCAAACAAAACTAACTTCATAACATTATCAGTACATCTTCATTGGATTAGTTTAGTGGCGTTATGCTGACGCACTCGGGGATTAGATTTTTGTTCAATTTATAACCCAAATTGGGTTTTGGTTTTGAATCTTCCATCGTTAAAGTTGTTGAGGGTTGAGATTTTCGAGTGGGGAAGAGGATGAAGAGTAACTTAGTTTTAGATACTTTCCATAAACCATCCAGGACTTTTATCCGAGACTTTTGAAAGCTTTCCGAGACTTTCCATAAACCTTCCAAGACTTTTGAATATTTTTTGAGACTTTCCATAAACTTTCCGAGACTTTTATCTAAGACTTTTGAATGTTTTTCGAGACTTTTGTTTGCTTTCCGAGAATTTTGAATGCTTTTCGAGACTTTTGAGGGACATATCTCTTTTTTTATCGATATCGAAACTCGCTACAGTCGTTGGTCGTGTTCTATGTTGTCGACGTCGCTGTAATCCTGTTGGTGATCACTGTCGCCGTTCACATGTTCACCGATATTTGAACGGAACTTTCTCACTCTACTCACAACTCTCTTACTGTAAACTGAAAAATAAAACTAAAAAATGAAACAAACTAAATTCAAAATAGCTTACGTAGAAGTAACGTGGATGTATTTATAGAAAAAACTCATTTTTAGTACCTTTTAAATATATCTTAAAATACCACATTTAAAAAGTGTTATTTATTTTTTTAGACTTTTTAAAAGTGTGCCCTTTATTAAGGTGGCACCAATTGACTACTCGGATTCTAAGATTTTAGGGTATCTTTTTTTACAGAAATTTATGGATATTTTTATTTTATTAATTATAAGTTTTATTTTATATGAGAAAAATAAATAATAAATAATATATTATATTTTATTGTTATGCGAGAATTGTTAAAAAAATAAATTCTTAAATTTGACCTTTTTAAAAAATGAATAATTATATAATTTCGTATCGGAGTTTTTAATAAACAGCCGATGGGGATTAAAATATTTTAAATTCATATTGTTGTTTTTTTTATAAAAAGAATTCTTATAGTTTATGATATACTGCAAGATGGTTTTCATCTAAATTCAAAATTATAACGAAAAGTTTTTTTTTAAAAAAACAAAATTGTCCTTTGGACTTTCATTTTAAAAATAAAAATAAAATAAGAATTAATAAATATTCAAAAAAATATAAAAGGAATGAATGTGAAATGTCGAGATTAAAGGAAATTTTGAAAAAAAAATATGACATTTTAATTTTAATTCCTCTTCTTCATGTTTTTTTATGGTTCAATAAAAAAAATAACAAATGTAAAAAAACATCATTGAGATTCCTAAAGCCTATATTTTACAATGAAGTTTTTATTTTTTATCATAATATTTTTGGCTAGTAAGAAAATTTAAATATATTAAAGGTGTGAAAATATAAATTAAATATTGTCATATAATTACTGTAATAATTCTACCCGCTCCAAATTTCCCCATAGTACTATAATTTTTTACTAAGTATTTAATAAACAAAATATCAAGTAATTTTACCCATAACATTTATAAAATACGATCATTGTACCAATGCTAAATATTAAGATGATAAAATACGTCCAACCTATTGAATATTTTCTCATCTACATGATTTTTTAAAAAATGTTACAATAATTCAGAATTTAAAAGAAATTAAAGACTCAACCTCATCGTGTTATTGAGGGACAAATCATTGGGATAACCTTATCTTATCTTTCTCATCTACATGCTATTCAGAGTTTGATGCAACATAAATGGTGCTTGATCGAGAAAATAAAATAATAAATAAATAAATAAATAAAATACTGTCTACATCATACATTCATACTACATAAAACTGTTAAATACAACTTTGTATCGCCTATAAAATGTGGCTGTTGTTACATATTACAATGGAAGAAGAGATTACAACTCTAAATACACTACAAAATGAACGCCCTAATAATCACCACGCTATTATAAGCAGCAAGAAACAACCCCCAGAAAAGAATTAGGGGGAAAAATGAAAAGAATTGACCCGAACCGATATGGAAAAACTATTTTAGATACAGATTTAACTAGCAGAATGCTATATATTTAATGTATGCACAACTTTTTGCAGCACTTCATTCTTGGAGGTGGGAAAATCAGCAACAGGAAGTTGACAATGCTGGCAAGGAAATACTACCACGTTTGTTCTCATTCTGAGCGTTGTAACAAGAACAAAAAGCTTGAGTTTTCACGAAGCAGGGGAGGAGGATCAATATCAGCGATCTCTATTTGTGGTAATGACTTGGATATATCGTCCACTGTGAATGGAATGCTGCGTTTGAGATGGGAAAGAGAAAGCAAATAGTTCATTGACAGCCACAGATACGAATGCAATCTGACAATTGGAACTGAATGCAAGTAATTTTCAAAAAGCATTACCTTGAGTCATCGTCTAACAAAAACGAAGTGCTGACTGCATTGTTCGAGTCTTCTGTCATCATTACTCTCATGCTCGCGATAACCTGCAATCAGAAAAGATTTTTAGAGGGACCGTCAAGAATGTACACACGTTTTAAGTTTTTTTCCCCATAAAAACTCTCTAAAAATAAAAATAAGGAGAAGCAAATCAGATGTGATATCTCTTGGTTCACACATGAATAGCTTCATGATATTGAGAAGCCTTGAAAAGGAATTAAAGAATCTTCAACTCACAATCAAAAAATTACAACTTACCTCTGAAGAAACACTATGTGTACCGTATTTGTCATCCCAGTACATTGTACTAATCCTGTACAATTGCTGTATGCTAAGCACCTGAAAGGATCATTATGGAGAGTGTACGGACAGATAAAGTTACATATACATGTAAGCATGCGCACAAAGAGAGGAAGAAAGTTTTAAAAAGAGTGAAGTTACTCACTGGACAAAGATCATTCATTATTTCTTTCAAGTTCTTCTTAGGCTTCTGATGAATGACCTGATTTGGCAGAAATTTTGAAATAAGTGTGAAAGGTTAAAAGCAATATCAGGAACAACAATGACAACGTGGAAGTAAAAGATCGGATAAATAGAACAGACCAGAAAGCCAACTGCTTGTCTAATATGCTTCAATTCTTCCCAGGCTGAGCCTGCAAACTGAACGTGCAAAAAGATGTCAGTCTCAGTAAGACACAAACAAAGAAAGATTATCAAATATAAGCTGGCATCACCTCCTCAGTTGCTTCATGGCACCACTGTTCCAGCTCTGCCAGCCCCGATTTAACATATTCCCCATTGCTAAATGAGCAGCATTCACGTCGCAAAAGAAGACTGCAGATAAAAATTTGAACACCATTCCATATTGTTTAAAATAGAAAATCAAATCAACTATGACCGTAAGAACTTGAATTTCCGTGCATTTACCTATTAAACAACTGAACGTTGATAAATGTGAATATCTGCGTGAAAACCTTGCGAACCAGGAATGGAGGAACCTGTTGTGTCACATGCAGATTAAGGTGATGCAAAACGACGAGGAAAGATAAATATGGGGCATTGTTTAGGATCTTGTACTCACATAGTTGGCTCTCAATGTATTCAGGTAACTACTTAGGCGTTTCACAATGCTTTGCCAGTGAGCAATCAAAGCTTGTTGAGCAACAGCATTGGCTTGAGAACGTCCCTTCACTAAACTAGTCCGCGATGCCCTAGGTGCCTGCATTATAATGTATGAACAATGAATGAAGGGATGAATATTTTGATTGCTGAGTAAGAAGAAAAACATATACACAACCCACACAATGGGGAAATCAGTCTTCCAGTAACTCAAAGTATTCAGTTCTAATCATAAAGAGAATGAGTTACCTGGATACACAATCCAATCAACGGGGCTATTTCTTTTTTCAAATTGTCTCTTATCATTCCATAAATCTTCTCAAGGAAAGCTGTGAGTTGCTGTTTAAAAAGTAAAGCTGGATATTTTGCATCAACTTGTCGCAAGTCATCCAGGCCAGCAAGCACCCGAGTATTGAGGAATGAGAAACCAGCACTCTGTGGAGAACCTCGAAAGCCCTAAAAGAAATCAAAACCAAAAAAAAAACAGAGAGAAAGAATTACAAATAAGCAAAGACAACGTACATGCATTAATATACAGAGAATTCAAAAATGGACACACAAAAAAGAAAGAAAAAGTTCTAACCTGAGACATTCTTCCGAGCAGTGAACTTGATGTTGTTCTCCGTCTAATTGGGGTTAAGCTTGCCGCTCCACTTGCTTTCAGAGTGCGTTGAAGTAGCAACAGCAGAGTGGATGCATTTGATAACCAATATGACAATGTATCATTGTTATCATGGACCTAGGGTATGGCAAAAAATTTAAATATCAATAGATAGCACATATAAGACCATAATAGAGACATTACAATCCGCTTCACTAGTTCCCAAATAAAAGATTAAATTCTTTAAAAAGGAGTTCATGTTACCAGGCTTGTACTGTTCGTGTCTTCTTGATACAGAAGGATGCATTATAAACAAGACACATAATTTAACTTACCTCTATTGATGCACTTATTGTTTGAATAATACGGTCAAAAATACTGGTTCTTTCGACCTCAAATGACCTCCAATGAAGGAGGCATTTGTATATTAGACAAGCAGCAATAGGCTTTCCAGCAGAGAATCCTAGATCTTGTGATATACATTGAATTAGAAGGTCTTGGTTCTCCTGCAACAGGAAACATTTGCACATTTAACATAAGAAGAAAACGTGTAGAAGGCATAAGTTGCAATCATTATGCACACTATCATGCCAGAAAATAATTTTGATTACTAATAAACAAGTGCATACCTGCTGCTTCTCATTCAGAGATTTTTGGGGCCTGTCCTCGGTCTCCACTTCGCGCTGACCAGGTGAATCCTGATACATACAGAAAATGTTGGTATCAAGTTTCAGTATTATATCATATTGTAGTTAATCATATACCAGAAACAAAATATTGCTCTCACCAAAACTTTCTTCATTTCTCCATTTGTTATATTGCCATTCTCAGTGGCCCTCTGCAATTTAAAGTGAAACCTCAACATAAGTTTCCATGAACATACATGAATTAATTCAATCTACAGCAAAACATGCCCTTCATACCTGGATAATTGTTGTTTTTGGCCGTGCAGTTAATGCTTTACCAGTTGGTGATATCGCAAGTGCTTGTTGGCGGAATACCTGATTCTCTGATTCCAAATTAGAAACCTTCTCCATTAGTCTGCATCAGAGATAAAGAAGTCGGTTAACACAATGTTTTTACATTTTTCACCAGAAAACCCCTGTTTGTATGTGTGTCTCCTGCGTCCAGACCAGAGATATGACAGCATCAGCTTCAACCTTAACATTAAGGTTCAATTAGATGCCAAATATGTTTTAAAAAACAATTGCAATGTTGTTTTGGATGTAATTTTACCAAATTAAAGAATTAAATACTTAAAAAAAGTTCTAGATGTAGATTTG
This sequence comes from Dipteronia dyeriana, assembly GCA_032871835.1. Taxonomy (NCBI): domain Eukaryota; kingdom Viridiplantae; phylum Streptophyta; class Magnoliopsida; order Sapindales; family Sapindaceae; genus Dipteronia; species Dipteronia dyeriana. The sequence goes on from CM065298.1 coordinate 4,253,906, forward strand.
TCAGACTAGCCAGGCCTACGAGAAAATGAAATTGACAGTAAGTTGGAGGAGAGACATTTAAATTGAGGAATACAGTAACATAGTGTGATATTAAGCAAAAGAGAAGGGAAATTTTTCAAATTCCTTCACTGGATATATGTTACAAACCTCTGCACTGAATCCTGAAGCTGATCAACTTTCTTCTCTTCATCTTCAAGTTTCTTGGTCAGTTCCCCATTTTTCGCCTCAGCACCAGCATAAGCTTGCTTTGCCTCTTCTGATGTTTGTGTTTGAGATAGCAGCAAAGCCTGTGTAGGTAAAAAATGATCATTAAATGACATCCTGTAATTTCAAATTTGTTGTCCTTACCATAAATTATAAAGATAACACCCAACTATATCTGCAACATGAAATCCTTAACTTCACAAGTATCACACACACATGATGTTTCCAAGCAAATAAATCAAAAACATTTTAAAAAATCTAATGCTTAAAAAAATGGTTAGAACTATGCCATTAGTATTCCTAACCATGCTCCCTATGTGTGTGAAGCTAAACTAAATTCTTATAGTGACAAAATCTTTACATATTATCCTTTATTAGATTAATGACTATGGAATAAACTCAACTCTTAGTATGGTACGGATGCTTCTTAACATGATAAAAGACTGCTGCGCTAGAAAAATTTGCAGTGTGATCATGATTCCAGCAGCAGCTTGGTAAGTTTACCTTTAAGTTTTCAACTTCAGTGCTCAAAGAATTTATCTTTTCTGTATCTTGAATTATAACAGGGGTTTCTTTAATGACTGGGGGAGCTTCTTCAATGGCTTTTCGTGCTGCCTCTCGTTCTTTGATAACCAAAGAGTTGGCTTCCTCTAGTCGTGATTGTACGGCACGCAACACATCCTGTAACTTAGCAATCTCTTGAGATTTTGCCTCCTCAAGATCAGCCTGCATTTCAGAACAAAGTAAGACGATATCACAAAGGGACCATAAGCACCACATTGAAAAAGAATATATATTTTACTAACCAAAAAACCAGAAAAAGAATATATATTTTAGTAACCAACAAACCAGAAAGCTTAAGCTATTAGAAAAGGGCTTAACAAGAACTCTAACACATGCACACAAGTACACAACAAATTCCGAAAAGAAATAACGAATTCAAATATAACCATATAGGGGGACTCAAACCCAAGACCTCCTAGGACAAACCATGCTTTGATACCATGTTAGTAACCAACGAACCCAAAAGCTTAAGCTATTAAGAGAGGGATCAACTATAGTATTTAAGCACTCTAACATATACTTTAGGAGATTAAGATACAATTACATTACCCTTAATCTCTTTTCAATTTGCAAACGCCATGTAAGTTCCTCCACACGCTTTTCTAGCTTATCCTTCGCTTCTTTAAGGGCCCCTGTCTCTCTTGCAGCCTAAGTAAATGAAAAGTTATCAATAGCTCAACCATGTACAGCATCACAAAGTTGTGACGAGTACAAAACAACAGCACGAATTGAAATCTAACCATTTTAAGCATTCTGAACTCTCTTCTGGCAACTCTGCACCTCCAGCCACACTGAGAAACAATAACTGCTCTCTGAAGTCTCTTATAATAAGAATAAGCTTCGTGGCCACGCCAGTGAGCCTGAAAACAACCAGTAGAAAAAAATCAACAATTTAGAAGAATTTCTGGCTATAAATGAGTAGTGCACTTCCCATTTATAACTACAAAATAAATAAACGGTCAAGTTACAAAGAAATGATGCTACCTGGATGATGATAGCAGCTTTAGTTTGTTCCCTAAACCTAAATTCATTGCGTGCAACCATCGCTCGTAAGCCTGTCTGCAGTGTGATCGCAGCTGACCTAACTGTTAAATAGGATGTCCTAGCAATGTATAACCGGAAATTTTTCTGGATCTTCAAAGCTGCAGCCTCCCGCCTCAACTGTTCATACAGTTTGCGGGCAGCCTCACCTGCAAAGGGAAGAAAAAAGGCACATTAAAATTGCAAATCAGGTGAAGTAGCTAATATGGAATCCAGTTCAGATTTGTTATACATCAATAGAAAAAAAAAAATAAAGGATTCTCAATGGATATGCAATTATTATTCAATTCTATTTGTATCTTATTTTATTTAAAACATTTTACTTCCAATGGCTAACTTACATAAAAACAGAAGCATAAACATATATTATTCTAAACTTATGACTTTCCACCAAAATCGATTAATGGATACAACTTCTCGTCTCAACACTAAATTATATTAATATTAGTTAGCAACATCAACATATTCTACTATTGAGGAACTCCATCAGAACTACACAAATAAAATTCACGCAATTCCAACTTATCTGGCTAATAATGACAAACTCGTTTGTCATATTGATATAGCACATTCAATCCTAGATAATATACCTCGCAGATAAGATTGTAATATAACAGCAGCGTTCCGTAATGAGATGAACTCCTTGCGAGCAATATAAGTACGGGATTGCCGTTGAATGGTTCTGGCAGCATTTCCCAGAACCTCAGACCTCCTAGCATCCAACTCAGCCATCTGACCAGCTCTCAGGAAAACTTTTGTTTTACCTAACTGCAAGGATGTAGGTAAAAAAGATAAGCATTGTCAAACACACGAGCAAAGAGAGACATTTGTAGTAAATGCATAAGAAAGCAATCAACATACTCTAATATAAGGGACTAAAATTCAATAACCTTGAAAGTAGAAAGCGGTGTTCAACAAAACTATCAAATGAAAAATTAGGCAGGAGCATGATAACATAACAATAAAGGAAATGCCTGATCACCTGGTATCCTTTCAGGCCCTTTTTGTCAAGGATCATCTGACATGCAACCTTATTATCGGAGCTGTCAAGAAGGAAGAAAAGTACATTAAGTTCTAATTGATACCAATCAATAACAAATGGGTATCACACAATTTCTTTATATCAGAATCTGCAGAAACAATGATAATAGATGGAACTTACTTTCCTTCCAATACTTCAGGAGCCAGTAAACCAAAACGAATAAGGAACTCATAAAAAGTACGCCTAGTAGGATAACCAGCGCAGCTGATCCTAATTGCCTCGAGGACACCCTAAAAAGCATAAGCAAGATAGCTTACTTGAAAAGAATTTACAAACTATATCTATCAAGCAAATGAAAGGTATGTATTAAGCATAATTTACTCACACCACAGCGTAATTGTTGGATGACATTGGAATTTTCAAAAATTGCTGGCTTCAGGACATTATTCGGCTTCACACATCTGATGTAGTGAGGTTCAGTTGCACTTAAGGTCTCCATCAATGATTGAAGTTGTAACTGCAATTTAGACAAAGTTGATTAATCACATTCTTTTTCAAAAAAGAATGCAAGTAACATAGATTCATACAACATTAAGTAAGAACCTAGCCACCCTGCACTTTCATGCGGAAAAAAAAAGGTGTAAAGGAATCATCAGACTCAGTGAACGAGAATAGAGAAGTTCTGGGTATTTTAAATAGAATTGATAGGGTCATAAGCAGCATATACATGTTAGCCACTAGCCAACTAGAGTTTACTATAGGACCAGTTACCAAAAGAAAATAAAGGGTGACTACATCAGTATGACTATAGATTACCTTAAAGCGTGATCCGATGGAAGAAAATTTGGATGATTTATTTGATTCTTCTGGAAGAGGTGGAAATAGACCTGCCACAAAAGGACACTTTGCAGCAGTCAACAGAGCTTGGTGTTCAGCAACCACATAATCTTTGTTTTTGTCCAAAAAGTAATTGGCTTGATAAGATACCTACACAGTAAGAAAAAGAAGTTCAAACAAATTTGGAAATCCCATGAACCTTCCCCACTCAACCAAGATAAAGGATAACATAAGAAAAGGTGAGATATCTTTACCTCCCCTGCATAGTGTGATATAGTAAAATCAGTACGAGAAAGCTTTGGTTTGATAAAACGTTTGTTATTTTTAAATGTCTGGTACAACTTCTGTGCAAATGTTTCATGGGTAGACTTGGGAAACATGCTGCATTGAACAATCAGGAAAAATATTAACGGCCTTTATAGTGGGAATATTATAACTGCAAAGATCACAAAAATTAAAATGAACTTAAATGTATACATTTGTAACTTCAGTAATAAAAAATAAATCAGAATTAAACAAAAAAGCATACCAGGCTTCATCTAAGAGTGCAATTATTCCTCCAGGTTTCTGTCAAAAATCAGTTTGAACAGGTGCTATGTGAGATCATATAATAATTTTTTTGAGAATAGACTTAAATATCTAGTTTTTCATAAACCACATTATCCAATTGCTAACATTTCGAGTAATTGAAAAGACACCAAAAGAAAAGGAACAGATATCTTAAACATAAATGGTTGGACAAGGAAACTTAAAACCTTTTCAATTAGATCCAACACATCTTGGTTATCAACAAACTCTATGTAGCTCCACTCTATCTCTTCTTTAGTGTAATCTTCCTGCTCCATTTTAAACACATGCTGTAAACATACAATGACAAAAAACAAAAAATCAGTATTATTTACATAAAAATAACAAGCCGGCTACTCAATGATCGAGAAAGCAAACCTGATTGAAATGTTGCTGTAATTTTTCATTCGTGAAATTGATGCAGAACTGCTCAAAACTGTTTTATAAGAACATAAGTGAAAAACCAATAAGTCATGTTTATATTTTCTTGCTGATTCTTTTTCTTTTGCTTTTTTTTTTTCAATTTGCTCACGGGCATTCTCTTCCCACCTCCATCTTTCTACAATTGTAGACATAAAGAGAAACAAAAACATTTTTGCTCCGGTGGCAAAATAAGCTAGTCAAATTAATGGCTTACCTATTACACTTAAAACTTTCAAAACCATAAATATCAAGTACTCCGATTATTGACTTCGAAGTTGGATCCTGTCCAATTGAAATGTTAATTTTTTCCACAATCCTGGAAAGAATAATGTGAACCGCGTTAATCTAACAAAAAGACAAACACAAATCTCAATCCAAGTATCAGAAAGAAAAAGGAAAAGAAATAGGGTTAATGAGTTGCTTACCAGTCAAATAAGCGAGAATATATTGTTTTGGCAAAAGCATCCCTGCTGGCCACCGCACTAGCTGGATCAAGAGTTCTTGTAATAACTTCTTCTGGTGTAACCATTTCACGTTTAATTAGAGCATCTTCTAAGTTCTGAGCATCACACCTATCCATGATTTTGATTAGTAAAAAAAAGACTATATTTACAAGTTCCATTTTCCAAATAACTAAGCACCATACCTAAGAAGTTCTGCAGTCATATTGAGATGAAATCTAGACTTTTCGTCCTTAATGACTGATGAATCTATCTCCTTTCCCTTGGCAAAATCAATATTACCAAGATGAAGAATTGCAGCAACAACCCTGAAAATTGAATCCTGCAAAAATCTGCATAAGATCAGAATTGACTCAAACCAAAATGGTAAAATATATATTCTTAAACTAAAGAAAGAGAACCTGTTCTTGGTCACTGATTCCAACAATATCCATAGCCCTTCTGGTTGCAAGATACTCCTCAGCATCATTTACACCATCCAGCTCATAACAACTTGATTGGTTTAAATAATGAAAAGATTTTGGGTTCCCCAATTTATACTTGGAAATTTCCTGCAAAAATGTGAAGAAAATTATTAAATTTGCATTTTCTGCAATAAATGACCACTAACAGAACAACAAGCAACAAAGCAGAAGAGCACCAATACCTCAGGTGGTGCTGCACAAAGAAGATAAAAACAATGGTAATTTCTCTCTGGATCAGAAATTTGGCAAACGCGAGACCTTTCAAGTAAATAAGTTCTAATAGCTGCCCCAGATATTCTCCCATTATTGTCGAATTGGATTTCAACAAATTTACCAAAACGACTGTGTAATGCAATAAGAATGTAAAAACAGATCAGTAAGAACCTTGAAAAGCAAGATTACTATGAAGTCATGCATTAATGAAAATTCAACTACATTTAACCAAGTTACATGTAAATATTTACTTCAACGGATGTATAAAATGAATGTTAAAGTCGTAAGATTACAGAGAGGTTAACTAGGAAAGCACCACAACAAATTAATACACACCTTGAGTTGTTATTCCTCACTGTTTTAGCATTTCCAAATGCTTCAAGAACTGGGTTAGACTGTAACATTCAACCACAAGAAAAGACATCAATAGTATACCTGATTCTTCAAAATAAAATGTGACATGCAAAAGCTTACAAGTAGGAATTTGGAATTTTAGAATTGCAATACATGCAACAATATATTCATCTAACCTCAAGAACTTGTTGTTCTACTGTTCTTCCTTCTATCCCAGACCTCCCACCCAAGTATGCAAGATATCTCATGAGCATCTTTGTTGTCTCGGTTTTACCAGCTCCACTTTCTCCACTTACCAGAATAGAATTGCTTTTTCCTTCATTAATCATTGCCCTATTTTATATACCATTGCACATCAGTAATAACACATCAAATATAACATGTATGTGTGTGTTGCACATATGCATGAAATCCAAAATCACCTGTAAGCAGCATCTCCGACTGCAAAAACATGAGGGCTTAGCTCCCCAAATGCAGCTCCCTTATACTGTCCCATCATATGTGTGTCATAAAGATGAGGCAGTCGTTGAAATGGATTAACTGCTATTAGGATATTTCCTGTATATGTCTAGGAAAGAAACATGAGATTGTGAGCATCATAAGAATATATGAAAGCTCTTACATATCAAAACTTGCTTCCATCTCATGGCAAAACTTAAAATGGACATAAAAAAACTCACATAGATTTCATTAAGTTCATATCTAGTGGCCAGGTTCTGCAGAACTCCAGGTTCATGCAAATAAGAAAGCTTTGTCATGTCATCTACACCACCAGGCGGAGCTTCAGTGTCCTTTGGGAACACTTTGGATATATTCGAAACAATCTGCACAGAAACAATCCAGCTAATCAAAATGGCAAAGTCATCCAGAACAGTACAATAGAAAAGAGCATGAGAGCAGAACTCTATGTAATAAAGAGCAAAACAGGTGTTCTTCAGCTACAATGTAGACATGGGTTCAATGGTGATCAATACAGACAAAACTGCATTTAATTTGTTTATATCCTAACTTACGAGATAATCTGATTTGAACAAACCTTCACATCATGTTAGTTAAAGTTATCTTAAGAATAGGTTTAGCCTAAACCCAATCATAATTAGGGTTTTGAAACCTGGTGCATCTTTGACACCATAATTGATCACCAAAATTATTAATTATAATGAAAACGAGAGAGAGATTCTACTTTTCCATCAAATATATCACCCTTTACAACAAGCAGATAATTCCAAGTACAGAACAGCCAACTGAAAAGTAAAGCAGAGGACTAACCGCCTTTCCATTTGTGCATTTAATATGAACCTCTTGACCTTTGATCCGGGTAACTTCTCCATCAATCCATGCCAGAACACGATCTTCAACCCATACATGGGAACCTACAATTATATTATCCGGTGCTGCCTGCAAATGTAATTTCACTTAAGTAACAATGTAACATTAAACCATAAAATGTCATTTATTAAGTACAAGAAGCCATTAGAGATGTTTCATGAAAGACAAATTAAACAATAAAAATTTTAATTCCCAGGAGAGCATGAAATGCATACATTATTTCTAAACTTCATATCAAAACAAAGCAGAATTGTATTGATTTTGAGAGCCACAAGCAGGAATATTGTATCAAAAATACAAGTTTCTATAAGTACACGTATCACGCGGTGCAATAACTCAAGTATATAACACATGTACTACTATATTGTTATGCTTACAAAGAGCTATAATTTGCAACATTATATTTCCTAACACGAAAGAAACAAACTTCCAAAATAGCCGACTAGAAAGCATTCCACCAATTCCAATAAGGAAATCATTTTCTTAAAACTGCCAGTAAATTCACCCATCAGAATCCTAAAATTGCCTCAGTAAATTCAGTCAATTAAACATAATTGCTATTCAGAAATGCCAAAATCCCTAAATGCAGCATTCCAAAACACCGACAACCAATTACAAAGCAGCCCTCAATTTCTAAGATGTCTCTACACCATTTAATTCCTGGAAAAACAGCCACTCAAAAACTTAAAAACAAACTGGATATCAACTTACATCACAAATGTATCAGAATCCATTCTTTCACACATGAATTCTCACAATTCACTCACATTTAAACAACACCTCATCAATGGAATTCAAAAAACAACACAAATTAGCAGCACAACCCCAGTTCACAATAGTTCAAATAACCCCCAAGAACCCCCCAAAAAAAATTCAGAATTCAAATTGGTATATCACCACCCTGAAGTCCACAATTTCAAAACTAAAAAAACAGCACAAATAGAGTTCCCAATAGTTCAAATACCAACAAAAAAATATCAAAATTCAAAATTCAAATAGGTATATCACACCCTGAACTCCACAACCTCAAAAGTAAACAAACAAGGTAAACTTCAACATGGGCAACTTGAAAAACCTATATGCACACGTAAACACAAATCAAAATGAGCAGAAATGATTATTAATCAAAAGCTTCGTTCAGAATTTACCATTCAATAGTCACCAAAGAAGACCCCTTACGATCCTCAACTCATCCAAAACCAAACCCAGATTCCCGAATCAGTTAAAAAGAACAAACCAGCTTTCAAATTCTCACACAACCACCAACTCTCCTTCCCTCTCCCTCTCTCTCCAAGCAAAAAGTTCTCTTTTCAACTTGTTTCTCTCTAAACCTTGTGTTTCCCAAGTTTTATTTCTCTCTCTCTCTCTAAATATATATCTACAGTGTTGTGTCTCCTGTTTTTTGTGTTTTCAAGTTTTTGAAAGTATTTTTTGAATCTCTGTCTCTCTCTCTCTCTCTCTCTCTCTCTCTCTCTAATCAATATATATATATATATATCTTTCTCTCTCTCTAAAAAGCTCTCAACTTTATATTGTTTGTATGTCTGGTCAGCAGCTGTGGTCCTGTGGAGAGGGGAGGGCAAAAGGTGGGACCCACACAGAAGCTCAGCTAAATAGCCGCTCTCTCCCTCTCTGTGTACAAAAATGGCTCAAACACTCGAAAGAAAATAAAAAATAAAAATAAAAGTCGAAGAAGAAACGTAATTATTATATTACAACTTTAATGACACAATTACCCATTTTCAGACTTCTCTTTTCATGTAAAATTACATATTCACCCTTTTGCATTTTTTTAATAATAAAAGTTTTTTTTTTCAAATGGGTTTTTTCTATTGAAATTTCAAATAGTTTTTTTTTGGTGGGAAAATTGTTTTCAAATTGTTGGTTAATGGTCTGGTTTTTTATTAGAATTCTTGAATCGATGGATTTTAATATATATATATATAGAGAGAGAGAGAGATAGTTTATTTATATATGCAATATTTTAGAGTTTTAATCCTTTTTATTTAATATCAATATGTCAATTTTATCACTTTCTAAACTTTTATTTAGTACAAATTAAATTCTTATGATGGGTAATTAATGTTTAAAATATATAATAATATATAATATAAGATCTTGATGTTAACATGTTTAAATAGATATAATTTTGATAAAGATTTTATCCTATTTTAATATTCAAATTTTCTAATAAAGTTTTTTATTTAATTAATAATATAAATAACATTCCTACAGCTCTTGAATTTGGTTGATAAGGAATATATAAAACTAATTTATAGCATTGAGTATTTCTTACATTTATTTCAAATTAATATTTAATTTAACACTGCTCATTACAAAATTACAAGTCAATGGATAATTTAAATTAAATCTTTCAAAAAAGATATAAAATTATAATCATCTTAACAAAAAGGAAAATCATAGGTTGTGATGTAGTTATGGATTTGTATGGAGGGTAGATATGGAAACACAATAAATTTACAAAATCCAACCTTATACGACAGGACAAAGATAAATCTGCCCGGCTTTGTTGGATTTGGAAAAATTAATAATTTTAATAATATTTATTAAGAGCCCAAATAAAATGGTATATTACTATTTGACCACATAATTATGCTGATTTCACATGTTGGGGCTTGTCAACTCAAATTACTAAACTACCCTCATATTTATAAATTAAAATTATTTATATATATATATAAGCCCGAGGCAGAAAATACAAAAACCTAAAATAATTTTCTGATATTCTTTTGTATCTATCTTTTAAGAGATAGAAAATAAAAAAATAAATGAAGATGGACTCTTGTATTATAAAAAAGGTAAGACAAATCTAAATCTTACATATAATCAATACAAATCTTTTGATTTATAACTTTTTCTAAGTAGAGTTGCAGAAAGTGCCGGTCGCTAGTCTAGCAGCGAACCCCCGCCTAGCGCTTAGCCCACCTAGTAGAGGACTGGTCGGGGACTAGGCGGTCGGTTGAAATTTTTTAATATTTTTGTTGTTGTAATTGAGTAAATATTCATACTATTTCATACATTGAAAATAAAATTCCACAAATACACAATATGAGAATCAAAATCCATAAACAATTATGCAAAATCTAAAAAAGTCAACCTAATCGGTCAACGAGCGACTAATCATTGACTTTGACCGACTATGCCAACTTGACGGTAAACCACCTAGTCGGGGAGACGGACTGCCGACTAGGAACTAGGCAGCGCCTAATCAACCCTAATTAGGAACTTTTGCAACTTGTAACTTAAATAATATAGTTTGACACTTACCTATCGATTTTAGTTTTTAACTATAATGGTTATTGACATTCTATAGAGTCAGAAGTAGTCAAGTCACCTCTCCCTTTGCTTACCATTTAGGTCTAACGATTATCCAAACAAACGCTAAGGTCTTGAAGGTTTTAACGTTCAAGAAGCAAGTAAATATACCAACATATAAATGTAGAACAACTTAATCTAGTTACATTTGTATATATACTTCATGCTATATATTTGTATTGTGTTGATGTAGGAATGAATAAATTACATTGTATGCTAACTATATCTCATTGAGGCTTCCTCGAAGAATCTAAAGTTTAAACTTTAAACTACCAAATAACAATTTGCCTCTCATGTTGTATATCAGCCATACAACTAGAGGTGTCTACGGTTTGGTTCCGGTTCGATTTTGATTTAAAACCGTCGGTTCCGGTTCCGTGGAGAGGGGAAACCGTAATCGAAACCGTCATACACGGTTTGGGTTCGGTTTTGTAACCGACGGGTTAGGCAGTTTTGGACGGTTTGGGTGTGTTTTTTTTTATAAATAGAACCGACGGTTTAACTGCCATTTTTTTGGTCGATTTTCGAGAAGACTAAACCGTAACAGAACCGGCTCGTAACTGGTTTCGGTTACGATTTTTTATGGGCGGTTTCGATTCTGTTTCGAACGGTTTAACCGAACCGTGGACACCTCTACATACAACAACAACAAAAAGAAACTTTGTCCATATATGATGAAACTGTCATCGATCAGTTATGTATCTGAATCCATCTAAATATATATAAAATATAGTTATCTTTTAAAAGAAAGAAACTGAAACCTTGAGTTTTAGATTATCTCTTTCCAAACAAAAAAATGTCTCTTTTCAACTTGTTTCTCTCTCTAAACCTTGAGTTTCCCAAGTTTTTTTATTCTCTCTCTAGATATATATCTAGTAGATATATATCTAGAGTTATGTATCTACTTTTTTGTGTTTTCAAGTTTTTTTAAAAAACTCTATTTCTAATAAATATACCGTAAATAGATCTTTTATCCATAGAGGTTTTCTAAAATCTCAACCAACCAAACTCTTATATTTTTAATGAATCGGTGCTCATATATTTTATAAAGAAGTGATCCATCCAAAACAAGAATTTGATCAATTTTACGATTGATAATTATATATAGTTCATAAACTATATCGGCCCAAAATTTTGATTGAAATTTAAAACATCAATATTCATTAATTCATTTTTTTTTAAATCTAATATAGGGAAATAGTATATCATATGAATTAAAGGAAAACGACAACCAAAAATATATAAAGAGACACGATTCACGAGTATATATATATATATAATTGAAACATATACAAACAAGTCGATTAAACTACCAACTTGTACCTAAAATGAGTTTTAATTTTTAATCCCGTACTTGACCCACCACTTGACCCACCACCCAACCCAAAGGTAAGACCAGTTAGCTTCCATTTTGCTAGGTTATAAAAATCGGATTGGGATTAAAGGCCGACCCGAAAATTGTAATTTTGTTTAGAAGCACTTAAAAAAAAAAAAAAAAAAAAAAGGGTCAAAGTAAAAAAGAAATACAAAATTTAATGATTTGGTTTGAAGGAGCATACAAAGTCCAAATATACTAGTAATTGTTTTTAATGATAAAATCTATCTGTTTAGACTATAAATATATATTTTTAAAACTTTTAATTATCAATAAAATTTAAAATCATCCAGACATACGAATTATCAATATTACATCATTCACGATATAAATTCATTATAACAACTCACATACTAATATAATTGGATAAGATTTTAAATTTTTTCTTCAAATCCTTAGAACGATGGGATGGAATCAAAGTAAAATAATGTTACAGTTTTACTGATTTCTATCGTTTTTTTTTTGTTGGGGAAATCAGATTTCTAAGGTTAGCTATATGCTCATTTTTGTCATCTAATGATTATCTAAAAAAAATACTATTCCATAAATATAAAACGGTGACATCTGCTCCTTGAAACAAAAAATGATATCCGTTGACGTCGATTTCTGGGTTATGTCAGAAAAGCCAATAAAGACTGGATTTTGGCTATTGATTCAAAGAGAAAGAGATGCAGAGAGAGTAATAAAGACAAGTTTTACGTGGTAAAACTCCGATGGTCTGAGAAACATACACGGGTGATTGAAAGATCAACCAAGCCAAAATCCACTAAGAGAATAAGATGTTTTTACAAACTCTCGATCTCCCTTTTTCTCTATGTATTATTTGTGATTACTGTATGCTATATTGCCTATATCTTTTTTAACCAGATTATGGGTCTATTTATATGCTTATAGAACCCTAATCCGCTTTGTACAAGTAATACAAGATATTTGTATTTAATTGTGATTTGGTTACTTACTTGAGGTTGATTTGTCTTCTTTCCTGTTTCGGAGTCTCTTATGGAAATCGAGTGGGATTCTAGTAGTGTAGTTCAATTTGACTTGTTTCCTTATAAGAATGTAGTCTTCGAAAAGGAATCAAGTTGTTTCCTGATTGGGGGATTCTTTTAACTTAAAGGTCCATTATTTGGGATTCCTTCATGACGAATATCTTCGCCTATTTAATGACTTTAACCCGTATGATAAGTTCTTATTCGGATTGTATTTACTCCCAAGTAAGAATGATACCCGATGGTCCCGAGTAGTGCCGTTTGAGCCCGAGTGGAAGCGTTGTTTTAACCAGTCCCGAGTGTTGTTAACTGATCCCGAGTGGGGCTTTATTCAGTATATGCTTACTCAGGCTTTCTCCTCTTTAATGACGCATCGTAGGATATTTTCCGGATGCCCATTTAAACATCCACATGGCTTTTTTTTCCTTACTGTCAATGACGTGTATGCTTGGTAAAATTTACATACAACAATACCCCCTTAAAATATTTTTGCCGAGAAGATTTTAGTTCGGGCAAGAATATTTTAATCATTTTGATTTTCTTTCGTCAGAAAAACCGTCTTGCCATAATGACGTATTTTAATGATGACTCTGTAATTTCGATTCGCTTTGTCACGCAAGATCTTAAATGATAGCGACGTTTCAAAGTTTTGACGGTTGAGGGCTACTTCTTATCTTGACACGTGTCCCTTGTCTCTTCGTTTTTCTATATTATTTATGATAATTGATTTTTGCATTTTCCCAAACGTCGCCTACTCCATCGGTTTTAGTCATAAAACTTTTTCCCGCTTTGAAATCCTAGGGTTTCGTGCCATCTCGCCTTTAAATTTTTCGTTGAGGGACTGTTGGTTTATTCTCAAAAATCCAGCAGAAATCTCTTTAAACTCAGATTTCTTCATCAGAAGTTCGCGATTCTCCACTTTGATGATCTTGCATCAGTCTCAATTCAAGGTTAGTTTTAATGGGACCATCTTCCCGTCATCGTCTCTTTAAAATTGCTTTTGATGCATTAGAGCGTGGGGATTTCCAGTTAGTATCTTGTATTAAACGATTACTGGGGGATATCCCAATAGATGAACCTCCATTTTTAGAGGTTGATGTTTCTGGGCTTCACCTTGACGTCACTTTTAGCCCTGTATTGAGTTCTCTATCTAGTTATGATTCTAATATTTCTGATCACAGGGTATCTTCTCGAAGGATGGGTAAACATCAAAGCATAAGCAAGGTATACAAGCACGGCTCGAGCAGCGTTCATACTAGGGAACAAATTGTTAATGAGGGCGACGCTGATGTACACAGGGCGTCTCGCCTTTCGTTTTCTGACACTCGCCCGAGTGGCTTTGATATTGAACCGAACGTGGTCGGGCCAGCTAAGATAGAAAAATACCGCTCCCGATTCGATTTTCCCGACTCAGTCACTTTGGTTCCTACGGGGAATAGAGCCGTATGGAATCTTTCTGAGGGGATGATAGCGATTTACGGATCGATGCTCTGCTGCGGCGTCATACTTCCCCTTCAGCCTTTTATTGCTCGATTTTTAGCTGAAGCAGAGATAGCCCCAGCTCAGTTGGCCCCGAATAGTTACAAAGTCTTGATGTGCATGTGGCACATGTTCAGCCGAATGAACCTTTCGCCGCCTTCCCCGAATGAAATCAGACATTTCTTTATGCTGAGGCAGGTTAGTAAAACGGGGACTTATTTTCTTGTGTCTACTCCTTCGAACTGTTGGGTCCCTAAAGAAGTGAAGGTGAATCGGGGGGTAGAGGCTTCTGATGATCCGAAAAAGAAGGGCTTTATATGGGGATTCCCCACATCCAACAAGTTCTGGAAGAACAGTTGGTTTTTTGCTGGCGGGGCTCTCGGGCTCGACGTCACTGTTCGATCTGGGGATTCCCGAATGGTGTTGAATGTTCCCCGCTTCTTCTGTTCCCCCGAAGCTTGGAACAAGAAAACAATTGATTATAACGATTCAGAACTGAAGAGGCTGACCCGGGCAGCTATCCGTACTCTGGAAAAGAGAAGCAAGAGCTATCTTTTCAAAGAAGACGACTTGATCAAGCTCGGCTTCTTTAGACAGGTTTCGGGGCATCGCAGGCGTTGTAAGTAATCCAGCGCTCTTTCTGCTGTGTTTCTCTGTTTTACCATTTCCTTTTCTAACCTTTTTTTTTTAGTGTTCGACACGGACGTTGTATGTGATCTTCAGGCTCGTTAGGTGAAGGCGATTCTTCAAGCGAGTAGGAAGGAGGATTTCCGTCAGGGCGATGAGGGTATTGCTCCACCCGAGCCTGATGAGGAAATTGATACTGCTGAGCAAATTCCTGAGTGCGTTGATCGGGGTGCTCAGCCTTCTGCTCAGGATCTCGCTGGTTCAAGTGGCCAAGGTGAGCCGACTGTGACACAACTGCCTAAAAATAGGGAGAGACAGTGTGAGAGTCCAAGTGAAGAGACTATTGGACTGTCTGAAGCTAGCGATGATGGCAACGTCTTGACGGATCAAATGCCTGCCATTACCGAGCTTTTTGAGTCTTTTCGGGATGATTTGCTGGAAGATCCTGCTGCTGATCTCTTCCACCGTTATCGGGGTGAGAAGCGAAAGGCAGTTAGTTTGCCTCTTCGTCCTCTAAAAGTTCCTCGGGTAGTCACATTTATTAACTCCAACAACGAAGATGTTGCGGATGAGATTGCCGCAAGTGTAGGTGCTGGAGTATCGGCTGATGTAGTCACTTTAGGTCCAAGTAGGGCCTCTTTTACCCCCGAGGTTAGAGATATGGGGGGCAAACCTATGGGGGTTCCCTCTCCATCCCTAGAGCCAAATAGAGCTTCTCCTGTCCCCGAGTCTGGAGATCTGGGAACTCAACCCTCGGGGGTTCCCTTATCCCTTTCTCCAAAAGATATGCTCTAGGAGATGTCCTCTGGTCGGGCTTATATCGGGGAAGACCGCTAGAGCGGTTTTAGAGATGGTTCACTGCCCGAACGTCTCCAAAACGTTTTCAACGGCGCATCTTATGTAAGTTTAGCTAACTCTGACTCCTTTACTGTTTTGCCTTTGTTGGATTTCTAAGTATATTCTTTTGCAGATGGTGGCAGAATTTGCTGAGCTTGTTCAGACGCAGCAATATCAGGCTGATCGGACAAAGCATCTGGAGGCTCAGCTAAAGGCGAGTGAGGAGGGTCATGCTCGAGCTGAGCAGGCTTAACAGCAGGAGGTCGGTTCCGTGCAGATATTTGCCGACAATTGCCAGGTTGAAGCTGAAGACAAGGCATCTTTGGCAGAGGAGAAGGTTGCATCGATTCAAAGCCTTCTTTCTTCTACTAAAGAGTCTATGCTCAAGGCGGAGCAGGAGGCGGAGCAAGAGAAGTCGACGTATGTCCAAAAAATTGAAGATTTCGAGCACCAAGTGCTGACAGTTGAATCCCTTTCCCGAGAGGCCAGGTTGAAGCTGGAAGTCTAAGGGGTGGATCGTTTTAAAAGATCCCCTGCTTACGATGCCCTACTTCTTCGGGAATTTCAACGTGGGCTAGTTTCGGCCAACGAATTCTTCAAAGTAAAGAGTAGGGCAACCGAGAATGCCCGTGCTAACTGGGAGCTGTCAATCAAACACCATGTGGACCGGTCATTGGAATCTCTTCGGATTTAGATGAAGGAATGGAGAGCCTACTGCCGTAGTCAAGGCAAGGAGCCTCATCCTATGCATTTAGAGATTCCGTCCGAGCACTCTCTCTCAACCTTTTACGCAAGTCAAGAGTCTGTCGAGAGTCTGTCGAGAGTCTGTCGAGGGTGTAATCCCGGATGTCTTTCCAACCCCGGGTAATGATTACAGCCAGTGGAGGGATGATATTGTTGATGATTTCACTTGGCCGTCTAATGAGAGCCTGCTTCGTGAATACGAGATGGTGCCAGACCCAAGTATTGGCAAAGGCTCGAAATCCTCGCAACCTTGATTTTGTAGATTTGTAGAAGATTCTGATTCTAATTCTTTATTTTTTACTTGTGAAGAATCATTTCTTTGAACTTTGAACTGTAACCATCCTTTTTAAGAGCAATAGAATTCGATTTTATGAGTTGAATGGTTTCAGTCTTTATTTTTGTTGCCGGAGGTGGTATTAGACTGGATGATGGTCGGATAACTTAACCGAGTATCTTATTAAACCGGTTGTTATCCGAATAACTTCAATTGCCAAGTATCTTAAACTGGCTGGTGGTTGGGTAACTTAACCGAGTATCTTATTAAACCGGTTATTACCCGAATAACTTCAATTGCCAAGTATCTTATTAAACTGGCTGGTGGTCGGGTAACTTAACCGAGTGTCTTATTAAACCGGTTGTTACCCGAATAACTTCAATTACCAAGTATCTTATTAAACTGGCTGGTGGTCGGGTAACTTAACCGAGTATCGTATTAAACCGGTTGTTACTCGAATAACTTCAATTGCCAAGTATCTTATTAAACTGACTTCTTTATTATTAACCGAGTCATATTGAAACAGGAAAGTTTGCACTTATGTTTCATACCCGGTTGCTACCCGAACGTTATATCAAGGCTCACTATAATTATACGTTCGAGTCCTTACGCAATACCAAGGACGTCTCCCTAGTTTTTATGCGCAAGGGTTTGCCGAATCATTGAGCTCTTTTTTAAAAAGTTGCTTCAACACAGCTACGCATTTCACCGGAATTTCTCCTGATAGCGTCCAGAGCATTTTTCCAGTCCGGTGCATCGGGTTTGCCTTTTTGCGAAGGTCATTTTGACCCTGCTCGGCTGGCATACTCCTACGAGTTTCTCCGCCCTTTCGGGATTTGATGGTCTTAAGAATTCTATTTGCATGCTCTTATTATCATGTTCTTCTTCCATTTGTTATTATCATATGCTTTTTTGGAAATCTCGAGCTAGGTGTTTTCCTTTTGGAAATTCCTAGTTTTATTTATTACTGCGAAAAATCATCAAAAATTAATATTACAGTTTTAATATTTATTATGACTAGAAAAAGAATAAAATATTTAATATAAATATATATTTTAAGGATAGAAAATCTTCAGATATTGGGCATTGCACGGTCGGGGTAACACCCCTCTATTGGGTCGAGCAATCTAATAAGCCTCATGGCCAGCTATCCCCTCGATCTTGTATGGACCTTCCCATTTGCCAGCCAGGGATCCCGCGGCTCTATTCTTTGTGTTTAGTGACACCTTCTTGAGCACCAGGTCTCCTAACTGAAATTTCCTGATCCGAAAACGAGAGTTGTAGTGGCGAGCCACTCTTTGTTGATAAGCTGTATTTCTTATTCGGGACTTTTCCCTTTTTTCTGCTAGCTCATCCAAACTTTGTAGCAGTGTATCAATATTTTGTTCTTCATGTCCTTACTGTCGTCCGATATGCCCACAACACTTCAGGAAGCTTTTCAACCCAGCTTCCTTTTTTGTCATCTAATTTTGCTTTGATAGTGTGCTTGATAATTTTATTTACAGATTCTACTTGCCCGTTTATTTGTGGATGAGCTGGTGTTGCATAGTAGTTAGTAATATGATACTTCTCGCACAATTGTCTGAACCTTTGGTTATCAAACTGAGTGCCATTGTCGGTGATTATAGTGTCTGGAATTCCAAACCTGTAAAATATGTTTTTCTTTACAAAATTTGTGGTGTTGGCTTCCGTGATATACACCAACGCTTCAGCTTCGACCCATTTTGTGAAATAATCGACTGCTACTATGACGTGCTTTGCTCCACCCCCTGTTCCAGCTGGCATTGGCCCGATCAGGTCTAGGCTCTACATGGCGAATGGCCACGGGGCAGTGAGATTTCTGAGCTTTTCTGGGGGTTGTCGGATATCGTTGGCAATTCTTTGACAGGTATTGCAACTTTCCGACCATTGCTGTGCATCTGAGAAAAGTGTAGGCCAATAATTGCCTTGCCTGAGTACCTTATACGCCAGACTCCTACCCCCAGTGTGGTTCCCGCAAACTCCTCTGTGGATCTCTTGAAGTACTCAATGTGCATCTTCTTCCGGTATACATCTCTGGAGAGCTCGAGAAAACCCCCTTCTGTATAATTCTCCTCCGATCATGGTGTACCTAGTCGATCGATACCTGATGCGCTTTGCTAATAACGGATCTTCCTGGAGTATGCCTTCTTCCAGGATCCTTCTTCCAGGAACCTTCTCAGCTGGACCATCCAACCGTCTTGCAGTGTTCGGATTTCTAAAATTTCCAAATGCTTAAGTTCAGCCGTACTCGGTTTAAGGAGGTGTGCAACTGGAATGGTTTTTGGTCTGATTGAGGTTGTTGCTGGTGCTAATTTAGATAAAGCGACTGCCTTTTCATTTTCTTCTCTGGCGGTCTGAGCGATCTTGTATTCTTTAAATTTTTGGAGGAGCTGTTTTGCGATGTCACGGTAGGCGACCATTCCTTCATCTTTAGCCTGGTATTCTTCCATAACCTGGTTGACAACTACCTGTGAATCGCTGAATATCTCCACTTCATCTGCCCAAGAGCTATGCAGACTCTGAGTCCAGCTAACAATGCCTCGTATTCGACCTGATTATTGGTTACTTTGAAATCAAATCCCATGACACATTCAACATCATCTCCTTCTGGGGTGCGAACTACGATCCCTGCCCCGCTGCCATGAGTGTTTGAAGAACCATCAATAAATAATTTCCATGGGAAATTTTTATCCAACAGTCTTTTTGCTTCCAGGTTCGGTTCTGTGAACTCGGATATGAAGTCTGCCACCGCTTGTCCTTTGAGGGAAGTTCTAGGGACATAATGAATATCGAATTCACTCAACTCGATTGCCCATTTAGTAAGTCTTCCTGATATCTCTGGTTTTTGTAGGATTTGTCTTAATGGGCAATTGGTGAGAACCTGGATCGTATGAGCCTGAAAGTATGGTCTCAGTTTTTTTGCTGTTAAAACCAATGCTAGGGCTATCTTCTCTGCCTGTGAGTATCTGGTCTCGGCCTGTAGGAGTGCCTTGCTTGTATAATACACTGGTTTCTGCACTCCATCTTCTGTCCTGATTAGAACTGAACTTGCTGCGAGCTCGGTTATTGATAGATACAGTTGAAGTATTTCCCCTTTTTGTGGTTTTGAGAGGATGAGAGCTTGCCCCAAGTATTCTTTTATTTTTAAGAATGCCTGCTCGCACTCTTTATTCCAGTCCAGGCCTTTCCCTTTTTTGATTACTTTGAAGAAAGACGCGCACCTGTCTGTAGCCTTTGAGATGAATCTTCCCAAGGAGGCTAAACACCCTGTTAAGCGCGGTACCTCTTTCAATGTTTTAGGTGAAGTCATTTGTTGCAAAGCCTGGATCTTCTCTGGATTAACTTCGATTCCTCTTTGATGGACTTGAGAACCCAAGAATCTTCCCAAGTGGACTCCCAATAAACATTTGCTTGGGTTTAATTTCATCTGATATCTTCTTAATACATCAAATGTCTCTAGGAGGTCGCGGGCATGGTCATCTGTTGAGACGCTTTTAGTCAATATGTCGTCAATGTACACTTCCATGTTCCTTCCTATTTGCCGAGTGACTATTTTGTTGACCAACCTTTGGTACGTGGCTTCTCCATTTTTTAAACCTGAAGGGCATTACTGTGTAGCAATATAAACCCTGATCCGTTGTGAAAGCTGTTTTTTCTTCATCAGCTTTGTTCATCCGGATCTGATTGTATCCCGAGTAAGCATCCATGAAGCTGAGCAATTCATGACCTACTGTGGCATCCACCAGCTGATCTATTCTTGGGAGTGGGAAGTTGTCCTTTGGACATGCCTTGTTTAGATCCGTGAAATCTACGCAAATCCTCCATTGTCCATTTTTCTTCTGGACGAGAACTACGTTGGCGACCCACTGGGGGTAGCTGACTTCTCTGATTGATCCCGTCGCTAGTAGCTTTTCCACCTCTTGTTTGATTGATTGAATTCTTTCAGGATTGAACGATCTTCTCTTTTGTACTACCGGTTTGGCATTCGGGCTAACTGCGAGGTGGTGGGATATTATTCGGGCATCTATTCCGATCATATCTTCATGACTCCAGGCGAACACATCTTTGTATTCTCTGAGCAAATTGGTCAATTCTCGCTTGATTTTTTCTTCCAAGTTGGCCCCGATCTTGACTTTCCTGTCCGGTTTGTCTTCTTCGAGTAGTATTTCCACCACTTCTGTCTTGTATTCATTTGAGCCCTCCCTTGGATCTAGTTCGAATGACAAGGATTCTTCACACTCATTTGGCTGCATTATGGTGCACACTTGTTCGGCATCATGCTTGTCTCTGTATACCGACAGGTTTACTATTCGGGCCATCTATTGGGATCCCTTGACTATCCCAACCCCTTGTTCTGTTGGGAACTTGATCATTAATGCGTAAGTAGCCGTCACGGCTCTTGTTTTATTCAGGATTGGCCGACCCAATAACGCATTATACGGCCAATTATCCAAATCAACTACCACGAAGTCGAGCAGGACAGTCTTATGGCATGGTGCCGTTCCGATCTTCACAGGTAATTTGACTGTCCCGAGTGACCTGACCTCTATTCCCCAAAATCCTTTTAATGGAGTATGGAAAGACTGTAAATCTTTTCGGCCCAATCTTAGCTGGTCGTATACGGCCACGCTTAAGATGTCTGCTGAACTTCCATTATCTATTAAAATTCTCTGGACTTCCTTATGGTCAATCCGGGCACTTATAACCAAATCGTCATTAGGTCGAACATCGACGTCGTGAGAATCTGCCTCTGTGAAGACTATCGAGTCCCATCCTTCCTTTACCCTCTTCGGTTCTGGTTCAACCGAATTCACGTCGAAGTTATTCCTGGCTTCTACTGCTTCTCGGACTTCCTGAGTCCGTTCTCGGTTGCTCCTCCCAGTAGAAAGTCCTCCGAAGATTGTATGTATTACTTGATTGGCTTCGGGGCTGGCTCTTCGGTTTTGACCAGGGTTGTGATCAGCCTTGGCTTTCTTGACTTCTGATCTCTCATCTTTTTTTAAGATTACATCCCGCAGGTGCCCTTCCCGAATAAGGGTTTCTATGTAATCTCTAAGCTGAAAACACTTCGAAGTTTCATGCCCGGTCTCTTTATGAAACCTGCAATACTTGGTTGTATCTCTCCGTGCGAACTGTGATTGTCGCCGCGGTTCTTGCACCATATTCTTTTCTTCCAGGATGGCTAGAATTTCTTCTTGTTTCTTCCGAAGAGTGGTGTAATTGGTATATCTGTCGCGGTATTTCTCTGTGGACCGTTCGGCATTGAGCCCATTACCTCCATCCTTATTTTTCTCCTTGTTGTTCCCTTTCTGTTTTTCTTTTTGATTATACCCCTTGGATTCAGTATTCCTCTGTTCGGGCTTTCCTCCATGCATATAGCTTCCTCCTGTAGCTAACTCTTTTTCCTCGGCCAGAGCGTATCCTCCCGTCATATCCATCATGTCGACATACCTTGTCAGCCGTGCTCTTCTCAAATCGAAGGATAATCGTCCATTCTGCAAGTTATTGGTGAATGCAGCAATAATGGCTTCATCATTAGCGCTGCCAATCTCTGATACTGCTTGGCCAAACCGGCCCAAGTATTTTTTCAATGACTCGTCCTTCCCCTGTTTTATTTGAGAGAGGTAGGCCACCGACTTCTTTCTGTGAACGTTGCTCAGGAATTGCCTTGAGAAGCTCCTACTCAACTCGCTGAAATTTCCGATGCTTGCCGGGGGTAGTCTTCCGAACCATCTTGAGCCTGTGTCCCCAAGTGTTTGTGGAAAGTTGAGACACAATAGGGGGTCACTGCGGGCATATTGAGCCATGGCACTTTTATAGCGTCTAACGTGCTCCTTTGGATCTGTATCTTTTTTGAATTGTTCCACATGCGGCATCCTGAATCTTTCTGGGAAAGGGGTCCGTAAAATTTCCCTGGTAAATGGACTATCGGAGTCATCGTCGGATAGATCGTTGCAACCGTAACGTCTGACAAGTGCCTCCATCTGTCGCCTATTATTCTCTACTTCTCGAGTTAGGCTCTGGATTGTAATATCTCTGTCCCCTACCGGGCTTCCTTGACAGTTGAACCGTTGGGTGACTGTCATTCTTTCCTCAGATTCTTCACTCTGATGCCGGAACCCTCGTGTGACTCCATGATGACATTTACGATGGTGTTGATCACTGTCTTCTGATGATGATCGTCCTCTGCGCCGATCGTATTTACGATGTCTGGCACGTACTATTTGATTGCGATCCAGCTTTTGGTGATTCTCCTTCTCTAGTGTTTTCTGTCCAACCGGATTGATTGGGGAAGAGTTCCTTCTGGTTTCTGGCATAGTTATTCCTGGTCCCACCACCATTGAACGGAGCCTCGCCGGTGGAGGATTGGGATTATGCACTCCTGCGGCCAGTAGGTCAATCCCTTCCTTTGCTGCGTCAGTCATCAATTGCTGCAGGGCCTCTTGGAAACGCAGTGTAAGATCTCTGCTGGTTGGAGGAACTTGCTGGATCCCTGCTAGGTGCGCAGGTTGGTTTTCTGTGTTTGCTGCAGGATTTTGTGACGTATTGCCAGTATGGAAATCTCCTGGTGATCTTTGGCAATTCCCTGAACTACTTCTGCTTCCAGCCATTGCTTTCTAACAAGTTCGGAGGTTCAATCCCCTTCCTTCTAGCGCCAATTTTTGACGTCGATTTCTGGATTATGCCAGAAAAGCCAACAAGGACTGGATTTTGGCTATTGATTCAAAGAGAAAGAGATGCAGAGAGAGTAATAAAGACAAGTTTTACGTGGTAAAACTTCGATGGTCGGAGAAACATCCACGGGTGGTTGAAAGATCAACCAACCCAAAATCCACTAAGAGAATAAGATGTTTTTACAAGCTCTCGATCTCCCTTTTTCTCTATGTATTATTTGTGATTACTGTATGCTATATTGCCTATATCGCCTATATCGCCTATATCGCCTATATCTTTTTTAACCAGATTATGGGTCTATTTATATGCTTATAGAACCCTAATCCGCTTTGTACAAGTAATACAAGATATTTGTATTTAATTGTGATTTGGTTACTTGCTTGAGGTTGATTTGTCTTCTTTCCTGTTTCGGAGTCTCTTATGGAAATCGAGTGGGATTCTAGTAGTGTAGTTCAATTTGACTTGTTTCCTTATAAGAATGTAGTCTTCGAAAAGGAATCAAGTTGTTTCCTGATTGGGGGACTCTTCTAACTTAAAGGTCCATTATTTGGGATTCCTTCATGACGAATATCTTCGCGTATTTAATGACTTTAACCCGTATGATAAGTTCTTATTCGGATTGTATTTACTCCCGAGTAAGAATGATACCTGATGGTCCCGAGTAGTGCCGTTTGAGCCCGAGTGGAAGCGTTGTTTTAACTAGTCCCGAGTGTTGTTAACTGATCCCGAGTAGGGCTTTATTCAGTATATGCTTACTCGGGCTTTCTCCTCTTTAATGACGCCTTGTAGGATATTTCCCGGATGCCCATTTAAGCATCCACCTGGCTATTTTTTCCTTACTGTCAATGACGTGTATGCTTGGTAAAATTTACATACAACAGGAGATGATACAACGGGGCAGGGATCGTAGTTCGCACCCCAGAAGGAGATGATGTTGAATGTGCCATGAGATTTGATTTCAAAGCAACCAATAATCAGGCCGAATACGAGGCATTGTTAGCTGGACTAAGAGTCTGCATAGCTCTTGGGGCAGATGAAGTGGAGATATTCAGCGATTCACAGGTAGTTGTCAACCAGGTTATGGATGAATACCAGGCTAAAGATGAAGGAATGGTTTCCTACCGTGACATCGCAAAACAGCTCCTCCAAAAATTTAAAGAATACAAGATCGCTCAGATCCCCAGAGAAGAAAATGAAAAGGCAGACGCTTTATCTAAATTAGCATCAACAACAACCTCGATCAGACCAAAAACCATTCCAGTTGCACACCTCCTTAAACCGAGTTCCACTGAACTTAAGCATTTGGAAATTTTAGAAATCCGAACACCGTAAGACGGTTGGATGGTCCAGCTGAGAAGGTTCCTGGAAGAAGGCATACTCCCGGAAGATCCGGTATTAGCAAAGCGCATCAGGTATCGATCGACTAGGTATACCATGATCGGAGGAGAATTATACAGAAGGGGGTTTTCTCGAGCTCTCCAGAGATGTATACCGGAAGAAGATGCACATCGAGTACTTCAAGAGATCCACTGAGGAGTTTGCTGGAACCACACTGGGGGTAGGAGTCTGGCGCATAAGGTACTCAGGCAAGACTATTATTGGCCTACACTTTTCTTAGATGCACATCAATGGTCGAAAAGTTGCAATACCTGTCAAAGAATTGCCAACGATATCCGACAACCCCCAGAAAAGCTCAGAAATCTCACTGTCCCGTGGCCATTCGCCACGTGGGGCCTAGACCTGATCGGGCCAATGCCAGTTGGAACAGGGGGTGGAGTGAAGCACGCCATAGTAGCTGTCGATTATTTCACAAAATGGGCCGAAGCTGAAGCGTTGATGCATATCACGGAAGCCAACACCATAAATTTTGTAAAGAAAAACATACTTTACAAGTTTGGAATTCCGGACACTATAATCACCGACAATGACACTCAGTTTGATAACCAAAGGTTCAGACAATTGTGTGAGAAGTATCATATTACTAGCTACTATGCAACACCAGCTCATCCACAAACAAACAGGCAAGTAGAAGCAGTAAATAAAAAAAATGACATCTAAAGATGAAAGATGATAAGTGTATGGAAGTCTTGTGGCAGCACCGTTTAATCAAAGTTTTCTCCTTTTCTTCATCCTTAAAAAACTTCACTTTACATCAACCATTGTGCCACCGATTATTGAGAAATTTTGATAAATATATACACTTCAAGTTAAAGTATATAAATTTAATAATTCATATCCAACACATTGAT
This sequence comes from Dipteronia dyeriana, assembly GCA_032871835.1. Classification (NCBI taxonomy): domain Eukaryota; kingdom Viridiplantae; phylum Streptophyta; class Magnoliopsida; order Sapindales; family Sapindaceae; genus Dipteronia; species Dipteronia dyeriana. The sequence continues at coordinate 4,279,951 of CM065298.1, forward strand.
AAATTATTATAGCATCTCCAATATAAATATATAATTTTGAGTTTCTAAACGGCGTCATATCAATATTTCTATTTATTATGGGGTTATTTTTTTTTTAGAGAAATATATATCCACACCTCCAATGTAATTATATAAAGTCAAATATGCATCCATTTTATGACCAATCATTATAAAACAATTATTACAGTCTCTATCCTTCTTTATTTTACAATTAAATGAGTTTTAATATTATTAGTGGAATAAGTTAGAAATCCTAGTCAGCATTTCTAGGAGAGTTTCTACAATTAGAAACTCAACTTCATAATTTCTAAGAGCATCTCCAATGCAAATATGTATTTTTGAGTTTCTAAATTGTACAATATCAGCATTTATATTTATTATGAGTCCACTTTTGAAAAAAATTTAGAGAAACGCATATTCACATCTCCAATACAATTATATAAAGTCAAATATGCATCCATTTTATAGTCAATCATAATAAAACAAATATTACATTCTCTCTCCTCTTTTATTTTACAATTAAATGAGTTTTAATATTATTGGTGGAATGAGTTAGAAATCCTAGTCAACATTTTTAGGAGAGTTTCTACAATTAGAAACTCGACTCCATAATTTCTAACTTTTTGTTTGCCACATCATCTCCGTATAGAAGTGAGATAATTGCATTGAAGAGAGTTTTTCTAACTTTTTAACTATCTATCATATGTGATAATCAATTTTCTTCAAATGTATATTTGCATTGGAGATGCTCTAATTTTTTGTTTGCCATATCATCTCCATATTGAAGTTAGATAATTGTATTGGAGAGAGTTTTTCGAACTTTTTAACTATTTTTCATATGTGGCAATCAATTTTCTTTAAATACATATTTGCATTGGAGATGCTCTTATATCAGTATGTACAGACTTAAATATTTACCTAAATACATATATTTGTTCATATTATTCTCAGTTAATTAAATTTCTTAAATTAGTTATTCCCTTATGTTCCTCGTGGTTTCATCCAAAAATATTAAAAAAATAAAAATAAAAAATAAATCCATGCACTCATTTTTATCTGGATCGGGTATTCCCCGAATACCCGATCCACATATCATCATCTCCATCCCTAAAAATACCTCCCCAAACAAAACCGTATCAATCACTTTACAACTTCACACTCTCTCTCTAAAAATGGCGGCTTCTTCTTCATCTCTCCTCCACCATCACCACCCCCAACTCTCTTTCACGTCCAAGTCTTCCGTACAATCACCACCGCCAAGGTACAACATCGTCAGAGCCTCCACTGAATCCAGCTCCAACAACAGCAGCAGTAACGCGACAACGAACAACGCCGCCGCCGCCGCCGCCGTCACGTTTAGCAAAGGCGGCAACATCCGGGACGATGCGCGCCGTCACAACGTGGTTCACAGCCACCGGTTCTCCGCCAAGTACGTACCTTTCAACGCCGACCCGGCCTGCGACGAGTCCTATTCCCTCGACGAGGTCATCTACCGCTCCCAATCCGGCGGTCTCCTCGACGTACGGCACGACATGGACGCTCTCAAGCACTACGACGGCGCCTACTGGCGCGCACTCTTCGACTCCCGTGTCGGGAAGACCACGTGGCCGTACGGCTCCGGAGTCTGGTCGAAAAAGGAGTGGGTCCTACCGGAGATCGACAGCGAAGACATCGTATCGGCTTTCGAAGGGAACTCGAACCTCTTCTGGGCAGAGAGGTTTGGGAAATCGTTTATGGGCATGAACGATTTGTGGGTCAAGCATTGCGGGATCAGTCACACTGGAAGCTTCAAGGATCTGGGAATGACCGTTCTCGTCAGTCAAGTCAACCGGTTGAAGAAGCTCAACAAGCCCGTGGTGGGCGTGGGCTGCGCCTCCACAGGTGACACCTCCGCCGCCCTCTCCGCCTACTGCGCCGCTGCAGGTATTGTTAAAACTTTTCAAACTTGTTATATATTTTATGTTCATGAGAATTGGTTCCTGTATATTTGAATTAGTTTTCGATGTGGGATTTGTGGGATTCATTCATATGCGTGGTGTGTGATGTCAAACAGGTATACCCTCTATTGTGTTTTTACCCGCCAATAAGATTTCGATTGCTCAGTTGGTTCAACCTATCGCGAATGGGGCTTTCGTGTTGAGTTTAGATACAGATTTCGATGGTTGTATGCAATTGATTAGGGAAGTCACTTCTGAATTGCCTATTTATTTAGCGAATTCGTTGAATAGTTTGAGACTAGAGGGGCAGAAGACTGCTGCTATCGAGATATTGCAGCAGTTTGATTGGGAGGTTCCCGATTGGGTGATTGTTCCGGGTGGGAATTTAGGGAATATATATGCATTTTACAAGGGGTTTCAAATGTGTAAAGAGTTAGGACTTGTGGATAGGATTCCCAGGCTTGTTTGCGCCCAAGCTGCCAATGCCAATCCGCTTTACTTGTATTACAAGGCAGGGTGGAAGGATTTTAAATCCGTTAAGGCAAATAAAACTTTCGCCTCTGCGATTCAGATTGGTGATCCGGTTTCGATTGATAGAGCAGTTTATGCTTTGAAAAACTGTGACGGGATTGTCGAGGAGGCTACGGAGGAGGAGTTGATGGATGCTATGGCACAAGCTGATTCTACAGGCATGTTTATATGTCCTCATACTGGGGTGGCATTGACGGCGTTGAAGAAGCTTAGGGATAGTGGGGTTATAGGGAAGACTGATCGAACAGTGGTGGTGAGTACAGCTCATGGGTTGAAGTTTACGCAGAGTAAAATTGCTTATCATTCCAAAGAAATCAAGGACATGGCTTGCCGGTTGGCTAATCCACCAGTGAACGTGAGTGCAGATTTCGGGTCAGTTATGGATGTCTTGAAGAAGTATTTATTGAGTAAAGCGCCCAAGTACTAAGCTGCTAAAAGCTTTGTAAGTTTAGATCATGTACTCTTATCATTATATTCCCTTGTCAGACAATAGGGATCTTTTTGGTGTTTTTTTTTACTTGATCTGTTATTGGAGGCATCTTGCTAGATTTGGAATTGTCTCATTTTGGTCAAGCTAATAAACCATTTAAATTCAATGGAATTTTTTGTTTGAAATGTTTACTTGCTCTTTATATTCATTCTGGTATACGATGGGATCATGTATAATTTATGGATAAATTTTCATTGAATTCATTAGAACTGTTTCCATGCCCTGTAGAATTCATCTTCTGTCCAATTCATCAATTAGTCCTTCATATTTTTTTCGCCTTAAATAAGATTCTTTGTAAACGGTATCTTTTGATCGAATGTTCTCATTATCTGAATCTATGTATGTAATCTACCTGTACGATTCTCTCACTGCTTGTTGACAGGCACGAGATTTTCTTCTTAAAAGAGAAGACTGTTTTGAGGTACAAGACTATAACATACAGTTTATCTGCTATAGAAGAAGGTATGCGTCAATCTGTCATCTTTGCTTCAATTAGAGATCTTATGTAGAATATGAGACTTGCAGAACATTGTGGTTGAGGACTCGTAACTGGCATGAAAATTGGATTCGACATATCATGTTGTGTGTAACTGACTAACTGGGAAGACCCTCCCAGAGGGCTGCATGCTGGTTGTTGAATTTGTGATTATCTTACTCTGCTATCTGATGAGAACCTCATGTTTGCCATATCCTTAGTTTGCAAAGATTCATTTTCTTGATCTTGTATATTTTGTTTTCATCACCTAGAAACAGAAAGGAAAAAAGGGCAAGTATTGAATGTGACCCAGTTTGTTTGTTGTTTATTCCCTTCAAGAAATCAAAGAAAATCCCCGAATTCGTTCCCACTAACACAAACTTGAAACTAAGGCGTCAAGGCAAGCGAGCATTTTGTCCGGTTGGTGGTCTTGAGAAATCGAAACTTAAAACCTTGTGGAAGCAAATCACAAATCGAACCTTAAACCTTGTGAAAGAATCACAGTAGCTAAATTCAGTAAATCATTTGTTCAAGACTCAAATTCTTATCAATAATAGCATCTTTTCAAAAGTTGAAGCGGTTCATGTGTATGTTAAAGTTACTCACACTTCTCACTTCAATCGGGGGTCAACGGTGTCATTAAGTTCACAAATTTTCTTTGGTACTGGCCAATGATTGAACAAAAAGTGTTTTGTTTAGATAAAATCTTAATCAAAGTCAAGCAGCCACTTGGATAGTTGGATACCACCCATCGTATAAAATAAATCAGATAAACGTCACAATTATGATGTCTGCAACAAAAACGGTGCGGTTTGTTTGTCCAAAGTTGAAAACCAACTCTGTAGTTTCACACTTCACTGAGCTAGCTTGAGGGACAAACATCAAAGAAAAGAAAAATGGAGCAGAAAATGAACATAGAGCAATTCAAAGGCCAAGCAAGGTTACCAAAGTATGCAATTCCAAGTCACTATGATCTCCACCTTAAACTTGATCTCTCTGCTGCTTGTACTTTTTCTGGTACTGTGAAAATCAACCTCAGCATCACTGAGAAGACCAACTTCCTTGTCTTGAATGCCAATCAACTTCATGTTCATCAAGCCTTGTTCACCACCTCTGGAAACCAAGTAAGTGTATACTTTGGTTGATAACAATCATAACCCATCTTTTCCTTTTATGGTCTGTTGTATTTTTTTTTTGTTCTGGTTTCATTTTTGCAGCAATATTGTCCCTCTGATGTTATTGTGGATGATGGTGATGAAGTGGTTGTGTTGGTCTTTGATGAACCTCTCTGTGTTGGAGAAGGGTTGTTGGGGATTGAGTTTTCTGGGAAACTTAACGAGCACTTGAAGGGGTTCTATAGATGGTGATATTTTTTCTCTATCTCCTTTATGTTTTCCAAGCTTAGTATTTGCTGTTTGGCTGCTGAGAAATTATGGGGATTAATGACAAAGAAAGGAAAATTTTGAACCTTAAAATTGTTTTCTAGTGTCAGAATTAATGAATGAATGAAGAACTAAAAGACTGAAATAATATTCAAAATTTTGTTTCATATCCACACTCATTTTTCTTTGCAACCAAACAAAGGGTATTAAGCAATTCAAAATACATGTAGGAAAAAGTATTTTTATATGTACCGTTAGAGTACTTAATACTATTGTTATGCCGTTTCTTAATAACTCAAGGTTTTAGGTTTGGCAGTTATTTCATATACATACGAGATATCGGTTTATTGTTTTATTGATCTGATATTGAAACGATAACAGTACATACATGGACAAAGAAGTGAAGAAGAATATGGCGGTTACTCAATTTGAAGCTGCAGAAGCAAGGCGGTGTTTTCCCTGCTGGGATGAGCCTGCTCTTAAGGTAGCCGTTATATAATATATTAATATCTTTGCTCATAGATATGGTGGATTTATGAAAGTGTTGGATATTGTTGCAAACTGAGAAATGAACTGAATCATTCATTCAATCTTAACAGGCAACCTTTAAGATAACCTTGGATGCACCATCAGAGTTGACGGCAATGTCCAATATGCCAATTATTGATGAAAAGCTCGATGGGAATGTTAAGACAATTTATTTTGAGGAAACTCCTGTCATGTCGACTTATTTGGTGGCTGTTGTTGTTGGTTTATTTGATCATATTGAAGATACAACAGCTGATGGTATGTCTATAAGCAACAAGCTCGTATTGTTGTTTGATATAATTATTTTTTCTGTTATTCAAATCTTTGAACTCGGTGTGCAGGTGTCAAGATTAGAGCTTATTGCCCTGTTGGTAGGAGTGATGAAGGGAAGTTTGCATTAGAACTTACCATTAAATCACTTGATATATTTACTAAGTGAGTACATACATTCCACTTACCATATCGTAATTCTAATTCCGGTGCCATTAAACTGAACTGATTTATTAACACTGACCATGGAATTTGTTAGGTACTTCTCAATTCCTTACCCACTTCCTAAGCTGGATATGGTTGCTGTCCCAGAATTTGCTGCTGGAGCTATGGAGAATTTTGGTTTGATTGTGTACCGTGACAATGAAATGCTTTACAGTGATTCGAAATCTACAGCTAGGAGAAAGCAGATAGTAACTACTATTTACTCCCTTGCAATTCTATAACTCTCCTTAATTTTTTTTGAACTTATATGTATTCTCATTCTTTTCTGTTAGATGTCAATTGTTGTAGCACATGAAGTTGCCCATCAATGGTTTGGAAATCTGGTAACAATGGAATGGTGGACTCATTTGTGGCTTAATGAGGGTTTTGCAACATGGGTAATTTTGAATTTCTCAACTCAGTATAATTCCATAGGCGGCATTCAATACGGGAAGTACTCTATAATTGAACTTGTTTTTACATTTTCAGGTTAGTTATATGGCCACTGACAACTTGTTTCCAGAGTGGAATATATGGACTAATTTTCTTAGAGAAACTACTGGTGGTCTAAGTCTGGATGCACTAGAACATTCACATCCAGTTGAGGTAAGATACAGCTAGAACTTGTGCTAAACTTTGTCGTTATACACTCATCGCTTTTGCATGCTGAACAATTTTGAGTCATCAAATGGGGTTTGTGATTGAATTAAATTCAAGACATGAGGCAATAGTATGAACACTTCAATAATAAAAGCCTTGGAAAAGATCTTAAGTTCTTGAGCTTAAAAAACTCGAGGCAAATATATATTCCATGCACTACTGTTCCTTGCAATCAACTGGATGGTGGTGTTTTTAGGTGAAGGTACATCATGCTCATGGAGTTGAACAAGTTTTCGATGATATCAGCTACAGAAAAGGATCAGCTGTTATCAGAATGTTGCAGGGCTATCTTGGGGATGATATATTTCAGGTGAGAAAGTTTACATTCTGATTTACCGAGAGAGGTTTGTTTCTACCGATAACCGGATTTTGTTTTCCATATTTTATTAGCATGTCCTCTGAGAATTTGAATTATACTATCAAACCTTATTATAGATTTAAACCCACCTTTTCTTCAAACCAGAAATCATTAAGTTCATACATCCAGAAATATTCTTGGAATAATGCGAAGACCGAAGATTTATGGAGAGTTATTTCAGAGGAATCTGGTGTTAATATAAACTCATTGATGAACTGTTGGACAAAGCAGCAAGGATATCCGGTTATCTATGTGAAATCCAAAGATCATATTTTGGAATTTGAACAGGTGATAATATTAAATAACATGAAAAATGTATATCGTATTTAACCCTGAATTTTTCTCTTAAGTTAGGAATCTGATTCTGATGTGGGATTTTCAGTCACTATTTTTGTCATCCGGTTTGCATGATGATGGAGAATGGACTGTTCCTATAACTTTGGCTCTCGGTTCATATGACAAACGCAAGAATTTCCTTCTTGAATCAAAATTTGGAACTGTGGATATATCAGATTTTTTTCTCTCTTCAGATGAAACATTATGGATAAAAGTTAATGTTGAGCAGAGTGGCTTTTATAGAGTGATGTATGAAGATAGACTTGCTGTTCAACTAAGAAAAGCTGTAGAAAACAATTGCTTGTTGGCAACAGATAAATTCGGTATGTGTTATATAACTTAACAGTACTGTTTCATCACAATCACTCGAAAAATAACTTATACTAATCTCATCTTCAGGCATTTTGGACGACATGTTTGCTCTTTGCGAGGCTTGCAAACAACCGTTATCATCTTTGCTTTTGTTGATGAATGCATACAGAAATGAGATGGATAATATGGTGTTATTGAAACTCATCGACGTAAGGATGCCTTCTGTATCTAGACAATGACATAAATTAGAACTCATACTTACATCATACTGACTTTTAAGCAACTTATGTGACAACAGGTTTGTTCTGATGTTGTTAACATCTCAACAGATGCCATCCCGGATTCAGTGAATGTATTGAAAGAATTCTTCATCGGTCTCCTCCAACGTTCCGCTGAGTAAGAAAAAATTAGCTTACAAAATTTACCCAGTGATGACTTTTATTCCAACTCAATTGGTTGCATCCATCGTATCGAAGAATTTTTTGTTATTCTAAGGAGCGCTGATACATGGTTGGTACATAATAATGTATATTCTTGTAATTTGCTTCTCATTTTGTACAGAAAACTAGGTTGGGAATCAATACCCGGAGAGAGTCATTTAGATGTAATGCTAAGGGGAGAAGTGTTCATAGCTTTGGCTACTTTTGGCCACGACAAAACTCGTAGAGAAGCAATGCAGCGCTTTCAGGTTTTGTTGAATGATAAGAACACTCCACTTCTTTCTGCTGATATGAGAAAGGTAACTTTTAAGTCTAAAAGTGTCCATACCGTTTCCTTGTACCTTTGAACACTTTTAGATATGATATGCAAAAGCTCTAATTTCTTCGCAGGCTGCCTACATTTCTGTAATGAGAAATTCTAGCACCACAAACAGAAATGGCTTCGAATCTCTGCTGAAGTTCTATAGAGAAGTTGATGCAATGCAAGAGAAAGAACGGATTTTGCGTAAGATTTATAGACGATTATTTTAACTATAATGAATTTATGATTCCATTTATTAGCTATATGTTTTGACATGATACAGAATCTCTTGCATCGTCTCCTGATCCGGATATAGTTCTGGAAGTTCTGAAGTTTTTGGTGTCTGATGAGGTACCTCTCTTTATTAAACAATCTATATACAGCGATGGCTTGGATTTTCTTGCTACGATTACAGTTACTGAGTGCATGATCTCAACATTCATTTAGGTTCGAGATCAAGATATCATTTATGGACTTGCAGGATTAAGCATAGAGAGCCGTGAAACAGCATGGAGATGGTTGAAGGTATGTAGCTTCTCCTTTGTCAATATCATAAATTTGCAGCCTCTCGGAATTTGGATTTCTTTTTGCTTTTCATTGCATTTGATCACACACACACACACATATATATATATATATATATATATATATTTGGTGGTAATTGAATGCAGGAGAATTGGGACCGAATCTTGAAAAAATACGGGTTAGGGATGCTTCTCCATTATTTCGTAAGGGAAATTGTCACACCGGTAAGTACTTTAACCGATTAATTCAACTAGATTTAACTTGATGGGTTGGTTGATTCAATGACATTCATTTGAACAGTTAAGCAGCAAAGAGAAAGCTGAAGAAGTGGAAGCATTTTTCAGCAGTCATGTGAATCTTGCAGTCGATAAGATTCTGAAGCAAAGCATCGAAAGAGTCCGAATCAAGGCAAGGTGGATTCAAAGCATCAAGCAAGAACAATCCCTTCCAGACCTTGTCAACCAATTACTTCACAAAGAATTCTAGATAAATAATACTTCATACTAAAATTTCCATGTTGTTAAATGCACATTTTCCATATATTATGATATTGTCTGTTTCGGATAATTCTTTCCTATGGAAATAAAAACATCTTGAAGGTGAGAATGAGAGTTGTATATAGTCCGATAAAAGTTTAGTGTTTGTCTATACATAGGGTCCAAATATCAGAAATATCTTTGAATATTGTGAATATTTAAAGATATTTAAGGAGACTTTTTATATCTGTGTCCTAAAATAAGGAAAATATAAAAAATGTATAGGAAATGTTATTGATATTTAAAGTAAAAATGTTTAATGTTCTATCTCATCTCAAGTGAAGAAGTAAACCGATTCAAAATAATTTTGTTAAATTAACTACTTATTACTTATTAGAGGTCTCCTTAACTTTATTGGGCTTGATACGGCCCATTATTGGACTATTTTTTTTTTTTGCTAAATAAGCCCAAATTGGTCATCAGAGCCTGATTTAATTGAATCGTGATTCGTACGCCGACCACAACTCAATCAGACAATCATCGCCGTTCATAGTAGAACGCAGAGAAAGCCAAGTTTTCGAGTGCATCATTGTAAATCTGAAGAATATTGTTTTGATTTTGTTGTTGTTAACCTCACTCGATCTCTCTCTCTGATTCTCCGATTTCTGTGTGTGAGAGGGAGTTCTAATATTCTCTTCGTGACGAATTGTGTCTCATCGGCGTCGATCAAGCGAGGTAGAGTCGACTCGTCACTTGCTGCCGGGAATCGCGATCGATCGCTTGTGGAGTTGACTCGGTGCGGTGGCGATTTCATGACTGACCCGACACGTCAGTATTCACAGGTAACAATCCAAGACACATCACCAACATTCGATGACGTGTCCGAGCACGTCAGCATCATTTGATGGTGTGCCAAATGACGTGTTCAGCCACGTTATCGCATCTTGAAGACGTGTCCAGTCACGTCACCTACATTATTGATGTGCTGGTAACCTGCATAGGCACGTCATTATTTCCGATGACGTGGATAATATTGTTCTGGACACATCAGTACATTTCAATGACGTGCTCAGTCACGTCATTATTCTTAATGATGTGTCAGCTGATGTACACAGGCACGTCATAACCTTCAATCACGTGATCAAGCACGTCATTATTACCGATGATATGGCTGTTGACTTTTTATACACATCAAGGCTTTATGATGACGTGTTCAGACACCAACACATTCAACGATGCGTTTTGATGGGTGAAATGATGTCCAGTCACGTTATAATTTCTGATGACGTGGCCGTAGACTTTCAAGACACATCAGTTTCATTCGATGACATGTCCATACACGTCATCATTTATCTAAAAATAAATAAATTGAAATGAGAGGTCGTTTACGGACTAAAAATGTCGGGGTTTCACTTTGATTTCTGCTTGATTGGGTTTTTATCTTTGAAGTTCTTCAACGACATGCATTACTTGGACACACTCTCACGATTCCTTTTTCCTCTTTTGGAGGTAATTTTATCAATACATTTTGATGGGTATCTTTGTTTTGTCTGTTCTTTCTCTCATTCAATGTTTAATTTTTCTCTTTCTGTTTATGAAATTCGACAGCTTTTTCAACTTTCTCTGAACTTTTCTACTGTATTGTTTGATATCTTTTTAATTTCTATGCGTTTTCCGCTGTTTCTTATTCTACAAAACAAAAATGCAATCTTTGATACAGCTGCATTTATATATAACTGATGAGTTTAGTGGGATGTTTTCTCCAAATTTTGAGATAGAATTGTTGCATGGTCCAACTAGTATATAATTCTACCTACAGTTATTTGGTTCAAGTTTGGGGATATGATTATTTTTTTCAAAATCAGGAACACCAAGAATCTTTTAGTTTAATGGGATGTATTAAAAATGGTTTCTAATAGTTTCTAAACACAATGCTACTGATTATGAAAATATAGCTACAAACTCAAAAACTGTTCAACTATATATTTCAAGCATTAGTAGTGTTCCATGAAATTTGAATTCATTAGAAACTCAACACGAATGGGGCTTTCGTGTTGAGTTTAGATACAGATTTCGATGGTTGTATGCAATTGATTAGGGAAGTCACTTCTGAATTGCCTATTTATTTAGCGAATTCGTTGAATAGTTTGAGACTAGAGGGCAGAAGACTGCTGGTATCGAGATATTGCAGCAGTTTGATTGGGAGGTTCCCGATTGGGTGATTGTTCCAGGTGGGAATTTAGGGAATATATATCCATTTTACAAGGGATTTCAAATGTGTAAAGAGTTAGGGACTTGTGGATAGGATTCCCAGGCTTGGGTGTCCCCAAGCTGCCAATGCCAATCCGCTTTGCTTGTATTACAAGGCAGGGTGGAAGGATTTTAAATCCATTAAGGCGAATAAAACTCTCGCCTCTGCTATTCAGATTGGTGATCCGGTTTCGATTGATAGAGCGGTTTATGCTTTGAAAAACTGTGATGGGATTGTCGAGGAGGCTACGGAAGAGGAGTTGATGGATGCTATGGCACAAGCCAATTCTACAGGCATGTTTATATGTCCTCATACTGGGGTGGCATTGACTGCGTTGAAGAAGCTTAGGGATAGTGGGGTTATAGGGAAGACTGATCGAACAGTGGTGGTGAGTACGGCTCACGGGTTGAAGTTTACGCAGAGTAAGATTGCTTATCATTCCAAGGAAATCAAGGACATGGCTTGCCGATTGGCTAATCCACCAGTGAACGTGAGTGCAGATTTCGGGTCAGTTATGGATGTCTTGAAGAAGTATATGTTGAGTAAAGCGCCCAAGTACTAAGCTGCTAAAAGCTTTGTAAGTTTAGGTCATGTACTCTTATCATTATAGTCCCTTGTCAGACAATAGGGATCTTTGTAGTGTTTTTTTTTACTTGATCTGTTCTTGAAGGCATGTTGCTAGATTTGGAATTGTCTCATTTTGTTCAAGCTAATAAACCATTTAAATTCAATGGAATTTTTTGTTTGAAATGTTACTTTCTCTTTATATTCATTCTGGTATGCGATGGGATCATGTATAATTTATGGATAAATTTTCGTTGAATTCATTAGAACTGTTTCCATGCCTTGTAGAATTCATCTTCTATCCAATTCATCAATTAGTCCTTAATAGTTTTTTCGCCTTAAATAAGATTCTTTATAAACAGTATCTTTTGATCGATTATTCTCATTATCTGAATCTATGTGTTTAATCTACTTGGAGATACACGATTTTCTCACTGCTTGCTGACAGGCACATGATTTTCTTCTTGAAAGAGAAGACCTTTTTGAGGTACAAGACTATAACATACAGTTTATCTGGTATAGAAGAAGGTATGCGTCAATCTGTCATCTTTGCTTCAATTAGAGATCTTATGTAGAATATGAGACTTGCAGAACATTGTGGTTGAGGACTCGTAACTGGCATGAAAATGGATTCGACATATACAATTTAAATGTCATATCACGTTGTGTGTAACTGACTAACTGGGAAGACCCTCCCAGAGGGCTGCTGGTTGTTGAATTTGTGATTGATCGTACTCTGCTATCTGATGAGAACCTCATGTTTATCATATGTTTTGTTTGCAAAGATTCATTTTCTTGATCTTGTATATTTTGTTTTCATCACCTAGAAACAAAAAGTAAAAAAGGGCAAGTATTGAATATGCGCCGGTTTGTTTGTTGTTTATACCCTTAAAGAAATCGAATAAAATCCCTGAATTCGTTCCCATTAAAACCCGAACTTAATCTTGTGGAAGCAAACCACAGGATCTCAATCGCTTTCACTTGAAATTGTAACTTTTTCCCCTTAATTTAAATTTTTTGTTCATCAAGTAAAAGAATCAAAGTAGCTAAATTCAGTAACTCAATTGTTCAAGACTCAAATTCTTATCAATAAAAGCATCTTTTCAAAAGTTGAAGTGGTTCTTGTGCATGTTAAAGTTACACACTTCTCAAGTCAATCGGTGGTCAACGGTGTCATTAAGTTCACAAATTTTCTTTTGGTACTGGCCAATGATTGAACAAAAAGTGTTTTGTATAGATAAAATCTTCATCGAAGTCAAGCAGCCACTTGGATACCTCCCATCGTAGAAAAAAAAATCAGAAAAAAGTCACAATTATGATGTCTGCACCACAAACGGTGCGGTTTGTTTGTCCAAACTTGAAATCCAACTCTGTAGTTTCACACTTCACTGAGCTAGCTTGAGGGACAAACATCAAAGAAAAGAAAAATGGAGCAGAAAGTGAACATAGAGCAATTCAAAGGCCTAGCAAGGTTACAAAAGTTTGCAATCCCAAGTCACTATGATCTCCACCTCAAACTTGATCTCTCTGCTGCTTGTACTTTTTCTGGTACTGTGAAAATCAACCTCAGCATAACTGAGAAGACCAACTTCCTTGTCTTGAATGCCAATCAACTTCATGTTCATCAAGCCTTGTTCACCACACCTGGAAACCAAGTAAGTATATACTTTGGTTGATAATAATCATTACCCATATTTTCTTTTGATGATCTGTTATGATTTTTTTTTTTTAGTTTCATTTTTATAGCAATATCTTCCCACTGATGTTGTGGATGATGATGATGAGTGGTTGTGTTGGTCTTTTATGAAACTCTATGTGTTGGAGAAGGGTTGTTGGGGATTGACTTTTCTGGGAAACTTAATGAGCACTTGAAGGGGTTATATAGATGGTGATGGTTTTTTTTTTCTCTCTCCTTTGATTTTCCAAAATTGGTATTTTCTATTTGGCTGCTGAGAAATGATGGGGAAAATTTTGAATCTTAAAATTGTTTTGTATAGTATCAAAATTAAACAGGAGCTAGAAATATTGCTTCTGGTTGGCTGCTGAGAAATATGGGGATTATTGAATGAATGAAGAACTAAAGAACTGAGTTAAGATACAAAATTTTGTTTCATATCCCCACTCAATTTTCTTTGCTTGATCTGATATTCAAAACTTTAACAGTACATATGTGGACGAAGAAGTACAGAAGAATACGGTGGATACTCAATTTGAAGCTGCAGATGCAAGGCGGTGTTTCCCGTGCTGGGATGAACCTGCTCTTAAGGTGGCCATTATAGAACATCTTTGCTCTTAGATATGGATTTATGAAAGTGCTAGATGTTTTCACAAAATCAGAAATCTGCTGCAATACTAGATGTTGTAACGACTTTTCTGACTGTTGATCCTGCTGATGTTTGGGTAATAAAATGGAAAATTATCTTGCTGGATTCACTCACAAAACCTATATATACATTTATATTTTCGTGCTTGTGAAGTAGCTCATATGTTTTCATAGTTTATTGCATGTATATTGTACACTTTTAGAATGTTCAATATTTCCGAGAAACTGAGAAATCAGCTTTATCACTGTAGAATTACTGAATCATTTTTAACAGGCAACCTTTAAGATAACCTTGGATGCTCCATCAGAGTTAACGACACTATCGAATATGCCAATTATTGATGAAAAGCTCGATGGGAATGTTAAGACTGTTTATTATGAGGAAACTCCAGTCATGTCAACTTATTTGGTGGCTGTTGTTGTTGGTTTGTTTGATCATATTGAAGATACAACAGCTGATGGTATGTCTATAAGCAACAAGCCCGTGTTGTTGACTTGTTGTCTGATATAAATCACTTTCCTGTTATCCAAATCTTTGAACTTGTCACGCAGGTGTCAAGGTTAGAGCATATTGCCCTGTTGGTAGGAGTGATGAAGGGAAGTTTGTATTAGAACTTACCGTTAAATCAGTAGATATATTTACTAAGTGAGTACATACATTCCTCCTAAGTGAGTACATACATTCCTCTTAAATATATCTTAATTCTAATTCCGGGGCTATTAAACTGATATATTAACACTGACCACAGAATTTGTTAAGTACTTCTGAACTCCTTACCCACTTCCTAAGCTGGATATGGTTGCTGTCCCAGAATTTGCTGATGGAGCTATGGAGAATTTTGGTTTGATTGTGTACCGTGACAATGAAATGCTTTACGGTGATTCGAAATCTATAGCTAGGAGAAAGCAGAGAGTAATTACTATTTACTCTCTTTACTCATAGATATGGATTTATGAAAGTGATAGTTGTTATTGCAAAACTAGATATTATATCGTACGAGGCTACGAGTGTTCTGACTGTTAATCTTGCTGGATTTCTGGGTAATAAAATGGAAAATTATCCTGCTGGATTCACACACGATCACCTGTATGTGTACTTATACATTTGTGCTTGTGAAGTAGCTAATTTAAGGAGTTCAAAATTGCCTTAAAACTGAGAAATGATCTTTATTGTGGAATACTGAATCATTCATTCTGAGCAGGCAACCTTTAAGATTACATTTAATAGCACTGTCCAATATGCCAATTATTGATGAACAGCTCGACGGGAATGTTAAAACTGTTTATTTTGAGGAAACTCCAGTCATGTCAACTTTTTTTGGTTGCCGTTGTTGTTGGTTTATTTGATTATATTGAAGATACAACAGCTGATGGTATGTCTATAAGCAACAAGCTCTTGTTTTCGTTCGATATAATTATTTTTTCTGTCATCCCAATATTTGAACTTGGTGTGCGGTGTCAAGGTTAGAGTATAGTGCCCTGTTGGTAGGAATGATGAAGGGAAGTTTGCATTAGTTCTTGCCATTAAGTCACTTGATATATTTTCTAAGTGAGTACTAATACTCAAACAGATATGTTTACTAGTGGTCACAATTCTAGTTCTAACACACGCTTTCAGTTATTAAACAGATATATTAACACTCAACATGGAATTTTTTTTAGGTACTTCTCAACTCCTTAGGGTTGCTGTACCAGATTTTGGTGCTGGAGCTATGGAGAATTTTGGTTTGATTGTGTATTGGGTTGCTGTAGTAGATGACGACCATTGTAGCACATGAAGTGGCCCATCACTGGTTTGGCAATCTGGTAACAATGGAATGGCGGACTCATTTGTGGCTTAATGAGGGTTTTGCAACATGGGTAATTTTTTCTGAACTCCACTAAGTCCCTAGGTGGCATTCACTTCAGGAAGAACTCTATGCTTGAACTTGTTTTTACATTTTCAGGTTAGTTATATGGCCTCCAGAGTGGAATATATGGACTTATTTTCTTAGACAAACTACCGGCGGTCTAAATCTGGATGCACTAGAACAATCACATCCAATTGAGGTAAGATACAGCCAGAGCTTGTGCTTAACTTTGTCATTATACACATTGCTTTTACATTTTGAACAATTTGAGTCATCAAATGGAGTTTGTGATTGGATTAAATTAGAATATAGCATGCTTTAGTGTTGATGAACTGCTTTGAGCAAATGCATATTGTTGATTAGGAAATATTATTAAGTCCACTCCAATAACAAAAGCCTTGGTAAAGATTTAAAGTTCTTGAACAGAAAAACTCGCAATTATATATTTCAAGCATTATTGTTCCATGAAATTTGAATTCATTCTTCAACAACTGGATGGTGTGTTTTTAACATCATGCTTGTGACATTGGACAAGGTTTTGATGCTATCAGCTACAGAAAAGGATCAGCCGATAGCATTTTGGAGGATTGTTTGTGAGGCTTGCAAACAACCGTCGTCATCTTTGCTTTTGTTGATGGATGCATACAGAAAAGAGGAGGATAATATGGAGTTACCAAAAATCATCAATGTAAGGATGTCTTCTCTACTTGATAATGACATAAATTAGAACTGATACTTATATCATACTTGTAAGTTTTCAATACTGACTTTTTAGCAACTTATTTGACAGGTTTGTAATAATGTTATTAACATCTCAACAGTTGCCATTCCAGATTTAGTGAATGAATTGAAAGAATTCTTCTTGAGTCTCCTTCTATGTTCTGCTGAGTAAGAAAAATTTAGTTGTCACTTGTTACAATTTGCCCCGTGTTGGCTTTTATTCGAACTCATTTGGTTGCAGTAATTTAAATGAAAATTTTAGTTGTCACAATGAACCCAGTGTTGGCTTAACCATTATGTATGTCCATTATATTGAAGACCTTCTCAATTTTCTAAGAGACCGGATAATTGATACACGAAGAGTAATTTTCTTGTTATTTGTTGGGAATCAGTACCTGGAGAGAGTCATTTAGATGTGACGTTAAGGGGAGAAGTGTTTACAGCTTTGGGCCTTTGGCTACCTTCAACCATCATAAAACTCACAGAGAAGCAATGCAGCGCTTTCAGGTTTTGTTGGATGATAAAAAACACTCCACTTCTGTCTGCTGATACGAGAAGGGTAAAATAAATTCTAAAAATGTCCATATTGTTTCTTAGTACCTTTAAGCACTTTCAAATATGATATGCAGAAGTTGTAATTGCAGGCTGCCTACATTGCTGTAATGAGAAATTATAGTACCACAAACAGAAATGGCTTCAATGCCCTGCTGAAAGTATATAGAGAAATTGATGGAATGCAAGAGAGAGAACGGATTTTACGTAAGACATATATACAAGTACTTGAACTAAAATGAATTTATGATTCCAGTTATTAGTTATCTTGTGAGTGGAAAGTTTTCTTAGATTTTATGTGATACGTTTTGACATTACACAGAATCTCTTGCATCGTCTCCTGATCTGGATATAGTTGTAAAAGTTCTGAACTTCCTGGTGTCTGATGAGGTACCTCTCTTTACTAAACAAGCTGTATGCAATGGCAGCTTGAATTTTCTTGCTATGATTACAGCTACCGAGTTCAGGATTTCATTATTCATTTAGGTTTGAACATCAAGATATCACTTACAGACTTGTAGGATTAAGCTTAGAGGGCGGTGAAACAGCATGGAAATGGTTGAAGGTATGCAGCTATATTGTCAACATCATTTTGGGATTCAGGGAGTATATGTCTCTCAGAATTTGGAACTCACCGATAACATTCTTGGATTTTCTCTGTGTTTTGCATTGCATTTGATCATATGTATATTTGGTGGTGAATGCAGGAGAATTAAGATAAACTCTTAAACAGATATGGTGTGATGAGGCTTTGCCAGTCTTTTATATATCAGATATCGTCAACTCGGTAAGTACTTTAGCCTTGCAATATTGTATTGATTTAGCAAAAATCTATCTTGCTTGCTTTTTGTCCATAGTACTTTTGTGAGTGTTTCTGATATAGTTAGTAAGTGCTTTTAAATAGTCAAAGAGTGCTTTTCTATCTATTTTATGATTTGGCTCAAACATATAAAAGTGTTCTACACTTTTAGGTATTTTTCAACAAAATGCTTTTTAGATTAGAAAACTTGATAGGTGTTTTTTTCAATTGAAAGCGCTTTCTACAAAAAATGCACCTTATCTTTAAAGATATTTGATACCGTCAAGTGATTCCAACTTGTTACATAAAGTATACACACCAACTCCAACTACTGCCTTTCAGGACAAATCAGCTTCCATGGTTGCTTACTCTACTAGGAAGCCAGTATTGTGTTACTTTACAGGCAAATTAAGATAGATCAAGAAGAATAACTATAGTCAATTAAGAATATTTCACTTTCTCCTTGGCATCTTCCTCCCACATGCAACCTAACCTCCTTTTAATGGGTACATATAAGAGATTTCGCATGAAAATTCATAGGAATACTGACATATCTGGCTAATTTATATTTATTTCTCCATCAATAACCTCTCCGGTTATAAAAGATTTCCAGAGAAATCAAAACCGCATCTTCCTCCCACATGCAACTTAACACCCTTTTACAGGAGGGGGTTTTCCTTACAGACAAATCCGACTAATTTATATTTATTTTCGTTTGGTGGAGGTTTCCAACGAATTTTCAAACCGTTCAGATTCTTCTATGGAATAATCAAAATCCAGTTATCAATGAATTCAATTAGGTTGAACTTGTTGATTTGATTTGAATTTTCTATTGTAACCAGGAAGACTCTGCTGATTCAGTGACCTTGATTTGGGCAGCTACGCAGCAATGAGAAAGCTGAAAAAGTGAAAGCTTTTTTTGCCTGTCATGAGACTCCTGCCACTGACAAGCATGTGAAGCAAACCACTGAACCTATATCCTAATCAAGGCAAGGTGGATTCAAAGCATCAGGCAAGAACAATCCCTTCCAGACCTTATCAACCAGTTACTTAGCAAAGGAATAAATGCATATAAATTTTTGTCTAGTACGATATTATCCGTTTTGGATCTTAACGACCATCTTAAAGGTCCATTTATTTTCCCGTATATGCTAATTGCCGCCAGAAAAGTATTATCAACTACACTGTAATAATCAACCCTTTACACATTTAATGTATCAACTACTCAACTATGATAATCAATTCTTTAGACATTAATATGATAACCCAATTCAATTCTATGGGATCTCTCATTCACGTTTTCAAATTCTTGGACCCATAAATTTGGAGTATCCTAACATTTACACGATTTACAGGTTCAACAATCAATTAATATTTCTTGATCGTAGTACTATTTGTAGCGGTAGCGATCCTTATATATCGTATTAATAATCAGAATATGATTACAAGATAAAATTTCTATTTGACAGATCTTCTTCATGTATTTATGAATTTCATTTCAATATCAAGATCCCACATCTAATAATAAAAAATAAAGAAATAAATACATAACAGTTCTGTTCAAAAAACAAACAAATACTTGTTCATTATTTCTAAAAATAAAGAAATAAATACATTTTACACCTTTAAAAAAAGAAAGCATAAAATAAGAAAAATCATTCTCAGAAGACAAACCCTAATGAAAACCTCCTATGTATAATGTATGTATAATTATACTTTATAAGTCCTATCAACACAAATTAACAAATAAATCCTTTGATCACAAAAATAAATAAATCAAAATCAATAATTATTAAATAAATAAATAAAATCCGAACTCTAACTTGGGCCGGGTTCCGGGCCAAGCCCAGGCCCAAGGTTGGATCTTCCAACTCTTCCCTCCTTCTCCTTGACAGAATTCATCTTCTCCAACTTCAAACCATCCCTGAACTTTTTAATGAAGTCGTCAGCTTTGGTATTCACATCCGGGCTCGGACAAAACGGCGGCGGAGCCGTATCTCCACCGCCATCCGAAGACGGACTACCCGACTCATCGGCATCAATGTAATTGATGCTTTTCAACCTCACATAGTCCCCATGCACCTCGTACTTCCATACCGGAATATTGAACGGTGGCAGCGGAGGCGGTGGCGGGATGGCATTCAGCGGTGACTCTCCGCCGCTGTTCACGTTCTCCTCTGCAGCAGCATTGCCGTAGCTTCTTATCCTCACCGGTAAAGGCGGCTTCTGGGTTATGTATGCCGTATCCTTCACCGCGGTCTTTGTCGAAAGCTGCTGTGAATTCGGCGCCGGCCGCCGTGTATGGGGCGGAGGTGGCGGAGGTGGGGCTGACTGAACCGAGTGGATTTTCTTGGTTTTGCGTTTCTTTGAAGAGAAGAGATTTTGAAAGAAAGGTGGCGGCGGAGGAGGAGGAGGAGGCGGCGGAGGCGGAGACGGCAGCGGTATCCAAGGTAGAGTGTAGGAGGATTCGTAGTTGAAGAAACTGTCAAGATTCTCTACACTCTTTTGTCTCTGTCTGTTCTTCTTCTTCCTTTTCAACGAAATCAAAAACTCTTTGGTTGCACTTGTACCACCTCTCTTCTTCTTCCAACCCTCTTCAAACGCCTCCGTTTGCGGAGGTGGTGGTGACGGCTGCCTCGGTGGAGATGGTGGTGGACGCGGCGGTGGCGGAGGCGGTTGTGGTTGTGAGCTACTACTTGTAATTTCACTCAAATCATTCTTTCTTCTCCTTTCACTCTTTCCAACATCTTCATATGTTCTCCTCTCTCTCCTTCTCACCGTCTTTGGCGGAGCCGGAGGAGAATTTGGAGCTGGAAGAGGTGATGTTTCCACTTCAACCACCGAATCCTCCGCCGGTTGCGGCGGAGCAGAAGGAGTGTATACAACCTTCTTTTCTTTTTCGATCACGAATGTAGTATCAACATCAACACCTACCAACTTCACATCATCAACTCCTCCATCCTCCTCCTTCCTTCCTCCTCTCTGCTCCACCGTATGCCGATGTGGATGCGGCGGCGGTTGATCAAAGGTTGAAGAACGATAGTTATACAAGTTGGTATCATCATAAAACCGCCTTTGACGATGACCCCATGAAGCTTCTTCTTCTTCTTCTTGTACATCATGTTGTCTTAGATCCGGATACGAACTAAAACTCCTCAACCGATTCAATCTTCCATCATTGTTGTTGTTGCTGTAAATTTTTGATGATAATAAATCTTGATCGAACCAGAATCTTTGTGGGGTTAATGGAGTACCTGATGAAGAAGATGGTCTCTGAAAACTATCTTGTGATCTATTTAGAGCTCGATAATTATGATCTTCTTCAAATGGGGTTTTCCTGTCGGCGTCGTCTCCGCCGCCGCCGTTACGGCCGAGGAAACCGCATACGACGGCGAAGAGAACCAGGACAAGATTCAATGAGTCCCAGCCTTTCTTGACTGACTGTGGTTTTAGGACTTGAGAAGTGAAGGAGATGAATGATGGAATTATTATGATCATGAAGATAAGAGCTAGAGATAATAGGAGGATGATAAGGAAGCCGGAGTTGAAGAACAAGGAGGAGGAGGGCCGCCGTCTGCGGCGGCTAGGTTGCCAGAATGGTGACATGTCTTCTTGATCTTCTTCCATAACTTTTTTTTTCTTTTTTGAGTAATGCTTTTGAGAAAAGTGCTTTTTGAGACAGCTTTGAGAGTTTGTTTGTGCTTTTTTTTTTTTTTTTTTCTGTTGTTGTGCGCTTGTGATTACTTTTGTTTTGATGGGTTTTAGCTTGTGTTTGCTTTCGCTTTTATATACTTTGCTTATGTTAATTATTAATTAATCACTTTTACTTTTATTTTTTAGTTTAGTTTAGAGAAATGTGACATTATATAAATCGCCCCATAGAAGCACACAGATACCATATAGAATGACAAAAAAAAAAAAAAAAAAAAAAGTGTATCTTACTTTGGTACTATTCTCCACATGCATCAACCGGTCAAAAGTACAATGCGGCAAAATGCGATCCAATCCAGGAGGTGTAAATCGGTTTCAATAATTGTTTTTCCACTGCCGTGGAAGCTCCGGAAAAAATCAATTAACTATATTATACCGGTAGATAGATAGATTTAGGGTTTAGGTAAATGATTATAAATCAAATATTCAAATCCCTATCGATAGCTAAAAAAATTTTAAAAAAAAGAAAGATAAATATATACCGTTAAATATATATTATCTATCTGACTCTGGATGTGATTTGAATCCTCGTAATGTTTGTATAATTACATGTCATTTGATGTGCATTAATATTAGTTTTTTTTTTTTTTAACTATATGAACTTATGAGAACTTACTCTATTGATGTCTTAATAAAGAATATAAATAAACACAACTGCTCAATATGATTAGATGGTAAATATCATTTATTAAACTTAATAATAATCAATATTTGAATCGTCACACTCACACCTGATATGATATTTGTATATTAACAAATTAAAGATACTAATTTCACATTCAAGAAAGAAAAAGTCTTCCATGGATTGAGCCTACACAGTATAATACTTGACCTAAATATTTTTTGTTTTAAAATGACTAATTATTGTTGAAGTTGAGATAATGAGATTTAAAATACAAATTCATGTAAGACAGCTTGATTAGACATAAGTACAAGGAATGTGGTACAAAATACAAAACAAATACAACATAAAAAAAAAAAAAAAAAAAAAACTAAAGATCATGATTCATGAGGCATTCTTTTTTAATTAATATGATGAAAAATAATATATTAAAGTATTGATCATTGTTCATGGAGAAGAAGTGACGGTGATGATTGATTAGTACATAACAATGTGGGCCCATATTAGAGTTATGAATAATGAATCACATGATGGTTGTCACTACAACAATGACAGCCAGATCGACGGTGGATATATATTTCAATAATCAAATCCAAAACCATTGTCAATTTCCACTCCTTCAATCAAGCTTTTTTTTTTTTTTTTTTTTTTTTTGATTTGGGATTTAAATAGCTTGCTTGACCATACAAATATAGTCAATTGATATAATCAATGAACATATTTTCAAAATAATCCATTTAGATAACAATTGTGCATGTTGAGGCTATTGAAGTCCTATCAAAATCCATGATGATTTGTGTTATTAAATAATAATGACAATGATAATGACCCTTTTATTCATACCGTTATTTGAAAAAAAAAAAAAAAAACTTTTATGCATCCGTTGCTACATAACAATTATGATTTGATCTCACTTTTTATTTTAAAAATCAAACGATTACAATAAAAAATACTCTTAAAATCATAATAATATTATTAGGGCATTAAATAGAATAATTCATTTTTTCATCATCCTTTACTTCTAAGAGACACCTCCCTTCCATATATATGGTGATAAGTTCAAATCCCTTAAGACGTATTTTACAAGCATACGTGGAGAGATTTCTTTCCGGATTTTGGAAAACAATTATCTCATTTATGAGAGTAGATATCTAGGGCTTATATGTATTGTTTGATATCGGCAGGTCCCGACAATCCTATTGTAATATTTAAAAAAAAAAAAAAAAGAGATACATGATAATCGATAACTAAATCTTCAATCCTTTTAAAAAGATTACAGTGTTACAACAACTTCACTCTCTATAACATATTATAAAACCATCGATACAATAAACGGTATTAGGTTAGATCACATCTTCGGTTTTTTGAAAGAGTAAGTACATTGTTTACGAACAAATATTGAAGGTGAACTATTGGTGGGCTAGAGTCGTAAACTCATATAGACTAGGTTAACGAAAGATGATAACTAGGATGTAACGCAAGCAATCGGTTCAACTCAATCTAAGAGCATCTCAAATGTTGTGTCAAATTAGTGTGTTAATACTAAAATTTAGTATATAATACAAAAACCTTCCTTCAATGTAGTGCTAAATACTGTGCTAAATTTAACGTATGCTATATTGTGTGTCAAATTTAGCACACAATATAGAATATGTCAAATTTAACATAACAATAAATATTACTTTTTTAATTACAAAAATGTCATTATATCTATTTTTAAATATTTAAACCAATTTAAATTTAATGTATATTAATGATTTTTCAATCAAAATATATTTCAATCAATTATTCATTAGCAATTTAATAAATGTGTTAACGGTAAGTGTTGACTTTAATAATTTTAATTAATAAAATAATAAAAATAACATGTTAAATACAATTATACATTATAACACAATGCTAGATTGTTCTATTAAATATAGGATTTTATATTTTTTTATACCAAATTTAACACTAGTAACAGTATATAGGAGATGGTCTACCAAGTATATTTTTCAATTAGTACTATTGTAATATTCATTCAAAAAACAATCAGTCAAAAAAGTCAATAGTTTCCGCGTATGAGTCGTATAACAACTATAAGTCTACAATCTTTTACATTCAAATTTTTTTTTTTTTAGAAAATGGGTCCCCAAAAACAACATATGAACATTTCATATGTTGTTTTATTTATTTTTGAAAAGTTACAACTGTTGGAATCCGTCGAGATATGACTCTACTAGTACAGTCCAGACTACTACTTCCATAATAGAGGAGACGAAACCCACATTTTGGATTAGAGACAAATAATATATATATATATATATATATATACACGTGTACCACGTACGTTGAACCGTGGTGATGGAGATTCTTAAAAGAGAGTCCAACCATATTGTCAAGAGGCTTTATGCTATATGTTATTATTATAAGCAAACAAACAAAAAACGCGTTGATGATTTTGTTAAAAGTCATTATCAAATTATTGTTTTTATTTTCATAGTATATGATGAGCTTCACATGTGTTTTTCTGTTTTCTAAAAAAAAAAAAAAAACATTGTTGAGTTGTATGACTAGAGGTCTAGAGCTAGAGAGACAACTGTTCATTGCTTTTGCACCACGCAATTCAAACTACCAAAGCTTTAAACTTAGACATAGTCTCGATTATATTTTGCGTACAAGTTTAGAAAGCGTTTAATTCTTAATCAAAAATAAAATGATACAAAACTTTTAATAAAATATAAAGCAAGTATATGTAGCGTTGCGATAAACATTTCGTGTGAATTATTATAACATATTTTAGAGGTTTGATAAAATTTATTGTACAAAAACATATTTTTGTTCAAAATTTATATAATTACGTACACGTTTAGAGAGTATTTGATTTGAAATAAAAATAAGATTCACGGTTTTGAAGTTTGAATAAATTATAAAACGAATTTCGAAATAAACTAAGTAAAGTCATACTACATTACATATATTATAATATCAACAAAAAAATCTTATTAAATGTTAGGATAAACCTTTGGTGTGAATTATTATAACATGTTTTCAAAGTTTTATAAAATTTATAAAAAAATAAAAAATATTATAACATATTTTTGAGATTTCATCAAATTTATTGTAAAAAACATGTTTCGTTCAAAATTTGTATATTTATATATAAGTTTAGAGAGTATTTAATTCGAAATCAAAATAAAATACACATAACTTTGAACAAATTATAAAACGAGTTTCGAAATAAACTAAATAAAGTCATACTACAATACATATATTATAATATTAACAAAAAAAAAAGGATAATCCTTTCGTGTGAATTATTATAACATGTTTTTAAAGTATTATAAAATTTATTTTTAAAAAAATTATTATACCAAATTTGTTTTTGACTCGTAGATTTTTATTTGGTCAGGTGCAAGGTCTGTAGATAAGTTATTGAGAATTAGAAAACACTGAAAACAAAAAGTAGCTTTTTGAAAAACAGAAATAAATGAGATTATTCTTTATCTTGTCTGATAACATTTTTTTTTTCTTCCTTCTTCCCAGATTTGGGATTCTGTTTGCTCATCACATGACCAATTGATCAGTTTCCCATGTAAAAGATAAGCTAACAAAGTCCATAATAAAATAAATAAATAAATAAATATTGGTGTTTTGTTTTCTAAAATCTTATATATATATGATAATTTTTTGCATAATTGGAAAAAAAAAAAATCTTTTGATTTGTTGAGAATATGAGATAGTTCTTGATAGATAATGTCGTGCATTATTATTGTATTATTTGGAGAGATGAAAATGGATGCAAGCTGTCAGGTGTGAACAGGGTCGATTGCACCGTATGGTGGATCTATCCCATCCGAAAACTGTACGGTGTAAACAAAAATAAAAAAGTGGATGCAAGCTGGTAGGGCTTACCTATAAAGTTTTTAGGTAAAAAGGGCTCCCGAAGTTACCACCCACTAACCCATTTAGCCTTACAGTTTTATCTTGAAAAGAGGTTTTATTCTTAAAAGGGGTGATCGTGAGATTAAAATAAGTCTTTATTATTTACAGTACATATAGTATATACAAATCTTAACTTCAATCGTTGTAAAAGAAAATATATTAACAACAATAATATAATTTGAGTTTTTGATAAACCACCAAATATTTAACTAAATTTTGAAACTATGAGGTATTTTTGATATGTAGTAAAGATATTTCTATCTAAATTTAAATCAAGAAGATTGTTTTCGGACAAAAAAAAAAAAAAAGTTCAAACCCCAGGGGACATTTTGCACTTCTCTCTTTACTTTTTAGGAAAAAGCTTGAGTACTGATTGATCAATACCCAGTTATATGCCTATACTGACACCCCTCCAATGGGGTGTTACCACGTGACAAAACCTCTTTAATTTTTTACTATTTTCTCTTTGCTTTGGATTACGTGACAACCAATCAGTGATTGGTCAATATAACTGGGTACTGACCAGTCAAACAATGTCCTATTTTTTATTTAGAAAATACTTGGATACTGACTAGTCAGTACCCAAGATACTTACCATAATGGTTTGATTGGTTGAAAAAATCATCACCAACCCCATGTATTCAATGCTAAACACTTTAAATGGTTTTTTCAACCAATTAAAATCAAAGGTAAATATCTTGGATATTGATTGTCCTTTTATTTATCAAAGGACCATAACAACATCCTTTTAACACAAACACTTTTCTAAAACCATTTTAAAATAATGACAATAGTTGGTGATAAAGAATTCTTCTTATTTTTTATTTTTTTTGATGATAAGATGAACAAAAGAGTATTACTAACATTGTTGTTACATATTTTATTTTTCCAGTAAAAGCACATCTCTGGTACTTCTAAAATCTAAAAGAAAGGACTTCAAAGTTCAAAGTGCTTTTCTGATCCCTTCCCTGCTTTCTAAAATTTTTCCTCTTAAACAAAACACTTACAAATGCTTTTTGACTTCAAAACACTTTTGTCTATTTCCATCTAAACACTACAATACATGATATAAATACACTTCAAAATATCTAAGACACAACACTAGAATATACTTTTATAAAAACACTTCCAACCATCTGGAAAACACTTTTGAAACGTGCTATGAAAAGAATATTTTTGCGAAAAATGCATAACTGGTCATCTATGCAAAACATAACACCAGTCTCCAAAAAGATTATATATAAAGAACATCATTTTGTGCACAAATATTGCAAGCAATAAATTTTCATATCCTGTTCAAGAATAGTTCTCTTAAGTCACTGGAAGATATGCAAGGGCAGGTTTTTCGGGCATTTTAAATATGAACCGAGTGACAACGACAACTTCTATGAGTTTATACATCAACATCCCACTAAATGGGTATATCAACCAGGTGCATTCTCAGAAAATTACAACACAGGGTTAGTGCAATCTACAACTCTAAAGTAGTATCTACGAAACTCCATCGGATTCCAGATGGCTGAACCTTGTAAATGCAAACTTCTTTCTTGAGTTCATATGTAAGTTTATATACACACCTTAGGCTTTGGCTTTTTGACCATGGAAGCGAGCTGATGATGTGGGGATGAGAATTGCTGTCGGAAGATCTAGAGTAAAAATATACCCAGTATAATTACCCCAACTATTGTACATATTAAAGCCTGCAACAATCGGGGCATCTGGGATTAGTAGGAAAAAAAGGGTAGATAATAGGGTAGCTATTCAACGTAATTATTCATTGCTACATGTATAAATGGTTACTTTATCACATATTTTGCAGTGAAAGGTCAGAAGGCTTGAAATAGTTTTGCATGGACTCATGGAGACCACACTGGTTGTCTTCCGGTCTAGATGTCAATTAACTTATTATACTTTTCAAATTTCAACACTGATGATTGATTCCTTCATTTCAAGTTATATTTAGATATTCTATATCATAAAACTCGTCAGATAACCCTCATAGAGCTTGAAAAATGAACAAAACGTTAATCCTTGAGTGTCATACTCACAGCTATTGCAGAAGCAGCAAGTCCTGACCGCTCCCTTGGATCTTTATGATAGTAGTTTCCTAAGTAAAGAATTGTTGCATAATACCACATCAATGGGCAAACAAATCCAAGAAGAAGTCTGCAAAAGGAATATAAACCATAAGAGGAAGAGCATAAGGTTCTCAAGGCGAAGGAGAGGAGGGGTTAGCAAACTTACGAGAACCATCCTATTCCACAACCAAAGCAACGAAGAGGTTTATCATACATGCCCAACTGGGGGTCTTCTGCATCTCTAATACGAACATATTCACCATTCTTATGGTCCACTATATCTGATGAGACATCTGAATCAAGAAAATATTTTCAGAAACTTGCCTACTTACATAGAGTTGGAAGTAGTTCAAGAAGGCTTTAAGGTCCCAAATCCCAATAAAACAGAAGGAAACAACAGGAATTCTGCATCTTCATTCACTAATTACAGAGAATAAATATCCATCAAATTAGCCTCAAACAGTCATAAGCATGCTTGAAATGCAGATAAGGTTCAAGGTATAACATCGATTTTCTACTGAAACATATTTTAACATAGCAGTGGATCTATTCTGTGAATGCAAATAACTTTGAGAACAATATGTCAAACACCATCATTAGAATTCTATACAATATCATGTCTCCCTTCAAGATTAACTACTAGCACCTGAACAATTAATTTTGTTGCGGTCAGCAAATTTTGCATGAAAGTGACGCTGAAGTGCTATGAACGTAACAATGCTTGATTTCTTCATTAGAATCTACTGCTATGCTAGAATTCAAGAAATGATAACTAATGGTATAAAACTTTGGAATTAATGTTTTACTGTTCTCATTTTAGTTGAATTTTACATATCGAGACCGGATAGTGGTAGTGACAAAAAAATCCTTTCCACGGAATTTCTCAAGGGGAAAACAAATTCTTCACAGCAAACCCCATCTAGCTATATCTACTGACAAACTTTTCCACCAAAGGCTAAATAATTGCCAATGACTTTATTCACACCAATGTAAAGAACTTCCTAATTCTACCTGTCCAATCAGCAACAGCTAACTGAGACTATGGACATATCAAATGTGTCTGATATCTTAGTAACAAGACAATATAACAAGGAGGCACAGCAACAAACAGATGCAAAATATTGATCTATACAGCATCATGGCACAAGCAAAATTCTGAATCTAAGATTCCAAAGCCTCACAGAAGAATGAGTTTCCATTGAACAAAAATTATTGCAAAATACTACACTGAACAATCCCAAGGCACAGGAAAAATTTCTGAACATATGATTCCAGAAGCCTCACAGAAGAATGAGAATTCATCTTTCTTATCAGTGGCATAGTTTTATAACCAAAAACAAGCAACATTTTGAAAAAGCTCCAAACTGTTTAAACAAGTCAATAGAGAAGAAAGGATCAAGATGAAGTTAATTACTTCGATCCATGCGTCCCAGTGATTGTATGTTGGTATCAGCTCCCTCTCTGCATTAAAAGTACCTGCCACATGAAACATGTATGATGGTAAGCATTGTATAAATTAAGAGATTCGTGTCTGCTATAAAGATTATAGTTTACACAGAACAAATTACTAATTTCAATAAGCTTTCGCCAGCATTTATCTCATTATCAATTTTTAATATAATGAAACCAAGAAAATCTTGAGATTAATACTCTAATACAGCCCGGATAACATGCTATCCTAAAGTTTTATCGAACTGTTAATTATTGCTTTTTGTACAATAGATATACCATTACTAGAAAGGATTCAGCACTATTTCAACTCCTGTAAATGATGGTTATTAGTTTTTCTGACAATGATCCTCATTCGTGTTAGAGTTTAGACGACTTCTAAAACAAAAGAAGAAGACATAACAGTTAGTCAGAATGTTAGACTTTTAATCCTAATAGACTTGGCATCAGGCAGCAGAACCCTTACAGAGTTACAGGTATATACTATATAGCACCAAAAACACAATCAAGTCTATACTAACTCCAAAATCAATCACTGGAAAAGCCACATCCACGCAAAACTATAATCCCCATCTACATCAATCCTAATACAAAATTAGCTTCTGGTTCTGTTCCCAAAATAACATTTCGAGTTATAAGACAGGTGAACGACAACACTTACCACTTACCATTCCTTTAAATGCTACTGGACGAATGACGTAAACATGGAATGCAAAAACCATATCTATGCAATCATGGCTGTCTCTTAACTCATCAAAAATTGCAGATTCTAATTTCTAACAGATTTAACTACTAAAGATCTTCTTCATCTCTCTCAAGTTTACATTTATAAGAATACCCGATTGAGAAACAACAGTTAATACTTAAAAAGCAAGCACGAGTGAGTATCAAGCATAGAATAATTTTTTTTTTTACAAAAAGCAACTTCAATCAAAAACAACCACGGAATAGAACACCAAATGACATTGCTTACAAGTAAAGAAGAGCAAAATTAAACCCCCAATAGTAAAAAATTAATCTTTACTCAAAAAATCTTCGTTTCTAATCCAGATTGAAAAAAACCCAGATCAAAACAAAGAAAATTTTCGAACTTGTACAAATGAACAAGAAATTCGAATGCACAATCACTCAAGAAAATAAATAAACACAGTTGCCATACAATCACAGACACCCCTTCATATCACATCAAAAATCGATCAAAAAATGCCATTTTTAGCGACAACAAATGCAGACAATAATTAATTTAATAGTGGATAAAGGAGAGAGAGAGAGAGAGTCAACCTACTTGTTGAGAGAGAGAGACAGTGAGCTCCTTGCTGCTCTGCTTTTTCTCGTGTCCTTAAAAAAAAGCAGAGAGTTTTTTAAAAACAACCAAATTAGTTTAATTATACGGTTTATTTTTGATAGGCCGAGCGCTGGCCCATGACTCATCTCTTTCAATGTGATCACATTTTGGGCCGGGTCGTGCATTCTATAAACATGCACGATGAAGAAATCCAATGATATTATATATATATTAGAATATTATAATACATATTGACGGTGATTTTTGGATCACATAGGATTGATCACACGTTAAGCAGGTAGTAAGTATGGATCGACAATTGAATTACGAATTAAAATAAGCAAAAAGCAGACATGTTACACGATTTTACGTGGTAAAACCCCAAAGCGGAGAAACTTCCACGATTGCTAACGACGACGAGAAGAAATTCACTATAATATAATAATTACACAATCGGTCTCTCCTTATTTTTTTTGACGTTTATCTCTTTTTCTTTATGTGTATCTTTTCGATGTGTTGTTATATATATTTTACAACGAGATTATGAGTCTATTTATATGTGCATAGAACCCTAATATTTGTTATAAAAATAAGAAAAGACGATAGTGTTTAATCTTGTTGAAGTCGTCTTTGTCTTCTTTCCTGTTTCGGAGATCTTGTGCATTGAAGTAAAATCTTCGTAGGATTTTAGTTGAATGGTCTGTTTATGACTTATTTCCTGATCGGTGTACAGTTTTCTAGAAGAGCAGAGTTATTGCTTGATTTTGACTCGTTTTTTGTTTGGTGTGTATCCTTCTGGAAGTTTTGAGTTCTTTCCTGGATATAATTCTCTGACACTTGAGAAGAAATAGAGATATTTCCTTATTGGAATATGATTCTAGATTTCTTGTTTAAGTAAGATCATTCTTCTTCGTATTTGAGTTGTTGTTGCCTTTAATGTCTTCCACATGTTGTTCAACTGATCAATTTTCTAACCCCGACCAGACTTCTTTTGTCCCGATCGGATGGTCCCGACTAAGTTGTCTCTACTCGATCAGTAAATTTCCCCGACCAGGTTATTTGTGCCCGATCGATTAGTTTTTTCGACCATCTTGGATAATCTTGACTAGGCCTTGAAATCATATATTAATTGTCTTGGATTAATCTTTCTTGACCTTTGTGACGTGACATATCTAATTACCATAATTTTAGGTGATCATTCTGACTTGTCATGCTATCAAAAAATCTCTATAACATATATTAGTAATAATATTTAATTTTTTATTATATACATTATTATAATGTTAAAAAATATATATTAATATATATTATAATAATATATTAAACATTAAAAATTTAAAGGGTAAAATAGTCTTTTTATACTTGTCCTATGTCATGGGACAACCTTGTCCTAGGGTCCTGAGTGTAATAAAATTAGTGTTTTTTTGTCCCTTTTCGTCCCGTCCAGTTCCATGTTAAAGACGCGCCAAATGTGGAACAAGAGAAAATTGTCTCACGTTGTCCCGTCTCGTCCCGCATACAAAACGCATCAATTGGAATGAGTGTCATACACACGTACAATTTCTTTGGCAACACAGACAGCTTCTCAACTTGTTTTCTGTATTGCAAAGCACAAAAAAAATATATATATATAGTTAAAGCAAATGCAAACCAAAAATGAAAAGGTAAGTCAGAAACCTACAAAAGATCGAATGATTGTTATGAGAACCTCATGTATATGAAAGATGAAAATACTGCTTTATACGCTATAAACTATCTTGACTGTATATTATTGGTGGCATAAGAAGCAGATTATGCTTTCTCTATATATAGAATCAATGTATCGGTTCATGGTATTCTAAATAGTCAGAGTTAGTGGTTTCCTATAGGCTATAGTTAGCGGTGCATGAAACGGAGAGTCGTTGTTATCAGTGATATTGACATACCTAAGAATTTCTTTATAATTGCAATCGATATCTAACAATTTCTAAGAGATAATAATCATCATTATAACTAACTGAATATGTAATTATATCATGATTGAGCGTTAAATGGGTAAAAGTATCTAATATTCAATTTATCAAATTATTAGAAAAAATATAAATGGTTCATAAATCCAGCAATCGTACAGTAGAATAATAGTAATCTCAAAGTATTAAAATCTGTAGATTATTCTGAAGATCATACATTAGATCCATTCCTGGAATTTATCTTATCCATTAATAACTTCAAAGTGGATATATAAATTTTAGATATAGTTATTAGGAAAATAATATTAGTTGATATATATTTTTATGCTAAGACCACAATTAATAATTTAAAAAAAAAAGAAATAATAATAAATTAATAGCCAAGCAACCGATTAATGTTCAAAGCTCCTCATGATGACCGTGTGGCACTTGAGGTTGCATTATGGGAGATCATATAGATATCGATATAAATTACACATGTACCGTAATTATCGAGTCGTGTCGTGCCACATCGTATCGTATTGTACCATATTTGTAATAAATTAAAGCAATGCATGGATGCATGCTTCTAATATATTTTGTTTGCAATGAAATGTCATGAGCCGTTGAAATAAAAATGTGGGGATTAGATGTGGACTTAAGTGAAATGGCTACTTATTGCAATTTCGGCTTTGGACGATTGAGGTTGATGAGGATTTCCTCCTAAATTGCTGGGAAGTTGGTTGATTGGTTCCTCTGAACTACTAACACCTCCAATCTCTTGTTGCTGTGACATCGTGTGATTTTGATAATAGATGAATCAATTGGAAAACAAAGAATATAAGGGTGGTTGGGTTACTTCTTGCTGCTGTAATGTGTTACTTATTGCATCAGAAACATTTTTATATATATATATATATATATATATATATATGTTGGTTTGCGGATAATCTAGCGAAAAGGGCCTCTGAGATGAGAATGGATATTCTGGAGTGGAGTTTGGACTGACTAGTTTTATTGGCTAAGCTGTTATGCTCGGGTTCTGTTTTCCCCTGTTTTTGTGGTGTTTCTCTTTTCTGTTGTGTTTCTTTCTCCAGAGCTGTTTTCGTTTTCTCTCTGTGGGTGTCTTGTTGTTGAGCGGTGGTTCTGTTGGTGCCTCTCTGTCTTTGGCAGTGTCTCACGGTTCATGTTTCCGGTTTGCTGCTTGTGTTTTGGCCTTCTTTGGCCCTGAATATATATATAGCCTTTTCAAAACACACAACACAAAAAAATAAAATAAAAAAATGGAGTCAAAAACGGTTTGTTTCGGACTTTCGGGAACTAGTGCAATAAACAAATAAATACAATCCGCTTGAAATTATATTACATGGATCCATCCCCGGAATTTATCTTACCCACTAATAACTTCAGAGTGGATGTATAAATTTATAGTTATAGATATTAGGAAAATAATATTAGTTGATATAGTCTCTCATGTTAAGGCCATAATTAATAGTTTTGTTTATATAAAAGAAAGTAATAATAAATTAATGGTGGAGCAACCATACATCATTATCGTGTCGTACTGAGTTTGTATATATCTAATTAATAGTAAAGATGTCTGATCAGAAAACTAATGATTATAAAAACTAATCTCGTCAAACATTTAACTTCTAATAAATTGAATTTCAGTGGTAAGGACACCCGCTACAATCCCACTCGCTATCTTTACAAAGCTTTGTGTGAAAACTTTCATTGATGACAAACTTAAAAGCAATTGAAGAGTTGCAGATTACATTCATCAATTTCTCCAAAGACTATGCATGTTCCAGATGGTGTCTCCAAGAACTTGTGAAGATCCTCGAATGCAAGAAGAGTTATGGGCAAATTGTAATACTTGTTTTCTATAATGTAGTTCCAACCGATGTCGGAATCAGAATGGAACTTTCGGTGATGCATTTACGAAACATGATCAACAATTGAGTTTGGACCAAGTGTAGAGATGGACGGATGCTCTCTATGAAGCAGCCAATATTTCTGGATTGGAATCAAGCACCATCAAGTAGGTTGTTACTTTTTCTTATGTAAAGCAGTAACATTCAATGAATAACGTTGGAATAAGAAAAGAAAATAGAAAACAACTTCGAGGTACAATTTGAATCATTTCTTTTAAACTCTTTGAAACTCTCTGATCATTTTTATTATCATCAATCGCATTGGTTTTGATTCTTTCACGATATGTGCAATATTGACCCATTAGCCATTATCATTTTCAATAGTGCAAACCCTTCTCGTTGTTTCCTTTCATTTATGTATTAGTGGCTTTAGTGGCACCGATTGCTCATGTCTAGTGTACGTTAGTTATTTTTAGTGGGTTCTTTAAAATATATAATTGCTGTTTAAATGTTTCCTTGTTATTGCTTTGTATTAGGCTATATATAACCTTGTTTCAATTAATTAAAGTATCGAATATTGAAGAAAAATTATCTCCCTGCTTAATTCTTCTTCCTCCTCTCCAAATTCTTCTGTGTATTTTCCAGGATCGAAAAAATACACGTCACTTCATCATCATCTTCTTCTAATACTTGTCAATTCAACTTAAACACAATGTTTTTCTCAGTTTCAAAGGCGAGGACACCCGCCATAATTTCACAAGCCATCTTCACCTGCTGTAATTATCGAGTTGTGTCTACGGATGACAGCGGGTCGGGTTCGGGTGGGTTTTGTAAAATCCAAACCCTCACCCGTGAAAGTTTTCCTCACCCACACCCGCCCTCGAACCCACGTAGGTAAGCGGGTTCGCGGACAGGTTTGAACCCGCGGGTTATGGCTGCACCGATACCCTCAACCGTGAACCCGAGAAACAATACGGGTTCATGGGTGGATGCTTCACCCGCGGGATACCCATAAACCCGCAACCCACAACCCCCGAACCCGCGATTTGTCATTTATAAATTTCCACATGTAATCACCTATTTGATACTTAATTGAATTAAATTTATATTTCTAATTCCCTACTTGATACATTACAAAACAATAATAACCATAAAAATAAAACGACCAAAAATAATTCAAATGCCTATGTATGATTATATACAAGTATTTTATTTAGCGGGTTCACGGGTCCAATCCGCGGGTTCTTTTTTTCAACCCGCACCCGCCCGCGAACCCACCGGGTTTTTCATTAAACGGGTTCGTGGGTTTGCGGGTCATAAATTCACCATCCACAACCGATCCTACATGGTCGGGTTCCAGCGGGTGGCCACGGAGGCGGGTCAAATTGCCATCTCCAGTTGTGTCGTACCGTGTCGTGTCATGCTTGTACATATCTAATTGATAGTAAACATATCCAATAGAAAACCAGTGATTATGAAAAATCCCAAAATTTTTTTTACCTTGTTCTCTTACAAAGATCATGTTAATGATTTTCATGTCAAAATTCCGATATATTTCCATTGTATTTTCTCTCTCAATTTCTTTGTTTTGCCATATGAAATTGTTAAATACACAGTTTAAAGCTTTGTTCAAATAAATGTTTTTGTTTTTATTTTTATACTGAAGTGCTTCTTCTTCAAAGTGCTTTTTTTTACTAACCAAACCTTAATTGCAGGCCAGCTCAACCGACAACTTGTACACTGAGAATGACAATGGGTCGGGTTTGAGAAAAATCAAACCCAAACTCATGAAAGAAAATGACATCCTAACCCACCCACGAACCCACGAAATGTAGTGGGTTCGGGTTCGGGTTTCACCGGTGGATTTTAGTATCATTCAGACCTGTAAACTCATGAGGATTTGTTCCAAAGTGACTCACTCTAATGTACGTAACTCGATCCGAGTCAAATCCATTTGCCGGCGGCCATCTACGTTAGTTTTCTTCTTTCAAGCTTAAGATAAATGAAAAAAAGTAAGAGTAAAGTCTTAAAAATGTTAAGAAGAATAATATAAAAAGAAGAAAAAGAATTTTAATTTTGAAGAGAAAAAGAAAAAAATAGTTGCAGAGAAAAAATTTTGAGAACTTAAGTTTTAATTTTGAAGAGTGTGGGGGTTGACGATCGAGAAAAAAAAATGAAGACTAAAGATAAAAAGGAAAAGAAAAAGAAAAATAATAATCGAAGATATTTTAAATCTAAAAAAACAAATAATGGGATCCAACTGTATGTGATGTAAGATAAAAACGAAATATAAAAATTATTATTATAATATTATTTATTAAATAATTATTAAATCAAACGGATTTACGAGTTCGGATTTGGTTTTTTTTTTTCACACCCGAACCTGTGATGGGTTGAGATTTCAAATCCAAACCCGTCCACGAGTTCTATTTTCACATACCAAACCCTCTCTAAATGGGTTGGGTTTGAACGAGTCTCATGAGTTTGGGTTTAATTGTCATCCCTATGTACCACTAGCGAACTCACCACCAAATTTCAGCTCCAACCGGTCTCTCTCTCAACTTTCTCTCACAATTTACATATAATGACATTGAAGTAATTATCAATAATATTGGTAATATTTTCAAAATTTTAGAGGTACCGATATCATTACACATCCTAATATTTCCAAGATATTGGCGATATTCTCAAATTTGGACCTCCAAAACCGATATCCACCCACACAAGGGTTCTAATTTAATCTCTTTATATATATATTCTTAAATTATCTTTTAAGGGATTCAAGTTGAAGAAGAAAATGACCAATGAAATAGGAGAAGAATCAAGTAAAATAGGATCATCAAGTCCACCAAAGTGTGAGCACAATTGTTATGGATGCATACCATGTGAGGCCATTCAAGTCCCAACAAACACCAAAAAACAACCCCACTTTTTGGGGTTGAGTATGCTAATTATTCATCAACCAATGCAAATATCTATTATTATTATTATTATTATTATTATTATTATTATTATTATCTCTCTATATATTTTCTATAAACTTTGTATAGTAACAAAATCTAATGAGTTTATGGGTAATAAAAAATTAAAGTTAACATCTCACGCTTACACCATGAGGTTGCGGGTTCGAGTCTCCCTCCCAATGAAAACCCCGAATTAATGTAATACTTGAAAAAAATAAAATGAATTAAGTTAATCTGTTACATCATCTCTTTATTCAAATCTTTGACTTTGGTAAATTTTTATATTAAAATTCGTCAACTAATTTACTCTTGTAACTACAAAGATTTTGTATATCAGCATTAGATGAAGTACTAGAAATCAAAAGTTTTTCTAATGCAAATAGAAGCTTATCAAGTGCAGTTTCGTGTTGAATCCCGTCCATCTTTACAAAACCAATTATCGGATACGATAAATAATTACGAACCATTTTGTAACGATACAAAGTTGGAATTACGTACGGATTCCTAAGAAAAGCATTATAGAATAATTACAAAGAAATTTTTGTTTGGGATGGGCCGGGCCGGGCCGTGACCCATCAAATTCTATGTGATTAATAAGTTGACCGGGTCGGGTCATTGAATTAGGTTTGGATCCATATAATAACTCCGCCATTGAAGGAAAAAAGTT
Source organism: Dipteronia dyeriana (assembly GCA_032871835.1). Lineage (NCBI taxonomy): Eukaryota > Viridiplantae > Streptophyta > Magnoliopsida > Sapindales > Sapindaceae > Dipteronia > Dipteronia dyeriana. The sequence goes on from CM065298.1 coordinate 4,318,736, forward strand.
TCTACGCAAAAACCCTGTTTTCACAGAGCAGGACAACACACACAAAATCTCTCTCTCTCTCTCACAACATGAAGGAAGAGAAAGGGTTTGATTCAGACGCAGAACCAGTAACGACAACGAAGAAGAAGAGCAAGAAGAGAAACAGAGACAGAGAAGAAATAGAGAAAATCAAAACAGAGCTTCATGTAGAAACAGAGACGATAGAGACGACGACAGAGAGGATCAAAGCGACAGTACAGTTCGTCCCCGACCAACCCAACAAAATCCCACCTCTGGTCGGGTATTTCCCATCCGGGTTCGACCCAAACAAGACCCAGGACCGCGAAAATGGAGGGAACCCAGATGTAGAATCGTCGGCGGCGGTGGCGGCTAGGGTTAGGGTTTACAGGAACATGAATGAGAGGAGGAACAAGACTGGGAAGTTGGAGCTGGTGGTGAGTCCGGCCGGGTCGGGTGTGGATTTTGTGGGGACTAGCTATTCGGGTGAGGCCATAGCTCCGCAGTTATGCCAGTACGCGGTTGGGGTTCTTGATAAGGAGAGCCAGACTTTGAAGATTGTGCCTATTGCTTCTAATAAGGTAAATTTGGCTGGAAAATGTTTTGTAAAGTTTGGATTTTTACTGTTTGGTTGGTGAGTAAGTAAATGTTTGTTTAGTGAGGTTGTGTTAAAAAATTTATATCAAAATTTAATTTTGTAAATTGTTTTTTGTTTATTAATTTCGAATTCGGTATGTAAAGGTTTGTAGTTACAGGTCATGGAATCATGAAATGGTCCAATATCACCATTGTTTCTAATAAGGTAAATTTGGCGGAAAAAGTTTTGTAAAGTTTGGATTTTTACTGTTTGGTTGGTGAGAAAATGTAGGAAAGTGGAGGTAATGTTTGTTTAGTGAGATTGTGTTAAAAACGTTATATTGAAATTTAGTGTAGTAAATTGTTTTTGTTTTATTAGTTTTGATTCAATTTAGTTTGAAAAGGGTTGTAGTTACAAGTCACTAAATGGTGCTGTATCACCATTGCTTCTAATAAGGTAAATTTGATGGAAAAGTTTGGATTTTTAGTGATTGGATGGTGAGAAAATGTAAGAAAGTAAATGAAAGGAAAAGAAAAGAAAGGTGGTGATTTTTTTTTCTGTGAGATTGTGTTAAACTGCTTATCAAAAATTAATTTTGTAGATTGGTTTTGCTCCTTATAACATCCATTTGTGAAATTATTCTGTAATTTCAAACTATTATGTATGAGAAACTTGATATACAAATTAATTATTCAGGTTAGTTCAGCAAGTGGAGTTGGTTTGTAATCAATATCATGGAGTATTCTGTTTACCTGTTTCTCAACTCATATATGTTTATTTTGTGAGAGCAAGCTTTACCGTCAAACATATACTGGTCTGTAGAGATTATCAATCTTTTTATTTCTATAGTTGTTCCTTCTCGTAATCATGTACTTTACATGATCAATATTAAAGTGTGTGGATATGGTTGTAGATATTTAGATTGGAACCAAGAGTTGGAGGTATGGATGTTGCTGATAAGGAAGCTTCCGTGAATGTAGAGCTTACATCGGAACAAGCAGTGAACGTGAGGGCAATGCTTGATACTCGTTATGGAACAAAGAAGTCTCTAAGACAGGTACGGTTCCTGTTGTTTTTGAGTTATTGAAGATAATCAATGGTGTTTCCTACAATCATATAACTTGAAAGAAACTTTTGATGTCCTTACACATATCATATAGTCTGGGTAACTGTAATTGTAATCATGATTAATGTTTCTCATTTGACAAGAGAATATCTATGATAGAGATGGCTTTAGAAATAGTTAATGTGTGATGGAGTTTTGTGCAGCTAAGAGTTGGGAATTTTGATAGAACACTTTGTTGTGTTTTATATGGAGTATTTGCGTACAACACTGAAATTTATATCTTATTGCAGTCCAAAAAGATGAATGCTTTGAAGAAAGAAAATGATCCTGAATCTCAGAAGGATCTTGAGGAGAAAATTCAGTCAGTCAAGATAAACATGGAGGCCCTTGAAAGTACCTCTGCAGAAGCTGTTCTTAATGTCCCGCCATACAACTCTTCTGCTACGACATCTGAGCTGGCTTATCCTCTAGATAAGATTGTTCTTAAAGGAGAGTGGGATTTCCTACAAGATATTTATCAGCAGTTGGATGCAGGGGCTGAGCTTGCACCAAATGCTTACCCGTCGTTTGTTTGCAACAGGATACATAAAGTGTATGACAGTAAGGTAAGGGCACAAGAGAGCCTTAGCATATGTTTGCAAACGCCTTGATATATAGTTCTTTGTAGCGGTCATTGAAATCTTGTATAGTAGCTAGTAGCCACATCTCTTCTGTGTCTGGCGTTCAGCAATTTTTTGATCTTCCGAGTCAAGAGATGGAGGAAATGGCTATGTTTGTTATTGCCATTTAAATGGTCTACTGACTTTGCCTAATCTGTTTCTTATTGTTTTTTACGTGTCGATTCTTGTTTTATGTATTCCCATTATGTCTCTTTTTATAGGATGAGGTGGAGAGGAAGACACTTTCATGCATTTTCTCATACATTACTCATCTGGTAAAGTTCAAAGATCAAAATTCCATGGATGGTGCTGCCTCAGCAAAGAACCATAGAATTCCCAGCATTTTACGGCAGAAGTTTTCAACCAAGTTTTCTAATCCAGAATCAAGAAGACTGTCGGATGACAAAATCCATCTTCTCATCAGTTACGTCCTGGTGCTCACTCTCCATGCAGATGGCTTCCGAACCAGCCCCACAGACATAGCTAAGGATCTGAGAATGAGTGAAGTCAAGTTGAGAGATCATTTCGAGAAGTTGGGTTGCAAGCTCAAGCGTGAGAAAAACATGCTGTTCGCCACCCTTCCTGTTCCTCTTCAATTTCCAAAGGCAAGGCAGAGGCGGCGACAATAGATGGTTGAACTCTGTTAAATTGCTTCCCATCAATGGTCTCTCTACTTTTTATATCCTATTTTATCGTTTTATATGTGAAGAAGTTTTCATGCTTTTGTTGAAGCAGTTTTGTGAAACTTCTTGTTAATTAGTTGATCTTGTAATAGATTGTTTTTTCTGTTGAAGATTAGTTTTTCAACTTCTGTAACGTGTGTCTTTTAAAGTGTTTTAAATAGACTTGTATTTGATCTTATCAAGCAGGTTATTAGGCTGCCTTCCTATGTGCTTCTGAACAAAAGTGCTTCTATATAAAAGCACTTAAAAACCTTTTTGTCTTGATAAAGTACTTGTAGAATATTTTGGAAAAATGTTAAAGTACTTGATTGACAGACATACAATAGTATTTAAATTCTCCTTTACAAAACACTCGAAGTGTCTGTGATCTTAAAAGAAGTTAAACTTATCTTCAAACATTGTAAAATAAATTAAAAAGGCTAGTGCTTTTACTGATACCAAAACTACCTAACCACAAGTTGGCACATTTGATATCATCATGACGTGTAAAATTTACAAAGTTGGAACTATTAAACTACATTAACTATTAAACTAACACTAACATTAGGAGTTTAGGACACTGGACGGTTGGGTCAAGGATCTATAAAGATCAAACTATATATATAAAAGATCTGAATATAAATCCAAATATCTATTCTCACACATAACGGGAGATACCAACTTTTGAAACACCGAATTACAAGATGTATTACAATACATTTTGACTACGAATGACCGAGTTAAGGATCGGTATACATACGGTGCAGATATCTATTCACCCGTTCAAATATCCATTCCCTACATAACAGCACATATTAACTATTGAAACATGTTGGAGCAACATCCACAAGTCTTGGACCAAGAATCAAAATCCATAAACCCAATGAACATTAATAGGAAATTGTAAAGTTCTCTTACTAACTATAAACTGCAACATCTCAAATTTGCACAAAAGAGTAATGAAAAGTTGGCATGGTGCAAAAACAAGCATAGATGCACCAAGAACACAAGTAATATATGTCATTCAGATGATGATACATCATCTATTCTACAAGTACATACTAGATTCTATTCTTGTACACACAGGAAGCCCATGAGAAAAAGGAATGGACCAAACTATGATGTATTTCATTAGATGTACTATTTTTCTAAGATATAACAGGTATATAGACTTGGAATTAGATGATGATGATGATGATATTGATCATGATCATGATCATGACCAAGATGATTACAGGTGATGATGATTGATGAACCTTTGGATAATCAAGATTTGCTCTTGAACTTCCTTTGAGCTTTCAAGTCCACCACAATCACAGAGATGTTGTCTTTGCTTCCTTTTTGAAGGGCAAGCATTGAGAGGTAATCGGCTGCAGCTTGAGACGCCGGATCTATCCCTTTACCTCTCTCGGCAAGAGGTGGGGCGCCATTCTTTTTGTGCCATAACAGAATCCGCCTTCGGGCAACTTCACAAGCTTCCTCATTTGACATTACATCCCATAAGCCATCACTGGCTAAAATGAGGCATTCGTCGTCTCTAGCTCTAGGAATAAACATTATTTCTGGTTCTGGTATAATCCATGGTTTCAAGTATCTATCACCTGTGAGATGTGAAAGCAAAGGTCACACAGAGTTCCAACAGTGAAATGTTTTAACTATTCATTTTAAAAAAGAATTAAAGAAGATTCAAGAAAGTTTCAACAGTTCTATATCAAGCTGGGTCAAAATCCAAGCCAAAAATCAACACCTACCGATGGACCTTGACATCGCGAGAACACCAAATACACGGTGTCCGTTCCACTGGATGACCTTGCCTCCAGAAGCCTCAATCCTTGCATACTCATCTTCTCTGTTTGGCTGCAAAACATAAAAAGCCAAATATAAGAGATTGGTTTCTACTCAAATTTTTAATGGAGAAAAGTATGAAAGACAATGAAACACATGCTTTACTTTATGATCTATCGATAACGTCATAGGCTCTTTGCCACGACATAGGACTGCTCTCGAATCACCACAATTTGCAACTATGATATGAGACGAACAGACTAATGCCACCACAGCTGTTGAGCCAACAGTTTCCGGGGCCACAGACTCAAAAGTTGCTTCAGATGCATCTCTGTCATCTGAACCGACACTTCTGCCAGCGTTTCCACCAATCTCGTCGTCAACCTTAAGAAAGCAACTTGTGAAGGTCTTTTCCCATTGCTCTTGCCGACTTTCCTTTGTACTTCCATCAGCTAAATCATTCTTAATGATTTCAATCTCCTCAGCAAGGGCGAAATGGATCCGCTCACTACAATAATTAGCAACCTGCACAAGAACTCTCCAAAGAGTGCTAAGAAATTCAAGACTCTGAAATCATTCACTACAAAAATATCATAAATTCAAGGTGACCAGAATATTCACCAACTACGTATAGCTAAAGTCATGAAGTAATTTGTTTATGAATGCAGATTTAAAACGAAGCACATGTTGTGACCATGGCTGGTTTACGATAGATGAATTGATTGTAAATTTAGAATTCGCCACAATACAAGCTTTTGTGAATCTATGGAATATATTATACAAAAACATATAAATCCTGGTCCGAGCACAATTGATGGTTTAACTAAATTCAAGTTTTAAAACATAAATTTTGGAAAAAGGAACAGAAATCAAACGTGAGTCAAATTGCTCTTAAAGAAGTTCACATGATGCACAAACAGTTCATATACAAAATCAGAGGTGTCTAGTCGGGAAATAGAAAAAGAAGATGAAAGTAAAGCAAAAGAGACAAGTTAATATCACGAATTTATACCTGAGAGCCACCATGTCCATCATAAACCCCGAAAAAGTGACTGTTTAGGCCCGACAAACTCTGGTTCATTCCATCAATAACACGGTCACCGATAAGCATTTTGATAGGAATTTTCATAAAGCGAGGTACAGCAGCAACAGCATCCTCCATTTCTGGTCTTCTTCCACAAATAGACACAGAACCCCAAAGGGGTATACAGTCCACCTCAAAAACACTCCGGTTAATCTCTCTACTAATAGTTCTATCAATTGGCAATTGAATAACCACTGCAGAGGCCTTTAAATTAGATACATCAGAAATTTTTGCATCCGGGATCGCTGAAGCAATAAGGACTTCGGCTGTAGGTACTTGATCAACGCTCGACTCCCCCAAAATAATCGCCTTTGCAAGAATTCGACCATTGTCAATTTTCACAGAATTTGGCAAGCTCATGTCAGACTTTGGATCCAAAACCACCAACCCCTCATTGATAACACCATTTGGGTCCTCCACAACCGAAAGAATTTCATCCTCCTCACTTTCCTGAATAAGAGCACCATCGGAAATCGTATTCCTTCCATTCTCAGGCAATATTTTTGACACACCGGCTCCTTCCTTGCCACTTCCTTCTGCTGCCGACAGAACAATCGATCCAACTTCCGTATCCTCAGATACCAACTTATTAGGATCTGACAACAAGCTTGCTGCATCTGTTACAAGCTTGAGCCGTGTGATTTCCACGTGGTTTCCATGTCCCGAGTTATCACTCACAGAATTATTAAAACTAAGTGTTAAAGCAACTGCAGGAGACATTGATATCTCTTCCATCAATTCACTCACCGTAAACTATCAACAATTACACACTAAAACTCTTCAATTTCAAATAATCTACCAATTTTCATCTTCTTCATCTCCTTCCAGTAATGAACTTGAGACATAGCTAGCAGTTTTCAAGAGCTCTCCCATTTGTTACAAATCCCAACGATCCATCAATCTTTTGACAACTCTACATGCACTAATCACAAATTACACTACCAAGATCAAATTACAGATGAAAATGAGCAAACTTATGAGCTAGATGCAAAAGGGTCCTCAGATCTGAGGTCAAATATTGGATCTATCTTCAATTATCTTAAAGTAAAATAAAAAACACTTCACTAGTAGCTTGAGTTACTAAAAACTCCACAGCTAATCAAATTCTTCTAACTTTAACTTTGAAGGAACCAACCAAGACTACCTAAATCTTATCCCAACACCAACCTTTAAATACACATCAAAATCCAGCCTTTTTTTTTATTTATCTTTAAAATCCAATAAGAGAAAAGCAAAAGAAGTAATGAGAAGAACCTAGGAAAAAGAAAAACCACACCTACAATCAATCACAAGAAAAAACCCTAAAAAGGTGAACCTTTTTTATTTTCACATATTTATAACTTAAGTTTTCCTGGATCTAAGGCAATCCATCTGAGCCTCTCTTGATAAATGAGTCTTTTTCACCTTTATTCAATAAACACACAATCAACAAGAACAATTATCCATACACATAAAAATCCAATCTTCAACCATCTGGGTATGCTAAAAATCTGATCTTTAACCCAAAAAATAAAATAAAATAAAATAACAAACAATCACACACACACACACAAAAGTCAAAGAAACAAGTTCAGGGTTACTTACCAGTTGAAACTGAAGAAAAGAAGCTTCAAGCCCTTGAAAAAATATGGTCTAGTGAAGCCTCTCTCTTGCTATAATTATATATATATATATATATATTTTTTTTTTACAAGCTCTTCGTTTTCTTGGATTAGAGAGCTTGCAATTAATTGCAAAAGAGCTGAGATGAGGTGACACGTATACGTGTAATTATCTTACATCATTCATTGAAACACAGAAAAAATAAAAAATTGAAAACAAAAAAGAAAAGATAAGAAAAAAAATAAAAAAAAGAAGCTTAGGTTAGAACTATAATGTGGTTACACGAAGACAACTACTCATGCATTTTTCATGAGAGAAAGCTTTGAGTGTAGACACGTGTCTTCTTGTCTGAAAAGTCACTCCAGTCCAGACCAATAATGGCTTCTTTTTTTTGGTACCCACATCATATTGTACTAAAATAGTTAAAGTTGTGTCACATTCACACTCGTTGAAAGGAAAACAAAAGAGTTTTTATGTACTCTGGGTTCTTTATTTTAATTGTGAGTTTGTGGAGATTTCTAGTTTTGGTAGCTGATTTTTTTTTTCCCATTTATATGCCTTTGATCCTTTCAAGTTGTTTTTACCATTTTTTGACTTGTATATGGTACCGTTAATAAATCGTTATCAACTTTAGATATATATACATATATATTAAAGTTTTGATATTGTTATTTATATGATTATTCACTAATTTATATAATTAACATTGTATCGTTTGATAAGATGAGGTTGATTCATCGATAAAAATCTCTCATACATACAATCCAAGAATGTGGGTATGAATTTTCTACGTTTAAAATGAAACATGAATTTATGGAACAATTTAATACTTTAAAGAAACAGTTATAACGGTTCAGATGAATGTTAAATTAAAAAAAAAAATACTTTTTTTTTGTTATATGTACTTTTTTTTGTTATTATTGTTATATGGGGTGAAATTTACATATTAAAAAGATAAAGGGATTTTATTATATGATTTTAATAGAAATGTTTCAATCAAGCAATGAAATGAACATTTAGCTAGATGTCAATTTTAGTTGAAGATTCCTTCCATTTTAATCAGAAATGTGTCCAAAAGCAATAATCATGTAATGAAGACAGTTGTGTAGCCCAATCAAAGGCCCAAAAAACAAGACTAAACTATATAATAAAGCCCAAAATCCCATGAAGTCTAAGAAAATGAACTTCTTTCCTTTTTGATTAAAACTAATTTTGTAAGAATATTTTCTTTTTCGAGTATTATGGAAGTAAATATCTGAACTATAGTGTATTAGTGTCGCCAGTCCCGGTAAAATCATGATCCTTTCGGTGTCTAATTTAATAATAAATAAAAAATTATAAATGACATTTGTTTATCTGTCTTTAGCTATTTATGTTTCATATCTAAAAAAAAACGGTAATATCCAAATTTTTTGTACTTCCCTTAACATGGAGTTACGGGTTCAAGTCTCACGTTACTTATATATATATATATATATATATATATAAAAATGTGTGTGAACAATCAACAGTTTCCTAAGTAAATATTTCAACAATCAAGCTTATGGTTACTACACATCAACACTTTAATAATTTTATTATAATATAATACAAAACCTAATTAATTTTTTTTATCGACACATGTCAACGACACAACCGCAACTCACCATAAAAGGAAAAAAAAATGAACTAAAATACAAAAATAGCTAACTATTAAACGATGTCTTCCAAACAGAAAACAAACTTAAAAGAGTTAAATTTGCTTAATATTAACAATTCAAAAACTAAATGAATAAATAAGTGGAAATAATTTTTGAAGTTAGGTATGTGTTTGTTGTCATTCTCCACATCATACCAACAATGTTTCTATATTTAGTGAAAAATTATACCAAGATTTCTTTTTGAAGCATGTGAACCTTTAGATTTTTTTGGTGTTTCTAATGACACTGATTCTCTCTATTTTTTTTTTCCATTTTTATTAATAAAATTTTCTCGTATCGTCAGAGTTTGTCGGAACAAAAAAAAAGTTTGAAGTTTCTGAATTTCGAACTTTTTTTTGTTCTTGACTATAGCTTTTGGCATACACATTATTGGAGGTTTTTGTTTTTGTTTTTTTTTTATAATTTTTTGTTTTTCTCAACATGACCTTGATGAAATCAACTTCAAGAACAAGTGAAAATTGTGTGATTACAGCCATTGCCATTGATAAAGACAAGAACAGCCATTATGCAGTCAGATGGGCTGTTGATAATCTTATAAGCAACAACAGCCATCAATGTATTCTCCTCCATGTTCGTAGCCAAAGCATGCATCCGGGTACGTAATTTCTTTTCGTTATCGTATAATTCTCCTCATCATTCTATCTGTCATTATGTATATTCTGTTTATCTTATCTCATATATTCGGGTTCCCTAAACCGGAAGCTTTAAATATTTGTTTGGTGGGTTTGAACTGTTATAACATAACGTTTGAATAACTTGTAGGACAAGAAATGAATGGTTTTGTCTTGGACATTCTTCATTAAATTTCATTTTTCAACTTTATGATTGATTTGTGTTTGATTGGATTTGTATCATCATGTGTATATGCAGAGGATTTTGATGTTACTTCTAAAGAAGGTCGCCCCCCAACCAAGGATGAGTTGCAGCAATTTTTCCTTCCCTACCGGGGATTCTGTGCTCGAAAAGGGGCAAGTGCTTTTGCAAAAATTGCTTTCGAGTTAAAAGGGTTTTTTCGTGATTAAAAAAAATATAATAGTTTTTCCGATCTGAAAAACACATTTTCTAAAAGTACCTATCAAGTGTTGTTCTAAACATTTCTTCAAATTCATTTTATCTTAAAAGCAATTTTATTTATTTTAACTCTCTGTACTATCACAATATCCACGAAATCTTTAGATGGTCGACCCTATAAACTTGGTATTCATGCACAATTAATTATATATGGCATTGCCATTTTAAACAAATGGACTTGTTTGTCCATTCTCATGGGTAATTATTTTGTCTTTTCAGATTAAGGCAAAGGAGGTGGTTCTCCATGACATTGATATTCCAAGTGCACTAGTTTGTTATGTTGTTAGCAACTCCATTAGCAATATTGTTGTTGGTGCTTCCAACCGGAACGCTTTTATGAGGTCTTTCTCTATTTCCTTTTTCGTATCTTTTCATGCTAATATGCATGTGCGTCCATACATATACATGTGAAGTGGCATACTTATGTATTTATATGAGATAATCAATTATGAAACGTGTAGGTAAACCCGTTCTCATGTAAACGTGTAGGTAAACACGATATTGAAATGAATTCAAAAGAAAAAAACTAAACCTAAGATAGTACCTAGAAAGCACGTCTCAAATTCAAATCTCAATACTTTATCGACCTAAACCCTTTTCTAATGTATATGTTGAGGTAAACGCACCTTTGCAACGGAATCAAAAGAAAAAAAAAACACCTTAGATAGTTACTAGAAAGCTTATATCTCAAATTCTCATTACTTTCTCAACGTAAACCCTGGTAAACGTTTCTTGAAACGAAATCAAAAGAAAAAATTACACCTGAGATGGCTATTAGAGACTTCGAGAGCATGTATCTTGAATTCTCAATACTTTTATCGAAGTTTTCGAATCTAATCTATATACCCTTCTTCTACACAGGAAATTCAGAAATGCAGATGTACCAACTACCTTGATGAAAGCTACACCAGAATACTGTTCAGTGTATGTTATATCATCCAAAGGAAAAGTTCAAAGTAGCAAAGCAGCAAGCCAACCTCCCACACCTATGAGTGGTGGCAATTCATCAACAGCATTAGCAGCCACATTCCAGCAAAAATCTCAAAAGGGACTCTTTGCTGAATTTTCTCATGAAAGTGCCAACTCTGTTGATATGACCAGGCAAGTGAAATTTAAAACTTCCGATCCTCTTTATGTTCTTATTAGAGTTCAGTTTCGAAACAGGAATGCACTTTACGAGTCAATGTGTATCGATCCCAACTCCATTTTTTCACCTGAAATGTTCATCAATAATCAGTACTCAGGAGGAGTTTTCATTTGTTAACAACACTTCTTTGTTTGAATTATGCAGAAGTGTGCTCAGCTATGACAGTTGGAAGAGTGAAGTCACTGACAGAAACTCCAACGTGAGCGACCACTCGCAGATAGCCCCGTATGGAAATTTCAAGCAATACTTCGGAAAGGTCTCACCAATACAATCAATGGACAGCAGCTATGCATCAGATTCATTCAATTTGAAACCACCCTCAGATCGAAGTGAGTATTCATCCCCACCTAGTCACAGATGGATTGACGCGTCTGAAAATATGCATTTGTCTTCTGCATCTAAGAGCTCCTCCAGTTCTTCCTCCTCACAAAACCATGTAAGTACTAACATATGAAAAAATTCATAAGGAAATGAATGCAACAAAATTTACTTGTATGAGCAAAATACTTGACATGAGTGACCTGACAGGGAGGCATGGACACCGAGATCCTGAGGCTAAGGATGGAATTGAAGAACTCCATGCAAATGTACAACTCAGCTTGCAAAGAAATTGATGCAGGAAAGGGGAAGGTATGTTAATGGAGGCTCCATATGTAATGGTTTAAGCTTTTGGGTTATTCGGTATTTGAATATCTATTTTCTATTTCGGTTTGGTCCATATGACAACCTAGTTGTCTTGTTTGTGTTGCTAGTCAATAAACAATCAACAATGGAGGAAAGAAGAAGCAAGAAAGTTAGAGGAAGCCAGGTATGCAGAAGAGTCTGCATTGGCTTTGTTAGAATTGGAGAGAGAGAAGGATAAGACTGCCAAAGAAGCAGAGAAGGTGGCACAGCTTCTGGCTGATTTGGAGGCCCAGAAGAGAATGATTGCAGAAAAGAAAGCCAAGCATGAGGAAGAAGAGAAGCAGAGACAAATGGAAGCATTGTCTGAGATTAACGTTAAGTACAGAAGATACTCCATTCAAGAGATTGAACATGCAACAGGCCACTTCTCAGAATCTGTGAAGATCGGTGAAGGAGGATATGGACCTGTTTATAGAGGCATGCTTGATCACACATCTGTGGCCATAAAGATCTTGAGACCGGACTTATCACAGGGACTCAAACAATTCAAACAAGAGGCAAAACATTTCACATTCGCGATATTGAGAAAACACTCCAAAACATAATCTATTAACTTGTTACAAATATCTGAGAACACATCTAACCTCTTTACTTGAATTGTATTCATGCAGATTGATGTTCTAGGCAGCATGAGACATCCGAACATGGTTCTTCTCCTCGGAGCCTGCCCTGAGTATGGTTGCCTTGTCTATGAGTACATGGAAAACGGAAGCTTAGAAGACCGGCTCTTCAGGAAAGATGACACCCCCACAATTCCATGGAGAACCCGTTTCAAAATCGCTGCTGAAATCGCCACTGCTCTTCTTTTCCTTCACCAAAACAAGCCAGAACCCCTGGTTCATCGCGATCTCAAGCCAGCAAACATTCTTATAGACCATAATTATGTGAGCAAGATCGGTGATGTGGGTTTAGCCAGGCTAGTTCCATCATCAGCGGCTAATACTGTCACCCAATATCACATGACAGCTGCAGCTGGCACATTTTGTTATATAGATCCTGAGTATCAACAAACAGGATTGCTGGGTACGAAATCAGACTTATATTCATTTGGTGTGATGCTGCTGCAAATCATCACAGCAAGGTCTGCAATGGGGCTGAGCCACCAGGTCGAAAAGGCCATTGAAAAAGGAAGGTTTTCGGAGATTCTTGATCCTACAGTGACAGATTGGCCTATTGAAGATACTCTATCACTAGCTAAAATAGCTTTACAATGTTGTGAGCTGAGGAAAAGGGACAGACCTGATCTTGATTCGGTTATGTTGCCAGAGCTGATCAGATTGAGAAATCTTGGATTGGAAAATGAAGCTAACAGAACTGTTGATCCACAACGCCCTTACAATTCAGTTCCAGAAATGAAAATGGATACAACTCAGGTTAGCTTCTACTTTCTCCTTGGAAGGAACTACTTGAAAAACCTCGTTTTTTCGTTTGCATGTCTACTTCTACATGCATTATTTTTCTGTTCAAACTATGCTCTGTGTAAAATGGGAAGTGCAGGGCTGCAACCAAATTGAACCGAATCATGTCGATGCCTGTCTGACCTAATTTACACCTCTAGATCAGCTAATCACTCATAGTAACTTGTCTATCTCAAGTAATGCTTATTAGTGAAGAAAGATGAACCAACTTGGTAAAATGCTTTAGACATCTTTACAAAACATATGCTAATTAGACATTATAAAATTCCTCAAAAGACTTCCCTTATTTACGTTTTCCGGTTATATATGATTATGATTAATCAGGTAGGAAACAATCCTAATCTCGAAATGGAAATTCAACGTAGATCAATGTGAGAAGAAGATGGCAGCGGTTGAAGTCCATGGTCACTTCAACGATCAAAATTTCGGGATGCCAGAGCCGGAATAAAACCAGAAAAATCAGACCACTTCCACCTGCTGGAAAACATCAAGTTGGGAATAAACCAGACAAGTTGCAGATTGAAGGTTGCTGGTCTTTTGTAGGTTGTTCACCATATACTGCTCCGAATATAATGAAACGATTCAATTCATTTTCGTAGACACGTCAGGATTCTTTCAGGGTAATGCAATCTCCATGTTTGGTAATCTGAGCTCATTTTGCTGATATGGTTTGCTTGGAAAGATATTCTGAGAAAGAATTCTGGAGTTTTATTGTAATTGGGTTGTAGATATAGATAACTTCCTGGAAGAGCTATTGTTCTGTTAAAAAATATATACATTTTAATCAAATCCGAGCCTGCAAAAAGTTTGGTCTTCTTTGATTTTTATGTATATAGAGATTCAAGGTTTATGTAATTAAAAATTTCAATAACAAAATAGTAATTAATATGATCAATCAATAAAGCAAAATCTAGATATCCATTCATTGGTTAAATCAAAGAATTGTTATCAGATAAATGAACAAACTCAGTCAGAATCCCTCTGGTCCTCTTTATTGATATGATCCATATTTATACAATAATTTAAGAGATAATCTGGTACCTAATACCTATAAAAATAAATGATTAGATAAACAAGAAAACACCGTTGTCCTCAAGAATGCATTAGCATTATATTGCATTGCCATTTATACAAAAATGTACCTGATTATCATTTCCGGTGGATGATTTTTCATATGGTGGCAAATGAGGTGGTTCTCCAAGGCATTGATGTTCCAAATGCAGTAATTTCGTTACACTGTTAGCAACTCCGTTTGTCCAAATGAAGTAATAAGCATAGCTTCCGTGAATGGCTGAGTTCTGGGCTCAGATATATGAATCAGCAACCATCATCTAGCTTCTGGGAATAGAGCAGAATCAGGGGCGATGCATTCTTTCTTGAATATGCCTCGTACCCAGCGCCTGACAATAGAGATCACGGTCAAAATAGCAGCAAAAGAGAAGACAATAGGAGAAGTTATAATAGAAGAGAAGCAATTTCTATTTTCCAGAGCACAAGTCATATATTGTTCATACATATTTGATGGGGTTTTGGTGCATAAAATTAAGCAATTCTTTTCATTTGTGCTATTCTGAATATTTTTTTCCGAAACTCAGGGAGCAGTGCTACCAGTTGCTCTCCAAAAGGGCCAAAATTGACTCTCATGATTAATCATTCAGAGTTTTAGACAACATGGACTGACATTTACAAGAAGAATGCAACTTATAAAGAAATATAGAAGGAGAAGTAACTAATTAACACACACCGGTCCATAGTAATATTCCGAGAACGATTCTCAATTTGTCTGCTGTAGACACTGATATCTACAGTATTGAAGCCAGCTTCAAGAAACAAGCGCGATAGGAAATCTTCAGAGAAGTAAAATGAGCACTGGAATAAAGATCAATTAGTTATCAGAAACTATAAAATGAATGATTTTTTGAACCGGACTAGTATTGCACAGTAAAGAACATACTTACAGTACCATCACCACGGACATAGAAGCCATCACCAATCATCTGATTCCTATTATGAAGCTTTACCTAATAAGATGACCACCATTCAACAATAAGCCACACTGTCATTTGTTTCTTGCTAGTAAAAATTAATTCATCGGGAAAAAAGAATATAGCCCCAAAGGAAAACATTAAATATTGTACAAGAGTAAAGTAACTCACTTGAGCAAAATCTCCAATGGCATAATCTCGTAAGAGAACATAACCATTTGGCTTCAAGTATATGAAACAATGACATGTTACTTTGACGTAGTAGATATATCGAAACTGTCTCAATCCAGTAACATGATATGCTTACCTTTAATACTGAGTTAATATTCTGCAAAATTAAGGGCATATTTTTGGGAGAAACTGCAGACAACATAAAAATCTGCTGAACATGTTAGGTGTTCGTCTACATACAGGTCTTATTTGAAAACAAAGTAAAAAGTGCCCAGTCTTACCAGGGTAACAACGTCAACTGAAGAAGGGATAATTTTTTCAGATAGACTGTCATCTACAACATCGCAGACAAATGCATTTATCCGGTCTTCTTTGAATCCCACATGTGACTGCATTTAGGCCAAAATTATGCACACACTCCTAGCAATCCAAATTAACAACAGCATTGCTCTTCACAAAGCGAAATGACCCGCATATGCACCCACAGACACCTTATAATATGCACTTTTATTAACATTTATGATCATATTCAGTGAACCTTAACGAAGGGAGAATGAGCTAAATTAATAGGGTAAAACCTGGAAATTAGCAATAACTAAAAAAGGGAGGCAATAATTTGAATATATTTCTAGACAAACTCCCTGGTGGATTGCAGAGAATCAAGCATTTTGGATAATAAATAGATCGTGTAGTCAAATGATGTTAACAGGTTTTAACCAAATGCAGAGGAAATTAAAGAACAGAAACATAACGAGTCTTTAGTATGCATTATAAAAAAGAGAGTACACCTTAACAAGTTCAATCGCATGAGGCGAGATATCGCAAGCATGAATGTAAAGCTTGTGGTATGTAGCAACAAGAGGAAAGATAGTATTGCCAGCTCCACAACCAACCTGCCGGCGAATAACATGCACAAAAAATTTACGCAATGCCTTATCTCCAAACGTTTTTACAGCTATTAGACATAAGTAACAAGTCATAAACCATTTTCTTTTTCAAAAAAGAGAATAAGATTTACTGATACTAAAAATCAAATACAAAAGTAAGGTAACTAAACCACTGACTGAACCGAAGTAGGACACAGTCCGATTTCAGTTTTCTATTATCCGAAACTATGGAAATGATAGAAACACACAAAGAATCGATTTTTAAACAACCCCATCTAAAAGATTCTTTGCATTCCAAACTTTGAGAAACAATGAATCATATCCCAGCTCTCGAAACCAAAGGCGAGACAAAATCTATCTTCACACAATAATTTTACAACAAATTTCCAGTAAACATCACAGAAACTCATGAAATTCATGTACATTTTTTTCCCTCTTTCGTGCAATAAGAAACTGAAAATTAGTACTACTTAAACACATCTATGTATAAAACAAAGTACCTCGAAAAGGACCTTCCCGTTAGGCGAAAAAGAGTCGTCGGAGAAGAAGTTTCCCCAATCTTTCTCCAAGTAATGTCTGTCCTTGAAGAACTACAACATTCAACCAAAAAAAATAATAAAAAAATCTAGACAAGCACATTCGAGAACCATTCATCAAAATTTCAATCAAAAGACTTTCAATTACAGAAATCGAACTGTCGTTTTGACTAAATTCCAAAGAAAAAAAAAAACAAATTAAATTAGAGAAAAATGAGATACAAAAGCTGCGTTTGGGTTACAGTGTACGGAGAGAGAGAGAGAGACCTTGTTGTTGTGGCGCTTGTAGAAGTCGTTCCAGTACTTGGTGGCTTTTCGCTGGTAGTGTACTTCCAAGGACTGACATTTGCGTTGCTGAGCACCGACAACCACCGTCGGATGAGAGTGGCGGTGGCGGATACCGACGGCGGCGATTGAGTTGTTGATGAACGATGGGAGTCGAGCGTGAGTGGGCCAGATGAGAGCTCCGGCTCCGGCTCCTCTCATCTGTTTCAAATTCAATACAAAGTCCAGGTTTCGGTTAAATCGGTTATAAACCGATTTGGGTTCATTTAGAAAACATAATACGTTTGTCTTTGTAATGGGCCTTAATTGTTTGATATGGCCCAACAAGTAGAGGTCCGATAATGGGCCTTAGGCAGCCCAAATCCTGTAAGCTAGGATTGGACCAAATAAAGCGGTGTCGATTAAAACCACCGATAAAAAGTAAAAAAGTAATTAAAAAATAAGAGTAAATTGCAGCCGAGTTCTCTCAAGTTTGCTTCGTGACAATCGAAAACAACTCATCATTAATCGTCAACTTTATATGGTTGTTTTCGATTGTCAAAACCAAGAAGATTGGTTGCAATTTACTCTTAAAAAAAAACACTATTAACCTTTTTACTTCTTTTTTGATTACTAAATGTTGAGAGCTAACCATTTTAGTTAAACTCTTTCTCGTATTATTTTAATATTAGATTTAAAACAATTATCTTAAAATAAAAAAACCTACTATTATCTCAATCTTTTTTTTTCCAACCTGTAAGAGATATAAACTTACATTTTTGTGTTATTAATGCATTTATAAAACAATATTCATTATATTTTACGTGTATGAAAATAGTATAATTGTAAAATAATACTAGTTTTACATATATATAAACTAATGAATGTTTGACATTGAAAAAATATAAGAAAACTTGAAATATAATATTTTATTTATATTTTAAATTTTAAAAAATTGATATTAAAATAATAATGTTTAACCAAACTATAGAGAATGTTTGGATTGGCTTAGTCAAAACTACTAATTAAAATAGCTTTAAGAGCTATTTTAACTAATATTTACTTTCAGGAATCTCTCGAATATGGCTACCGAACCCGAGCTTCAAACAACAAAAGCGACATTTATTTTTTGGTTGTTTTTTTGAACAACATTACTCACCTTAAAATTATGGTCATATTCGGAAAAAACAAAACATTACTCACCTTTAAAAATAAATAATAAAAAAATAGTTTTTATTTTAAATACAACTACTATCGGGATCTGACGAAATTAATTAGACTCAATAAGCACGACCTAGAATACTACTCCTACTATCGGAGAGAGGTTACATATAGATCAGTGACGAACCTCGAAATCTTTACGAGATGGGCCACTTGTAAAAAATATATTAAAAATTTAAGATCCTAATAAAATGAATTATATATAATGATAGTATAATGAAGTTTAGATAAAATAAAACAATAAAATACTTATTCAAGATGAACTAAAAAAATCTTACATTGAAAAAGAAATAAAAACAACAAACACAATATTAAAAATAAATAATAACAAGAAAAACAAAAAAAAAAAACAATGGAAATTTATAATCTTTATTCTTAAAAATATAAATTACAATATAATTTTATAATAAAATTTTTTGTTTTATATTTATATAAAAATAATTGATTAATAAATATAACTAGATATTTGTCTTGATTTTTATATATTATCTTTTCTGTTTTCTCACTCTTTCTGGGTCTATTGATTTTTTTTTTTTAAGTTAATATTGTTGATGATATAATGTGTCAATTTTTATATGGTCGGATACACCTAGTGCACTGCAGATTGTCTCACTGACATAAGAGATTTGACATTGACTATTTAGTTATTTCTATAGAGCCAAATCGGTAATTCTTAAATTTTTACTATTAAGTTATTTCAAATTTGTTAAATAAGTTATTCCATCACATCTACTATACCTAACAGTTATACCTTCTATCAGTAGCCAATTAAAACAAAAACAGTGAAAATGAATTAATCATGGTCTTTTATTAATAAATATATCTTGTTAATTGTACTTTAATAGCCATAAGGGTTCAACATTTGCACGCCAAGTGTTTGACAAAAAGAAGTAATTGTAGTCCTCTCTATGTTGACTTGGTAATATAACCTTGCATTATTACATTGGCAATCTTTCACGTAGACATACTACTCTCTTAATTAATTTTATACAAGTGGTTGTTGGGTTGGGCACTTGGGCTGCTTGCGTGCTTATTATAATATAATATAAGTATAACAAGAATGCAAAAAAAAAAAAAATACAAGAAAGATGAAGACATTGATCATAACTCAGCATGACCCCACATTTAATTGACAACATCTTCACAGTTCATGATAGTGAGGCCAGAAAAGGGTGGGGGCATAAGGAGTGGTGGAGTCAGGTTCTTGGAGAGGTCTTCCGAGGAATATTTAGCAGAGCAAGTGGACCACATATGAATCATTGTCTCGTTTTCATTCTTGTACATAAACCAATGGAGTACACTGGCTCTGTTGAATTCATTCTCGGTCTACAACCTCTTCCATGACACTCATCTTTTTGTTAGGCGACAATTATTATAGTTTTTGAATCAAATTGCAGACTTTTGTCACAATTTTAGTAACATGATCACTAATTGGGATTGTAGGCAAGGTGGTGATTCCACACTCCACAGAGAGGCTTCATCATCATCAACAACAAACAAAATCTCAACCATCAACAATAAAATCTCCAGGAAATCACCCACCAAAAAAAAACTCATTCTGGGAGATATCCTCCCATCAAATCAACAAAAAAAATCACAAACAAAAACCCGTAACTTCATCGATGGAGGTCTCCGCCCACAAACCCATCACCATCACTGCCTCCTCCGATCCAGTCCTCCATGGCGAGCTTCGCTCCATCACCAACTACTCCACCTGTCGCTGAGGTTCTTTCCTCCACAGCGAGCTTCGATCTCCTCCTCAGGTTTAGAGGAGATTGGGTTCCACCTCTTCCAAAGCGGAGCTGTCTCGATCTCTCGACCTCCATAGGCTCCATCTCCTCCAAAGATCCTTTTTTTTGTCTCCCTCTTCCTTATTCAATCTCTTTCACTTTAGCACAAATTTTTTATTGATAAAGATGTTTCAACGGATATTGCACGAGATAGAGATTAATTTTTATGTAAATATCTCCGTATTTTCTGAACTTTAGGTTTTTTTGTTTTCTCGTTTACAGTTGATTTCGAGATTTTTTTTTTTTATATTTAAAAGCGTTTCCGGTGGTAATTATTAAAAACAATATTAGAAGAATACAAATATACAAAATACGTCTAGTAGAATTAATTTTCTAAACTATTTTTAACTAAACGTAACTGTATAATCAAACTTACTGATTTCTTAAAATTCAACGCAGAAACATATCTATTCAATAATGATGTATTTTAAAAAAAAAATCTCTGAAAAACATATACAATTCAATGTCTGATTCTAGAATGAGGAGATTACTGAGCTAATATATATATTTCCCCGACAATTTTATTGTCATCTTTTATATTGCACTAATTAATTGCAGAGAATCACGGGTTCATTTAGACGATTAAGAGAATATGTAATCAAGCTATGTTAAGAAGGAATCACTAACAAATGGATAGGAAATTAAAACATACAAATGATTGGTCTTCTTAGATTTTTAAGTATATAGAAATTCAACGTTAGCACTTAGCATTTTGTGGAAGGTTTATGTAATTGAAAATTTCAAGAACAAATTAGTAATTAATATGATCAATCAACAAAACAAAATCTACCTTTCAAACAAAAAATAATAATAAATCTTACCAGGTTAACAACGTCATCTGAAGCACGATTAATTTTTTCAGATAGACTATCATCTACAACATCACAGACTGGTCTTCTTTGAATCCCACATGTGACTGCATTTAGGTCAAAATTATACACATTCCTAGCAATCCAAATTAACTACAGTAGTATTAAGCTCTAATAATAGTAAATGAATTAGTTGTTCTTATATGAAACTATTAATGGTGATAGGACGTTTGTTCAAATTTAGTGTAGTCATAACAATTGTACCCTAAATTTTTGTAGTTTTTCACTATCTCTTGGTTTCTAGCACCTCAAACAACACTGGAATTGAAGTATTGAACACAGTATATGCAACTTTATGTATTTCCCATGTAAACTACTCGGCAATGAACTATGCCCCTTTGGTTTGTCACTAAGACAGGGTGGGAGTGGGTAACTGGGTGCATGTGTGTCTCTTATTGATCGTATTTGATATTTGTTGGGTTCTGATAAATGTTTCTGTAAGAGATGAAGTCATTCTACACATGGTGAATTAAATGAAGTTTGAAAAATAAAGATTTGATGGATGAAAATTCAATTTCCCAACCATTCATATTAATTGTGAAGAGACTTTGGTTGCAAAGTATTAATGAGGTGGATAAGTTCTTTGACTATAAATACCATCCCAAATTTACTCCACAAATCATCTCAAGAGCAAAGAGCACTTCTCTTCTCTTCTCCCGTGTTCTTTCCTCTTGTTAGAGAGAAATGTTGTAGTTCTCTCCCAAAATATTAGAGAGAGGTTGTAATTGTTTTTGATCCACTAAAATCCTTCTAGTTTTTGTCGTGGATGTTTCCCTCACACCGAGTCTGTTTTACCACGTAAATCTTGTGTCCATTATTTTTTTCTCATATTTTTTTCTCAATTCGAATTTACAATGGGAATCGAAACATGCCAGTTTCATTCATGAAGGAACTATTGTTTGGAAGCCAAAATTTGTTGAACTTGGGGAGATTTCTGGAATTTATGAGTTATTTTTTCTGATTGGTAGAAGTTTATGTATTTTCTTTTTCTTCAATCTTCATTGTTACAAATGTTTAATTTCCGATCATTAATTCCATTTACATCTACAATTATCTGAAATGCATGCTCTTATTGAATCTGGAAACTTTGATTTCAATACTCATCATTATTTTGTCTCTCTTCTCTTAATCCAATGGCTATAACATTTGTATCTATGAGTCTATAAATAGTTCATAGAAAGGACTACAGTTTTAGGGCTGAGTAGTGGGTCATTGGATTGGTCAGAGGAACTTGAAGCGCTAGCATCAGCACTAGACGAGGCAATAGGGTTCTTATGAGCTACCCCAGGTGATGATTTTGGTGTTGGGAGATCTTCTGCACACAAACCCTCTATAGTTTTCATTGCATGAATCTCTGGGTCCGGGGGGGGGGGGGGGGGGGGGGGGGGGGGGGGGGGAGCTTTAGCCTCATTAGCTCAATTTTTAACATCCTCTCCGCCCGAGGAGGACTCAATATACTCCACCACCCGTGGAACCTTCCGAGCAGGCCGAGAAGGTGAGTAGGGAGCTTTCCTTTTTCTAGAACGCCTTTCCCAATGTCTAAGTCATCTGTAGAATTTTTAACCTCGACCTCGACCTCCTCAATGATCAAAGGATTTTCAGGGGAAGCGAATGGAGCAGGACTAGAAGGCTCCATAACCTTCTTTTTCCCTCTGTCAACAGAAGGATCCCTCTGCTCATTTGCCTCCCTACCAGCAGCAGGGCTACTCGGCTCGCCTCCACCACCTCGAGGAACCTCTTCAGATATATATTCAGGCACTTCACCAATTACTCCTTCCTCAATGGCCTCCCCTTCGGAAGCACTTTCATCCTCAGCATCATAATCTTAAGGAGGAGCTATTACGGTAGATTGCAGGAGAGAGGCATCCCTGTGGCTTGCCACCTCAACAACTTTCACTCGGTGTGCTTGGGTATCGTAGACAATGTCCAAATCATGCACTAAGAAACAATAGGGAAAAAGTTAGCTCAAGAACTGAAAAAAAAAACAGTTTAGGTAACACGTAGGGTTCCTCGATACTTTAGCTCCCAGAAGCCTAGAACCGGTCAACTCCTGTTTTTACTAATGAAGAGTTGACCAATTTTTCCAGAGTTGTTGTGTGTTCTCTAGAAAAGAGGGAAAAATCTTGTCTCTTTGATAAGGAGAAGATGATCAATGTCGACTTTTTCCTTAGGTTTTTTTTTTAGTTCCTGAGTTAACTTTTTCCCTGTTGTTTCTTAGTGCATGATGTGGACATTGTCTGTGATAACCAAGCACGTCGAATGAAAGCTGTTGAGGAGGGAATCCGTAGGGACACCTCTCACCATTAATTTACCGGAATAACTCCTCATCAAGATTATAGAGCCGATGATGAAATTGCTTTTGAATGGGAGGCCACTGAGGAAGGATTTGTTGGTGAAATGCCTAAATATATACCTGAAAAGGTTCCTTAAGGTGGTGGAGGCGAGCCGAGTAGCTCTGCTATTGGTAGGGAGACAGATGAGCAGAGGGATCTTTCTATTGATAAAGGGAAAAAGAAGGTTGGGGAGCCTTCTAGTCCGACTTCGTCCACTTCCCCTGAAAATCCTTTGATCATTGAGGAGGTTGAGGTTGAGGTTGAGGTTGAGGATCTTGCGACCGACTTAGACACCCGGATGGGGCGTTCTGGAAAGAGGAAAGCTTCTTACTCACCTTCTCGACCCTTTTGAAAGGTTACACGGGTGGTGGAGTATATTGAGTCCTCTTCGGGCGGAGAGGATGCTGAAGATCGAGCTAATGAGGCTAGAGCTCCTACCCCTTAAAGATTCATGCGGAGCAAACTGTGAAGAGTTTGTGTTTCGAAGATCTCCCAGCACTAGAATCATCACATGGGGTAGCTTATGAGGACCCCATTGCCTCGTCTGGCGCCGACGCTGGCATTTCAGATTCCACTGGCCATTCCATTGACCCCACTCCTTAGGCTATGTTAATGGCCATGTCATCGGGCCATGCATACATTGGTGATGACCATTCGACCATGTCATCGAGAGTAAGTGGGTCAGACGAGAGCTCCGACTCCTCTCATCTTTTTCAAATTACAAGTCTAACTTTCGGTTAATTTATAACCGAATTAACCGATTTGGGTTTATTTAAGGGATAATTACCTCGGTGACCATCGAATTGATGACACACTATCAAAATGATCATTAGATTGGAAAGTTGTTCCAAAATGACCATTTTTGGTGAATTTTGTGACACCGATGGCCATTCAATCAAACTCTGTTAACTTTGTTGTTAAATAGATGGGCCTTTTAGTAACTTTATCTATAATTACAATATATATATATATATATATATAATATAACACAAATCTGTAAACGATGAAATAAGCAAGAGACGTCTTAACATTGGAAATTTTAGGGATTGAGCAATTTGTTTCCCTTTTTTTTTAGAACAAATTCCACAAACATTTTTTATGAAGTGAATCAATCATGATAAACAAATATCTCCAGATTACCTGATACGAAAACCAACAGCAGAGTAAGCATATAATACTTTTGTTTTCAACTCAAAATTTTGATACTTACATGAAGCTTTTCCTGATCAATTTATTTTTTACTGTCAAGAATTTGGTTATGTTACAGAAACAGAGAATGGGAACACAACAACAACAGACGAATGTGCAAGAGAGAGATCAACAGTTGATTCCCAAGATCGCAAAGTCCTTAAATTTTATAATTCAGACACTCATCGATCTTCTCCTCCTAGTCCAAGTGATGAATTGTCAAAACAAGTTTGAGTCTCCCTTCGAAACGCAACCAACAAACATGTGGGTTTTTGTGATTTCAGCCATGATCTACTACTCTGCAGCTCATCAAGGATCCATGCCTTTGGCTGTACGTATCTCAAGATCTCTGACTTCAATCTTGCTCCTCTGAGGTTTATGACGTCTCTTGCTTATTTTATCGTTTACAGATTTGTGTTGTAAAAATGGTTATTTTGAAACAACTTCCCAATTTAATGGTCATTTTGATAGTATGTCATCAATTCGATGGTCATCGAGGTAATTATCCATTTATTTAGTAAATATAATTCATATCCGGTAATAGGCCGGATAAAGCCCAATGGACCGAAAATATATTTAGAATAATTCTCTAGTCCGGTCAGGTTCAGGGCTTAAGGATTATCACAAGTGATAATATGATAATCGGAGCACGTTAAAGTTAACGGATTATCACATATGATAATCCTTAGGTTCTAAATAAAAACTTGAGGACTAAACCTGATAATTCTCTAGTCAGAACCAGACCTGAAATTTTTATTTAGGATGACAATATGGGTAATTTGATGTGCAATGGACCATCATTTACGTCCTTAAGAAAATTTTCAATTTAATATGACTATTAATACTATACAACCCAAATGATGTGACAAATAAGTTGTTATTACCATATAAATTATGGGATGATGAACAAAACACTTACCATATCGTTTGTGTTGCTTTTTGGACTAATTTTTTGGATTTTCTTTCATTAGTGTGACAATTAATTATTAAACCATTAATACGACTTTGATATGATTATAAACAATGTTTATATATATTTCATTGACCCAAACCGAAACCACTAAACACATGATTTAATTTGTTAAATTCAGTTGGTTATACAAATTAAAAATAGATTTTTTTTTGAAACCAAAAAAAAAAGAAGAAGTTGTTTTAATTAGACAAAAAACACAATTTCAATATAGTTATAAACAAATATAAGTTATAAAACCAAACCATGTTCTGTTTAGGGATGGCAAAAATTCCTGGCCAACCCCAAACCGGTGGGGATCCGATCCCTATGTTTGGCAATCTGAACTCATTTTGCTGGCATGGTTTTCCCGGAAAGACATCCTGAGCAAGAATTCTGGAATTTTATTGTGGTCGGGTTGTAGATATAGATAACTTACTGGAAGAGCTAGAAGAGATATTGTTCTGTTAAAAAATATATACATTTTAATAAAATCCAAGCCAACAAAATGATTTTATGTATATAGAAAGTACATTGGACATAACAAAATACGAACTTAGCTGCTCTCAAATCAAAGCTTGCCTTATTCTAGCGATTTACAAGTTGTGAAAACAATAATTAAGCGTAGCCCTTGAACACCACTTGTTTATTAAGGCCAAAATTTACCATAAGACGCCGACGTGAGTGAGCAGCTCTCCCCCTTTCATAAGGTGTTGAGCATGTCCTTTCCATTCACAATTTTGTGCAGCATATGCTAGCATTTCCAACCACACTTCACTTATCAACTCCCATCTTTTCTCCCAACCATTCTCATCGCCTTTCAACTGCGACGCAAGGCCTCTTGCCTTCTCAAACACGGACTGAGGACAGATGTCCGATTTTAATTCTTTGTTTACTTTAAATCTTTGTTTTGATGGTGGTAATTTAATTGTTGCATCAACATAGGTGTGTTCATACCTTATCTCGCCAATGCCTTTGGGCAACATGGATGGACAGACAAGCAAAAGATACAACATATAATCCGATAACCATTTGCTAATTTTGCAATCCTGATTGAGCATATTAGCATTGCCTTGGACATTATTGAGATCATATCTGTAGTACTTATCAGTGACAATGTGCCAGATAATAATTCTTGCATCATATTCTTCATCAACTAAAAGATGATCATATCCATACCTTCTTAGCACATCCTCGCCACTCCTGGACAATAGTTTGTCGCGTGTCTTCTGAAACGATTGTAGAAAAGGTTGTCGGGTTTGGTGCAGTTCATCGGCTCTCTCTTTTAGATACTTGAAGATCGTTTCTTGTAAACTGATATTCACATCTTCCCATTTCAAGTACTGGTATTTCTCTGAGAATTCACACAACTCGCTCGTGCAAGATAACATCTCGAGTCCAAGATATCTGCGTTGCTTTGTTCCGAAGACAGAATTCATAAGATTATATTGTCCCATGGATTCTGACCACCTCTTGTTGTTGCTCAAACGTGAATGTAAACAACTTGTAAACCTCCAGAAATTGTCAACTAGAGTTCTTGACATATGAGAGTGTCGTGCAACTTTGAATTTGACCAACCAGAGCTTTGTCCAGTCTGAGTAGAAAATTAGTATGAATGCATAAATCTCTAACAGAACAGCACCAACAAGCAGCAAATAAGTTACCGTGATGTCAATTTGCGAGTAGGATTGCATACCGATGATGATGGAGAAGAGGACTAATGCAGACACAGAGGATATGGAGCTGATGCAACGGAGAGAAATTCCAATTCGAGAGTAAACAATAGCAGCCTTCGTGTAGAGCACATCGTATATGAGTCTCAGCTCAATTGCTACAAGTTTGAATGCATCTTCTGCTGACTTTCCATTAATGATGCCATAGCTGTGATAATGGTACTCATCGATAATTTGGTTTGCGAAGAGATATTTTAATCTCTTATACGAATAATAGGCTTCAACGAGAATATGATCATCTGGATTAATGCCTTCTTTCACTACAAGCTTATTATTATAAGTAAATGTGTTCTTAAATAAATCAGGAGGACGACCAAAATTTGAGGTTAATGAATCTAAAGAATTCTTAAAACGTTGAGTGTTTGAAGACCAAAGTACCCAAGTCCTCTCTCCATACTTGACAATCCCAGTAATGAACATTGGAATGGACAGGAAGGTGAGGGAGTTGCTGCTCCAAAACCTCACAAAAACATAAAATGCCACCCAAACTTCGATGATCAGCCCAAGAAAATGCCTCAACCATAAATCATTATCTTCCAACGAATAAGCTGTGATGGTGTCCGGACCACCAAGGTGCAACAGGAGAAACGGTGCCCAAAAGGCCTGCAGCGAATCTCTGGCCTTGGACGAGGCATGTTCACAATCTGCCTCGTTGCTTGCCATGACACTCAATGCAACTGTCGCCACCCAATCTGCTGATATATATGCACACGTACCAGACTATTACATTTAAAATGATCCCGATCAAGCTTTGTGGGTTGTTAATCTTTCGCCGCGAACCAAACATGATGAGGATGATCTGCAAAGAGAGGCTGAGTAATACCAAACTTCGGATCTCCCATATGTTCCATTGTTTCTTAAGTGTTTCTGGGAAGATCTCCATGCCTTTGCTCTTTCGAAATGAGCTTCCAATAACCAACTCATGTGTTTGTTATAACAAAGAAGAAAGTCATGATAAAAATATTAGCTAATACAATTTAGATTAAAAAATGGTCATTGTCATTACTCATTACTCATTACCTAATTAATTGAACATTGTGACCTACCCTTGGAATCTTTTCCTTTTGTCACTAAACATCACTTTTTCCAACTAATTAATGAGATGGGATATTAAAACTGATCTCTTGCATTCACAACGAATCGAATTGTTGTAATATTGTAGAAAATTCCATCTAATTGATCCTGGATACTATATGCATGACTTAAATATTTATCCGCTTTAAACAAAACAATAACTAACAAATGCTAGTCGGAGGAGACTTCCAAACATCTTTATACCGAGAACCATATAAAAATGCTTCAATTATTTTTGAATGTGAAACCATGAAAGTATGATTGCATTTATCCTAAAAAAACTTTCTTTCAAGAGAGAATAAAATTGACTTCATTCTTTATATTTTATTTCTTTAAAGACCTATATGTCACATTTCATACTTTATATTTTATTTCGCTAAAGACCTACCAACTCTTGCTGTTTTCCATCAAAAAGACTTGATTTATTGTGTTTTAAATTTTAAGAGAACAAAATTGACTTCTAATTCATTTTTACGAGTTCCTTTTCCTAGAAAGACAATATTAGAGAGAATTCTATAATTTTATTGTAATGGGGTTGTAGATATGGATCACTTACTAGAAGGGCTAGAAGGGCTATTGTTCTGTTAAAAAATATATACATTTTAATCACATCCACATCGGTCGGATAAGAATGGCGGCAGACGTGGACGGTGGAGATTGAGTTGTTGATGAGCAACGGGAGGTGAGGTGAGTGGGCCAGAGGACAGCTCCGGCTCCGGCTCCTCCTCTCATTTGTTTCAAATTCAAAACAAGTCCAAAATTCGGTTAAATTATAACCAATTTAACCGATTGGGGTTTATTTAGCAAAAATACGTCAAAGTCAGATAATGGGCTGAATAAGCCCCAAACTTGTTAAGGGAGAGCTCTATAAGAGCTGGTTGGTCCTGAGACTTGAGAGATATAAAATTCTCTTGGAAGAAAGTTCACCTAAAAAGGATAAGTACAATCTTATTTTCATGGTTTCACATTCGGATTCAAATCACCTGTTAAAAAATGATGTCTCAATTTGTGTTCAATCAACTTAATCGGGTTATGTGTACAATTTTTTTTTAAAAAATTAAATATAAATGGTTACATTTATTACTTGTTAGTTTTTTTTTTTGGTTATTGTTTATTTCTTTTTTAAGTTTTTTTTTTTTTTGTTATCGGTAGAATTAGAACCGTTGACTTATGAGTCATTTGTCCAAGTTTCAAACTCGTCTATCTATCAGATAAGTTATACATCTGGGACCGTTATTAATGGACTTTGAAAGTTATATAAATATACATATATAGATGTTTGTAGTGTATCAACAATAATGGCATGGGATCTAACAATCATAATTTTGTTTATTTGAAGTGCTAAGATCAAGTGGTTACTTGCACCCACAGCTCTATAAATTGTAGATTTGTAGACAGTTGAATTTAAACACTTTCGAATATCAAATCACACATCTAAAAGTGCATTGTACATAACAAAATACAATCTTAGCTGCTCTCAAAGCATCCCTTACCCAAGCTGTTTACAAGTATATATATATATATATTTTTTTTTTTGAAATCAGTTTACAAGTAGAAATTAAACAAAAACAATAGCTAACTAAGAGTATCCCTTGGACACAACTTGTTTATTAAGGCCAAAATTTACCATAAGAACACTGACGTGAGTGAGCAACTCTCCCCCTTGTCTAAGGCGTTGAGCATGTTCTTTCCATTCACAATTTTGTGCCGCATATGCTAGCATTTCCAACCACACTTCACTTATCATCTTCCATTTTTCCTTCGAACCATCCGCAATTTCATCATCGTCCTCGTATTTCAACTCTGAGGCAAGGTTGTTTGCTTGCTCAAACACCGAGTGAGGAATGATATTTGATGTCATTCCCTTGTTCGCTCTAAGTTTGTGTTTGTATGGTTTTGCTTCATAATATCTCTCCATATGGAGATAGGTATGTTCATACCTTATCTCGCCGATCCCTTTGGGCAACATAGATGGACGGAAAAGCAGAAGATACAACATATAATCCGATAAGCATTTGCTAATTCTACAATTCTGATCGAGTTTTGTAGCATCTTCATCGACATTTTTGAGATCAAATTTGTAGCATTCATCGGTAACAATGTGCCAGATAATAATTCTCGCGTCATATTCTTCATCGTCGTATCCATACCTTTTTAGGACATCCTCGCCGCTCTTGGACAGTAATTCATCAAGTGACTTCTTAAATGGCTTTGCCAAAGGTCTGGATTTGTGCAGATCATCAACTCTCGCTTTTAGATAATTGAAGATGGTTTCTTGCAAATTGACGTTCACATCTTCCCATGTCAAGTACTGGTACTTCTCTAACAACTCGCTTGTGCAAGATAACTTGTCGAGTCCAAGTAATCCGCGTTGCCTATTTTTGAGGACAGAATTCATTAGACTGTACTGACCCATGGATGCTGACCACCTCTTCTTGTTACTCAAATGTGAATGTAAACAATTTGCAAACCTCCAGAAATTGTTAACCAGAGTAGTTGAGATATGATTGTGAGGAGCAACTTTGAATTTGACTAACCAGAGCTTTGTCCTATCCGAGGAAAAAAGTAGGATGAATGCATAAATCTCCAAAAGAACAGCACCAAGAAGCAACAAATAAGTTACCGTGACGTCGGGTACTGGGTAGGAATGTTTATCGATGATGATGAAGAAGACGACTAAAGCAGAAACAGAGGAAATGAAGGTGATGCAACGGAGACAAATTCCAAATCGAGAGTAAACAATGGAGGCCTTCGTGTAGAGCACATCGTACATCAGTGCTAGCTCAATTGCAACCAGTTTGAATGCATTTTCTGCTTCTTTTTCCTTAATGATAGAGTAGTTGTGATACTTGTTCTCATTGACAATTTGGTTTGCAAAGAGATATTTTAATCTCTTGTATGAATAATAGGCTTCGACAAGATTATGATCCTCTCGATCAACTTCTTGTTTGATTACAAGGCTATGCATTTCGTACTGGAACAATTCAAGACAATGATCAGGAGATAAATCTAAGCAATCTTTGAAACGTTGGGTGCTTGAAGACCAAAGTACCCAAGTCCTCTCTCCATACTTGACAATTCCAGTAGTAAACACTGGAATGGCAAGTATCGTGAGGGCATTGCTGCTCCAAAACCTCAAGAAGACATTAAATGCCACTACAACTTCCACGAACAGCCCAAGAAGATGCCTCAACCACAATTCATTATCTTCTAACGAGTAAGCTGTGATAGTGTCCGGGCCACCAAGGTGCAAGAGGAGGAACGGTGCCCAAAAGGCCTGCAGCGAATTGATGGCCTTGGACGATTCATCTGCAATGTTACTTACCATGATACTCAATGAAACTGTTGCAACCCAATCTGCTGAGATATAGGCACACCAAACGATTGCCCTTAAAAGGATCCCGATCAATCTGTGTGGGTTGTTAATCTTTCTCCGTGAACCAAGTATGATGAGGATGATCTGCAAAGAAAGGCTGAGTAAAACCAAGCTTCGGATCTCCCACAAGTTCCATAGCTTCTTTAGTGTTTCTGAGAAAATTTCCATGGTCGTCTTCCTTTTCCTCTTCCTGGATAATACTTGGACTACTACTAGCTTTCAACCGATCAAACCAATAAGACAATAACGAAAGCAATTGACATGAACCGTTAATGCCCAATTTGGTATAGCTGTGTTGTGGAGAGAAAGTACTTTTAGAATTGTCGTGGAGGGAATTACTTTTGGAATTGCTGTAGGAAGAATCAACTAAGTATTTTGGTAAACCGATTTTCAAAAGTGCTGTGAGAACTAAAAACAATTTTAATGTGTTTGGTAAACTGAAGTAAAAAATGTTGTGAATGTATAAAATTACTAAAAGGACATGACATCTAAATGGTGATAATGTTCTATACTTTATATTTTTCTTGTTTATTTGTGTTTAGTGTTAAGCGTTTTATAATTATGGTACTTTATTAAATTAATTAATCTCATTTTTTATTTTACTTTATTGAATTAATTAGCCTCATTTATTTATTTATTTATTTATTTTTTTAATTTTTTATTCTACTTCATTTCTTTATTTAGTTTTTATTATACTTTATTGAATTAATTAGCCAATTTTTTTTGTACAGTTATGACAATATTTTTTTTGTACAACAATGTAAACCCAAATTTTTTTGACAAATTTTGTTAAAGGTAAGGATAAAGTTGGAAAGTTAACAAAATTTCATTTAATATTACTGTAACGCATTTTCTAAAAGCAGAAGCTAAAATCCAAAAACATGTATTTGTAGCTTCTCAAAAACTCAGTTGGGAGAAGCTAAAAGTGAACAAAAGCACTTCTCCGCGATTTTACCAAACACCCTGTCTTTGGTCCGAAATCACTTTTGGCCCCAAAAACAGCTGAATAAACAATATCAAACTGGGTCTAATAGCAATTGTCCTAATATCATGGGATATTATCATTTCCCCCGGACCTTGACCTTATTAGAAAGGTGAGGACAGAGTTTGTCCATATTGATCTTTAATATCCCTAAAATGGAAAGAATGTAAAATGAACCCTTTCTGTCACATTTATCATCCAAAATAAAGTTGACTGTTAAAATTGAAGGGGTATTGTTGTAAAAGCATAAAATTAAAAAAATTAAAAAAATTAAAAAAATTAAAAAATTAAAAAAATTAAAAAATTAAAAAAATTAAAAAATTAAAAAATTAAAAATTAAAAACACATACACACTCTCCCCATACAACTATTTATGTCTCTCTCTCTCATCGTGATCATCATCTTCTCCACCGAATCACCACCACTAAATTCATCTCCACTAAATCACCAACACCAAACTAGCTTTTCCCACCGCCACTTAATCTATTACCGCTGCCGATCCCATCTCTTTTCTCCTCACTATTTCCCTTGACAAAGGGGTGGCCACGGTGGCACTCAATCTCTCTAGTGGCTGATCTTGGTTTTGGGGATTCTTATTTGGGTTTGGTTTGGGGTTTGTTTATAGGGTTTGTTGTGTGTGTGTGTGTGTGTGCGTGTGGGTTAATGGGGTTGAGTTGAGTTTTGGGTTTGCTTTAGGGTTCTGATTTTCTGCAATTGGGAATTGAGGGTGGTGCGTTTCTAGGTCGAGAAATGGTGGATGGTTCTGGGTCGATGGTGGTTGATCGATGAGGATGATGCTATTATAGGTTGTAGGTTTCGTGATGATGGTTGATGGACTGGGCCAGATCCATAAATTGCGTTTGGTTGTGGTTTCAACGGGTTTGGCAATGGTGGTGTGGTAGTGGTGATGGTTGTGGCGATGGTGGTGGAGATCTACAATTTTCCACATCACCAGATCGAAGAGATGGATCTATCTATACAGATCTTAAAAAAAAAAAATTGTTATTTGATAAAAAGATGGATTTGAGATTGGATCTCAGTTTTTTTTTTTAATTCTTTATAAACTTTAATTTCTATTTTGTAAAAATTAAAATTAACTAACAAATAAATTACTTTTAATATCTCTGCAGAATTAAAATTCTGTTTTTAAATTTCGTTTTATTTTTAATTTATGTTTTTAAAATTAAATAAAAAATAATTAGAAGATATCTCCACCATCCATCTCAAAAATGGACGGTGGAGATCCTTTTTTTTTCAATTATGACTTTTTATTTTCTTTTTCTTAAATATTTTTTTTTATTTAATAATTATCTTTTTTTTTTATTTTTCTGTTTTCTATTTTCAAAATATATTTTTTATTTCTTCAAAAAAATATTTAGGGGATTAAATGGCCATTTCCTGATTATATTACGGATAAAACGGTCATTTGACAATGAGACTGACGGTCAATGCATTTTTTTGATGAAAATTCTAATCCTTATGGGCAAACCGAACATTATAGGCAAACCCTACCTCACCTTTCTATTAGTGCAAAGGTCAGAGGGAAAATAATAATACCCCTAATATCATTGATGATGAAGAAGATAAGTCGGGTGTGGATGTCCAAAAAAAAAATGGGAGAAGTAAAGTGTGGTTGGAAATGCTAGCACGTTTTAAGAGTACATGTGAACAATATTTTATTTTATTTCTACCGGTTTTGGTATATTCCTAATCCATTTGATGTAAGATTATGTCGGAAAATTTGTGATAAACAAACGGTTTGAGAGTCTTATTTGAATATGATCGATTTCAAGAAAATGGAATATCAATGTATATTCGAATTTTTTTCTTGAGAGCTTCAAAGTGGTATACTTAAGCTCACAAATCGATTAATGGGTGAGCGAGAAATTGAGTCTCAAAGTGAGTCCATTGTGTAGGAAAAATGTACATCCCAATTGATTCGATAAAACAGTTATATGTAGTATATAAATAGTTATGTAATAGTTTCTTATCAACATGTATAGCATAGAGACTCTCTCTCGTATCGGGGGGCTCGACAATCAATCGAATGAACTATGACTCTGGAGGCCTTATATTCACATATTAGGACATTGCGAAAATGTATAATCAATACCCGTAAAAGAAAACAAATTATATTATAGTATAAAGAAGTGTTTTCTCTTGGTTTCTGACATTAGATACAGAAAGGAAAGAGCCAACAAAAAATTCCAAATTAAGAAATTTGGTGATGGATGAAACCATTTTGAAGAGGGTGGGTCCCACCTTCCTAAATAAGGAATTAGTAATACAGAACCTGCAACAACTTGAATAAATAGTGTGATAGTATTTGACCAAACAATAAATATGATCGAGATTTGAATCAATTCTTCCCATAAGCTGTAACCAACATCACAAGATTTTCATTACCCTGAGGTCAAATAACCGGAAAGAATTAATTTACTTTAACACGACATGAATTACTTTCATTAGTCTCTGAAATCACAAGATTCTCTAAGTAATAGTTAATGGCAAACACCAACAAAAGAATCAAATGTCTTTTTCTTTTATAATCTCAGGTATAAAAAGTATATTCAAATACAAATAAAGGCAAAACTCTTAATTTTGTTTTTGTTTTTCAAATTAAGAAAAAAGTACCAATTCAGTAGCCAAACCCATTGGTTCAAAAAAGTAGGGAATGAAAATCATTATTTATTACTTATTTTTTCTATTTCTGTTTCTTTTACTTCTATTTTTCTATTCTACATTAAAAATTTGAGTCTCAATTCGAATAAATTGGCTCATTTTTAGAGTAAGGTGGATGCAGATTCCAATTAATCCAACGTTTTATAAAAGAAAAAGAAAAAAGAATCAAACGGGCAACACTATGTATAAAAGAAAAAGAAAATAGCATTTGATTCTTTTGTTGGAAATGATGGCTGGGCAACACAAAGTAAAAAAGAAAAAGAAAAAAGGATTTGATTCTTTCAAAGAATCTAAATAATTAAATGCTTTTTAAAAAAAAAAATGTGACAAAAAATCAAGGGTTATTATGATTTTAGTCTCTTTAATTAGCATTAATTTGAGTTTAGTCCACTAGTTTTTGAAATTATTAAGTTTAGTCGATAGTTCTCTGACAATACATATTCGAGTCCCTACCGTCCAATTCTGTTAAGGTTCCGTCAAGTCAACGAGAGTCAACGAGGGTCAACAAGGGTAAAAAGGTAAAATGACATCAGATGTTCTATAAACTTTATAACAAAGGGTATAATTGTCATTTCAGAGAAGATTTTGTTTTTTAAGATATGGTTTCTATTGGGACACGTCAGTTCACACTGTACACAATCAAACACAAAAACGACTGTAGGGGTGTGCAATTTCGGTTTGATTTGGATTGAAGTTTAATATCAAACCAAACGGATATGTATCGGTTTGAATATATTTCAATCCAAACCACACCAATATGATTTATCAAACCGATTCAAACCAAACAAAAAAAAAACAGGTTGATTTGGGTTAATTTGACGGTTTAGGTTTGAACTAAAAAATCATTTTTTATATTATTATAAAAAAATTATTTAAATATAAAAATATTAAGTAGGAGTTATTTAATTATTTTAAAAAATAAAAAATATATATAATTAACAAATTAATAGTAAAAGTTACTATAACAGAAAAATAAAAAATAAAAAATAATAAATAATAAAACTCATATTCTAAAATGTAATTGAAGGGATGAGAAACTGTATTTTATTTATTAAAAAAATATAATATGTAAAAGAAAAAAAAGTAGTACAGTACTAAATGGTTGATGATAATGAATGAGAAGAAAAAAAAACTTATTTATATGAGAATCAAATAAGTATAAATAAAAATTACTAAACCCTAGAAAATATTAATTGAATTTTATTAAATATATGGGTTGGTTTAGGTTGTATGAATTTTATTTTTTACAACCCAAACCAAACCATCTTTGATCGGTTTGTTATTAATAATTTTTTTATAATAGAAACCGAACCAACCTATAAAGTTTGGATCGGTTTGGTTTGACGGTTTTTCGCGCACAAACATAAACGACAGTTTCAATTTTTATTTTTTTTTCTTCGTTGTTTTAATTTTTTCTCCACTACACATAATTAAACACGGGAATCTGGATCTGGCCACATCTTCCTCGACAAAGTCATCGGAGCCATGGCACCAGATCTTTCAATGGTAGGAAAAGTGAGGAAGTCGTATGTGGTGGTGGTGGTGGTGGCGGTAGCGGTAGCGGTAGCGCATGGTTTCGGATCCGAATGAAGATAAAGAGTAAAAGATCGTACCACGTTGATTTTAAAGAGTAGATGTGGGAGTGAGTTTTTCAGATGCGGTCTATAATTCTTCATTGCTTGTTTTCTTGTTCTATCCAAATCATCAATTATTTTTCATTTATCTGTTGTGTATTATTGCAAGAATATCACTAAAATAAACGGTATGTCCAGTTGTTGAGTTTAATCTTATCTACTTTAAATTGATTGTTATACATGAGATTTATTTTATGGGTGTCGATTTTCTGGATATCTTCATCAAAACTATAGATTAATTGTTACCGTAACAAAACTGTACTCTCTATTACCTTATAGCAATCTTGTGTACTTGTGTCTCAACAAAATAAATTAAAGATGAACTCAATCGGTCATCGGTGTGCTTGGTGAATGATTTATTTTATTTTTTATTTATTTATTTATTTATTGATAAACAATAAGATCTGGTAAGTGGTGGATATCTAGATCTTAATTTTTAAACTTTTTTTATTATGGAGTTTATGGGTTAGGGGATGCTGGGTAGGTTGTCGGCGGCGATGGTTGCTGGGTTAGTCGGTGATGAGGATTTCTAGTGGAAATCTAGAGGAGTTGAAATCCGATGATGATGAGCGCGTGAGGGAGAGAGAGAAAGATTATTATTAGTTTTTTATATATTTTAATTTTAATTTTAATTTATTTTTATTTTTTATTTTTTTATCAATTAAATACAAAATTACTATATTATCCTTCATCAGAATCCTTCAATAAGGGTATATTGGTCACCGTATACACCGACAATATCAGTCCGTTTGTTTTCATGGAATTTAATACGAGGGATTAAAGTTAGTAATTCTAAAAACTATAATTAAAGTTAATTATTTCAAAAATTACTAGACTAAATCTAAATAAATACAAATCGGAGGGACTTAAATCTTAATATTTTAATATTTATAACCTTTTTCCTTTTTAACGCTGTGTTGCCCAGCCTACCTGTGAATAGATGAAGTCATCAAGATATTTTGAAAATGTTGAGGCCAGACTTTAGAGAAGTAAATGGGTGCTACCCTACCCGCTATGTTATAAGAATAATTAATTTGTTGTACTTTATTTTAAAGTTTTTTTTATTTATTATTATTAACAGAATTCTGAATAATTTTACATTAAAAAGAAAATCGTATAACTCAAAGTGGTTGGCAAGATGTTAATGCATTTAAATTAAAGTGGAATCTGATAAAGGCATACTTCCATTTTGAGCAAACTGCCAAAAGCCAATGGTTCTCATTCGGTTTCCATTATATTATGTAATTCTGATTCAATTATTTAACATATTCTACCTTATCGATATTTTAATTTTTAAAGATTTGTCTGCATCTCTTATTCTCTTTATCGGTGCAATTTAGGATGCTAGGTGCTCAACCACATGGTAGGGTCACTCGACTCTATCAACACTTATGGTCAAATAACTACATCATATATGTGATTCGTTATTTCGTTGGATCTCTGCAATTGCAATGACTACCTTCAACAACTCGTAGAGTATCAAAGGTTACTCCCATTTCCCATCTCCCATCTCCAATCGGATACCAAAATTTTCTCTATTTTAGAGATCGAAAATAGAATATTTTATCGTTATAAATTTATAATTTCAATTGTTCTTCATTTTATAATCTTTAAATAATAATAAAATATTATTATTATATTTTATTATTTTTAATTATCTCCTAAACCTGATATTTTTTATCTAGATTTTATATTGAATAACTTTTATCTAACTTTCTTCTACACATAATATGTTTTATCTATGTCAATATTAATAGTTTCGGACAATTTTCAGGTGGATCGTCCGATAATTTTAGTAATTATGGTCCTTTTCCAAATTGATATAGTTTGAGTGGAAATAATTTGTCATAATATTAATGTTAACTTTTAAATTTCAATGTTATTTGTATTGGTTTTATTTTAATTTTGAATGTACTTTTTTTTTTCCATTGTAATATTTTAGTTTAAAGATGTTAATGTTATTGTTGATTTGAAAACATCAATTAAAATTGATGGTTTGAAAGCATTTGTTTTACATTGAAAAAAATACTTTTAGTTATTGATTAAAATAGCAGGTATAATAATTTTAAAAATATATATTTAAATATAGTCCATATTATACTTGGATGAAAGATCTCAACAAAATATTTTTAATGGTATAATTTTTATAGTAATTAGATTTATGAATAAAGAGTTATAATAAATTAATTGAGTTTAGTTAAAAAGGTGAAAAGGATACGAGGGAATTTTAAAAAGAATACGAGGGTAAAGTGAGATTGTAAAAAGAAATAGTGAAATGGAGGTTGGAGATTTGGACCTTCAAATATAGAGATGGAATCTTGATCTCTAAAATTATTCTTCTCGATTTTCGTGAACTGAAGAACCATCGGAGTGGGTTAGGTCTTTATGAAATAGAGACTCATTGGAGTTGACCTTACGTCCTAAATCACTAATTATTAGTCTATAGGAGACCTTGTGAGCTTGACTTTCACTATCATAATTTTATTAAAAACGTTAACACGTGTCCTTAGAACATCTTTAACAGTATCCTCAAAAGTAGAAGAATAATTAAAATTTGATTATTTATCCTAAAAACACTATCTAACAGAATCACTAAAAATTTAACAATACTTTAATTGATAATTAAATTGTCTCTTCAATAATCAAATACAAACTTAACATATACCCTTATAACAATAAATAGAGAGTATTTAATAAGACAATTAGTAAAAATTGACTTTCTTTTTATTATACAATTATATTTATTGTATTGAATGAGTCAAAAAGCACAATAAATATTTTCATTTTATTGTTGTTAACATGTACTCTTAAAGCATCTTCAACCATATTCTCTAAATTTTAGTTAAATTTTAACCATTTTAGCTAAAATGCTATTTTAACTATCAACATTTCATGAGATCATTCTAACCATCCTCCATATTATAGCTAGTCATTAATATTTTAATATTTTTTAATTTAAAATATAAATAAATTTATTTTGTTTTAAATTGTATTCAAAATTGATATTATTTATTCAATAACAAACTTAGTTTTAAAATATTTAAAAAATAAAAAAGAGAAGATAGAGAACTTGAAATGGTTTCATACATTTAGAGAGTCCTTTGATAGTTCTCTATAGTAGGGAGCCATTTAGAGAGCCCCTTGGAGTGTTTTAAAATCATCCTCACTAGTTATTTTAGTTAAAGAGTGAGTTTAAGGAGTCCCTTTGGAGATGCTCTTGTAGCACAAGTTAATACTGTCTATATTTATGTGTAAAAACTTTCAAATGTGGAATTTTGCATCCCAAAAAAACCTGTGGGTGCGTTTGACACGGAGATGAGACAGAACAAGGTAGGACAGGACTAGACTGAATAAGCCAGGACATGTTGTTCCATGTAGTGTTTGGAAGGCCTGGACAAAATTATAAACTATACTGTTATGCGTTTGGTATGGCTAGGACACGATGGAACAAGAGATTCAAATTACCAGAGTACCCCTCTTGTATATATAACAACATAGACTATAATATTATACATATTAATATATAATAATATCAAATAATATATATATATTATTTGATAAATTAATATATATTATATTATATACATATAATGATTTAATAATATATTATTATTTAATATTACATATAATTTATTAGACATAATTGTAATTGTTTGAAAATTTAGAAGGTAAATTGATCTTTTTGACACTTGTCCCATGTCATAGGACAAATTGTTCTAGGGTCTTGGGTGAGACAAGTTTTTGTGATTTTTATCTCACCTTGTCTCGTTCTGTCCCATGCTAAGGACGCGTCAAACGTGAGACCAAAACAAAATGTCCAACGTTATCCTATCTTGTCTTGTCCCGCGTACCAAACGTCCAATATGTGACCACATGAGCTCTTTTTTTTTTGTCTCATATATCATCATAATTTAGTTAGGGTTAATTTGACTAACGCCCCTAAGGATATATAATATTACACATAGCATCAATAGGTGCCTTAATTACATGAACTTCCCCTTGACCTTATTGACTAACTGTTTAACTAACCACTAACTAAACATTGACTTGATGGTCTAAGGGTAAAAATGTCTTTTTACACAACAATAAATAATTAAAACAATAGAAAATTAAAAACAACCGCAAACATTTCAATAAATACAAAATGTACTTAAAAAATTTGTAGAAAGTCCCTATATATTTTTAAAACATCAAAAGAAAACAAAGCAAGTGGAAGGTGCATATATTCCAAGGAGAAGATGTGAGTTCGGATCTCCACCTATAGAAGGAGACTTGAACTCGGAGCTCCTTCACCGGAGAAGATCAACTTCATTGCCTCTCATCTGGTTCTCCTATAGAGGAGATCCATAGTATTTTTTAAATTAATTACT
The DNA here is from genome assembly GCA_032871835.1 of Dipteronia dyeriana. NCBI lineage: Eukaryota > Viridiplantae > Streptophyta > Magnoliopsida > Sapindales > Sapindaceae > Dipteronia > Dipteronia dyeriana. The sequence goes on from CM065298.1 coordinate 4,360,232, forward strand.
GAATAATAATAATAATAATAATAAAAGGGTTAGTCGAATGTTATTGTTAGGGATAATTTAGAGTTTTGACATCTTAAAGTTAGTCAAAGGGTTAACCAACCAAGTAAAAGGAAATTTCATGTAATTATGGCCAAGATTGCCCATGAGTGCAATATTTCCTAACCTAAGGGATATTGGTACAATTAATCCTTTTTTTATGATCGAGACTTGAGAGAGTTTGATACATGTGCCCCCAAAATATCTAACTATTAATTCGAACTTTACTTCACAGTTCTCTCTGCCACCGGCCCACCACCTTGTTGAATGTGATTTGACGTAAAGATCAATTATTCTGTTTGATAAAGTCCCGGTACAAATCCCGATACGTACTGTCTCGTTGTTGTCCCTCTTAAGTTTATATTGTACGTATCTACGTGTGTACCGTGTACGTACGTACGTCTACATTGGTGTTAGCTAGATAATCGGTTTTTGACTGTGCAGCTGATGGCACTCACTCAGCTGCAAGTTTTAACGTGCATACGAAGAAGGGCATTATACATGCAGATTTCTACCACGTATTTTGCATGATCAAACATTTTGTTTTGCTTTCATTTATCACTGAGTCGTCTATATTGATTAATTTTGATTTCTCTTATTTATTGAAGTTGCTGCTGTCGAAATCATTCGAGGGTCTGAGATTCTTTTATGTGAGTGAACTATTTTCATACATGTTCCCTGCATAATTGTTGCGAGGCTTTTGGAACCCATTAATGAGCAGATTTTTTACCAGGTAATTTGTATGGTAAAACACTAGTCATTGTAAATTTCTTTTGCACTTCAAACTTCCATATATATGGAATAGTTAGTTCATTTTGATGTGTTTTATTTCTTGAAGTTGGCTTGGGTTGTTGATTTAAAATATGTGTTCTCTGCATATATAATTACTTCTGATCAGCCTGAAGAAAATAGTTGTGTTTATTATCAGTGGTTATTCAAGTTGTAGTTAAACATATCCGCTTAGTGGACTTTGAGATGATCAAAATTTAAGTGAATATATTTTGAGGACTCATATTTCTAAACTGGATGACCAATGACCTCATTGTCTGGGTAAACATTCATCAGATCAATTGTTAATAGTAATTCATCTGAAATATCGGCAGTCTGTTCTGTCTTCAAGTTCAGTCCTCTTTTTAAACCCATATAAATTAAAAAGAAAACCATAAATTTAAAAACAACTTTAACATTGTTTTAGTCAAATTTTAGATATAAGCTGTCATGAGTAATAATACCTTGAATCCTTGATCTACAACTCTTGCAATTAGCTTAAAAGCATCTCAATAATTTCCACTAAGCAACAAACCTTAAAGAGGGAGTTCATCTCTTGCTCTCGATTTCCTTATTTTCAGGAACACACAGTGAGAGATATTGTGAGCAATAATGGAAATAGCAGTGTCATCTGTGGCAGCAAAGCTCGCCAGTGTTCTCATCGAAGAAGTATTCTTACGACGAGACAGAGATGAAGTGCAGTGGCTGAGTGATCAACTGAAAGCCATGCAGCGTTTCTTAAAAAATGCTGAAGAAAGACAGTATGGAAATCCTACAATACAAAACTGGGTATCTGACATCAGAGAACTTGCTTATGATATTGAGGATGTCTTATATACATTCCATCTCAAAGTCCAAAGAAAGACGGGCTGCTTTTATTCTGTGTGTTCTGTATTTGGCATGGGCAAGCAGATTGAAAAGTTCAAATCTAGACTCGAAGACCTGGTTGATAGACGTGGACAGTATGGACTCCTAGAGGATACTGGGGGAAGCAACCCTTTTGGTGGATTGAGAGAACCAAGTAGATCCATCTCCGAAGAGAATGTTGTTGGGTTTGAGGATGAAGCTCGCAAATTGTTGGATGAACTCTTCGATAATGATCCACAGCGTTTGGTAATTTCTATCTACGGCATGGGTGGTTCAGGTAAAACAACTCTTGCTAGAATACTTTACCACCACATTGAAGTCCATTGGAGATTCGATTGTCGTGGTTGGGTTTGTGTGTCTGAAAATTACACAATTCGAGATCTTTTTGTAAAAATTATAAATTCTTTTGGGTTTGAAAGCATAAAGACGGATGGCCTAGAGAAGATGACTGAAGAAGATTTGGAGCGATATCTTTATAATTTCCTGCAAGGGAAGTCATACATTGTGGTGATTGATGATGTATGGAAGAAAGAAGTATGGTGGAGATTGAAAACAGCTTTTCCAGATAACGGAAATGGAAGTCGAGTTATTATCACAACTCGCATCAAAGAAGTTGCCGAGCATTCAGACGAGAGAACTCATGCCCATGAACTTGGAGGTCTAAAGCCAGATAAGAGTTGGCAACTATTTTGTGAGAAAGCTTTTAAGAATTTTGATATGAACGAAAGATTAAGATTGGAGGTGTTGGGTATAGATATAGTAAAACTATGTAATGGTCTACCACTTGCCATAGTTGCACTTAGTGGGCTCTTGTCGACAAAGAAGACACTAAAAGAATGGCATGATGTTCTCGATCTAATTAAGGAACGTATATATCCAGATTCATTAATTAATCCCTTATTTGCTTTAAACTACGATTCTTTACCTTATCAATTGAAGCCATGCTTTCTTTATCTAAGTTGTTTTCCAAAGGACTTTGAGATAAATATAGAGAAATTCATCCATCTTTTGGTGGCAGAGGATTTCGTACCACAAGGTGATGGTGAAGATCGCACTATGGAAGATGTGGCCAAAGCTTGCTTAGATGAGTTGATTAACAGAAACTTGATTCAAGTTGGACAAAGATACTGGGGGAGGATTTTAACATGTGGAACCCATGACTTGCTACGCAATCTTGCAATTAAAAAGGCAGAAGATGTCTTATTTGTCAATTATGATCAAGTTAAACAGTCAGACAAATCATCATGTCCACGACAAGTTATTTCTTTGGGCACGGAAAGCCCTTTGTGGTTTCAAGAATGTAATCTACGCTTGCGTTCCCTTTTCTTATACGGGGAATACCAATTTTCAGTACCTATGTGCAAGAGATTCAGTTCTTTGAGAGTGCTGGTTGATGGTTCCATTAGCAATGACTATGTGACAAGAAAGTTAATCCACTTAAAGTTTATTGGATTAAAAGACACATTTATATTTCTCTTACCATCCATTGTTTTCAACCTGCCGAGACTACAAACTTTGTATGTGCCTCGTTCTGTATTTCCTGTCGATCTACCGGCTGATATTCGTAAGTCGCAGGAGTTGAGACATCTAATTGGAAACTTCAGCTGTGTGCCTTCTTCAATAGAGAGTTTGAGAAACCTTCAAACTCTGAGGTCTATAACTAACATAGCTTGGGCTAAAATCAAAACTGAAAATTTGGTTAATCTTCGAGAGTTGTGGCTTGGTGGCCCCTTGAAAGGGTTGCAGGTGTTCTCTTTTGACTCTATGGGAAAATTAATAAGTCTTCGAATACTGTCAGTTGAACTCGGTCATGATGATTCTTTCGGATCACTGCAACCACTCTCTCATTGCCACCATCTAGTAGAATTGAGATTACGAGGGAAGATGGAGAGCTTGCCAGAAGGCATACATCAAGTCTTGCCAAACCTCGAATGCCTCTCCTTAAGGGATTCAAGACTCAAGGATGACCCGATGCCTCTACTAGAGAAGTTACCAAAACTCAAGATTCTTCACTTGGGCTACAGATTTTACAGCGGAAAGAAAATAATATGCAGCGCTGATGGTTTTCCTCGGCCGCTTGAAATTCTACTGTTTGATGAGCATAAGTTTCGAATAGAGGAGTGGCAGGTAGACGAAAGGGCCTTGCTTAGGCTTAAAGGTTTGAGGATCCCAGAGAACTTCAAGGAGAAAATTCCAGAAAGATTGAGGTCGCTCCCTACCCCAGACCCACGTGAATACACCACCGAGCCGCCTGACTATGCCGTCTGAACTCAAGGTACTCCCCATTCCAAATCTCATTGTGTTCATTGTTGCTTGTGTATGTTTCATCAATACATGCAATTCTCTTTATTAAAAACATGTAACTGGATATTGTTCTGTTTCCATAATGGCACCGATTAATTAGCTCCGGTTTAAGGCTACAGTACATTTTGACAACCTTAATTTTGGTCCTATATAAGATATCGTTTCGAGATTTTATGTGTATGATTATGTGACTTTAGGTCAAGGATTGTACGATAACTTCACCGAAGGCTTGCTTTGCTATGGATGGCTTAAAGGTGAGTATATACTTGAAAATATCATTTAAAATGTATTCTTGTTTTTTTTTTTGTTATAAAAGTGTTATATAAGATTTTGTATTCTAAGTTTTCTAGTAAATATTTTTCAATTGATAATCGAATAAAATTTTATACGTTTTATGTTTATACATATTTGATAGTATGACGAGATATGTTTAAGCATGATATACCTGAACTCATTGTTGCTATTAGAAACCTTTGTGACTTTGTGGAGTGATATGTGATTTGTCATTTGTGTGATAATATGATGAAAAATGTCTCGAGGGTACTTTAGGGACTAATGAGTCTTCAGTCTTCATGTTCGTGTGTAAAAGTAATAGTATTTGTAGAGGCTCTCTTCCGTGATCATGACAAGTGTTTAACTATTACTTTCTGGTACGAGTGTTTAGTATTTTAAAAATTATGTAATCCGCAGTTATATTTGCTTCACATACATTTGTTACCAACAGGTAATTAACTTTGGTTATTATATATATGTGATATGATACTTAAGTTCCATGTGGTAACCAGTAAAGGAAACGTTAACTTGTTTGTTTGGATCAAATTTGAGAACCATGTGATGATTTATGGTCTTTTGTGAAACTCATTATGCTTATTGTGATTCCAGATGCAATGCGCTTATAGATTGGATTGATATTTTCGGTGGTTCTCCAGCCTTTTAGAAGACATTTGTTTTGTTTTGTATCATCGTCGGAGTATTATTTCTGTTTTTAAATAAGATCCTTGGCGGATGACTTCATTACTTGAATTTTAAGTTGTGGATGTTTTTTATCAGATGTTGTTATTATTCTCAAGTACCCAACTTTCCTCTATTAATTTATTTGTGTGACAAGTAATAGAGCCATATATAGTTATTGCTCATGTAGAGGTAAGACAATATTATTGACTGCTAAGAAGAATAAATTATGAACAACTTGACATACCAGTTCATGGTTACATGCCGAGAATGATTCTCAATTTGTCCACAGCAGACATTTACATTAACGGTGTTCAAAGCCCGCTTCAACAAACAAGGTTGACAAGAAATTATCAGAGAAAAAAAATGAGCACTGGAATAGCATTTTGCAAGCATATTCTTACAGATCAAGTTACAGTACCATCATCACCTCAGACATAAAAGCCTTCACCGTTAATCATCTGATTCATATCTCGAAGCTTCGCCTAATAAGTTGACCAACTTCGAAAATAAGACAACGAGGCACACAGTCATTCATTAAACATGTGACATGTTACTTCGATATTATAGATATATCAAAAGTTCAAAACCATCTCAAGCAGTGACACATTACATTTAACTGTAATACTGTTTCAATATTCTATATCATATTAAGGGTGCTACCTACGGACATACGTTAATCCGTAATATGTGAATTCCACAGGTGACTGCACGTAGTAAAGTTGTATAAAAATTATGCATACTGTTTGCCATATGAAATCATCAACAACATATATAGCTCTTCACAAAGCGAAACGAGGTATATATAAAGGCACATTAACATATTTGGTAAACCTTGAGCGCATATATATATATATATATATATATATATTTCCAGACATTTTTAATCATATCTTCTACATATCATTTATGGTTTGCAGATAATCATTGGTTTATAGCCGATTAAGAGATTGTGTAATCAAACCATGTTAAGGAATTACTGACAAATGGATAGGGAATTAAAGAAGACAATGTATCTTAAATATGCATATGAAATGAATCTTAAAGTGATCGAAATTAAAGAACAGAAACAGAAATCAAATAAATTTTCAAATCCACAAACAAACTGCCGGTAAATAACAAATCAAATAATTTTTACACAACCATTGTATTTAGAAACTATTTGATGCCATTTTAGTACATGTATTTGTTCTGATTTTGAAAAACAATGAATCATAAAATCAAATAATTAATTAATCATAGTATTATACTAATTGGATGTAACAATTGAATTCTGGCACAGAATTTGCAGTAAACATCACATTAAACTCAGCAAGTACATGTAAATGCAACTGTTTTATCAAAGATTTCCTTTTTAAAACTTCTCTTCTTTTTGAGTTGTGGGCTAGGCGAGACGAGAGCTCCAGCTTCAGCTACAAGATTCCATACAAGTCTCGACGGTTAAATCGGTTGTAAGCCCATTTTGATACATTTAGCAAAAACATGTAAAGTCCTGTAATGGACTGAACAAGGCTCAATAGGTAAGAGGGCTCTTATATTGGACCTAACAAAAGGGTTCTGTTAAATGGGTTACAATTTACAAACAGTATATACGTTAAAATTAACATCATATATTTAATCCGTAAAAGAAACGCTAACGTGTTTGTTTATATCAAATTTGATAACTAAGTGATGTTTTACGGTCTTTTGTGAAACTAATTGAGTTTATTGTGATTTTATTTTTATTTTTGAGCTTATTGTGAGCTAATAATGTTGAGTTTTTTTTTTTTTTGAAATATTATATAAATTCTTGTTTTTTTTAAAGGAATAACTCAAACCCACGACCTGATGGCGTGGGTGTGAGAGGTTTCACCACTTGACTAACCTCACTTTGTCTTGAAGTTATGGTATATGTATTTACCAGTATTTGTGGCGAGATTTCTCCTAACATCGTACAACTAGTCTCATATCGCAATGCAATTTCATCAACCTAAATTACTATGGTCAAATTAAATATTATAATAAGTAAATTGACTAATTTAATAGAATATGAGCTGTGGAAATTGAATATATATTTGATGAATTTGAATAACCTGTTAAAGTTTGTTTGTTATCTAGTAATATTAACAAGAATTTCAGTCTTGATAAATATCATTTTACGTTTACATAAATATCTTAAATTGATTGACAAGTGGTTGGTGTAGAACTGTAGATGCTAATTAGCCTTTAATGATAATGATAAGAGTACGTGTACTATCATTCTGAATGTGGAAGAAAAGATGTACACCACTCACTCGGGGCGTCACTCGGGGCGTCAAAACTAGTCATACATATTTACATTGATGCAACATATAAATTGCCATAATCCAGACAGACTTTTTAGTAAACAAAAAAATAAAATCGAATATATGTCCTCAGTTGGTGTATAAGAAGGCAAGATGCCTTGCCTCGCAATTGGAAGGCGATGATGAGAATGGTGGGGAAAAAACATGAGAGATGATAAATGAAGTGTGGACGGAAATGTTAGCATACACTGCAAACTAGTGTGAAAAGAACATTGTCAACGAATAATGAAAGCGGGAGAGCATCACTCATGTCTGTGTTCTATAAATTTTGGCCTTAATGAACAAGTGGTGTCCAAGGAATAGTCTTGATTATTGTTTTAAAGCCACATTTTATTGTAGGGAATGTTGCATTTTAGATGTGATTTAATCTTCGATAGTGTCTTGAATCCAACTGTGTACAACATGTAGAGATTTGTAGTATGCTGCCCCAAAAATATTTAGCAAGCAACCATTTGATCATACCACTTTCAATGAACAAAAGTATGTTGTTACCAAATATCAAAATACTCTTTTTTATATATATTGCCATCGTATAATGTCAATATAAAAATGGAAAGCAGAAAAAATAGAAAACAATAGAATGATTAACTAACTTACAGCCTTCTTTGATGTATTTCTCTTTGATATTTCTTTTTGGTTTCAAGAATCAAACCGAAACCGCCAAATTGTGACATCTCGGAAAAAAAAAAAAAAAAGGTGAAATATATATAAAAAAAAAAGTGAAATCAAAAGGAAAAAATATCGAAATGTGTACATATTTTATTAAAGGGAGGGAAAATTTACTGAAACGTCTTACACCTGCTATTTCGTCGTTAGGGCATTACAGATTCTAAAAATATATTTATAAAAAGTCATACGCAATGTGTTCTATAGTTATGAAAACTAGCAAAATGACAAGCAATGATATCGTTCACAGGGAGGTGGGATTCTTCAACCGTCTCTAGTTCTAATTATTATTACAACGCGCCAAGCGGACTCGTGTGTTGCAGAAAAGTAAATGATAATATAAATGAATAAATTACATAAATATGTATTTACAATGATAAGGTGGAATGGAGAGATAGCAATCAATGTGGATATGTTAGGGAAATGACTCAACGGCCACAATCCTCCTAATTAAGTTCTAGACTCACCTAGTCCATCAAATGTGCAAGTGTATCATAAGCTCGTGTCCCCTTAATTAATCTCTACCCTCTCTCGAGCCCATAGAGATTGCACTCATGCATATGCATGAATCCATTAAGTTTTATGGGACACACACATGAACCATGTGTGCCAGCCTAGTGATACTCTCACTTTCTGATCATATACATGGCACGTTTAGTTGGGCATGTAATGCGCAACCGTGTGAGCCATACTACAACTAATAACTCATCCACGAGGCTAACCAAATACGGGATAACAACCAATTTAAACATTAGGAATACGAAATACCCCTATAACTCGTATGTTATATGCTCGTGTCCCCTTAATTAACCTATATCATCTCTCTAGCGTATAGAGATTGTATCCATGCAAAAGCATGAATTCATTAAGAATTATGGGACACACACACAAGCTCTACACACCAGCCTACCTTACTGGTCATATGTAGATGATACCACGTTGAGCATGTTAATGTGAACCACACAAAATATAACACACAACCTAAATGTCATTCAAGAGATGGCTAATCGAGTGAAAGCATTAAACACGCTAAATATCCATATTACAACACAAGCACAAGAGAAATGTCAGTAGTCTTTACTTCTAAGTCAAAGAATCAGTTTTATCAATCTCTCTAGGATGGTACAAAATGGAAACAAGTTCACCAAACAACAATATGCAATAAGTTGATTATTATTCATTAAGACCATTCAAATTTAGTCAAGGGTTCATTCTCTTGATTAAAAAAATATACCAAAATCAATTCATCACTCAATCCGGCAAATGATAGATAATTGTGTCTTAATACAAAGACCAATTAAGCATAAAAATATTGAACCAAGCTTAATTTAGCATATAAATACATCAACCAAGCCTTCCCACTCTTTAGAGCTAAAGCTCTAGCAATCAAGTCATTCGAAGCATTATATTTTGGCTCATCCACTAATATATAAACAAACATGAGATGCTAAATTACATTACTCCTACTCTAAATTACTTTACTTCTAATCCCAATCATGCATACATGTCAATTTTGGCTCTCAACATACATGAATTTCATAACAAAAGATTTAATCATGTATAATCAAAGAGTAGAACAAAACTAAAATGAATTTAAGAATAATCATACATATTTTCATTAGTGTTGGTTTACAAAATTCCAAATTGGTGATTACATCAAAGAAAACAAGATATACAAAGAAAGAGTAAAAAAAGATACAACTCTTGAAGTAAAACTCCTCCAAAGATGCTCATTGCTTCCTAGCTCGAATTTGGTACTAAGACCACTCCTTGTTCCTTGTAATATACTCTAAGATGGTGGTTGATGTCTAAAATGATGTGATGGAGGTGTATGGTGAGCTCTCATGGAAGAAAATCTTCTATAGGAGCTAGTTCTCTCTCTTATTTTTGTGAAGAATATGGAGAGGATAGAGACGAGAGAAGGGTGTAATGGGGTGTCGGTTGAGAGATGTGTGTAGAGAAACAAAGAATGAATTAATTAGGAATGAATGTCCACCGGTGAGGTTTTGTTTCCAAAACAATAAGGCTCCATCCTGCAGCTGGTTTTCAATTCGTTTTCTTTTTTGGAAACATAAACGATTTCGAATTCGCATTCGTTAACCGTTTTTCATTTTATTTTCAAAAGATAAAAAAACAAAACGAAAAACAAAATCAGTGTTAACAGCGAAATATTTTAAAAAACACAAAATATTTGGTTATGTTTTGTTGGACGATGTCCTCGTCACTATTTTACTTCTTTTCTTCTTCTGCTTCTTCTTCTTCTTCTTCTTCTTATTCTTCTTGAAGCACCTGATACCGGAGGACCATCGATCTGCTATTCATCGTCGATATGCTCTCATTCTCCTCCTTTTTCTCCTCATTCTTCTCCTCATCCTCCTTCTCCTCATCCTTCTCATTCTTATTATTCTTCTTTTTCTTCTTCTTCTCCTTATTTTTCTTCTTCTTTTTCTTCTCCTTCTTATTTTTCTCATTCTCCTTCTGCTTCTCCTTTTCTCCTCCTCCTCCTCCTCCTCCTTCTTCTTCTTCTTCTTCTTCTTCTTCTTCTTCTTATTCTTATTCTTCTTCTCATCATTTTTCTTCTCCTCCTCATTCTTTTTCTCATTCCTCTTCTTCTTCTTCTCCTTCTCCTCCTTCTTCTCTTCCTCATTCTTCTCTTTTTTCTTCTCATTCTTCTCCTTTTTCTTCTCCTTTTTCTTCTCCTTCTTCTCCTCCTTCTTCTCCTCCTTCTTTTTATCTTTCTCCTTCTCTTCTTCTTCTTCTTCTTCTTCTTCTTCTTCTTCTTCTCATCCTCCTCATCTGATCCAGTTGTCTCTTTCTTTTTCTTCTTTTTTTATTTTTTGTTATAATTTTTTACTGTTATTTATATTTATTAAAATAAATATTTATTTATAATTTAAGGGTTTAGTTTTGAGTTTTTGATTTTTTGATTTTTTTTTGAGTAATTTGTGAAGTGTTACAATTTGGTTTTCTCTTCCTTTCTTTTGTTATAAATTTTTACTATAATTTAAATTTATTAAAATAAATATTTATTTATAATTTAAGAGTTTAGTTTTGATTAATTAATTTTTTGATTTTTTGATTTTTTTTAAGTAATTTGTAAAGTGTTACTTTTGTTTAATTTATAATTTACAATACAAAAATCATACTGGTTAATTATTTAATCGATCAATTTATAATTGTTATAAATTAAACAAAATGTAAAAATTGATATTTCAATTTTTGATAGTTTTCGGATAACTTACAAGACTCGTTTTTTCTGTTTTTATTTTTAAAATACACTTTTCAGTATATGTTACCAGACGTATTTTCGGATTTTAAAACTGAAATAAAAAATATTATTTTTTTTTCTTTTCTTTTTTCTATTTTAAAAAAAAAATAGTAAACGAAAAACGCTTGCAAGACGGAAGCGGTGGAGCACAAGAGACAAAGCAAAATCTGACACTTTCCATGATTTAAGGGGCACTAGAAACCAAAAAGAAAAACTGATTGAGATGGCTTGGGTCGTTGCTTCGTCTTTCATTGGAAAATTCAACGAAGTAACCAGCCAAGCACTATTTCGTTGGAACACTGATCTATTAGTGCACTGTTTTGTACATTAACGGGTTGTTTTTTTTTTTTTAAACCGAACCGTTTTAAATTGTTTTAATTACCGGATAGAGATTGAAATCGAACATGAATAACATGTTTTTTTTTTCTTCTTATATCTAAATGTAGTGTCAATACGTTTGTTTTTTAAAAGTAAAATTGTTTGAATATAAGTAATTTTACATACCTATGTTAAACAAGTATACATATAATATGGAATAAAAACAATCCAAAAATAATAATTACATATGAACACATATGATCATGCTCTTCATCTAGGATTTCAAACAAACTTCATTTTTTTAAGAAAAAAAATGTTTATTTTTTCTAAAAATAAAAAGGACATCAAGAAAACTCGTACAAAACACTATAATATTTATATATATCACCATAATATCATAATAAAGTATCAATATTAAACACCAATATGCACAGTTATTAGGTTTTTTTATTTATTTTTACAGCTATTTAAAATAAACAATATATTAAAATAAAGATTTCTATACCATATGTAATTATGATGAAATTTGAAATATGTTATATATGGGGGATAGTATCGGAAGAAAAGATTTTATATTACATTTAATGTAATTCAGTGATTTGCAATTAAGTTAAAAGTCAAGATTTTTTACTTTTTATGTTAAGTTGTTTTTAAAAAATTTTAAGTTGTTTGACCATTTACAAAAATAAACAAAACAACTTAATAATTATGATTCAGATCTATTAAATTTTAAATGGAAAAAACAATCGAACCTAATAAAGTAACCACCCAAAATGTTTATATTTTTACACCTTAGTCATGGAAACAACCCTGAAACACCTGTGAAATACGTAAAATACCCGCTTTTACTTAGAAACGAGCATAAAAGATGTAAGTAACGGGGGTATATTACATGTAGAAATAGACGTTATCAACATCCCATATAAAACTATGTTTTTTAACTTTTTTTGTATAAGCAAATTACCAAAACATCCTTCTGGCTCTATTGCACACCAGGGCAAGGGGTTTTCTGGGCTTGTGCAGCCAAGGTGTGGCATCGCTTGGGCGCACGATGCCCAAGCAAGGCACTGCCTAGGGAGCACCGTCCCAACGAAGGTGGGTAATAAGCGAGAGAGTTGAGTGAGGAGAAAAAGGAGAGAAAGTATAGAAGAGATAAGAGTTTGGAGAGAGTTTTTATACCGTATTTGGAATTTCTAAAAAAAAAATATTTTAATTAAACCCAATCCCTTAAATTTAAAGAAGTCGGCTTCGTATAATCGTATCCCACAACCGGCCTTTTGGGTACTGTTTCTCTGCAGTACCACAGTTTACTCTTTAGAAGATAATGAGTTATGTTGAGGCATTTTCTTAGGCAGTAAGACAGATGGTAGAAGTTGGGGTGGCATTTGTCACCATATTTCGTGGAAGACTGCTTTTTTCTGTTCTTGATTGACATTTTTTTCATTTTATTTTACTTTTGTAAGGCATTCAAAGAAACTGTCATGATATTTCGTCGAAGCTGTGTTTTTAATTTTTTATTCTTATTGAGTTTTTTGTCATTCTACATTCCTTTTTATAAAGTTTGTGTTGATAATAATTAAATCATTTCGATAGAGAAAAGCTCTATACTTTTGAAAATGGAGATTTTCCCAGAAACACTCAAGAAACTATGGAACTTGTGGGAGGTTCGAAGCTTGCTATTACTCAGCCTTTCTTTGCAGATCATCCTCATTGTATTTGGTTCCCGGAGAAAGATTAACAACTCACTTAGCTGGATCGGAATCCTTTTAAATGTAATCGTCTGGTGTGCGTATATCTCAGCGGATTGGGTGGCAACAGTTGCATTGAGTGTCATGGCAAGTAACGAGGCAGATTGCGGACAAGTCTCGTCCAAGGCCACTGATTCACTGCAGGCATTTTGGGCACCGTTTCTTCTGTTGCATCTTGGTGGTCCGGACACTATCACAGCTTACTCGTTAGAAGATAATGAGTTATGGTTGAGACATTTTCTTGGGCTGATCGTCGAGGTGGGAGTGGCATTTTATGTGTTTTTGAGGTTTTGGAGCAGCAACGTCCTCACGTTACTGTCTGTTCCGGTGTTCATTACTGGAATTGTCAAGTACGGAGAGAGGACTTGGGTACTTTGGTCTTCAAGCAGCGAACGTTTTAAGGATTCTTTAGGCTCATCTTCTGATCCCGATCGTTGTATTGATTTATTTGATTACGGACTAAGTTATAATCCTAAACTCGTAATGAAAGAAGGCATTGATGGAGATGATCATAATCTGGTTCAAGCCTATTATTCATACAAGAGATTATTATATCTCTTCGCGAACCAAATTATCGATGAGGTTAGGTATCACAACTATGAAATCATTACTGGAAAGTCAGCAGAGGATGCATTCAAACTGGTAGCAATCGAGCTAGGACTCATGTACGATGTGCTCTACACCAAGGCTGCTATTGTTTACTCTCGAATTGGAATTTCTCTCCGCTGCATCAGCTTCGTTTCCTCTGTGTCTGCTTTAGTTCTCTTCTCCACCATCATCGATATGCACTCCTACCCGCATATCGACATCATGGTAACTTATTTGTTGCTTGTTGGTGCTGTTCTTTTGGAAATTTATGCATTCATGGTACTTTTTTCCTCGGACTGGACAAAGCTCTGGTTAGTCAAATTCAAAGTTGCACAACACCAGCAGATCTCAAAACCTCTTGTTCACAATTTCTGGATGTTTACAAGTTGTTTACATTCATGTTCAACCAGGAATAAGAAAAGGTGGTCAGAATCCATGGGACAGTACAATCTAATGAATTCTGTCCTCAAAGAAAGGCAAGGCACGTACCTTGGACTCAAGAAGTTTTCTTGCACAAGCAAATTGTTAGAGAATTACCAGTACTTGACATGGGAAAATGTGGATACTGGTTTGCAAAAAAGGATCTTCCAGTATCTCAAAAAGATAGCCAATGAATTGCAGCAAACAGCAGGACATAAGCGTGTTTTTCAAGAGGTACGCGATAAACGATTGTCCAGTAGTGGCGAGTATGCCCTAAAACAATATAGGTTTGATTATCTGCTTGGTGATCTTTTAGATGGTAATGAATTGGATAAGAAAATTATTATATGGCACATCGTTACTGACGAATGCTACAAAGATGATCTCCATCATGTCCATGGCGATGCTAATAAACTCGATCAGGATTGTAAAATTAGCACGTGGTTATCGGATTATATGTTGTATCTTATGCTTTTCCGTCCATCCATGTTACCCAAAGGGATCGGTGAGATAAGGTATTGCCATACTTGCATCGATGCTGAGAGAACTTATAAAGTACCGCCATTCAAACAAGGATGTAGAGCAAAGAAAGGAATAAAATCAGTCGATTTCCATCACTCGCTGTTCGAGCTAGCATCGGGCCTCAGCTCAGATTTGAAAGACCTTGAGAATCGTGGGGAAATAAGATGGGATGTGATAAGTGAAGTGTGGTTGGAAATGTTAGCGTACGCTGCACAAAACTGTGATTGGAAAGAACACGCTCAACACCTTAGGAACGGGGGAGAGCTGCTCACTCATGTCAGTGTTCTTATGATGAATTTTCGACTTAACAAACACGTTGTGTAGACTTGCTATAGTTTTCAATTCATTACTGTTTTTGTTTGATTTCTGATATATATATATATATATATATATATATATATATATATATATATATATATATATATTAAAGACTTGCTCTCAGAAGAGCAACGAATTGAAAGATCGTATTAGGCTATGTCCAAGTGTATTTTTATTGTGCATTGTAGATGTGATGATTTCGGTTATTTCTTTCTTTATGTTTTATTGGTTGGCGTTGAAGGAACTTTCTTCGCATTGGACAATGGATAATATAAACTCTTAACCAGGAACTGTCAAAACTAACAAGATGGCATCTCAAAACTGACTGCACATGGACAGATCAGACAATATTATTGACTGCTAAGAAGAATATATCTTGAAAGAATCACCAGTTAAATTATGAACAGCTTGACATACCGGTTCATGGTTACATGCATGCCGAGAATGATTCTCAATTTATCTGCGGTAGACATTTACATCAATGGTGTCGAGGCCAACTTCAATAAATAAGATTGACAAGAATAATATTGCAAGCTTATTCTTACAGAGTTACAGTACCATCATCACGTCAGACATAAAAAGCCTTCACCAATCATGCGGTTCATATCTTGAAGCTTCGCCTAATAAGTTGATCTGTTTCGACAATGATACAAAGATGCACACAGTCGTTCGTTAAATATGTGACATGTTACTTCAACATTATAGATATATCAAAACCATCTGAAATTCTATATCATATTAAGGGCACTGCCAACTCTAATTACCAGGGTAACAATCATCTACAACTTTGCGGACAAACACGTTTATCTGTTCTCTGTGAATCCCACACGTGACTGCACGTAGTAAAGTTTCGAAAATATTATGCATACTCATTGCCATCCAAAATTACAACAACATAGCTCTCCACAAAGCGAGATGAACGCACCTCATAATACGAGCTAGCTCTATAAACATTCATTAACACATTTGGTAAACCTAGAAAAAGGAGATTATTGAGCTCATACATATATTTCCAGACATTTTTATTCATATCTTATATATATATCACTTATGGTTTGCAGAGTGTTATATGTATATTTTATTGAATGTACACGTCACTAATAGGTAATGCAATCCCTTAAAAAGATTGTCAGTTAGGCGTCCGAGCTGGCAACTAGAAGACACCATCCAAGACATCACTGAGGAATAAGAACCCGAGTAAGTCTGAACACGGGTACTCGGCACATTATGGTTTACTCGTGACAACACAAGAAACCGGAGTAAATAAGTTCAGCATACGATTTACATACGTGAGTAAGCCCGGGAATCATGCTCCAATACGCAAAACATCCGTGTCAAAAAGAGTCTCTAGAAGTATAAAACACCAAACACGAAATAAATCTCAAATCAGGCAGCAACTCTACTATTCTAGAAGACTACACACCGATAAGGAAATAAGTCCTAAACGGACTATGCCACCAGAATCCCATTAAGATTCATACTCGATCTTCACAAGGTCTCTGAAACAGAAAATAAGATAAAGACAACTTCAACAAGCAACCAATCTTAATTAAAATACAATTTCTTTTCCTTACTTGTACATCAAATATTAGTGTTCTATACAGATATAAATAGGCCCCTAATCTCATTATATACGAGAGAGACAAAGAACGACATAGAGAGACTGAAAAGAGTAATCACTGTAAGATAGAGGCAAGAGAGATGGAGTGGTGTAATTAATCATTAAATAGTGGATTCGACTTGGTTGTACATTCAACCACCCGTGGATGTTTCTTCGATCATCGGAGTTTTACTACGTAAACTCCTGTCATTATTACTTCAATTGCATTCTCTTTCTCTTTCTCTTTCTCTTTTGACAGGTCATAACCAAATTCAACGTTGTTGACTTTCTCATCCATCGAGAAATCGACATCAACACAGAGAATCATTGATTTATACTTTATAGACGATTAAGAGATTGTGTAATCAAACTATGTTAAGAAGGAATCACTAACAAATGGATAGGAAATTCAAGAAGGCAATGCATCTTAAATATGTATATGAAATGAATCGTAAAGTGATCGAAATAAAAGAACAGAAATAGAAATCAAATAAATTTTCAAATCCACAAATAAATTTTACACAAACATTGTATTTAGAAACTATTTGATGCCATTTTAGAACATGTATTTCTTCTGATTTTGAAAAACAATGAATCATATACCAAATAATTAATGAATCATATTATACTAATTGGATGCAACAATTGAGTTCTAGCACAAAATTTGCAGCAAACATCACATTAAACTCATCAAGTACTTGGCAACTTCTTTTTTATCAAAGATTACTTTTTTAAACTTCTTTGCTTCTTGCTTGGGATGGCGGCGACAGCAACTGTGGACGGCGGTGATTGAGTTCTGGATGAACCGACGGAAAGCGAAAGTGAGTGGGGTGGGCCAGACGAGACCTCCAGCTTCAAGTACTCTCATCATCTGTTTATATGCAATGTCAATCACGACGGTTAAATCGATTAAACATATAAGGGTATATTTAGCAAAAATATGTAGAAGTTAGGGATGGTAATTTGACTCGCACCCGTCCGAACCCGACCCTGCAGGGTCGAGTGTGGATGGTAAATTTACGACCCGTTGACCTGTTTAATGAAAAACCCGGTGGGTTCGTGAACGGGTGAGGGTAGGAAAAACAAACCAGCAGGTTGGACCAATGAACCCGTATAAATAAAATACTTGTATATAAACATACATAGACATTTGAATTATTTTTTATCGTTGTATTTTTATGATTATTATTGTTTTGTAATGTATCAAGTAGGGAATTAGAAATGAAAATTTAATTCAATTCAGTATCAAATAGGTGATTACATGTGGAAATTTACAAATGACAAATCACGGGTTTGTGGGTATCCCGCGAGTGAAGCATCCACCCGTGAACCCGTATTGTTTTACGGGTTCGCGGGTGAGGGTATGGGTGCAACCATAACCCGCGGGTTCAAACCCGTCCGGGAACCCGTTTACCGACACGGGTTCGCGGGCGGACATGGTTGAGGAAAATTTTGGTAGGTGAGGGTTTGGATTTTACAAAACCCACCCGAACTCGACTCGATGTCATCCCTAGTAAAAGTCCATTAATAGGCCTTTTAAGGCCCAATAAGTCAGGAGAACTCTTATATTGGACTAAACAACAAGGGTTCGGTTAAATTGGTTACAAACAGTATTCATGTGAAAATTAACAAGATTACAAGACTTGGAATTAGTTTCATTCTCGGATTGTGATCATCTGTTATGCTAATCTTTTCATTCCATATTGAAAGAAAAAAAATAGAAAGAAAAAAGAAAACAATCTTGACTGTCCACGTTTATGAAAGACATATGTCAATAGATCCTCTAGAGTTTAACACAAACTCATCTCAGTTCAGTAGAGGATCTGAATCTTTATTGTCATGTTTTGAAGGAACTTCTTCGGATTCGATAATCTAGCTAGAGTCCTCTGTCCTCTACCACTGGAACGATAATACAGACTTATTTTAAGTCTCTCACACAAAAAACATTTCATGTGGTCAAAATCGGGTATATATATATACTCCGCATGTGTGTAGCGACTCAAATATGAGATATTACAATATTAGTGAGAAGCATAATTTTTGAACAAGTCGAATCGCGCATGTAATACTTGATTTCTGCAGTATCTAATAGACTATTTACCTGTTCCGTCAACTTTACCACATACAACCAAGAATTTTTCATAGGTTGTGAATACAATAATTCTATGGGGACCGAAGGAAGTTTCCAAGGGTAGGTATCCTAAAAGGACAGAGTATAATATTATCAATGGGGAATTGCACAAACACCTCCGAGGTTTGATAAAATCACACGGATATAACAGTTTTTACCATATACGTACAAACTTTCCTCATCAATTGAAAAATATTGCGCAAGCACCCTCTACCATTAGATAGATCCGTTAGTTATGGTCAAATGTGTAAAAAGTCTAAAATATCCTATTTTTGTTTTAAATAAACTAAAAATTTTAAAAATAAGATTAAAAAATGTTAAAAAATCTTTTAGAAAACATGAATGTATCTTAAATCTGTAAATCGAAAAAAAAAAATTAATCTTAAAAAAAAATCCCCATGATTTTTAATAAATTTAAAATTTAATTATTATTAAATTATTTAAAAAACTATTTTTTTATTTGTAAAGATATATTTTTTTTCTATGTTTCAGATTTAAGATATATTCATGTTTTCTAAATATTTTTTATCTTATTTTTTAATTTTTTTTAGTTTATTTAAAATAAAAATAAAGGGAATTTTAGATTTTTTACACTTTTGACCATTGACTAACGAATCATAACGGTAGGGGATGTTTTGTCGAGGGAAGTTTGTGTGTATATAGCCAAAACTATCATACTCGTGTAATTTTATCAAACCTCAAGGGATGTTTGTGCAATTCCCCCTATTATCAATTAAATGGTCATGTTCTTATTATAAAATATTGAAAGCCAACTTGATTATATAAATACTGGTTTATTGCAATAGATAATATTTTTATCATGACTGTTCTTTGTGTTAGCCTTTTAAATATCAATCAAGCTTTAATAAGTTAATCAAATTCATCAATACTACTATCCAATCTCCTAATATATAATTAATAACTTAAATCAATCTTAATTAAACAAGTCCATTCACCGCTGTTTGTTGTGCAATGCTAGAGAGAAATCTCCCCACAAAAATACATATGTCGAAACAGAAACTCTCATTACAAAAATGGAAGAATAGATATACGCCACAACCACTCTCGACCATCAAAACTAGTTATACATTACAAGTCTTTTGTTGTTATAATAATAAACATGCTCATAAGATACGAGTCATGGAAAAGGACAACTACAAACACAGTAATTGAGATTAACATATAAAGAACTAAAGAAGATTCCAACCACTAGCATTTGTTAATAATTTGCTATTCATTAATCATTATTGAGCCATGGAGATTCTCCCAGAAACACTCAAGAAACAATGGAACTTATGGGAGATCCGAAGCTTGGTATTACTAAGCCTCTATTTGCAGATCATCCTTATCGTATTTGGTTAGCGAAGGAAAAACAACAACCCACACATATGGATCGGAATCCTTGTAAATGTAATCATATATTCATATGGTGTGCATATATCTCAGCAGATTGGGTGGCAACAGTTGCATTGAGTGTCATGGCAAGTAGCGAGGCAGATGGGGAACATACCTCGCCCAATAAGTCCAAGGACACTGCTTCGCTGCAGGCCTTTTGGGCACCGTTCCTCCTCTTGCACCTTGGTAGTCGGACACTATCACAGCTTACTCGTTAGAAGATAATGAGTTGTGGTTGAGGCATCTTCTTAGGCTGATCATCGAGGTTGGGGTAGCGTTTTATGTCTTCTTGAGGTTTTGGAGCAGCAAAGTCCTCACGATCCTGTCCATTTTAATGTTCATTATTGGAATTGTCTAGTATGGAGACGTGCTCTACACGAAGGCTGCTATCGTTTACTCTCGAGTTGGAGTTTGTCTCTGGGGCATCACCTTCATTTCATCTGTTTCTACTTTTCTCTTCTTCTCAGCCATCATCAACATCCATTCCTACCTGCTAATCGACATCAGGGTAACTCATTTGCTGCTTGTTGGTGCTGTTCTGTTAGAGATTTATGCACTCATAGTACTTTTTTCCTCGGGCTGGACAAAACTCTGGTTAGTCAAATTCGAAGCTGTACCTCACAATTATATCTCAGCAACTCTGCTTGACAATTTCTGGAGGTTTGCAAGTTATTTAAATTCACATCTGAGCAAAAAGAAGAGGTGGTAAGAATCCATAGGTCAATACAATCTAACGAATTCGGTCCTCGAAAAAAGACAACACACGTACCTTGGACTTGACAAGTTACTACCTTGCACAAGGGAATTGTTAGAGAAGTGCCGGTACTTGTCTTTGTGAGGATGTGATTATTAGTTTGCGAGAAACCATCTTCAAGTATCTAAAAAGGATGGCCAATCAATCCTCATAAAATTTCGAGTCCTTAACCGGTGACCAACAGTTCATGGAGAAAGGCAATGATGTCCTAAGAAGGTATGGATACAAGAAATTTTTAGTCACTACAGAATATAATGCAAGAATCATTATGTGGCACATTGTTACTAATGAATGCTACAAAGATGATCTCAACAATGTCCACAACGAGATTCGTGAAATTAGCAAATGGTTATCATCTTATATGATGTATCTTCTGCTTTTCCGTTCATCCATGTTGCCCAAAGGGATCGGTGAGATAAGATGTCAACATACTTATATAGACGCCGTAAAAGCAAACTATGGAATAACATCAAAACACATTTCATACAGACAAAACCAGGTTAGTATAACTTCTGACCATGGCTGATTACTACCAGTTGATCTGATAAACGAACCATCAAATGATTAATCACAATCAGGAATATTGCAGTCAAAGGTGTAAAATATGCAACAATCTCGTATCCAACACATTCATACGATCTTCTCTAATTTCCAACAAAACATGGAAGAAATGAGTTTTAATTAGACCAGAAGCATAACTTCAATCAAGTTATAAACAATAAAAGTGATAATACCAGTGTTAACTGATTTTATAAACACTAACCCAAATTGGTGGATTCGGTTTCAAACCAATTTAACAAATTCAGTTACCAATTTATCCACAATGAGATTTGATTACTTCAGATTATTGAAAAAAGAAAAAGGAGATTAACATAATGAATTTCAATATCAAGTATCAACCGCAATTTCAATAACTAAAATTTTCCAGGAAATATCCAATGCTCAAATGGTACATGAATTCCAGACCTAGAATGAGTAACTACAAAAAATTTCTTTCCAAATGAGGAAACATTTCTTTCTTTCTTTCTTGATACTAAATATACAATTGGAATGTAAATAAGTAATTAAAACCACTCACTCTCTTTGACTCTCAAACTCAAAATTGACTTCTTTGTTAGACAATTCGATCGATGGTTTGCCAGTTGGGCATCGACGAACATCCTTGAGAAATAATTTATGTTTCTTCTCACGCTGCTTTCAAGTTCTCGGACAGATTCTGGTATCGCTGCCTTTGCTGCTTTCCCAGAAGGAAGAAGAGAGTTTAGATAAGATTAACAAGTTTTTAAGGGGTCTGACATCTGTACGGAAGAATTTTGAAGTTGAATGTGGCAGAGTGATTCATACCTGATTTGAGACAGATGGTGTGATTTTACTTAGAGCTCGTTCGAAATGAGTTATCTTGATTGTCCATGAGCAGCTCTCCGTTGCTGTCAGGTTCTCTTCCCAAGCAGCCATTGTAGCTTCATTCATCTGGCATTGGTTTTGATAATATTACATAGTTAAACGAAGCGGAAAAGAAATTTCTTTAAACACATCTATAAAAAAGGATCACAAGAGACTGGTGCAAAATCATCCACAATTAAGATGTGATTCCAGTAAACATGATGTTAAAAAGGTAACACATAGGTACAAACCAGTGCAGAAAGATCAGCCCCGCTTAAACTTTCACAAGCCTTCATCTGTGCAACTGCACACAAATCCACATTGGCATCTATACGCTTGTTTCTGGCAAGAGCTTTTAAGATCAATCCGCGCTCATCCGCAGTGGGAAGAGGGACATAGAGAAGTTTACCAAATCTACCTGGCCTTAAGACAGCACGATCCATCACATCAGGCCTGCAAACAGAAACCATATTGGAAGAAAAATGATACAGTGCCAATCCTCATAAAAACAAAATGAGAATAGATGAATAACAAAGTGTACCTATTGGTGGCACCAATGACAAAAACACCACGCCGCTGATCTGCTCCATCTAGCTCTATGAGTAACTGCAATTGCAAGAACATAAGTACAACTGTATTGGATAATAAATTGTTGGTATGAAAAGAATAACAGAGAGACTGAGAGAGTATGTGTCTGTTTAAAGATAGTCATTGCAGATCGTGCTTAACCTGGTTCAAAAGCCTCTCAACAACCCAACCCCCTTCTTTCCCACGCTTTGTTGTTAGAGCATCCACCTAAGATAACGAAAAGAAATCAATATATTACAAGACAGAGCAAAGAAAGTTAACCACAAGGACGGACAACCACATACCTCATCAAAGAAAAGTATGCATGGTGAACATGTTCTTGCACGACTGAATAATGTTCGAACTGCCAGCTCACTTTCTCCAACATATTTATTCAAGAGTTCAGGGCCCTAAAACATCAAGTCTTTTAACTTTCAAATTCAGAAAAAGCATGCACCAAAAAAATAAAAACTCAGGTGTAAGCATTTACTTTGATGTGAATGAAATTGGCTCCCGCCTCATTAGCAACAGCCTTGGCAATAAGTGTTTTACCGCAGCCTGGAGGCCCATAAAGCAAAAACCCTGTCTCCAAATCAATTCCGAGTTCCTTAAGAAGCAAACAAATTCAAGAGTCAGTAAATGAATCCCATAATCATCCACTTGATATCACTAAACCAGCAACTATACTTTAAAGGAAACATACAACACTATGTGACAACCTATAAAGATGATGACAGAATAACTGATGACATTACTTAGTCTCAACTAGAGAGAGACATATTCGTTAAGGCAAGCTAAAACTGGAACTAAAATTTTGTATGAAGCGGACATAGCATGTGAGCAGATATAAATATTCTCATTGTAATGGCTAAAAGTCAGGGTTAACTTGTAACAATGTTGGTACTTGTGAGTGAGAAAAATATTGTGTAGTCATTACTCATTTCTAATTACCTCATACTCTTCAGGAAATTTTATGCGCCTGACTATGTAGCGCTCAAACTCCTGCCTCAGGTAATCAAGCCCACCAACATCTTCCCATTTAACATTAGGAATGGCAGAGAATCCTTCTCTTCTTGCTGCGGGTTGTACCATTTTACTTGCTTCCTGCAATAAGTACATAAATACAATTGGCTCTGTCACGCTAAGATTCAATCAGCAAACACAATCACAAAGAATTTATATGCAACTTTCTATAACTAAAAAGAAACTTTGAATATCGGTAACATATATTAGTATACAAACATGCTATTTCAAAAGCATTAAGCATGTCCATATAAGGCTATAAGGCATTGCAAATACTAAATGCTTGTCAAATAAGATTTTTGTATCTCCATATGGTGCATTTGCATGGCACAAAGCTCATGCTATTTCAAAAGCATTAAGCATGTCCATATAAGGCTATAAGGCATAGCAAATATTAAATGCTTGTCCACATAAAATTTTTGTATCTCCATATGGTGCATTTGCATGGCTCAATGCTGTCAAGAAAAATATGCCAACATGGCACACAACTGAAGCAGTGCAGACTGTGCTAAAAATTAACATACAATTTAATTTCCAATACAGTTTTGAGAAAATATGCAGCAGTATGAACAATGTTAACATATAGAATTTACATAAATAACAAATAAAAACAAAGCTGCAGTATGGGGGTCAATATAGGCAGAAATACAATAAGTTAGGTCATATGAATGAAATGTATCTAAGGCTACTAACTACTAACTAGTAGCTTAGATTCTAAGCTACTAAATACTAAGCATGCAAATCAGAATATTAATATATAATTATCTTGAAGAGAATGATAAACAAAAATTGTATCACAAAGTTACCTCAAAGTCAGCCATAGTAATCGCAAGGTTTTCCATCTCTTCAGGTAGCCAAGGCTGCCTCCACCATTCATCAGAATGTTCCTCAGCCATAGACTCTCCAGAAAACTCAGACTTCCTTTGGTCAATGATTCTCTTCATGGCAAGGTTACCAGCCTTGTTAGCTAGAGCTGACAAGTCAGCTCCAACAAACCCAGGAGTAGACCTGGCTATTTTCAAAAGATCAAAAGAACCCTCTACTCTAAGATTTCGAATAATCACAGAGAGAATCTCTACCCTTGCATTCTCATCTGGAACACCCAAAACAATCTCACGATCAAATCTTCCAGGCCTTCTAAGTGCAGGGTCAACAGCATCCGGTCTATTTGTGGCTCCAATAACGAGAACATAGCCAGGTCTTTGATTAGAGGCCTCTGAGTTAGAATCCCCATCGTTTGATTGTACAAATCTATGAGATTCATCCATGCAAGTCATCAATTGAGTCACAATCCGTTTCTCCATCTCCCTCTGCAGATTTTCTCTTTTTGAAGCAATTGCATCAATCTCATCAATAAATACAATTGATGGCGCAGTCCTGTATGCTTTTGAGAAAAGTTCTCGGATGTTTTCTTCCGATGCACCTGAGGTTTTCAGCACATTGAAAATGCATGATTAAAATATGAATCACAGTGATACAATTTTCAACATTACTAACTTCACAAAAAGTTTTCAGGTTAAGGCCAAAGTAAAAGGAGATCATTTGAGTGATAAAATGCAATATCATGACAAATTCTGCACAACAATTGGTGTTTCATAAAGCTGACAATACTGGGGAAAAGAAAATGAATATAATTTCCCATAAGACACAATGTTTTACTTTAGCTTCTGTAATTTAACAGCTCCGTATTAGCAAAGTTCAAAAGTCCTTCATGCAAGATAAAGCAACACCAAGAAATATTTGTGCTCTATAGTTTTTAAGCCAATCCCAAGTAAAGGGAAAGGCTTATATGGACCTGAGTAGCTCAAGGCTAATCTTTACAAACCAGACCAAATCTACACATAGGGATATAACCATAAAAGTCTGAAGCATATTTGGGTGACGTAAGGAAAAAATTTAATTGCTTGGAAACGTGGATCTTTGCAAAATGATCTGCAATTGTTTTTCAATTTTTTTCTTGGATGATTGGTATAATTAGCTCGTTCACAAATACACATCTAGTATTGAATTTCTATATGAAATTCCCAATTAGAATTGAAACAACAAATAAAACATGCATAAAAATAAAACGAGGAAGAAAATATATACCAGATACTCCAGAGACAACTTCAGGAGCGGAAATCTTATAGAAAGGAACACCAGTCTCATTGGCAATGGCATGAGCCAGTTTGGTCTTTCCGCAGCCAGGTGGTCCGTATAACAAAATCCCTGCCATTGGTCTGACCCCCAACCACTGCGGCAATTGCGGATGATACAAAGGCACAATCACTTCCATCTTCAATTCCTTCAAAACACCCCCCATCCCTCCCAAGTCCCTAAACCTTGGCCCTCCCTTTCCCTTCGCATCCACAACATCCCCAACCGAACCCTTCTTTGCTGATTCCTTCCTCGTATCAACATTCCTACCTCTATTATCCCCATTAACCATTTCAAGCTTCCTTCCACTGCCAACCTCAAATTCCACATTCTTCTCCTCACCCTTCGGTTTCCCACTCTTTGATTCAGAGTACTTATCTCTCAACATAGACTTCATCAAATCGAACTCTGGCTCAACATCCTCCCCGTAAATTGCATCTTCCGATGTGGACAACCCCCCATCCTCTTCCTCATCCTCCTCCTCCTCCTCCTCCTCTGATGATGATGATGATGATGATGATTCCCCCTCCTCCTCAGTGGACGAATCATTCGGCCTCCTCCTCTTAACATGTTGCTTCTCCAAAGACTGCAACCTCTCTTCTACATCATCATCAACTCTCCTCCTGAAATTCTTCTTTCCCGGCGAAGGAGTCGAATTACTCTTGTTAATCCTATCTAGGGTTTGTTGAACCATCCTAATAAAAGGCTTCTCCTTAGTTCTTCTATAATCAGGATAATTATCGCGTAAATAATCAACAACGCCACCCAAATTCGAGTGCTTAATTTTGCACGATTCGACTCGCCTACGTAGAATTTCAGTGTTGCTCCCCCCTCCTCCTCCACTTCTTCTGCCCATACCTTTCTCTTTATAAACCCTAATTTGCTATTCCAATTCAATCAATAAAGTTCTAGTCCTAGTTGTTTTAACTTTAACACAGCAACAACAAAAAAAAGACTAAACTTTTAATCTTGATTAGATTAATTTAACTAAATTTACAAGTACATAATATAAATGTACAGCTAATGGTAGCAGAGTCGACCTAAAACATCCTCCAACAGTAAACTAACGGCGGCGTAGACGTCGTGGCGGCTTCCAATAGCAGAGTTAACGGCGATTTCGGACGGAGATAAGTGGTCTGATTGGCGCTATCAGTGGCGCGGTTGTTTGCAGAAGCAGCAGCGTCGGCGGCGTCGGCGGTCACCGGCGGCTTGTTGCTGGTTATGATTTTAAGAGTTCGTTGGTTTGGTGTACGATTGTTTCAGAAAAAATAAGTTTTTATTTGCTTTTAGGGTTTAAATTAGGGAAAATTTCAAAAGAGCCCACAATAATTAGGGTATTTTTAAAAGTGGATATTTGCAAAAATCAACTAAGGTTTGATCATTTTTCAAAAATAAGTCTTTTGTTTTGAATTTAAACAACAAACCCCCTAGACCCTATGGTACAGAATTAAGAAATTTTTGAACTAAATTTATAAAAATAACAAATTGTTTTTGTTATACATTAAGCAAAATTTTATATAACTTTGAAGAATTTTTTTAAAAAAAGGGATCAAAATTTCAAAACTAGTGGTTTTAAAAAATCTCAGTTGTAAAAATATCTAAAAAAATATTAAAGTTTTCTTTAAAATACAAAAATAAGGATATTTTTATGCAAATAAAAGTATCCTTTAGATAGTTTCATTATAGTTACTTGGTTTCTACTAGTCATGAAATCCAATGGTCAATAAAAATTAAATATTTAAAATTTAGGGAAAAAAAACTAAAAAAAATAACCATAGCTAAATCCTCAATTGATTAATGATCGTTAAAAAAAATTAAGTTTTCTTTTTTAAAAAAATAAATTAAATCAGTCGGGTCAAAGATTTATCGGAATCTGATAAGATCAACCATTAAAATCATGATTCAAATAACAATTTCCCGTACACAAGCTCACACATTATGTAATGAGAACCATTTCTCTAATATTAAATATAAGATCTCAATTCAATGAAGGTTATACACTTTCCCTCCACATTCTTAATAGGGATTTGAATTTCATATTTGTTTATAAAATTATAAAATGTGGGAGAGACTTCTCCCATGGAATGTGAGTTGTTTTTTGGGGTCATATTTGTCACGTGTAATCTCATCGTATCGTAAATGCTTTAAATGAGTCGATTTAGATCAAAAACAAAAAGAGACCTGCATATAAACCAAAAAACCTACCTACACACAATTATATCACACGTACGAAGAACTCATCGTATGAAAAATATATATCACGTGACATGAATTGAATGAGTTTAATTGTATACATCAGAACTTATCGAAGTAATTCTCCTACCATTTATGCTATAGACTATAGAGTCACCAAATTCCTATGTCGGTGTCTTGGACCCATGGTCACGCTAAATAAATAGCCAGCCAAATCACCTTGCAATTTATTATTGGCGTTTAGTAACCGCTATAAAAAGTCACGCTTTTAGAAATATATACCAAATTTCCAATATAATATTCTCTTCTCCATTCGAATCTCCTTCTTCAACCAACCCTTCTCTCTGTCTAACAAATCAAACCCTAACCTTAACCCTAGAAAAAAGAGCCCACCTTTCACTTCCAAATCGAAAATCAAATATGGCTCACCACGCGACCGGATCGGATCGCGAACCCGACTCGAACGACCGCCTCTACAACCCGTACCAAGACCTCAACCTCCCGATCCAGACTCTCTACAAGCTCCCGACTTCTCCGGAGTTTCTCTTCTCCGAGGAGTCTCTCCACCAGCGCCGTTCCTGGGGTGAGAATCTCACCTTCTACACGGGAACTGCCTACCTGGCTGGATCGGTCGGCGGAGCCGGCGCTGGACTGTTCTCTGCCTTCAAGTCGATGGAGGCTGGCGACACGTTGAAGCTGAAGGTGAATAGGATCTTGAACTCTTCGGGCCATTCGGGTCGTACCTGGGGGAACAGGGTCGGGGTTATAGGGTTGATTTATGCGGGACTCGAGAGCGGCGTCGTGGCGGCGACTGATAGGGATGATGTCTGGAGTAGCGTTGCAGCGGGGCTCGGGACGGGCGCTGTATGCCGAGCTGCCAGAGGGGTTAGGTCGGCGGCGGTGGCTGGAGCGCTTGGTGGGCTGGCTGCAGGTGTGGCAGTTGCGGCGAAACAGGCTGCGAAAAGATATGTGCCGATTTGAGTGGTTTCTCTTTTTAAGATTTGCAATTTTGACAGAGTAGAATCGAATCAAACGAATTAAAAGAATGAATTGAATGAATATTTCGATTGATAAATGAAAATTTGATTAATTTGCGATAGATAATATCGTCTGATGTATAAAATAATGTGGTGCTGAGAGACACTGGAAATGTTTTGATGGCAATGGAAAGAAGTTCATTGACTGCTATTCATTGCGATATTCCCTTATCGAAAAACGATGGTTGAATTGTGTTTAAAGATTTAATTGTTTTCAATTGCTTTGATTGATTCATTTACTTTTATAATCCTTCTGTTTTGGTGCAGTAAATTTTACATATTTGTAATGGTTTTCGCATTTGGGTTTTAGAAAACTTTTCTATTGCAATGGAAAGTTTCTATGGAAAGTTTCTCGATTGTCATTCGATTCGATATTCATTGTGTACCCTTTCGAACTTCATGGTTGAATTATGTTCAAAGCATGGATTTTTTAGTGCTTTGATTGATTCCTTTACTTTTATGATCCTTCAGCTTTGATGGAGTGAATTCTAGATATCGACAGTGGTTTGTCTGATATATATCTTTACTGAGCCATTTGATAATGAACATGGTGGTACTGACTTTGATATAGATGGATCTTGTTTCATAGTTGGCTGATGAATGATTATAAGACTTTGTTTTTTGTAGAATAACAGTGAAATATTTCTGTATGTGTTTTGAATGTGATTATATAGTTTGATAATGAATGTTGTGGCACTCGCTGACTCTGATCTGATATGATGGATGAGAAAGTTCCTTGGGTTCTTCTTTCGTATTTGGTTGATGATCACGAGGCTTTGTTTTGTAGAATTGTGATATCGACGAAACGTTTTTGCATGTGTTTTGAATGTGTTTCATAAAGTTTGGTAAATTTTTCAATTTGTCAATGGATTCCCAGTTCATCATAACTTCATGTGCATCATAATCTTTAGTTGAAGGTTTAGTGATTTGATCTTCTTAGTAGTATTTATATAAAGTTTGTTAGTCATTTGTATCCCACTAGGGAATGATGGTAAACCAGTTGTGATATTGTTGCATATTACAATAGAGGTTTGAGCGATAACATAAAGCAAAATGTGTGCTTGGTATTTTAGGTATTGGAAATTTTTTTCTTTCGGGGGCTTCTCATGTACACATTATGAGTTCGTAGGGAAATGGTTTTACTTTCCCATGCCTTGTTGTTAGTTAACAGTGTACACGTATTGTCGTATTTATATACTAGTGATTGGCCAACCAATACCATGCTGCTTCATTTTGCAAGAAATACATTCCACCACATGAACATGTTAAACCAGAAATTTGTCGTCTTAGTTTTCTCATGTATCTATATGTATACAGTATATGTAACACCAGCGGCCAGCCTCAGTTTTGTAATTGTTCACATGTATGTTTTCATAACCTTGAAAAGACGGGAGTACAAGGGGATTTTTCAAAATCCTCGATCTTCTCAAATCAATTTGAGAGTTATTAAGTGTTGCCACTGTCTACTGTCTTGAATTCTTTTGTGAACACATTTGCAATTGTTGCAATGTTTTGTAGTGTTCAGCTTTATTGTATTTGATATTTGTATGTGTTAACGGATCCCTTAAGATTCTTCACAGATTTAAATTTTTGTTCAAATAGTAGAAGTGACTAAATCTGTTCTAACCGTTACCCTCGCTTGTTTATGCATGGTTCATATTAAAATTTAATTTGTGTGAACTCTTTCCCCTACAAATAATAAAAATCTTGAATGGAAATGCTTCATAACCTTAGTTTAGAGGTGCCAAACTGGTTGGCCTGAGCCTGACCAGAGTCTTGCTCCTCCGAAATTGAGGGCCAAGCCGGTGTTCAACGGTTCAAGTGTTCAACCCAAATGGTTGGGTGGACCAAGCTTGAATATCAAAACCCTTAAGCTTGGAGGGATGGTTCACCTGCAAGACCCCCTTGAGTACGCACCTATAGTTGAGTCATGGGTGTACCGAACCCTTGAGCTTAGAGGGTCAGCTTAAGCACAAGACCAGGATTGAAGAACGAAAAAGATTCATGATATCACATATAAAATAAGCTAAAGCCTAGCGAGCTGCACCTATATCTGACCATCAAGCCTGATTGGACCTCAAAATTATGGTCTAGCCTAGCCCAATCTATTTAACTCTTCTACAGTTCTACATCAGTGATCAGTTGTGCTTCAAGTCGTATGATAAAATGGAGTGTCGAACTATCAACGATATTTAAAAACCGTATATTTTTTAATTTTTACTTGACATCCTATTAAAAAAAATTAAAATATAAAATCTTATAAGTACACTTCACACATTATTAAATATGTTTTTTTTTTAATTTTTAAAATATATTATAAATAATAAAATTATAAAATAATATATATAGCTCAATTTGACAATTTTTCCCTTATTTTACCTAAAACAAAATAAAAAGGAAAAAAAAACACATGAACCAAACAAAACAAAAAATACAGACGTCTCCTTCGTATCCTTCTTTCTCCATTTTCTTGTCACTTACGTATTTCTTTTTTTTTTCTTCTTTCTTCTAGTTTTTACGCTGATTTTATTTAAAATATAAAATACAAAATTAAAAGAGATTTTAATATATATATATATATATTATAGTGGTTTTCAAGTCAGTACACACTGATATAAATCATACCAGTGTATTGCATATTGACCATTGATTATGAAAAAACTTGAAAATATATACACTTTTGAATCAAAATATAAAAATCTAATGGTCTACATCCAACGCCCTAACGATATATATATATATATATAAATTTAAGGTATGGATACCGTTTTAGACAGATGTGTGTATATATATTACCATTCTAAAAAAGACCTGGTATCATTTTACTGAATACTTGTTGATTAGCTAGTTGTTTGAAAAGCACTCCACTTCAAGTTACGGCTATTGTTAGTTCCTTCTTCCCCATTTGGAAGATACTAAAAATACTTCTGTTTTTCCACCAAGTGATTGGTTGAATCGGTCCAACGGTCACATCTGCCGTGCATAGGAAGCTACTACCAACTTAACAAAATATTTATCAGTTTCCTGTTCTCAATGAATCTGATTCTAGTTTTGATCTCAAGTCTCCAAAACAGATTCGAGGTACAAGGCTGCTATTCAATCAAAATCTATATCGGTAGCTGAGAAGTACACAAACCTTTACAATTTCATTCGACGGATAATTGTTGAGATCTTCAACGAAAAATTCAAGAAATTATTCTGATCATTCAAAATAGTAACACTGCACAAACCCTCGATATAGATCATAGGGTTGATCAAAATTATTACATTCCCCAAAATCACGTTCTTAGTTTCATGCCTCAGATACCTCAGCTTTTATTCCAAAAAAAATAATCACGTGTATCTCAGTTTTTCCCGAGAAAATACTAAAACACAAGGCACTCAACGATAATATCATGCCAGTTGAAACTTGGATAAACTTTTGGGATTGAACACATATCCCTCATCTAAATTGATATAAAGCTAAAGCTCATCTGAATTTTTTTAATTCATAAAAAAAAGGGAGCATGTGCGCGCGCGCGCGCACGAGAGAGAGAGAGAGAGAGAGAGAGAGAGAGAGGTAACCATTTGATTTACAGCAACATTGATTCTGGGTTCTCAATGTATCCTTTGAACGCTTTAAGCCATTCCGCACCAACTGCACCTATTTAAACAGAAAACGGAACCAATAGGTTGAGTTATACTGTTTCAAAGACATCTGAGTTAAGCTTGACTGGTGTAAATTGATATCTTACCATCTATTACACGATGATCACAGCTTAGTGTTACGGTCATGAAGGAAGCGAATTTGTATTGATCTGAACCCGAACCAGGGACAACCCTCTTCTCAGCTGCTCAAGATTAAGGTTAAAAACAAAAAACAAAAATGGTTATAACAAGTGTAAGAAATTGATGAGTTTAGTTCGACAAAATGAAATTATGTGCTAATCGTACCAGAACCAACTGCAAGAATGCCAGACTGAGGAGGGTTAACGATGGCGCTAAATTGCTTGATGCCAAAGGGTCCTCCCAAATTGGATACAGTGAATGTGCCTCCCTGCAACGATAAAAAAAGAAAACAGTATTTAGACAACAGTGACATGAATGATCAACCTCCATTTGACAATCATTAGTGTAAAAAAAATGTAACTTTTTACCTCATAATCTTCCGGTTTTAAGCTGTTGTCTTTGGCTTTTTGGGCCAATTTTTTAACCTCTTCTCCAATTGCAGATAAGCCTTTCTTGTCCGCATCCTGCAATTAACACCATGCAAAATTCTAGTCAACGGAATGTTTTTCAATAGTACAAAAGTAAGAAGTTCAACAGGAAAAGAGAACGAACGCTCACCCTGATAACAGGGACATAAAGTCCATTATCAGTCTGCACTGCCACATTGATATTCACATTGTTATACCTAGAATAGAAGACGATATCAAAATGTTAGATTGAGTATGTACCATCAGTAAATCATATAATTTCCATAATCATTTACTTACTGGCGGATATAATCGTCAGTCCATGAACTATTGCACTGAGGAACTTTACGAAGAGCCAAAGCTGCAGCCTGCAATTGTATATAAATTAATACTCCATGAAATGGCAGTAAAGCAGCTGAAACAAGAAGCAAAATATTTCAACCTAAGATGTAATGCAATACATTACTCGAATGACAGTTTAAATGGGGCATGGAACAAGATACAATAAGAGGTCATCAACATAAATTCTACAAGGAGAGCTAAAGAAACACTTCCAAAGGAAACGGCGATGTAATCAAACAAGAGAAAGTACAAATCCATTGAATTCATTACCAAACACCTCAAGCCTCATATATAACAAAGAAACACTCCCATTTCCGGAGTGCAACAATGTACATGAAAGCTAAATACCTTAATTACAAGATCATTGACTGATATCCGCTTCCCACCGGCAGCCTCTTGTATGGAATTGAGTTGGCTTCGTAAACTGCAAAAATAGAAACATGTTAAATTATCACAATATGCATAAATTGTCATATCTCAAGAAACTCCATAAATAAATCCTTACTCCATAAGTTTGTCAACACATGAATCTACAGATAGGTAATAATGTGGGATGGTTTGCTTGGAGAACAATAAGCGTGAAGCTGTCACCTGTCGTAATTACACTGGATATTAGATTCAAAACAGATTTGATATAAAAAGGATAAATGAAAAGGCAACCAATAGAGAAATTGGGACATTTTTTAGAAGTTGGAGGAGCACCAGCTGCGTAGAGGAAGATATTGGCCTAAGCGGAATGGAATTATAGAATAAAATTTGTATGCCCAAAAACCCTTATTAGTTAAAATGAGCTCTTAGGTATTCCTATGATAATAACGATGATTCCAAGTTGTACCTTTCTTATTTGAGAATGAGGGATATCTACATAGTCCAAAGATGCAGGTGCTGCATCTTTAGTCTTTGAAGTTTTTGCAGGAGCCTCTTTCCCACGAGAAGCTACATTGTAGAAGAAACTCTTTAGTAATTAGCTATAGTGACTACTAGTGCGAAATATGTCTACATTTAGAAAAAAGAAGGCAAGAAAGGTATAACAGTACTCATTCATATAATCAATGAATATATCATTTAAATATAGTGATGAGAACTATTCATATCAGTTCCTCAACATAAAATTAAAGACATATACCCAAATATTCTTCAATATCAGCCTTCACAATGTGTCCATCAGGACCTGTTCCCTTGATGCTTGAGAGGGGGACCTATATTCATGTAGCCAAAAAAAAAAAAAAAAGGTGATAAAGCACACGTTAGCTAGAAATGAATTAAATTCAACAATGGCCTCCTAAAACTTTCAATTCTAGAATTTAATATGACTAACATTGTTATCTTCAGCCAATTTTCTTGCAAGCGGACTGGCAAAAATGCGATCTCCAGAAGACGTTGGACTGGGTTTGGAGATCCTTGGCTCTGGTGAACTGACAGGTTTTTCAGCCGCCTCCTGCTTGGGTGGTGGAGGAGAAGACTCTTCATCTGCACCAGCACCCGCATCCGATGCTGAAGGACTGTAATCTTTGAACTTGCCAATGTCGTCCTCATCTTCAACAGTGATAGCAATTACCTACATGAGAACACAAACTCTATTTATACGTATATTTAATAATAACTTAAAGAGAGAAAAAAAATGAGCACATGAATGCACTCAAGTATGTCCAAGATAGAATTGACACCTCACAAACTTTAATTTCAAACAACCCTCCCCAAATATAAGCTTAAAAGTATCTCAAAGATAAAATCAATACCTCGCCAACTTTAATTTCTTTTGCCCCATCCTCCTTCAAAATCCTGGCAAGATAACCTTCTTCCATGCATTCCATCTCAACTGTAGCTTTGTCCTGTTGATATTAAAAAAAGTGAGATAAAATCTCAAATTTTCAATATGAACTATACAGATGAACTAGAGATTTTGTCAAGCGTTTAAAATTGAGCAACAAACAGAACAAAGAACCTACAGTTTCAACTTCACAGAGTACTTCACCAGGAGCAATTTTATCACCCTCTTTCTTCAACCACCTCGCAATATTACCCTGCATAGCAGAAAAGAATCACTAAGCACAAAACAACTCTAGCATGTATATTTTGTAGTAAAATTGAGATAGGTACATACCTCTATCATTGTTGGTGAAAGAGAGGGCATCCCAATCTCTTGGTGTGGAGGAAGACCTGGAAGTGCAAAAAGGAATTTGAGCAAAAGACAATTTAACTATAACCTCTGAACAAGAACAGCAAACCAATGTAATTGTTTGATGGTAACCGTTTAACATGTTCTCAAAAAAAAAAAAAAAATACCCTACACAATGGATCATGTCAGATAACTCAGCAAAGGAAATATCTATGCGAGGTAAATTTAGGAGGAAAAAAAATAAAAAGAAGAATCAATTCATGTTAACTTAATTCTATATACCTTAAACAACTCTAGAATGACTCATCCCAATTAAAAAGGATAAAAGGTGTACCTGAATCAGATGAAAATCCTCTCCTTGACAGTATCTGTGAACTGATAATGGATAAGGAAAAAAGTCATGTAATTGAAAAACATTTGACCTAGAAATGGACAAAAGTTCAGACAACATACCATACAAATCCCTTATTGGATAATGATCCATATACCAAATTTCCAGATGTTCTAGTTGTACTTGAAACATTTTTCTTAAATGCGCCTAATGATGGTACCTTTAGAACAAGATGTGAAACATTTAACATTTACCAGCAGAATCCATTTATTTGACAAAAAATAAATGCAAGAGAAGAATAGTAGAGAAATCCCAAACAGAAATGTAAAGGAGCTATGCAGGGAAAGGCATGAAAACCACACCCAAAAAAACATGTTCAATTCTGATTTCAACTTTAAATCTGTTCAAACCAGTTTCTAGAAAAGAAAATCAAATCATTTCAGTTCACCTTCTGTCTAAGCAACCGAACCGAATTGAGTAAACATCTAATATAATCATATATATAAATACTGCTATGTACTTATGTAGAAGCTCAAATCACAGTTAGTATTTATTACTCCATTTCTAAAAGAAAAAAAGTGCAGCATTTCTAAAAGAAAAAAAGTGGCTGCACTTACAGTGTTATTGGTGGTTGAACTAAAGTTCCTTTCACAGCCATGACGATGGATTTTTAGAAGATCTGAAAAAGATATCAATCTTTGATTAAAAGGAGGGAGGGAGGGAGGGAGGGAGAGAGAGAGAGAGAGAGAGAGAGAGAGAGAGAGAGAGAGAGAACTATAAACATCCCACTGCAGCACTTGCCAAAATGCCGAGTACATTCAATATTGTGATATAATATATCTTAGGTTTTCACAAGTAAAATCACCACGAAAGTTATGAACTATACAAAGACATGCCAAAAACCCCTGCTTTAATGCCAATAACTTCTGCTACAATATCGGTGGGTGTACTCATAATCTCATAACATATTTCTCAGTGGTCTCCAGTCTAGAAAATTGCGTATACAGGAATAACGGATACAATAACACAAGACCTGAATGATAAATTCCAGAAGAAAGAGCAATGAAAGATAGTAATTTAACAGAAACTTATAAATCTATTTCACTCGTGCTACCAAGCATGTCACTTGCAAACCTAGAAATCCTCTACCACTTTAAAATGGAGAAGCTTCACATCTGATGTCAAACAAACATATGATGCAAATGAGCAATGTACATTAAACAACCTCCAGGAATGTGTGAACTTATTATCTGTGAGGTCATAAGCAAATATGTATGTGCATTTGCAAGCTCAAGCACAGGTTTGCAACTTAAATTTTACCAAATGAATGTATGATAGATAACCTCATCAAATTCAACATACTACAACATTTATAAATTAAGTTTGTCCTAACCTATCAGCTAAAAGAAAGAGAAGAAAAAAGAACAAAACAGAATCTTGATCTCGATAAATCATTTCATCTAGATTTAACCGTGTAGACTAAATCCATGGATGGGTTAAGATCTTAGATTCGCAGAATTCATGTACTGGCATTGGTAAACACTTGAACATTAATAAAAAAAACTTTCAACTCATCAAGGTCAGCTACATACCATCTCTTTTACTAACGGCCTCGTTTGAGAACCAACGAACCAAAACAGCACGCTCAAGCTGCAGTACATTGGAGACATTCCTTAACTGCAAACAAAAACACAAGAATCATGCAAAGTTAAATCATAAAAACATATTTTAAAAGAAGAAGGAGAAGATATCTATATACACATATGGTGTCCATATTCTGAGAACAAACTAAGAAAACTAACTAAATAAAAAGCCAGCCATTACTACTTAATTTGCAATCAAAATTGAATTCCCAGAAAATGAAACCACCCATCAAAAAAGTGAACTTGGATCATAAAGGCCACACTCGAAGTTGATTTTCCAACAACATGATTTTACTACACATGCATCTATGTAAACTAGAATTCAATCTGAAAACAACTTGCACACAGATTCCAACACTGACT
This sequence comes from Dipteronia dyeriana, assembly GCA_032871835.1. Classification (NCBI taxonomy): domain Eukaryota; kingdom Viridiplantae; phylum Streptophyta; class Magnoliopsida; order Sapindales; family Sapindaceae; genus Dipteronia; species Dipteronia dyeriana. The sequence goes on from CM065298.1 coordinate 4,398,522, forward strand.
CATTAACAAAACTATCTATAAAGTGATATTTGTAAAGTCTATACACACATCTAACACTTAATAGATCGAAACTAACACAAAAAAAAATGAGTACTCAAAATAACCAAAAAAAAAATACATAGAATAATTAAATGATACCAAGAATTAAAATTGATGCAAATCAGAACTAAAGATGGTACCTTTTTGGAATGATTGATGATGTGCGATGCATAAGCCATGATCAATGTCTCCAAACAAATTTATTTAAAACAAAAAAAAAAACAAAAAAAACAAACAATGAAACCCAGAAGAACAATCGAAACTTTGAACAAAAAACGAAACTTTTTTATGGGTTTTTTCAGTCAAAGATGGAAAGCATAGCTAAACACAAATGGGGTTTCGTTTTTAGTTGGTAAAAAACGTGAATTTTTTTAGGGTTCGGTCTCGATCGATATAGATCTCTCACTCACTCAAGACTTTTTTTTCTTTTTCGTATTTTATTATTTAGTTTCAGGTTTTGTTTTTTTAATTTCCTTTTTTTTTTTGGTGGTCGTGTCCGTACGATTCGTGTAGAGTATGATATTATGTGAACCGTTGATCTAGTGGGACCGATACCACATGGACGGTCGAGATTGATTGTCTGTTGAGTTATGATTGGGCCAGCAGCCATCTCTTGGTTTGGCGGGCGCTTACCTTTCTTTTAGGATGTGCTGGAATCTGTTTTTTTGGAAATATTTTTCTTGGAAAATAAAAAAATTGAAAACTATACGGTCTGTTTGATCCTGACAAGATCATCTACTGTAATCATAATATGTAATACGATTCTCATTTTAAGGTCGAGGTATCTCCACATTTTTACAATTTGAAAGGTAAATATGAAACTCAAATATTTATCCTACATGTGAAATGTGAGTTTTATTGTTTTCAATTTTGTTGATTTCTCTTTTCTGGGCAACATCTTAGAAATTTAAATAATTTATTGTTAATAGAAAAAAAAAAAATAAGATGTGATTATGAAAAATCAGGATACAATTTATTATTTTGATGTATTTCTTAAATAAACTATGGAAGAGTAAAAGTTTGGTTTGGTTTCGGCAATTTGATTTATAAATCCAATTTATATAATGTTCATTGTTAACGGTTCTCTATGTTTGATATAATGGAAAGCACATGATTCGTGCACCTTTTTTTTTATCAAAACCTACTATTAAATATTATTAATATAAAAAGGAGAAAAATGTTTTTTTATTGAATAAAGAAAATGTATTTATCTAGAGTAACGTTAGACGTTTCAGATTTTAACTAAAAATTAAATTATGGTAAGTGAGTTGTCATTATCACATACAACATTGGATGATATAGTTAATGAAAAAAACGTTTATCACATCATTTGAATTGAAATTTGAACTAAATTTTTGGATTATTTGTGGCATTAATGATCATAAATTATATGAGTTAATGATAGATATTTAACATTTTTTATTACACATTCACAAACCCATTTTTTCCCCACTACTTAGAGCATATATAATATAAATATGCATTTTGAGAAATATGCCACATAGGATAGATAAATAAAAAATCAGAAAAATTATATTCAATTTAATTATCTAACTTAACACGGAGGTGATGTGATAAAAAAAATAGAGAATACGGAATTAAGAGCATCTTCAATTCAAATATGCATTTTTAAGTTTATAAATAGTGTCATATCAGTATTTCTATACATTATGACCCACTTTTGAAAAACAAAATAGAGAAATACATATTCACATCTCCAATACAATTATTTAAAGTTAAATATGTATCTATTTTATGACCAATCATAATAAAACAATTATTACATTTTTCTCTTCTCTTTTATTTTACAATTAAATGAGCTTTAATATTATTAGTAGAAAGAGCTAGAAATCCTAATCAACATTTCAAGGAGAATTTTTAGAATTAAAAACTCAACTTCATATTTTATAACTTTTTTTTGTCACATCATCTTCATATTCAACTTAAATAATTACATTGGAGAGAGTTTTATAACTTCTTTAATATATATCCTATGTGACATTCAATTTTCTCCTAATACGAGCATCTCCAATGTAAATATGCATTTTTTTAGTTTTTTAATAGTGTCATGTCAGCATTTATATCCACTGTGGACCCACTTTTGAAACAAAATTAGAGAAATGCATATTCACATCTCCAATGCAATTATCTACAGTCAAATATGTATCCATTTTATAACCAATTATAACAAAAGAATTATTACATTCTCTCTTCTCGTTTATTTTACAATTAAATGAGCTTTAATATTATTGACGAAAAGATTTATAAATCCTAGATAGCATTTCTAGGAGAGTTTTAATAATTAGAAATTCAACTTCATATTCTCTAATTTTTTTGTTGCCACATAATCTCCATATTGAAGTTAGATAATTGCATTGAAGATAGTATTTTAAACTTTTTAACTAATTATCCTATGTGGCAATCAATTTTCTCCAGATGCATTTTTGCATTGGAGATGCTCTAATAAGTTTTTAATTCTGACTAGTATTTATAACTTTTCCCCACCAATAAGATTACACCACATTTAATTAAGAGAGATAACAAGATAAATGTTTGGTCAAAATGGATACATATTTGATTTAAAAATAAAGATGAGAGAGACTGAAATAAACGTTTTAAGATGTTTGGTCAAAATTTGATACATATTTGATTTTAGATAATTGCATTGGAGATGAGAATATATATCTCAAAATTTGTTGACAAAGTGGATCCATATTCAATATATATACCAATGAGTCACTAGTTAGAAACCCAAAATTCATATTTACATTGAAAATACTCTTATAGTTTGGTGGTTATACACTTCCTCTTCGCATTTTGGATAGGGTTTGAGTATTTTTATCTATAATATCACACAATGTGGGAAAACTCTTCATAAGTGAGTTCCCCTATTATGGATTGTTTAATGGGTAATGTTTGCGGTTGATCACGTATTGTTAAGTTGGCAAACTAACCCAACTCCAAAATTAAAACAAAACATTTTTTATTAGATTTATATAATATAATTAACATTCCAATTTTTTTATATCCCAACTACTATTTTAATGAATTTTCACTTGTGACCTTGAGTTCTTGATATATATATAATATTATTTTATTATCTAAACTCCTTAGGATGCGTTTGGTGCGTGGAATAGGATTTGACTATTTTGAAGACATGGGATTGGATTGGATTAATTATACAGTGTTTTCGTATTTGATATAACATGAGATTGGACTGAAAATAATGTTATATTGTGTTTGGTATGTAATGGGATTAGAGAAAAATAATGTAATAATAAATTGTAAAAATAAATTTGACAATTATCTCTCCAACTACTGACCCACTTTGAAATTAACAAATCTCTCCACCCACATAAAAAAAAATCTTCACCCACTCTTCTCATACCAAGCAATTACCACTCCCCACAAATATTATCTCTCGATCTAATCCTCTCTCGCTTGATTTCTTTTTCTTTCTCTCTGTTCTTCAACTCCTTTTCAAGACTTAGTTTTTTCTTTCATGATCTGACCCTCTCTCTCACACTTAATTTCTTCTTATTTCTCTGTTCTTCAACTATATTTCCATATTTCAACTCCTCTCTCTCTCATTTTTATTTTATTTTAAATTTCGTTTAAAAAAATAAATAAAAACATGAAAATACTGTATTATCAGGAGATAAATTCACGTATGAAGAAAAAAAAATTGATGGTGGTAGGATTTATGGGCTTTGGGTTGTTATGTTTTGGGTTTTTGATGGTGGTTGTTGTGGGGATAAATGATTGATTGATTTTCAATTTTGCTTTTCATTTTTCTGGGTTTGGCGATTGAAATTTATTTCCCCTTCAAATGATTTTTCTGTGTTTGACGATTGAAAATCATCTCCCCTCCAAATTATTTTTCTGGTTTGATATGTGGTGATTTTCAGATATAAAAAATAACAAAAGGTTGGGACCCAAAAATTTATTGTTGTTGCTGGGATTATTGAAGAGAGACTTGCCTTTTCAAGTCTAATACGAAGATTAAAGAACATTTGAGGCACTCATTATACTGGAAATATACATCTGAAAGAGTCTGATGAAGAAAATGATGAGATTAAAATGAATCCCACCATTTCTGTTGTGACTAATTTATCCCATAGTAATGGGATAAAATTTTTAGATGAGATAGATTAATTCAATCTCACCGTTCAGCCAAACAAGAGAAAAGGATTAAAAATAGTGAATCTCATCCCATCCCATCCCATTTCCACCTACCAAACGGGCCCTCAAAAGTTGTGATTCTTGTGAAACCTCACGTAACACAATACTATTATTTAATACACCTCTCTAGTTCTCTACATCATTACACTTTCAAACTACGCTGCTTTGGTTTCTTTTCCCCTCTCACACTATATATGATATTTGTGTACTTTTGAAACCCTTCAAATTTAATTTCAAATTTAATTATAGTCGACTGTTATTGCATATAGATTGATAAAGTTAAAATTTAGCAAATGTGGATGTTTTATTTTTTATTTTATTTTATTTTATTGAAATATTACAATAATTTAGGGTTTTAGAGGTGAGGAAGAGACTCAAACCCATAATCTCATGATATGAGTGTAACGAACATTATCACTTGGTTAACCCCATATTGTCATGGATGTGTTAATTTTAATAAATACAAATTTCGAATTCTTAGTCAGGAGAGCATCTCCAATACAAATATGTATTTGGAGAAAAATGTATGTCACATAAAATAGATTGATAAAAAGTTATAAAAATTTATCCAATACAATTATCTAACTTTAATATGGAGATAATGTGGTAAAAAAAATAAAAGAATACAAAGTTGAATTTATGATCCTAAAAACTCTCCTAAAAATGATTTATGACTCTCTCTACCAATAATATCAGAGCCCATAAAAGAGTAAAGAATGAAATAATTATTTTATTATGATTGATCATAAAATGAATGCATATTAGATTTTAAATAACTGCATTGAAAATGTGAATATCCATATTTCTATTTTTTTCTAAAGTGAGTCCATAATAAGACTAATTGTCACAGATCCCCCCAGACTATACCTATATTCGCATGTTGCCCTCTGAATTTTTGTAGACACTAAACATCCTGAACTATCGAAAATTGGAAAAAGTAGATGAAAACCTAACAGCATCCACTGTTCTGTCATGGCAAATTGCACTAAGCACCCTTATTATATACATAATTGCATAAAATCGGAAAAAAAATATAATAATATGACATAAATACCCCTCTTACCAAATTTTTAAATTTCACATTTTAAAAATAAAAATTTAAAAATTTAAAATGAAAGATTCGTCAAATAATAATAAAATTCTAAACTTTTTGATAAATAAAATTAATTAAATAGAGAAATTAAAAAATTAAATTGATTTAAAAAATTATATATATATATATATATATATATATATTTAAATATCTCTAAATATAAAACTCAGATGAATATATAAACTATTTAATGTAAAATATCATTTAAACTATCTTTTTTATTTAAATATCTATAAATATTACTTGTTCGTTTACAATAACAATGTTATTAATAATGTAAAAATTTAAATTTAAATTTAAATAATAATAATAATAAAATAAGTAATAAATAACAATGATAATAATGATAATAATTTAAATACTCAATACTTTTTTTTGCCATTATCATTTTTATTTAAATATCTCCAAATATCACTTGTTCAATGATAATAACAAAAGTATTGATAATATCAAAAATAAAAATAAAAAAATACAATGATAATAATAATGATGATAATAAAATAAAATAAAATAAATTAATAATACTAATAAAATAAAATAATAATAATAATAATAATAATAATAATAATAATACTTTAAATACCCTGTACTTTTTTAGTCATTATCATTTAAATTATCCTTTTTTAAAATTTAAATATCCCTACATATAAACTCATATGTATATATAAATTATTTAATCTGAATTATCATTTAAACTATCTTTTTAATTTAAATTCTCGAATCTACCACTAGGTCAGAAGGATGTCATTCATGGGAAATAGAATTGAGAAATGAATAAAAAAAGACAGTTTAAATGATAGTTCACATTAAATAATTTGTATATTCATCTGAGCTTTATATTTAGGAATATTTAAATAAATAAAAAATAAGATAATTGAAATGATAATGGCAAAAAAAATTAAAGTATTATTATTATATTTTTTTTTATTATTATCATCATCATCGTTATTATTATTTTATTATTTTATTGTATTATTATATATATAATTTTATTATTATTATAATCATTATTACTGTCATTGTATTTTTTTATTTTTGTTTTTGACATTGTCAATATTCTTGTTATTGTAAGTGAACAAGTGATATTTAGAAATATTTAAATAGAAATGATAATGGTACAAAAAAAGTATAGGGTATTTAAATTATTATCATTATTTATTTATTATTATTATTATTATTATTATTTAAATTTTTTATATATTATTAATAACCTTATTAGTGTAAACGAACAAATAATATTTACAGATATTTAAATAAAAAAGATAGTTTAAATGATATTTTGCATTAAATAATTTATATATTCATCTGTGTTTCATATTTTGGGATATTTAAATATATATATAAAAAAAAATAAAAAAATAATCAATTTAATTTTTTAATTTCTCTATTTATTTAATTTTCTTTATTAAAAAGTTCATAATTTATTATTATTTAACGAATCTTTCAATTTTAAATTTAATTTTTTATTTTTAAAATATGAATTTTAAAAAATCAATGAGAGAGGTATTTATGTCATATTATTATATTTTTTTCGCTTTGATGTAATTATACATATAATAAGGATGCTTATTGTAATTTTTTATGACAGAACAATGGATGGTGTAAGGTTTTCATTTGTTTTTGTTAATTTCTGATAGTTCAAAAGGTTTAGTACCTAAATTAAAATTCAGGGGGCAACATACGAATACGGATATAGGTCGGGGGATCTGTGACAATTAGTTTCATAATAAATAAAAATACTGATATGACACTATTTAGAAACTTAAAAACACATATTTACATTGGAGATATATGTATGTAAACTTAATGAATGAAAATGATTTTATTTTTCTATATGCAATTTGACACATAGTATACTAGTATAGTATATATCAAATTTGATACAACAATAAATGTCACTTTTTAAATTGAAAAAATGACATTATTTATATATTTTAAATATTTTAAATTATTTAAATTTAATACACATTAATGTTATTTCAATCCATTTTATTTCATCTACACCAATTTTTAAGAAATTCAATAGTTATCCATTAATGCATTAATGGTATTAATTAACTTTTATAAGTTTAATGAATAAAATATAATATTTTAGTTTACCTTTAGCATTATGCATTGGAGCACAATACTAATTTGTTGTGTCAAATATGGTATTTGACTATTTTTTGTGCCAAATTTAGCATTCTGAATAACATCAGCATTGGAGATGATCTTAGAATTTCCGTCTAAAATTACGTTGACCGTTAAAACCGGAAAGGCAATATTGTAAATGACTAATTGACTATAATTAAACAAATAAAAAATTAAAAACTAAAAAAAAAAAACACTTTCTCTCCCCAAACAACTCTCTCACTTTCGTTTTCAATCTCTACAATTTTTAACAGAGGGAATTGCAAGAAGTAATCAAAAAAATTATTGGTTTATAGTTTTTAACCATCAATTTATATTTTATTATATTTATCACCTTTACTCTTGAACAAACAAGATTGCCCTCCATTTTCTGTCTTTACTTCACCCACTAAAAAATTTAGAAATCAACTGCAATGTAAGAACATCTCCGATGCAAATATGTATTTTTGAGATTCGAAATAGTGTCACATCAACATTTCTATTAATTACGAACTCACTTTAGAAAAAATAAATATAAAAATACATATTCACATCTCCAATGCAATTATAAAAAGTTAAATATACATCTATTTTATGATCAATCATAAAAAACAATTATTATATTCTTTCTTCTCTTCTATTTTAGCTTTAATATTATTGGTGGAAATAATTAGAAATCTTATTCATTATTTTTAGGAGAGTTTATAGATTTAGAGCATCTACAATACAAACATACATTTTTTAGTTTCTGAATAGTGTCACATCAGCATTTCTATTTATTATGAGTCCATTTAAAAAAAATTGCATATTCACATCCCCAATACAATTATCTAAAATCAAATATGTATATATTTTATGATCAATCATAATAAAACAATTATTACATTCTCTCTCCTCCATTATTTTATAATTAAATGAGTTTTAGGGCCAATTTGGTATAGCTGTAGATTTTAAAATAATCATTGTTAGTTGTACTGAAGAAATAATCTGTTGTAAAGTTAATCAGTCAACTGTTTGATTAATGTTGTTTTTGAAACTGCTGTGGATTTAAAAACAGTATTCATGCGTTCGGTAAAATCTACCTTTAATTGCTGTGATGTTACATAATGACTAAAACAGACGTGAAATTGAATTATCAAGCAAATCACATTTTTTTTCTTTAATATCTCTCAATCTCAAACTCTGAGGGCAATCGAAAAATCTAGGGTTCTAGATTTGACAACACAAAGTCTAAAAAAATAAAGAATACAAATTTGTATACTTCTTCCTTTACTCCTTTATTTTCTTTTCACTATAACATTTTTCGATTTCTTTTACTTGACATGCGTATACCTGTATTATAACACTTCAATCTTTATCATTTTTTTAATATAATTTTTATTGATTGTATTTTTGGATGAGTTGGTAATGGTAAAGAAGAAAAATAGTAGAGAAGAAGAAATAGATGGCGAAAAAGATGAGTTTTAGGGCTTTGTTTTAAGTTCTAAGTTTTGGTGTTTGTTTTGTTATTGGGTTGAGAAGATGAACAAATTATTTTTAAAAATCTTTTAATTAATCTTATATTTAATCAATAATGAACAAATAAAATTGAAACATATGAAATTAAGCATAAGATATATTTGTATTTATGTTAAGTCAATATGGATATTTTAGTCTTTAAAAAGATTCATTAAATCAAACAACATATTCTATTATAATCACTTTGCAAAAGTAACCTCCACCTACTTTTAAAATTGTTATCAAATCTACTCAGATTCTCAAATAATCACATTTGAAAATTTTACCAAACATTTTTTTGATGTCAAAATTATTAAATAATCAGATTTTAATTTATCAAAAACAATACCAAACGGGACCAAAAATTCCAAAAGTGATTATTTGAGAATCTGGGTTGATTTGACAGCAATTTTAAGATACATGTGGGGGTTACTTTTACAAAATGATTATGATAGAATCAACTGTTTGATTTAATTAATCTTTTTAAAGACTAAAATATCCATATGGACTTAACATAAATACAAATATATCTTATGTTTAATTTCATATGTTTCAATTTTATTCGTTCATCATTGATTAAATATAAGATGAATTAAAAGGTTTTTTAAAAAAATTGTTCATCTTCTCAACCCAATTCCGGAACACCCAAACTTAGAACTTAGAACAAAACCCTAAAACTCATATTTTTCGCCATCTATTTCTTATTCTCTACATTTTTTCTCATTTACCATCACCAACTCATCCAAAAATACAATCAATAAAAATTATATAAAAAAAATGATAAAGATTAGAGTGTTATAATACAGGTATTTGCATGTCACGTAAAAGAAATCGAAAAATATTATAGTGAAAAGAAAATAAATGAGTAAAGGAAGAAAGATTTTATTTTATTTTATTTTATTAGACTTTGTGCTATCAAATCTAGAACCTTAGATTTTTCGGTTGCCTGAGAGTTTGAGATTGAGAAATATGAAAGAAATAAAAAATTGTTTTGCTTGATAATTCAATTTTATATCTGTTTTAGTCATTATGTAAAATCGAAGTAATTAAAGGTAAAGTTTGTCAAACGCATGAATACTGCTTTTAAATCCACAACAGTTTCAACAGCAGTATTAACCAAACAGTTGTTTGATTAACTTCACATCAAATTATTTCTCCAGTACAACTAACAATTATTATTTTAAAAGTTACAACAATATCAAACCGACCATTTACCAAATATATTTGTTATGTCAAAATTATTAAATAATTAGATTTTAACTTCTAAAAAACAATACCAAACAGGGTCTTAATATCATTGGTGGAAAGAGTTAGGAATCATAATAAACATTTATAGGAGAGTTTTTAGAACTAGAAATCCAACTCAATATTCTCTATTTTTTTGCCACATCATCTTCATATTGAATTTAGATATTTGTATTGGAGAGAGTTTTTTTAACTTTTTAAATATATTTTCTCTAAATTCGTATTTACATCGGAGATACTCTAACTTGATAATCATTGACATATAAGTTAAAAGTCGATTGACATGTAATTTAAACTTAACTTACATATAACTTGAAAAATCAACTCACATGTAATTTAGAATCAAATGACAAGTTACATGTCGGTTGAAGTAAAATTTAGGGATAATTTTATCTAAAAATGTTCAGAAGTGATAAAAATAATAAAATATAAAATTGATGACTAAAAACAATAAAACAATTTTTTTTTTGACTTGGTATGAAATCACCTATTTTTAATAAGTTTTTTTGTTTCTCCCCAAACACTCTTCTGTAAGGCCTGCCTAAAGTTTTTTTGTTTTAAGACTTATTTTATATATATATATATATATATATGCTATGCATGACTAATTGAAACTAAACTTATAGTTAAATGGTAAAGTCAGTCAATCAATCTCTTATTAAAGACCTGTTCAATTCCCAACATTATAATTATTTTTAAAAAAGCTTATTAAACTTATATATATTAAAATATACATAATTTAATAAAGTTGAACTTGCATTGAAATGGTTAAGTGAAACATTTATTTTATGTAAATTCGAACTATCGATCTGCCAGAAGAAGATTTCAAGGTTGGGCAACATGGTTGAGACTGAAATTTATGAGCCTTTCCCATGGAATTTAAATCTTAACCGAACCATCATCCCAAAAGAAATTCCTTTGTAACTTTTTGATCTTATTAACAACCCCAACATGAACTCTAAAACAGAAAGATTAATACATAGGAATGCTTGAGAGCATCGATTTAATCAACACAAGTCTTCCACCTTTTAACAAAAATGTAATCTTCCAAGGAACTAACCTATTCTATTCTCTATTTTGAGCAACACCGGGTTCCTAAAAAAGTCTTTGTATCAAAATTAGCTCCGGGAGGTAATCCGAGATAAGTGATGGGGAGAGATGTACTCTTACATCTAAAGGCAGCAGCCCACTTGGTGTTCCCACCCACTTTCCTACACACCTTAACAAGACACGACTTGTGAAAATTAATGCGAAGCTCCGAAGCCATCTCAGAGCACCTTAAAATCCTCCTAACGTTCATAAGATAATCCATCTTAGGCTCATCAACAAAAATGATTGTGTCATCCGTAAATTGAAGATGAGATACATGCACCTTGTTATGACCAAATGTCGCCCCTTTCAACATATTCAAACCCAAGGCCTTATTGAACAAGCAATTCAAGGCTTCAATAACTAAATTAAAAAGAAAGGGGGACAATGGATCACCTTGGTGGAGGGGTCTACTGTTGTTTCTGGGCAGATTGTGGCTTTTGTTGTTGTTTTGTTTCTCTTGTTTCCTTGCTTCCTTCGTTGTGCTTTAGCCTAGGCTTGTTTTGCTACGGTTGCCTAGCTACGTTTTGTTAGCATGGTTTCTGTCCAGGCTCTGTTGTATGTCGCTGGTTTGCCTTTGTGCCTTTACTATAATGCAGTTAAAGAAAAAAAAAAAGTGTATCTATCTTATATCAATTTGCTGGAGATTTTGGATCGATGATTGCGGAATCGTCGTGATTAATATATGCCCATAACTCATTGCAATTAATAACGTTAATAACAGAAAAAATAGACGAGAGAAAATAAATTAATCACAACACAAGATATACGTGGAAAACCCAAATCGGGTAAAAAACCATGGGCCGTCAGGACGACAGAGAAAGTTCCACTATATGATAAATTGTTACAACCATATATTCCAGGATTCTCTCTCACACCCAAACCCCAAACCATGCTAACAAGATCCTCACCAAGAACCCTAAAATATCCCCTAGATCACCCCTGAATATCACCTACGGATCTCTAACTTGATCCACTGATATTCCCTTTGATCCCTCCACGGATATTTCCACGGGTCTCTCACCCGAATCTCTCCACTCTCTGATGTTACATGATGTTTATTAACTCCACACACAAAATAACCTAGGTATAATATTTATACTAGTTACTGAGAGTTTAACATAGAGGAAATCCTATTCCTAAACGTACAAGAATTACTTGTTCCACATAAATACTATTTCTTATTTATGACAAGTCTTCTTGTTAGGAAGAAATCATTTTCCTTCAAGTACATGACTTTCCTATTCTTCATGAAGACAAACTCTTTCCTTTTTTCGATTAGCACAAGAACCTTCAGGAGAAAATGCTTTCCTATTTCCACGCAACATTCCTATTTGGGCAAGATACACCGTTTTCGCGGTCTAGGTCGCGGTGTGCACTCCGCTTCCTATACCACGAAAAACTACTGTCAACCACCGTTTTCTGTACCGCAGTACATGTCTTTACCTCCGCCGCGGTCTACACCGCGCCTGATCTCCTGGACACGACTGCTCTCCGCGCCGCGGTCTGTGCGCCTGTCTGCACACGGTTTACACAGCGAAACCCACCAAACTTCGTTTCTTCGGTTCTTTTTCGTCTTCAAACCTCCCTTAAACACCATCTTCAACTTCCAAACGTTATCACACGTCTCTAGGAAGTTTCATATCAATTGAGTATTGTTTGGTTAACATTGGGTTCACTTGAGAATACGCGCCAAAACCTAACAATTCTCCCTTTTGACTTGAATTCTCAAGACCTTTGTCCATAGCCACGATTCTTATTATCAAGAATCAACATACCCAACCACAAGGTATAACCACTTAGGAACGAACCATCCTAAGATTTTTTTTCTTTCTTCCTTTTGCTTTGTGTTCGTTGTTCCGGCACCATGTCGAAAATAATCTGCTGAAAAATGTGGTGCAACTCCTCACGTCAGATTACCAAGGAGTTTGTCAGCCATCGACATCCTTGTCCACCACACACCTTGCATCACTTTCTGACCAATGCTTTGTGCACAATTATGGACCACTAGCAGCAATCATATCCTCTTCCATGACCAGTGGGGAAAACTGCCAAAAGGATAAACATGTTCTTGCATTACCCAATCCTGTGAAAGACTTTCCGTCCTTGTATCACATACATGGTGAAAGACTTGCTACTAAAACGGGGAGTGATTTACCGGATAAGCCCCACACCACTACCAGAGACTTCGAGTGTTCAATTTTTTTTAATATTCAATAAACGCCTTGTGTAACCCAGATTGGTTCTCCATGACTCGTACCTACAACCACAAGCAAAAAAAAAAAAAAAAGTTCTCATCCATCTCTAATTTTCTTTTCATCAAACCCACTAAGTTTGAAACCGCTTTCAAGACGTATCTTCTTTGCTAAACTATACTAGGAAACCATGAATCATCATCCCATTACCACCAAGCCCTCCATACGATCTCCCGTAAAGACTTGTAAACCACCATCGCTGAACCAAGGCTCTGATACCAATTGTTAGAGATTTTGGATCGATGATCGCATAATCATCGTGCCTAATATATGCTCATAACTTATTGCAATTAATAAAGTCAATAGCAGAAAAAATAGATGAGAAAAAATAAACCAATCACAACACAAGATATACGTGGAAAACCCAAATCGGGTAAAAAATCACTGGCCGTTAGGACGACAGAGAAAGTTCCACTATATGATAAATTGTTACAACCATATATTTCAGGATTCTCTCTCACACCCAAACCCCAAACCACACTCACAAGATCCTCACCAAGAACCCCATAATATCCCATAGGTCTCCCCTGAATATCACTCGTGGATCTCTAACTTGATCCACTGATATTCCCTTTGATCCCTCCACGGATATTCTCATGGGTCTCTCACCCGGATCTCTCCACTATCTGATGTTACATGGTGTTTATTAACTCCACACACAAAATAACCTAGATACAAGGTCTATTTATACTAGTTATAGAGAGTTTAACATAAGAGGAAATCCTACTCATAAAAGTACAAGAATTACTTGTTCCACATAAATACTATTTCCTATTTATGACAAGTCTTATTGTTAGGAAGAAATCATTTTCCTTCAAGTACAAGACTTTCCTATTCTTCATGAAGACAAACTCTTTCCTTTTTTTCGATTAGCACAAGAACTTCCAGAAGAAAACACTTTCCTGTTTCCACACAACATTCCTATTTAGGCAAGATACGCCGTTTCCGCGGTCTAGGTCGCGGTGTGCACCCTGCTTCTTATACCGCGAAAAACCACTGTTAACCACCGCTCTCTGTGTCGCCGTACATGCCTTTGCCTCCGCCGCGGTCTACACCGCATCTGATCTCCTGGACACGACCGCTCTCCGTGCCGCGGTCTGTGCTCCTGTCTGCACCGCGGACTACGCCGCGGAACCCACCAGACTTCGTTTCTTCAGTTCTTCTTCATCTTCAAACGTCTCTAGTAAGTTCCACATCAATTGAGTCTTGTTTGGTTAATAATGAGTTCACTTGAGAATACGAACCGAAAACTAATACAATTTTGTGATAAGCTCAAGGACATGGCTTCTACGTTGAGTTGAACTTTTACCTAAAAACATGTGATTGATATTTAAATGATAAAATGTCAAATGGTAGAAGTGGCCTCAATCTTTGCTCTCTAGGATCGGGTTATAGTCACTTTATCACCACATCATATAAACATTATTCATAGTTTCGGTACAACAAAATACTAATCATTTGAGATAGTTTTTTCATTTTTGAAGGTTGACACCAACCAAATAAAGTTTTGATCAATATTTCTGAATCAACCACTACAAACATGAACCGAATAATTACTTTTATTACTTTTATTACTTTTATGATCATTCTTCCTTACCTAAATTAACCACTATAAATATGATCCAAATAGTTACTTTCGTAATAGGAGATTGTTTCCGTAAACTTATAAAAACATTTCATATCTCAAATTAAGTAATAAACATAAATACATTTAAAAAAGTGCTTTACATATAATACAAGCAAGTCAGAAAACAAAACCACAAATACAATGATACAGTTGATGATAAGATATTTTGTCTTGTCTGGTAATAAAAAATTAAAAAGTCATGTATTACAATGATACCTGATGAAGGTTGTACACTTGAGAAAAATATAGTAGGTCCTTCTTTGTTTGCAAAAAAAAAAAAAAAAAAAAAAAAAATCCACAGAGGTTTCAGTTTCCAAACTCTCTCTGTTTCGATCTTATTGTTTCAGGTACACACACTGCTCTGTCTACTCTACAGTCCACACTCAATTCTATTAGTGTTAAATTTTGGTTAAATTGAATTAAAATTGTATCTTTTTGAAGGAACACACCAGCAGTGTTTGTGGTATATGTATGTATGTATCTATGACACATGTACATGTAGAAAGATGTTGTGAGAGTTAACAAATAGTAGATTTTGTGAAATTTAGTGTTGATTAGTTAATAGATATACACTTTGCTGCATATGAAGCTATTTCATGATCCATAGATGAAAATGTTTTAGTTATTCGGTAGAATTTTTTGTCACAGGCAAAGTTGGGGCTAAATCATGAATTGCTCTTTCTTGATAGCTCCCAAATGTTTCTTTTGGGTAATTCATGATTGAATTACTTGTGAAAACATTGTACTGATGTTGATATTTCCAGGTCAAATGGCCGCGGAACCGGTGAATGTGAGTGAGTTCCAGGAATTAGCTAGGCTAGCTCTACCAAAAATGTACTATGATTTCTTTTCTGGAGGGGCTGAGGATCAGCAGACTCTGAGAGAGAATGTGGAAGCCTTTCGTAGAATCACGTAATGTCTCAAATTAGTAAATAACTAATGTGGAACTAGAACTGATTTTACAACATTTTTACGAAATTGGATTTTAATGGTTTCTCAGGTTTCGGCCCAGAATTCTTATTGATGTGAGTAGAGTAGATTTATCGACTAGTATTCTTGGTTACAATATCTCTGCGCCTATCATTGTTGCACCAACAGCTTTGCATCAACTGGCACACCCACAAGGTCTTATTCGTTCTTAAAGAGTTTTCGATTAATATTTAGTCCGAATTCTGATATGACAAGCTGCTTGTGTGTATTTCCAGGAGAGGTTGCCACAGCCAAAGCGGCAGCTACTTGTAACACTATAATGGTATCTGTGTTCAAAGATAATAAATCGATTTTGTCACCTTTAAGTCCTTATAATGAGGTAGTTATTGATAGTTTTGCTGTTTCGAATTCGATTCCAGGTTTTATCCTTCTCATCTAGCTGCACTATAGAAGAGGTTGCTACCAGCTGCAATGCTGTTCGGTTCTATCAATTATATGTATTGGTCTTTCTTGAGCTCCTTAAATTTCAATTAGCAAAAGTCACTGCTCGGAATATAACAGCAGTTTTCATGAATAGATATACAAGAGGCGAGATATAGCAGCTACTCTGGTGCAGAGAGCCGAAAAGAATGGATTTAAGGCTATCGTTCTCACTGCTGATAATCCAAGACTTGGTCGAAGGGAAGCAGACATAAAGAACAAGTGAATTACATCTCTTACACTTTCGTTCTCTTTTCGAAGACTTAGATTAAGCGTTTATAGAATGAAGATCACACAAAAATGTTATTGTCTAATATTATTTGACTCACTATGTCATTGAATCTGATATAATAACTTGTCCAGAATGATTTCACCGCAGCGGAAGAACTTAGAAGGCCTATTTTCAACCAAAGTCACCTCCGTGAGTGGAATTGTTTTATTTCAATGATGCTTCAAAAGTTTTTTTCGGTTCAAATCCTGCATTTGCTTGTTTTGATACTCAGCATTTCTAATATATTTAGTCATTATGTGAAGTGTTGTTATCAACCTGCTTTGGATTTCGTTAGATTCATTACGGTATTTAATGAGACTTTTGCAGGATGGAGGTTCAAATTTGGAAGCTTTTGTCAAAGAAACCATGGATCCTTCCTTGTCTTGGAAGGTATAAATCTGTAAAGTATCAATTATACCACTACATATAGACAAGTGAATTATCGTAGTCATATTGCTTAATTGATCATCTCAATTTTCTCCGTAAAGTTTAAGTTTTAGGATCGTCAAGCAGATTTACGCTAAACCATGGTTATCTCAAATTTCTTTGGGTGGTTTTTGCAGGATATAGAATGGTTAAGATCTATCACAAAGTTGCCAATTCTGATCAAGGGGGTGCTCACTCACGAAGATGGTAAGATAAAGCTCCGTTTAATGAATAATTTTCGTCAAATTTGTTATTGTTGATGTAACTATCGAATCGTGTTTAGTTCCGATACTCAAATTTCACCATAAATGTTCTTTCTTTTGAGAGTCCATAATCAAAGATACTCTCATTTGATTCATTTTATAGCCCTTGTAGTGCTTTTAACAATTTATCAAACTTACCAATCTTGACTCTTGTGATGATTTTTATTTGTTTTCACATACTTATTCCATGGTTGAATAAGGTTGTTTAACACTTGATATTCTACCATTTGCAGCAATAAAAGCTGTGCAAGTAGGTCTCGATGGGATTATCGTCTCCAATCATGGAGCTCGGCAGCTAGATTACTCTCCTGCCACAATTTCTGTTCTCGAAGAGGTGACTGTCAGATTTACAATGCAATCACACTTCAGTTCTATTGCAAGTATGCAAATCATTGCAAAATTGCAATAGAATAAAATGTGTTAAATATATGTAACTCATCAAGTTACTATATCATTTTGTAGCATGTTTTCGACACATTCTTTTTACTCGTTCCCTGTTCATTTCTACCAATACTCTGTTGAAGAATGTGATTGCTTCTGATTTTACAAAAAATGTTGTGCTTGATAAACAGATTGTATATCGAGCTTTGTAAAGATAGTTTTAGATGTTATATTAGTTTGAGGAAACTATTCCGTTTCTTTTTATACCTGTAAACACTGAGCATGCAGGTGGTTCATGCTGTCAAAGGGAGAGTTCCTGTTCTCATGGATGGAGGAATCCGGCGAGGAACGGATGTTTTCAAGGCATTGGCCCTCGGTGCACAAGCTGTTCTTGTAAACTCAACACAACTCACCCTTCAAGTTTATTATAAGCTTAAATTGTTGAGTTGAATGGTTACTTAACATGTGCTAGTACCATGTGATAAGTCTGTCAAGCATTTTGAGTTTTTAGTTTAGCGGTTATTACTTCACAAAGTTCTGATTAATGTTAATGCAGGTCGGGAGGCCAGTGATCTATGGCCTGGCTGCTAAGGGGGAATATGGGGTGAGACGGGTCCTTGAAATGCTGAAGGATGAGTTTGAGCTAACGATGACATTTTCAGGCTGTTCAAGCGTGAAGGATATTACCAGACGCCATGTGAGAACTGAGCATGAGAGACCCCTCTCCAAGATGTAATTTTATTTATGATGGAGAAATAGGTGTATATATAGTTATGAATAACGGCTCGTTTGGTACACCGTATAATATTGGATAGTATTGGACTGTATTGGATTGGATTGGATTGAACTGAATTATTATTATGTTTGGTTTATATTGTATTGGACTAGATTGTATTATTGTTGTGTTGTGTTTGGTGATGTATTGTATTATATTGTATTAAATTTTAAATTATTAAAATTAAAATTAATTAATTTAAGAAATATATATATATATATATAAATTCATCGAGATCTCTCCTATTTCTCTCCTCTCACCGTTGCTTCACCAGTTCATCAAACCCACCGCCGCCTCTCTCTCTCCTCTCAGCACCGTCGCACCAGCCTTCACCGCCACGGCCTTCGTCTTCGTCTCTTTTTGCCGCACCGACCTTCGTCTTCGTCTCCTTCCGCTGTGCAGGCCTTTGTCCTCGTCTCCTTCCGCTGCCACGGCTTTCGTCTTTCTCTCTCTCTCTCTCCCTCTCTTCTGATGCGTGTGGATTGAAATGGTTTGGGTGTGGTTTGGTGGTGATTCGGGTGGATTTGGTGGTGATTTTGGTGGATTTGGTGGTGGTGGTTTTAGTGGATTTGGTGGTGGTTTGGGCGATGATTTGGTTTGGGCATGGATGTGGTGGTGGCGGTGTTGGTTTGGGCGGTGATTTGGTTTGGACGTGGATGTTTTGGTATTTGGAAAAAAAATGAAGAAAAAAAAAATCTTACTAAAATTGCTAATACAATGTAAACCCACCTCTCAACACTGTATAGCTAATACAGTTGGAGGTATATTAGGTGATACTGTTTATATTACTTAGTACAATGCAGAGACACTTCCAAACACAGTATTGTATTAGTTATACACTCTAATACAATACTATACAACAAAACAAACGCGCCCTAAAAGTACTAGGACAATGAACAAGCAAGCTATTTTTACAGTCATACCTCTCCTATCTATTACAAACAGATACAGAAACAAGAAAACAAACACGTTATTAAGAGTACATGCATGCACATGTAGTTCAAATATATATAATGCTCCTTTTGTGTTTCCAACGGTGACAACGTTTCATATCAGCCTAGTTATCAGCAACTGTTGTTTCCTTCCCTACTAAATATGTGAAGCACCAAACCTAGCGTGATGTTCTGAGTATAGACACAGTTCTGCCAGAGAGTTCGAATCTGCCTGAAATAATCCAGACTCGAATGGCTTTGGTGATGTGAGATGTGACAAAAACTGCAATCAATGCAAATGAAGAATATATCTTTAACATAAGCTAATTTGTGGTAGACAAATGAAAAAGGATTGAACCTCATTCTGCCAAGCTTGTTTGTCAAGGAATGAAGACATGGGTTAATGACATGAACTTGAGCTTGGTTAATGACGTTGTCCAGTTGGACATATAGTTGCCTCTGTAGTCGAATATCTCTAATCTCTGTAGATTTGGATGTGGTTGTATGGATTCAAGAACTACTTCATCCTTTTCATTTATACTTCCCTCTTCTTCACTCTTTTTGACACTGAAGAGTGCTTGCTCTGCCATTATTGCCAGCACCACTCACAACGAATTCGCTTAAAGTCTGAAAACAAGTTAATCACTCGATTCCTTTTGGCTTGTAACTTAATGAAATTGTCTCGTTACTCACTGGATGCCTCAGATTCCCCATCCCTTGAGGTAGTTTCTTGAGATTGGTACATTAATTCAGCTCTAAAGTTTGCAAATTATATAAATCACACAACGTTTCAGGCAACTCTTTGATTTTTGTGTTCTTCGACAAGTTAAGATATCTCAAATGAATCAACCTTTCGATTCCTCAAGACCTTCTTTGATTAATTTACACCAAAGGGTATCAAGGTTGCTAAAATCCAATGTCCTTAGACATGTCAATTGATCAAATAACTTGGATAGATCTATGCCAACAATAAAACCGAGATCGATTAGGAGGCAGAACCTCGTTAAACTCATTAAACTCATTAAAATTTTCAGCTGAAGAGTGCATGGAAAAACAAGCAAAAACCTCATTAAACTCATTAAAATTTCAGCTGAAGAGTGCATGGAAAAACAATACAAGTTTTGTTTTTGCATTCCTTCATTGAGTGAAAAAAAAATATCCAGATACATTAAAAGAAAAAAAAGTTCAGAAAACCCGTGACAAGCAATCAAGGAAGTAAATATATCTAAAGATAGAGCAACTCCGACCGATACACCATCCACATCAAAAACACCAAGAACACTAAAAAAATCATCTCCAACCATATTGATATCAATGTATATATATTTTTAGAATTATTAATTTAACCCTTAAATACTTAATTATATTAATACGTATTCCTAAAATATATACCGTTGAAAATATCTCGTTAAGATCTTCAAAATGATACTCATATTGATATATATATATATTTGATTTATTAAATTTAATTATTAATTAATACCAACACAGGTTGGTTCTAGCGTTTCGGCACTCTTTTCCCTAAAACAATGTCTCGGATTCGAGTATTGTGAATGGAAAAAACCTACATTGAGAGAGCTTTACCCCTTAGTGGGCCGACCAGGCTCGAAACCGGATTAGTCGGGGCCAGTAGACCTTCGGATACCAATGCGTTAAGTAAAAAAAATATATTAATTAATACATTTGGGAATACATTTACATTAGTATTGTATTTTTTTTTTTTGAAACATTTACATTAGTATTGTATAAATATATATAGAAAGAATATTCTTTTAATTTGTTCTTTTAGTGTAAATTTTGGTGTGAATACATTGGAGTGGAAAAAAAAAATGGTATGAGAAAGATGCTCTTTTTATGATAAATAAATTGGTGTAATATTTTGTGTATTGGGTTGAAGTTGTTCTTAGTATTAAGGTTAGCAGGTCAGTAGGTTAACAGGGCTGTTAAGGCCCCATCCTGCTGTTTTTCAGTCTGTTTTCTTTTTTATTTTTTAAAAACGATTTCGAAAACGCGTTTGTTAACCGTTTTTCATATTATTTTCGAAAAACAAAAAAAAAACGAAAAACAAAATCAGTGTTAAAAGTGAAAGATTTGAAAATCATAAAATACTTGTTTTTCGTTTTTCGTTTTTCGTTTTTGTTTTTCGTTTTGTTTTTCACTTTTTTTTTATATTAAAAAAAAATCTTAAACTATTAATTGTACTGTTATGCGTTTGTTATAACTAGGACAAGACGGAACAATATTTTTAAATTACCAAAGTGCCCCTCTTATATATATTATAATTATATATATATATATATATTATAATATACATAATATATATATAAAATATTATATATTATAATATATAAATATTATATATTATAATATTTACATAATTAGTATAATATATATTTAATATTATAATATAGTTTTTATATATAAATATTATAATATATAATATTTTATAATTATGTAAATATTATGAAATAATATTCTATAATAATAATATATTATATATAATTTTATTATATATATAATTAATATTATATATATGTGTACATTAATATATATTTATATAATATTATATATATAATATCAAATATTATATATTTACATAGGATATAATGTCATATATTATGTATTATTATATAATAATATTTCATATATAAAAATATAATAATTTTTAATATATAAAATAATATATATATAATTATAATATAAATTATAATATGTGTAATAATATTTAATATATTATTATAATATGTATATATATATATATTAATATAATATATATATATATATTATAATTATTTATTTATAATTTAAGAGTTTAGTTTTGATTAATTCATTTTTTTGATATGTTTTTTTGAATTAAGTTTTGATGTGTTACTTTTGTTTAATTTAAAAATTACAATACAAAAATTATATTTGTTAATTATTTAATCAATTTGTTTATAGTTATAATAATATTAAACAAAATACTAAAATTGATATTTCAATTTTTGATAGTTTTCGGTTAACCTACCAGACGCGTTTTTTCCGTTTTCATTTTCAAAATACAGCTTTCAGTATTTGCTACCAGACGCGTTTTCAGAAATCGAAAATGAAACCAAAAATACTGTTTTCATTTTCATTTTTATTTTCGAAAAAACAGCAACTGAAAAACGTTTACAGGACGGACCCTAAGTGTCTGCCATCATCATTACGCATGATACATAAAGTTAATAAACTTTGTTTATTTTTTTACTTAAAAAATAAACAAATATGGAAAAATATCATTTTTCTCCCGAGCTATGAACTCTTAAAAAGACAAAGACTTAGTTTTAGTTAGGAATTGTTATGCCGCGGAGAGAATTGCTTTTGGTTCTGCTGTGAGAATAATTATCTGAGTCTTTAGTAAACTGATTTTAAAAGTGTTATGAGAATGAAAAACAATTTCAATGTGTTTAATAACGGTAAGTAAAAGTGGTGTGAATATGTAAAATTACTAGAAATGACACAAATGAATATTGAAGATGTTTTGAAAATAAATAATTTATTTTATTTTTATGTGACCATAAACATGTTATAAAATAAATAATTTGTTTTGTTTGTGTGTGACCATAAATATGTTATAAATTAATTAAATAATTTGTTTTATTTTTATATGACTATAAATATGTTATAAAATAAATAATTTGTTTTGTTTGTGTTTGACTATAAATATGTTATAAATTAAATAAATAATTTGTTTTATTTTTATATGACCATAAACATGTTATAAATTAAATAAATAATTTGTTTTATTTTTATGTGACCATAACACACTATTAAGTTTTTTTAATCTATTGTCATATATATTGCGTATATATTAAGAAAACTCTTTTGATTTCTTCTATAATTTTGTCTAAATACCAAAATATGTTTCAATGATTCGTAAAAACAAAATTGAAATGGACAATAAAAGATCTCAAATAAATGCCGAGTGCTCCGTCTTTTCATTACTATTTCCTAGGAAGCAGTTTTCTAAAATCTGTAAAAAATAGCTTCTCAAAACTGTTGTTTGGGAAGTTAAAAGTGATTAAAAACACTTTTCTGAAAATTTACCAAACACCCTAGACCCAATTTGGAATCACTTTTGGCCCCAAAAGCAGTTCATGAAGCATTCCCAAACTATACCTTAGAGCATTTCCCACCACATCTCTATATCTATCTCTAAAATAGAGTTCTGAAAGGGAATATTTCCTTCCGATTCTATCTCTACAAATTTTTCCCTCCCAAGTCCCACCACACTCTCTATCTATATTTTTAAATGAAAAATCATTAAATAAAAATATTATTAATAAATATTTAATATTAGTCTTATTTTAAAGATCTAGATGAAACCATTTTATAATATTTTTTTTATAATAGATTTATAAATTATAACTTAAAATTTATTAATTGAATTTAATTTTAAAAGTAAAAGGGTATAGATGTTACAAATTTGTTTACAACTTTTCAGAAGAGGGTAAAGTTGGACTATAATTTGTGAAAAGTTAATTTAGAGTTTCATTTTTGGTACTCTATATTTAGAGTTTAAAAGATAGGAACTTTTTTTATTTAAAAATTACAATTTAGAATACCGTGGGAGCTGCTCTCATCACATTCTAACTTTAGAGATAAAAGATCGGACATTAACTTTTTATAGATATTTTTACTATACGAATGCGAGATTGTTAGAGTATTTTCAAGTATTTTGGTTTTATACACTCCACTGGTCTTAAATATTTTCAAGTGATATCTGCATTGTGGTGGAGGTTCAAGTACTGTATAAAACATGAAGCGAGGGATTCAAGTCTCAACCTTACGCATTCTAGGGCCTGTTTGGGATGGTTTTGGGAGCCTTATAAGAGCTTTTGGAGCTTAAAAGTGGATTTTGATGTTGTTTGGACGATTCATGAAAATTGCCTTTTGAATTTAGAAGCTTTTCCAAAGGAAGCACCTCTTACCCCGGCTTCTGAAAAAACACACGAAGCCAAAATGAGTTTAATGAATTTTTTATATTGTCAATTTTACCTCTTTCTTATATAAATAACAAAATCAAAATGGCACATTTATCGTTCAACATAAACGGTGTTGGTTTCAGATCAAGTTCTCGATCTGATGAAGGTTGGATCAGATCATTTGATATGTTCTTTATTGGTCTGATAGGTCATCGAGATCTGATCTCATCTCAGCCAACCCAGACTCATCTTACCATCTCCGGTCAACGCCGTTGTTTCAGTGAGATTTCGCACGTAGCCCGTGCATTTTATGGCGAGGAGGAAGTTCGATGGTCGTCGACCACAATCTGATCCAAATCGAGCAACCTAGACCTATCTCCACCGTCGTTCATTCGATCTGTGAAGATTGATCGCCGGTCTTCATCCAGATCTACGCGTTGCAGCGCCTTCGTACATCGTTGCCTTATGGTGACAGTGTGGTGGCTAAGGTGGCATCAGCGCAGATCCTAGGGATCACAAAGCTTGGTTTTGGTCTAGGCAACCATTGGAGAATTCGATATAATAGAATATGTTTTTTTATTTTAAAAATCAATTAATGCAATATAATATGAAATCACATAAAAGGGTATAAATGTTATATCATCGTTAGTAGAGATTTTAAAATGTTCCAACCAAACGATCTCAAAAGTTCTTCATGATACAAAAGCTCTTCACGATACAAAAGCTCTATCGGAATATAACATCTAAATAGTAATGGAAAAGTTCAACCTTTTACTTATCTTCTTCTACTATCAAAAGTTAAAAGTATTTTTTTTTCCAAACGGGCCCTTAGTATTTACTAATAATCTAATATGTATGGTCGTTTGAACATACATCACCCTTTTGTCGAGACACTTGACCCTTATTCGTAGTAGATTTCAATTAAAAAAAATACAAATCGCGGTATAATATCTATACCATACATATAATGTTTAATATATTTTCTTCTTTTGAATTATTACAATAATTTAGAATTTAGAGAGACGACACAATTCAAACCTACAACCACATAGCTTTTGTTACGAATGATATATCATTATGTCAACCTCATTTTATCACGTATTGTATAATATTAGTAGGTCTCGATAGACTTTAGACAACATAACATCTAACCCATTCGGTGTCCGCATTATATTATTAGATTACATTATTACACTATTACACTATCATATATTCGTATAGAAGCATTTTTGATTTAGCACACTCTCCTTCCTCAAAACGACACAACAGAGCACAACACAACACAAGTACACAACAATTATTGAAGCAAAGACCATCATCCTCGTATGCCTATTCTTTTTAAAATAAAAAAAAAACATTTTTTGTTGTTTTAGTAGATGGAAGTGAGATTGGTATGACTTTTTAAATATAATTTTTAGAGTAGATTTGTTAATTAAAAAAAAAGTTTTTGCTAATATAAATTACAAAAACAATGTGTTCATACTAAATTTTAAAAATAGTTTTTAATCGTATAAATTATAAATACGTTTCCATCTTTGTTGGTTGTCAATTTCAATAAAAAAACATAAATACAAATTACATACAATACAGTTTTTAATATTGTTTTCTGGATCTGCTTAGGAACAAGATACAATTCAAACCTAAAACCTTATGATGTATTTAGTAGGAAGGATGTATCTTTATATCAACCTTATCTTATGATGTATTTAGTAGGAAGGATGTATCTTTATATCAACCTCATCTTAATATTAGTAGATATCGATAGATTTCAGAGAACATAACATCTTACTGGTTCGGTATCTCTGTAGTATTATTTGATTACGTTATTATACGATCATGAGATCGTATTGTAGCATTTTTTTATTTAGCCACGTGTCTTTCACCATTCTCAAAACGACAACAGAGCACGACACGACACACCACCATTATCGAAGCAGAGAGCCAGAGACCAGAGTCTATCTTCCTCTTTTAAAAAAAAAAATAAAAATTAGAGAGGGAGAGAGAACACAGAAACAGCTCGACTCCACAGGGAGAGAGAGAGAGAAAGAGAGGTGGAGGGGTGAGAATGGGTAATCAGAAGATGAAGTGGACGGCGGAGGAAGAGGAGGCTCTGTTGGCCGGAGTCGCGAAGCACGGCCCCGGAAAATGGAAGAACATTCTCAAAGATTCCGAATTTTCCCCTTTCCTCACTCAACGCTCCAATATCGACCTCAAGGTTTGTAAATATTTACAATTCCTGCCGTTCTTCTTTGGAATTGAAGTTGTGTTTTGTGTATTTTTTGAATAAAAACCCTAGGTGTGACTTGTTTTGGTGGGAATTGAAGTGGATTGCTGTTAGATTTTGAATGTGGTGTGGAATTATGGTGTTAAATTGGGTAATGTGTGTGAAAAAAAAACCCCAAATGTTGTTTGACTTAATGGTCTCATGTTTAGTGTCAATTTGTAATTTTGATGATGTTAACATGCTACAGTTTAAATTTTTTGGCATTGCGAAGTAGAATTTCAGCTAAAGAAGAGGTTTTGGATGTGTTGTTGATGGAATTTCGAAGCCTGGTTTTGTTTTCCTTCTCTTGTTGGTTTTTGAAGTAACGAAAAGAGGCTGTGATTGTGATTCCTTTTTGTGAATATTGCGACATGTATTATATTCGATGAACTTGAAGTGTATGTATGTGTGACATGCATTTTATACTAAATTAAAACTCAAAAATACAAAAAGTAGTTGGTGGGGTGGCATTCTCAAATCCTCTCTTCCTCTCAATTTTTCTCTTAAAATGTTATGACATATGAGAGTATATAAATGCATTAGAGATTCATAATAGGATTTCTTACTCTAAAAAAAAAGGGTGGACAATGCCATCAGAAATTCATAAGAGGCATTGGATCTTGTAGAGCTAGAACCAATGCCATTAGCACCAGAGTTGGCAAGTTTCCTTGGTGGAGCAAGAAAAGGTAGACTAGGTTAGATGTGAGGCCTGAGGATATGATGGTTTAGACATTTCGAGTCGTCTAAGCCTCTCATACTTGGTGTAAATCCTTGGCCTCTTTGCAGGAAATTTTTGTGGCAAAAAAGCTTGTGGGCATCAAACTTTTGGATGACGTTTAGGGTGTTGAGAGTTAGACAATCCATTAGAGAATATTATCAGCTAAATACTTAAATGAAATTATAGTTGGTCATACTCATATATTACTCTTTTTGAATATTATACCATTCATTAGAGGGGTGTGGGGTTTCATTTGACATTCAATAATGGATCTTTCATTTATTTTGCATGGTGTATTTGACTAATTTTCTGTATGGTGTATGTATCAGAAGATATGAAATCCACTGAATCTTGAAAGGCAACTTGTTCTTCATTAAAGACTGCCACCCCACCCAAACTTGCCTGCTGTTTATCACTTTATCTAATGATTCATCTCATCCTTGCTCATGTACACAGGACAAATGGCGGAATTTGAGTGTTAGTACTGCTCAACAAGGTTCAAAAGATAAATCAAGGGTATCTAAAGTTAAAACTGCTGCAGCTGCTCCACACTCCACTCCAAATTCTGCTCCTGCTGCTTCACTTGCTCGTAATGTGTCTTCTAATGCTGTCACGGGTGGTCGTCCGAACACTGCATGGGATGGGAAGAACGGACCGAGGTGTGTTTTTCTGTTCATTCTGCTTTCACACTTGCATAAAGGATGTATATGGTATGTTAATTGTTAAGACTTGGTGGTAATTGGTAAAACAAGTTTGTGTGTATTCCACCTCCAATGGAATGAAAAATAACCAAGGAGCAAAACATATGCTGTTAATATTTTATCAAGTACCTTTAATTATTCTGATGTTGAAAACCTTGCTAGTAAAAAGTATGCTGCTAGATGCTTGAAACGTCAAGATGAAAATATCAATATTGTTGGAAATATCGGTATTACGATTTGGTTGAAATATCGATAGCGATGGAAATTAACGTAATATTTACGGAAAGTATGAATATTTGGCTAAAATTTTAAAAACATGGAATCTTTTGATGAAACTTAAAATATGTTAAAATAATCAATAGTTTAACCCCAAAAACACTTTTTTTTTTTCGTTTCTAAAACATATAATATCTAACCACAACCATACATTCATACGAACAATATAAAAATGAAAAACTTCCATTAAAACTTCATTCTCTAATAGTTTGCATCATATAAGTCATACAAAATTTAAATTTAATACCAAAAGGAAGATCTAGGTGGTTCAAACATAGAAATAAATTACATCAAATTAAATAAAAATAAACGTACGGTAAATCAAAACATTAGGGGATATTATCAATTTCTTACTTTACATTGATGGAAATATCCATGATATTTCACGGAAATTTCCACAAAATTACGTAAAAATATGTTACAAGTTCACCTATATCAATATTGTACAAAAATATTGAGGATATATATGTAAAAGATATCACACTCCCATGTCAATTCTGGTATCCCTAAAATATGGAAATATCAAGGAAATTGTCTATATTTCGAACATTGGCGAATGTCCATATTGCATCAGTTTTAAATGCCAGAGGCTACTTTTAAATGCTTCATAACTCTCAAGACCGTTGACTTGCGATTCTTTGTATTAATTAGTTATATATGTTGAATTTCTTCTATACTGTGGTATAAATTAAATTTGAACATTTAAGTGATCAAGTATCTCTACGTGCTATATTTGATGGTATTGTTTTGCATATCAGGTACAAGGCGATGATATTTGAAGCTATCTCTACCATAAAGGATACAAATGGATCCGACATAAGTTCCATTGTCAATTATATTGAGGTTAGATGGACATCCTTTGTTACCTGCAAATTTGTATGTGTTTATTTCTTTTGAAATGACTGCAGTTGGAATGCCCAATATCAGAGATTTTAGATATAGTATTATACCTAATGCTGCTGCTTTTTTCTCTTGTTTTTTGTATGGATTCATGGTGGGGATGGAGTGAGAATTTCAGTTTTGGATCGATAATAATGATAATATTCGATGTTTTATAAAAGTTATATGACATTTAACAGCAATCATATGGCTACATTGTGGTTTACATTACCACTCATTTGAAAAGCTGTCTTGCAAATTGTCGTTTAAAAACTATAAACGACATTCAACAAGCCAGGGAACTTTTTTACACTGTCAATACGAAGAAATCTAAACTTGAATAAACCCAGGCTATCATTTTTTCGGTGCTTTCTCCCATTCTATGCACTAATTACGTATTGACAAATAATCTAATATGTCAAAAAGCATAGTACATTGCAATCAATTTGGTGTACCCCAACTCCACCCCACCAGAGAGAGAAAAGCAGTGTTGTGTTTTTGCTGGCTCTACATGTTTTACTTTGACAATGATTATCGAAAAACTTAATTATTCATGTTACATCAGCTTTTAACCCTGTTTCTCTTGCCTCTCACTTGATATTTGAACCATTGATTATTGTCTAGGAGTCAATATCTAACTACATCTCTGAATAAAAAAGAGACGGTGACTTTGTTGATACGCATACTGCAGGAAAGGTATGACTCGCCACCAAATTTTAGAAGATTATTGAGTTCAAGGTTAAGAAGACTTGTTTCGCAAGGCAAACTCGAAAAGGTAAATTTATTTATTTATTATTATTATTATTATTTTATGCTTGTTTCACTGCAATTTTTATTTCGCTGAATTTATTTGTTTGCATTGTTAGGCTTGGGAATTATTTCATCCTCAAGAGGCTACATACTTTTAAAAGGATTTATATTAGCTCGATGATAATCCATTGTTATTGAGAATCGATGGCTCTTGTTCATGATTGTTTTCTTATACAAATTATAGGTTCAAAATTGCTACAAGATCAGAAAAGATACCTCATTGGGAGCTAAAACGCCACCAAAACAGAAAGGTATGAGCATACGGCTATCACAGAAATCTGCGGTAGTGACCTCTAGTGAAACGATGGAGGAAGCAGCAATCACCGCTGCCTATAGAATTGCCGAAGCAGAAAACAAATCGTTTTTGGCTGCTGAAGCAGTTAAGGAGGCAGAAAGAGTCTCAAAGATGGCAGAAGATACCGAAGCAGTGTTACAACTCGTGGAAGATATCCGTGAGCAATGTATAATTTTCTTCGAATAAGTCTCCATATCATTTCCAATTCTCATTTCGCAAAATGTAACCTTTCTCGAATTCCTTAATCTGGGTTCTTGCTGCAGGTTTGCGTGGCGAAGTGGTTATCTTGGCTGGCTTGAGCAGTCAATTGTAAGTGGTGAAGATATATGTCTGTAAATTCATTGATCCAGTGGAACACAATCTTCTCACTCTTTTTTCCTCAAATGACTTTTTGAGTTGTATAAGAGATCATTGTCCATCTGAGATCAATGAAAGATGGGAAATTAATATACAAAATTTTCTTAGTTTATTTATAAAGATGAGAAGTTAATTCGAATGCTTGTGCATTTTGCGATTTTTTTTTATCGAAAAATAGTTATTAGTTACCAAATTGGATAGAACTTTTATGTGTTTTCTTTGTAAAAGAATTTGTAGAACTTATTTTTAGGGATGTATGATGATCGATACGGAAAAATCCAATGTTTGGGAAATTAAGAGTCGAAATTTCTGTTAAAATGTTAACAAGTTCATGCCCGAACGATTTAAAAGTGATTACCTAAATCAACAAATCAAGAATTAAATTCCTAACGAATGATTGATTTCCCTTGCTCGATTCCCTCTTCCATGGAATTTGATTTCTTTTTATTTTTATTATTGATCGGTAAACTTGTCATAAATTTAATTGAATTGAATTTATACCTAGACATGTTGCCGGTTCCGGCGGTCCCCATTTTTTTTTTTTAAAAAAAATTGGGTTGAACCGTTGGGCCTCCAACGGATCAACCCAATTTTTTTTTAAAAAAACCTGCAAAACAGGAACCAGAACCGGAACCGTGCACTGTAGTGGTTCTGGTTCGGAACCTCAAATGTCGGTTCTGTTACGATTTTTTCAGTGCCGATTTCGACCGTCGACATGTCTATTTATACCTAGTCAATAAGCATAACATATTAAAAAGGAAAATGCTTAGGTGTTGACACTATCCGATCAACATCCAAGTATTTTCCTATTAAAAATGAGTAGTCAAGGAAATAAATCAAAAAAATTAATGAAACCATATAATTTTATATAATTAAATCAAAAAATTTAAAAACGATGTGTAAATAGTTCAGTATGAGGTGTACCAATAGCCCCACTCTAAATAATTTTTTATATTCCATTTTTTTTTAATGTTATTACAATTTTAGGACAAAATATTCTAAACACACTACACCTTTTTTTTTTTTTTGTATTAAAGACAATCAAAAACAAAAACTTCATATGATCCAACCTCTCGTTGAAGAAAAATATCAAGTCCGGCAATTTTTTTTTTAAAAGTTAACACAAAAAACTCAGCCGTAGTCCCTAATATAGCCTGCATTATTGACTACCTATGCACACCAGAAGCTCATTTTTCACTTCTTCGTCTCCATCTCCACCGGAGATCTTTTTTTTTTTTTTTAGTTTTTTTTTTCCGAATGTTTCAAAAACCCTAAAACATTTATTTTTCAATATTATTAAAGTTTTATTTGACTATCAAGTGATGGGAAAGAATTATAAGAAATAAACAAGTGTTGATTTTGGTAGTGTTTTTTTTTTCTGAAACAAACAATAATATAAATCTTTGTGCATATTTTTTTATATACCTTCAGAATTGTTTTTAAGATTTACGTTCTTAGGATGGAGTGTTTTTTTTTTTTTTTTTTTTTTAATTTAAGTTTTCAGGTTGGATTGTTTTTAGAAAAGGAGTGTGTGAAGATAAAATTGGATTGTAAGGAGAAAATCTCAATCTAAAATTAAATAATTACTATAAGTATTTTTTTTAATACAATTTATTTATAAACCCTCTTAAGTTATTAATACATCCAATTTCGAAAACGACATATACTGCTACTCTACTATCTTTTTTTTTTAGAAAAAAATACTTCTTACCCTCTATTTATCGATAGAGTTCATAAAATAAAAATAAAAAATACATATATTTATATAATCAGAGTCCTCTGGAAATTCTTTTTCTATTACTTTGTTATATGATAATGGAAGATTTTAATACTTGAAATAGAATTAGGGTTTAGTTTTTTTTTTTAATAAAGTGATATAATTGAAGATATGAGTGTTCATAGTATTTGATTCGTTTTTAATTAAACTAGTTTGTCCTTATTTATAAATTTATATTGAGATATTTTTGTAATTAATTTTTTTATTAAAGTACGAGTGTACTTATCATATTTATGTGTATATTGACACCCATTAAAAATATAATGAATAAAATTTGAAATATTAAAATGGAAAGACATTCAAAAATCATAATTATAAGCTTGATTATTAGACCTCAAAATCACATAATTAAGCTTAGATTGATTGGATATTAAAAATTAGAAGCTATAATCAAAATCGCCAAAGCCTTCTCTTAATATGTTGTTGGTGGGCTTTACACTGCCCATTAACAGACTTCCACATATTTTTGTTAAACAAACCCAAATCGGAATTTAATTTAATTTATTTTTAATATAATCAGAATTTAATTGAAACCTGATTTTATTCGAATTAAACAGATGAGAGAAGTCGCTTTTTTTCGTTCGTCAATCGGCAACTCGATCACCGCCGTCAACTGCCGACGTCTCTAGTGAGGTCGGTGAAACTCAGTGACGATTAGAGGTGTCCACGGTTCGGTTAAACCGTTCGAAACCGAACCGAAACCGGCCTCTGGAAACCGAAACCGAAACCGTCGGTTACAAAACCGGTTGGAAACCGGATCCCGACGATTCGGTTACGGTTATGGGATCTTAAAAACAGACCAAAAACCGGCGGTTTCAATTTTTTTAAAAAAACCAATGAAATGCTGACACGTGGCAGCATTTCAGAAAAAAAAAACCGAACGAACCGAAACCAAACCGAACCGTTTGGTTTCACAAACCGAAACCGAAACCGAACCGAACAGTTCCGTTTCGGAAAACCGAAACCGAACCGAAAACCGCAGGTTCCGAAACCGTCCGAAACCGTCCAAAACCGTCCAAAACCGTCCAAAACCGTCCAAAACCGTCATATTCCGGTTACGGTTCCGGTTCCGGTTACGGTTCGGCCTTTCCACGGAACCGAAACCGACGGTTCGAAACCGAAACCGAACCGTGGATGCCATTAGACTGACGACTTAGATCACACGTCAGAACCATTTGCTAATGAGTCCGATGACGTGCCCGAGCACGTCATTGAATGGTGCTGATGTCAGCATAAAACAGCACTTAATCGTTGACGTGCCAACACGTCAGCTCTATTTGCTGTGAGTGAGTTCTAGACACGTCATGTGAAGATCTGTTCAGTGACGTGGTGAAGCACGTCAGCAATATATGATGATTATGCTGTGACGTGCTCGGATACGTCAGCGCTATTTGATGAAGTGCTCTGACACGTCATCACTTTTTAATATTTTTTTTACAAATTTTAGTAAAACGACATGTCGTTTAGAGGTTAAATGTTGGTTTTATTTTAATTTCGATTTCTAGTTTACTGAATTTATCATTGGAGATTGATTACCGATTCTTCTTCTTCTTCTTCTTCCTCCGTGATTCTCTTTTCCCGGTTTCAAGGTATTTTTCTTTTTTCTTTTTGTATAGATTTGATGGGTTTGTTTGTTCGTTTAATATTATAATGGGTTCGTTCTCTGTTTCTTATTCTAAAAAAAAAAAAAAGAGAGTTCATTTATATATCTGTATAAATTAGATGGGTTTAATGGAATGTTGACTGTAAAATTTGTGCTTGAATTCAATTTTTGCATGCAACTAGTATACAATTTTTTCTCTCTTGTGTTGTGTACATGCTTTGCTAAATACTTGTTCTATTTCTGTTCTTTAATTTTGCTCACTTTACACTATTAACATAGTTTGCTACACAATCTCCAAATGTATAAAATATGAATAAATGTCTGCAAATATCTTAGCTCAATCTCCATCACTCTATGTGTGCCAAATATGTTAATGAATGTCTTTTTTCTGATTGATGTTCGTTACCCTGGTAAGAGTGGACAATAATGCTTATAAATTTTATTATACTTACTGAAGTTCAATAGTGCTTTTATTGAGAAAATATTGAAATTATGAATTATGATTTACAATTGGTGCTTCAATTGCTTGTCCTTCTGCATGTCAACTATTATTTAAAAAATATATATATTATAGTGTAAACCGACTTTTGTACTGATTTATGTGTGTTTATCTGTGTATCTTTTTGTGGTGAAATATTGGTGGGTTTGGTTCCTGATTGATTTGGTTGTTTGTTCTGGGGTTGTGTTTTTTGTTTTGATTTGGGCTGTGTTTAGGTTTTGGAATGATTTGGAGATTGATTAGGTTTGATTATTTGATGCTTGTTGTGTTTATATGAGGATGTTGATGTAGATGTTCGTACATGTTTCAGCTTTGCCAGTTCAGTCGGCTGAACAACATCACAACTGATACAATCATATACACGCAAGAAGCTCGAAAGAGTCAAATCGAACACAGTCAAGTGAGAAGAAGAAGAGAAGCGTTTCAATAGATTATCTTCTCCTTCCTCTGCAAAATAAACAGTGAAGACGCAGGAGCAGGAGCCGCGGAACTCGAGTTCGAGTCCTAAGAAAATGATCCCGCCCTACATGAAGGCGGTTTCAGGGTCGCTGGGAGGGATCGTGGAGGCATGTTGTTTGCAGCCTATCTATGTCATCAAGACCGGCGACTCGATCACCGCCGTCAACTGCCGACGTCACCAGCGAGATCGGCGAAACTCAGTGACAACTTAGATCACACGTCAGAACCATTTGCTGATGAGTCCGATGACATGTCCGAGCACGTCATCAAAGGGTGCTGATATCAGCATAAAACCGTACTTAATCAGTGACGTGCCAAACACGTGAGCGTGCTGTGAGTGAGTTTACAGACACGTCATCATAATGTGAACTGTGAAGATCTGTTCGGTGACGTGGTGAAGCACGTCAGCAACATATGATCATTATGCTGTGACGTGCTCGGACACGTCAGTTCTATTTTTTTTTTATTTTGGTAAAACGACATGTCGTTTAGAGGTTAAATGTTGGTTTTATTTTAATTTCGATTTCTAGTTTACTGAATTTATCATTGGAGATTGATTACCGATTCTTCTTCTTCTTCTTCCTTCGTGAATCTCTTTTCCCGGTTTCAAGGTATTTTTATTTTTTCTTTTTGTATAGATTTGATGGGTTTGTTTGTTCGTTTAATATTATAATGGGTTCGTTCTCTGTTTCTTATTCTACAAAAAAGAAGAAGAAGAAAAGTTCATTTATATCTGTACGTATTAGTCGGGTTTAATGGAATGTTTACTGCAAATTTTGTGCTTGAATTCAATTTTCTCTCTCTTGTGCTGTGTACAAGCTTTGCTAAAGACTTGTTCTGTTTCTGTTCTTTAATTTTGCTCACTTTACACTATTAACATAGTTTGCTACACAATCTCCAAATGTATAAAATATGAATAAATGTCTGCAAATATCTTAGCTCAATCTCCATCTCTCTATGTTTGCCAAATATGTTAATGAATGTCTTTTTCAGATTGATGTTCGTTACCCTGGTAAGAGTGGACAATAGTGCTTATAAATTTTTTATTATACTTACTGAAGTTCAATAGTGCTTTTAGTGAGAAAATATTGAAATTATGAATTATGATTTACAATTGGTGCTTCAATTGCTTGTCCTGCTGCATGTCAACTATTATTTAAAAAAAAAAAAAAAACTATTAGAGTGTAAACTGACTTGTGTACTGATTTATGTGTGTTTATCTGTGTATGTTTTTGTGGTGAAATATTGGTGGGCTTGGTTCCTGATTGATTTAGTGGTTTGTTCTGGGGTTGTGTTTTTTGTTTTGATTTGGGCTGTGTTTAGGTTTTGGAATGATTTGGAGATTGATTAGTTTTGATTATTTGATGCTTGTTGTGTTTTTATGAGGATGTTGATGTAGATATTTGTACATGTTGTCGTGTTTCAGCTTTGCCAGTTCAGTCGGCTGCACAACGTAACAACTGATACAATCATATATTCATATACACGGAAGAAGCTCGAAAGAGTCAAATCGAACACAGACAAGTGAGAAGAAGAAGAGAAGTGTTTCAATAGATTATCTTCACCTTCCTCCGCAAAATAAACCATGAAGACGCAGGAGCAGGAGCCGCGGAACTCGAGTTCGAGTCCTAAGAAAATGATCCCGCCCTACATGAAGGCGGTTTCAGGGTTGCTGGGAGGGATCGTGGAGGCGTGTTGTTTGCAGCCTATCTATGTCATCAAGGCAAGGCTGCAGCTGGACCGGACCGGGACCTATAGGGGGATTGTCCACTGCGGCGTCACCGTGTCCAGCAGTAGGGCGTCTGGGCTCTCTGGAAGGGTCTGATGCTGTTCGCGACACACCTGACGTTGAAGTACTCGCTTCGAATGGGGTCAAATGCAGTGTTCCAGTCAGCGTTCAAGGACTCACAGACAGGGAAAATCAGCAACGACGGTTGGCTTCTCTCTGGGTTCGGTGCTGGCGTTCTTGAAGCTCTTACCATCGTTATTCCTTTGAGGTTTGTTTTTGAGTCTCTTTCGATTGATTGACGAAAGTGTTGAATTATTGGTGAAAGGAAGATCAGTTTTTGGTCGAGTTTGTTTGATTCGATTTGGGAATTTAGGGTTGTTTATAGAAAATACCTTTGTTGTTGTATGAATACATTTTTTCTTTACTGCCTAGTTCTTTCCAACACCCAAAATTATTAAGAAAACACTAGTGGCAATGCTCATTGTGTTAGCAAAAAAATAAAAATGCTATTATGTGTTCAACTTTCCAAGGAAAGTTCATGTTATTACATGTAATGTATATTAAATTACATAAACTCCTTGGCCTTTTTGTGTGGTGATGGTTCTTTCGAAAATGATGCAAATTTAGGTAACTTTTGTGATTGGTGAGCATTGGTGATTGCTGCTTCTGAAATCTGTATGAATAATTATTAGGAACATGTTAGACTGTATGGTGAAGTTCATGGAGTCTATTTCTCCTTCTCCTCTGTGGTGCGCTTGTGAGTTAGCCAAAGAGAGACTGAGAATACCTCCATTTTAAGTGGTTGGAAAAAAATAAGACGGTGCTTCTTTGCTCTAGCATTGACAATTTGATTATGTTTATAATATTTGAGATTGTTGAACTTACTTTCATAAGAGATACCAAGATTTTCTATTCATTTTAATCTTTTTGATGGATACTTGAGTAGTGATTTTGTTGTTTTTTTTGTGAATTTAGTGTGCAACAAATGTGGCATTTACCTTTGAGTAACCTTCGTGACGATTGATTCAAGCTAAACCGGCCTGTATTTATTTTAAGTGTTAACTTGTGTTGTTATGACAACTTAGACTGTGATATACATGAATCTGTATATCCTTGTTGATATGACAATAATGATTGGTATCAGTATTTGAATGAAAAGTTCTCTAGGTTCGAACCTCTGTGAAGTTGTTGAATAATGATTGTACTACTCAAGTAACTTGCTGTAAAATTGGAAGAATTGCACAAAAGTAAAGACAAAAATGAAATTTTTTAATTTACACTTCATTTCTAGATCATGATTCTGCCACTTATTATTTTGTGTGCCCGAATCATTTGTATTTTGTAATGATTTAACCATTGTTCAAAAAAACGTGATGAGGCGCACCTCAATAGCGAAATATGAAAAAACGTTATGAGGCTTACGCCTCATGACCGGTCAATGAGGCTTACGCCTCAATTTACGTCTCGATACGCCTCATAAGCCCGCCTCGATACGCCTCAATAACGAAATCCCAAAAAACATTATGAACTTGTTATTTTATATGGTTAGTTGGTTACCATTTGAATTATGAACTTATTGCCTTAATTGTTGTTTTATATATTATGAAATTATGATCTTATTGGTTGTTTACTTGTTTTATGAATGATGAATTATAAACTTATTGATTGTTTTATGTATTTTAAATTTTTATCTCTTCCTAATGAGGCTTATGCCTCAATACGCATTGAGGCTTACTCCTCGTCTCAGTAGAGGAAATCGCCTCAATACTGAAAACGTGTTTTAGAACACTGGATTTAACAACACTGAGGGCAATTGGGCATTGACATTGAGAAGTGTTACTTTTGGTGGTTTGGTATTAATTTCAAGTTTCAGATATGTCATTTAATCACACCTAAACTGTTTCCGTTTGTTTTGTTAGCAAAATAGGGATTGCTTATAAGTTTGTTGGATTCAGGGATGGTGCAGGTGGTGAAAATTAGACTGCAGCAACAGAAAGGGTTAAGTACTGAACTACTGAAGTACAAAGGTCCTGTACACTGTGCTCGTACGATTATTCGCGAGGAAGGTCTCCATGTACTCTGGGCAGGGGCTGCCCCAACTGTTATGCGCAATGGAACGAACCAGGCTGCTATGTTTATAGCCAAAAATTTAAAATTCTTTTTTTTTTTTTGTATTGTTGTGAAAAAAGCACGAAGGTGACGGGAAAATTCTCCAACCATTGCAGTCGATGATATCAGGATTCTTTGCAGGAACAGTAGGTCCATTTTGCACTGGCTCCTTTGATGTTGTCAAAACAAGGTTAACTGCAAAGAATCGACAAGGGGGGAATTGAAATACAAAGGTATGATCCATGCAATCAGAACAATAGATGCTGAGGAGGGGATTTTTGCCTTGTGGAAAGGACTGCTGCCCAGGCTCATGAGGATCCCACCAGGCCAGGCCATCACTTCGGCTGTGGCGGACCAAGTTACCGGTCTTTTTGAGAGGAGATATATTCGCAATGCTGCCCCCTTGTAGGTTACTATTTATGTCATCGCTAGCCATAAGTCACTTGAATATTTCTTCTTGAGTTCTTAGGAATCTCTAATTGATCGGGCGTTCATAGGGAAGGGAAATGTGGGAAGTTTCAATATTAGTTTTTTAATTCTTTTCAATTTATCATGTGATGGAGCAAGTGATTGTTCCAAAAGAATTGAGGCAGAGACTGCATTCTTCATTATCTAGTATCCAATAACCAGATATTCCATATATCTTCAAAATCTACACCGTCTTCAATTGCAAATGTTGTGGATGGCCTGCTCTGGCTTTCACTTCGTACAAAGGCAACAACAATAACATGTAGAAATCTTAACATGTCTTGGTCTTTTAAGGTAGCGTTCACTTTCCGTTTCTAATTACCTGAATGGAACTTTGTTAAGGAAAAACCTGTTGCCAAAAATTAGCAAAAAATTGGTCTGATAGCTACTATAGTATCAGAATTTTTTGCTTCTAATGGAATAGATTGTCCTTGCAATATCTAATTTTCTTATAAGCAAATGATGTGCGAATTAAGAAAATACTTGCTGCAAATCTTTTCCTATATCATTTTGGCAGCGTTGCGTAGAGGAAGTCAAGTTAAAGATTACAACTACTGAGCAAGATAATCGTCAAGAACATGCTATGAATCAACATACCGTTGATATAATAAATGTTGGCTGCAGACATATTGCGAATTGTTCGTTCTTAGCATTGTAACGATGAACCAGTATGATAAGGTGTTCGGAGTTTCTTTAGTGAGTTTTTCTAAATTTGTTCTTCATAGCAGTGAATATTGTATCTCTCCATGAGCATGCAATAGCATATGAAAGCATAAAAAAATTGCTCATGTACATAAAATTACAAATGTCTAAATGTCTTAAATGGCATAAATGCAAACTATATATTCTTACTACACTTGAATGAATTCTGTCTTCTTTGGTTGATTTGATGAGCCTTAATTTGTGCATTCCATTATATAGTGACTAGTATCTAGAAAATGTACACCAAGAAGATTTAGGTTGTTTTCAATTGCAAAAGCTGTGGATGACTTGCAGTGACTTTCTTAACCTTATACAAAGGCAACAACAGTAGCATGCGGAGGTCTCATCTCAACATGTCTTTTAAGGTTGAAGAACCATGCATGCAAAAGGAGAAAGTTTTGAAGAGGAGTTTTGGTTAAATCGTACGGACTCAAAGCTGAGAGATTTGAAGAGCGGTGGAGATTGCGGTGGGAGGTCACTGGCCTCTGTTCTCGGAGGAGACCGGCCGGCAACCTTGATGATGAGAACGTCGATTGATCTCCTCCACGATTGGAGGCCGATGGCACCTTGAAGGATGAGGCCAGGCAGTTCACATAATTTTTTTTTTTTAAAAAATAAAAGTTTTTTAAATTTTCTTTTCAAATCCAATACTATTGTGGAACATCTCTCCCAACCATATAACTTAATATGGTTCGGACCGTATTAAATTAATATGTCGTACAACTTAGTATAAATATAAAATGTTACCAAAGTAAGTACTAAAAAATTAAAAATATTATATTTCAATAAAAATCTTGAAATTAATTATTTTACTAAAAAGGTTTTTTTTTTTCTTTTCTTTGTAATTGTGTGAACATTTTTCCTTTGTTTAATAATATTTATTTTTTGACTTATTTTATCTCTCTTTCTTTTCAATTTTTATCGTTAAAACCGATAACTTCGAAGTTAAGAAATTGAACTTAAGTATTTATTTTCTTATCTCAATTATATATATATATAAAAGTTTCAAAAAAAAGTTAAATGGATATTTTTAGTGTCCCATATATTAAAAAAATGTCCAATTAAATTTATATTTTCAACATAATTTTATCGCTTCTCTTAACGTTACTTAATACAGTCATGGGGGTGAAATTTATCGTCGACACCACCTTTTCCAATTGTCAAAGCTTAAGGGCATTTTGGACATTTTCAAAGTCAAATGTTTCAAACTAGTGGAATATTTCATCTCTATTAACTCTAAGGGTGTTAGTGTCTTATACGCAAAATTTTCCATCTAAATGTATCAATCCCAAAAATAAAGGGTGAAGTGTAATTTACCCTTTTCAGGTAGAAGTCCAGAGGAGGATAAAATTGTAATTTCACCCTCCTCTATTACTTATCACTTCTTCATTCACTCTCCTCCTCTATTTCTCTTGAGAAAAACTCTGAAAATTCGATACATTACTTCTTCTTCTTCTTCTTCTCCGGCTTGTGATACATATAATTAACAAGGTAGCAACTTTTCACTTACCCATTTTTAGCTTCTATAAATATCATACTAATCACTTCGTACTTTTATTTTTGTTGTTTATAGTTTTGTTTGGTAGAAGATTTAATAACAATAAACAATGTTATTTTAATGTGATTTTTTGTGTGTTAAGAGTAATATTGGAAGTTGAAATATGCAAGGATGCTTCTATAGAATCTTAATTTGTATGAAAATTGCTGCTTATAAATGTTCTTATACTACTGAAGTTCAATTGTGCTTTTGATTGAGAATATATTGAAATTATGATTTACAATTTGTGCCTCAATAGCTTGTCCTTCAGCATGTAATTAAATTTGTTTTTAAAGAATAAACTTGAGTTCTGATTTTGACAAAATAATCTGTATGTAAACTGGCTAATCCTTGTGATGCTCTATTGTTTGTGTACTGATTTTGACTGGTAACATTCAGGGTAGATTCTTTGTTTTCTGTAGCTGTTAGGCTCTGTTAAGGTGTTGTTTGTTTGTTTGTTTGTTTGTTTTTTTCTTGTGTTCTGAATTTAATTTTCTTCCATATTCATACTCCATGATTTGCTTTTTGGATAGTTGTTTCTGTTTGGTAGCTGCGAAAATTTATAGGAAAGATAATGTGTATATGTTAATGATTTTTGTCATGTTTTTTGGTTTTCCCTACACTAAAAGGGTTCAGCTTGATCAAAACATTATCTCAAAATATCAGCTTTTCATGAAAATATAACTTTGATTAGACAATTTTGTTCCCTTGTTTCTGATTTTTGTGCATATGAACAACTTCTTTTATATATATTTGTTTTTTTAGTTTTATTAATGACTTCTTAGTTCTTACCTAGAATGTAGTGTTTGTAAGTTGTAACTAAGGTAACTAATATAGTGCCTTCTGTTTGCAGAGAATAAATTTAACCTCTCTTCTCTCTGTTCTCTCACTCTGTG
Organism: Dipteronia dyeriana; assembly: GCA_032871835.1. NCBI lineage: Eukaryota > Viridiplantae > Streptophyta > Magnoliopsida > Sapindales > Sapindaceae > Dipteronia > Dipteronia dyeriana. Next base: position 4,441,140 of record CM065298.1, read on the forward strand.
TCCAGAATGAACACATTATCAGTAGTGGAGTCGTGAACGAACATACCTTCGAATGCCGATTCTAGCTTCACTACGTTGCGTCAACCTCTTCTCTTCCTTCCCATCTAAACCGCCTCCAAAGGACGCCACCACCTCACCGCCCTCCACGTCACCTCCCATCCCCATCCCCAGATACAGTCCGCCAAAACCCAAATTCAATCCCAACACCGTCCCTCCCAATCCCAAAAAACCACAACCCAACCCCAACCCCAACCCCGCCCTCAAGCTCCCTCACCGCCAGACTCACTACTACAAGCGCGTCAAGCCTGGGGTTGTCTCGTCTGATGGTGACCGCACCGTCCTCGTCGGAGAATCTGGCGTCTCCTACCAGCTCCCTGGAGCCCCCTTCGAGTTTCAGTACAGCTACTCCGAGATTCCGCAAGCTAAACCCGTGGCGATCCGCGAGCCGGCTTTCCTGCCGTTCGCTCCGCCGACAATGCCGCGGCCGTGGACCGGAAAACAGCCTCTGAAGAAGTCGAAGAAGAAGATTCCTCTTTTCGATTCGTTTGACCCCCCGCCTCCCGGAAAAAAGGGCGTCAAGTATGTGGAATTGCCGGGTCCGTACCCGTTCGGGAAGTATCCAAAGGAATCACATACAAGGAAAGAGATTCTAGGCGAGCCGTTGAAGAAGTGGGAGATTAGTATGCTTGTCAAGCCTATGGTGTCCGATAATCGACAGGTTAATCTTGGTGAGTAGCTTTTTGCTGATTGATTTTTGATGATTTTGAATTATGGAGTTATGTAATTGATTGGTTTCAATGGGTGTTCAGGGAGGGATGGATTGACACATAATATGTTGGATTTAGTGCACACGCATTGGAAACGGCGTCGTGTTTGTAAAGTTAAATGCAAGGGTGTTCCTACTATCGATATGGATAATGTTTGCCGCCGTCTGGAGGTATTCATTTTCCTAATATTTTTTGATGTGTAGTGTTTGCTAGTTTATTGTAGTTTTGTCACTGGTTTATGGGTCGTGTAGCTGTGGAGGATCTCTATTTTGTTCATTTGTTCCATCACATTGCATTTTACTAGGACAACACATTGACGTATCATTGAAGCCATTGTCATTTTTGTTTTCTGTTTAGGATTGTGATACTTTTTTGTTTTCTATTTAGGATTGTGATATTATTTCCACTGCAACAAACATATCCACAGTGCAAGTAATTGTGTCTAAGTCACATATCAAAGATTATTAGATGGACATATAGTAACTTAGTTGTCTCAAAATCTAAAAATGTTCGGGCGGAAATGATATTCCGAAATTATATTGTATTAGGGAAAATGTAGATTAGACCCTTATGTTCTCTGCTCTCAGGTTTACTTTAATGCCAGGAAAAAACAGGGGGAAAAATCATTCATCGAGTTGGTGGTGTAGTTTATATTTTCCGTGGTAGAAACTACAACTATCGCACTCGTCCACAGTACCCCTTAATGCTCTGGAAACCAGCTGCTCCAGTCTACCCGAAGCTTATCCAAGAAGCTCCAGAAGGATTAACAAAAGAAGAAGCTGATGATTTGCGAAAAAAGGGAAAATCTCTTTTGCCTATATGTAAATTAGGTAAGTCGTCCGCTTCTCATTTTTAAGTGATCTTCTTTTCATTAAGGTCATTTTTTTGATTGAATAACCTGGGTTCATTTCATCTTGCTCTAAGCAGTGGAGAAATATAAATTACCGAACTGAAGTGCTTAAATGTCCAAAAATAGTCAAAATACTTTGTTACTTTAAATGGTGATATAATTGACAATTCATTTCTAGCTCCTTGAACTCCATTCTCCTATAATTTAGCCAGTGTGAGAAATGAGACTCGAAATGCCAGGAGTGAGATATATACTCACATTCTAGCATCTGTGTTAAAATGTGTGACATGGTTTAGATTGATTCATGATTTACCTTCGACAGGTTGCTGCACATTTCTTTTTTCATAGGGGATCATAGTTTGAAGTCAAATCCAAATATCCGATACCGTATGTACCTTTTATATGTTAAATCAGTTCCTAAATATTGTTGCATGTTGATGGATTTGCATGCCCATACTCTGAATTCAGCAGGTTGTTTAATTTAGTTTATGCTATAGTTTCATTTAAAAGTTTTCCATATTATTTGTTAGTAATGTTTGTCTTCTTTCATGTTGCAGCAAAAAATGGAGTCTACACTACCCTAGTGAAAGATGTTAAACATGCGTTTGAAGGAAGTTCATTGGTGAAGATTGACTGCAAAGGGTTGCATGCAAGTGATTACAAGAAGTTGGGTGCTAAGCTTAAGGTATACCTTTTCTGCAAATTTGAGTCCCTAGCTGTATGTGTGTGGTCTGTTATATATCTAATTATGTGGCAAATCATTGCGTTTGTAAGTTAAAAAATTGTTTACTTGAAAAATATTTTATCTGTTTGCTGGCACACACAGAAATGTCAAAATGATGGTCCGTTGAATAATCATTGCTATTTTTTGGTAGTGTTTGATGTTGCAACTTCTTCAGATAATTACCTTGGTGATTTGGATATCATGTTATTCATTCTTCAACCTCTTAACTCTTCATTTTTTGACAGGAATTGGTTCCTTGCGTGCTATTGTCTTTTGACGATGAACAGATATTGATGTGGAGAGGAAAAAATTGGAAATCGATGTACCCAGAAGGTCCTGCAATCCCTCAAAACTTTGACACTGCTGGTGGTTTGGAGGGTTCAGGTATGCATTTAACAAGAGAAATGAACCTGCTAGAATGCTGTTTGGGACTTTTTGTTTAAAGCATGATTGAAATTACAGAATAGTATAGGATTTTCACTTAATAACCGGCCTCTAGGGAGTCTAGTCATGCCATGACTCGATAGGAATGCACTGATCTGGACTACAATAAGTTTGTTAACTGTGAATGTGATTCCCAAGTCATCACGTTCATCGTATAATTGTAAGATTGGAAGACTATTATGTGGCATTTAGATAACAGTCAGTGGGAAACATCTGAGACATGCTTGTAGAGCACATCATAGGCAGTTTCATCAGTAGTAAAATTCATATAGTTTAATAGAAGAAAAGATTTACCAGATCGTTAAGTTGCATTTCAAACAAGTTTCAAGGAAGCTTCTGCTGGCTGCCAGCAGATGGTTAAGTTGCATTTTCCTTATCAATTTCAAATGCTGTGTTTTCAAGTGCAACGGCTCTCATATGCATCTCAATTTTATTTTTTCATTCTAGGAGACTGATCTTCAATCTTCCTCATGTAGCTTGATTGTTTTGCTTGATATTCTGGTTGTCATTAAGTGCCCACAAGTGCTTGATAGTATGTTGACAAGATTGATGATTAATTTTCATTATGTTACTACTTCAATTAAGCATTGATTTTTCCATGATGTTTCTAATGAAGACAATTGTAAACCTAACCCAGAAACTGTGAGATCGAGTCCCAAGATGATGTCCCTTTGGAAGCGTGCAATTGAATCGAGCAAGGCATTGTTGCTGGAAGAAATTAATCTTGGTCCCGATGATCTTCTGAAGAAGGTGGAGGAATTTGAAAACATTTCACAGGCCACAGAGCACTCCTATCCAGCATTAGTTTTGTCAAGTGAAGATGGCACCAGTAGTTCAACAGCAGAGTATGACGAAAGTGAGAATTACAGTGACGGTGATATTTATCCTGAGGATGACATCGATGATGGAGATGATGAATATTATGACAGTGGTCCATTAGTCCCTATAGGCTCATTACCGGTTGATCAGATAGCCGAGAGGCTAAGGCGGAAATGAAAACGAGAACAGAAGAAAGATCTGTCATAATACTTGTTAAACACAATTGGTTGAATAGGGTGTATTCTAAGATTTGTGATTCTTAACATTCAAGGAAAATAAATGGGTAGCCATGAAATATAAATTTGAGTAGAGAAAGTTTCTATTCTTGTCTTTCTTTTCTTGAGGCTCGTCCATCTATTTTGTGACTTTGCTTTGAAGCAAAATGTATATGAAAAATGTTACACTATACCCACCATTCTTGTACACTTGTAGTTTTCTTGTGTTGAATAATATATCTATTATCTAATAGTTATAAATTTGTGTGTGAAATTGTGGATCAATAGCAGAACTTTTTACCTTTATGCCCCTTCAGCAACTTATAATTGTTAATTAATAGGGCAAAAAATTGTTGTAATTTAAAAAAAAATTTAAATTTTTTTTTGTAATTCTATTTGTCATAAATTATAAAAATAAATAAATAAAACTTTTTATTAAAAAAAAATAAATAAAATCTTTTTAATTAACGCTATAGTTAATAGTTGTTAGTTGATATTTCATTTATCTATTTTTATGGCTCCTTAAGCACATTATCTTTCTATTTTTAGACGATTAATTTCAATAAATTTTGAAAAAAAAAACAAAGAAAAATTAGAGTAACTATTTTTTATTTTTTATTTTATTTTATATAAAGCTTAAATATGTATTAAATAGTAATTTTATATAAAGACATTTTTATAATCCTAATTTTAAATAAAAAGAGATTTTCTCTTTGTATAATCCAATTTTATCTTTTTACACTCATAATTCTAAATACACTTCATTCTAAAGACATTTCATTTTGTTACAAAATTATTTTTTCTTACTTTTTAATACATCTTTTTTTAAAAGAAAAAACACTTCATCTTAAAAACCTTTTTTTAATATATAAAAGATAATTTTATTTTAATATTATCTTTTTTTTTTTAAATAATTTATTTAAAATTCTATTTAGCAGAATGACATGATTTTTTTTTTCTTTTCAAAATTTGTAATGGTCAGTAGTTATGACCCATAAAAAAAATGTTTGCATTGATTTGATTTTGGAGGTTGTCTATAGTTTTATAATAGCAGTACCAATAGAAAAGGAACTGTAATATTTTTTATTGTGTGTATACAATTTGTAGTGTTTTATTTTTATTGTTTATTTGTTTTAAAAGAAACCACGATAATCAACATTTAAAAAAAAAAAGTTTTTTCTTGTTGTAAAAAAAAAAAGTAATATTGTAGTCTATGCAAATAAATAAATAAAAATTAATTGATTGGACCAATAAGTTGACCCTACACTTTATCAACCCATATGTCCATACCCGATTGAATAAGACTCCGACCCGGAAACCATTATGGTGATGTACTGATGTCCTCTTTCAATATTTTGTTTACTGCTCTTGTAAAGAATAAGCATTATGGTGATGTTATTTCTCTTCAGACTAGAATGAATTTTCTTGGGTTGGTGCCTAATTTTATCACTTTAAACATTTTGATCAGTTGTTGTTGCAAGATGAGTAGGATTTGTGATGTGTTTGTGGTATTTGGTGCCCTTTTGAGGAGAGGTTTTAACCCAGATGATGTTACTTTCACTTGTTTAATTAAAGGTCTTTTTACCGGAGGGTAGACCTATGGAAGCAACTCGGCTTCTTAAGAAAATGATTGCCTTTGGTTGTAGGCCTGATGTGGTCACATTTGCAACTTTGATTCACGGGCTGTGTTGAAGTGATAATACAATTGTAGCCCATCAGTTACATGAACAAGTGGTTAAATGGGAATCGTAAATACGGTGTTACTTGTAAGCCTAATGTTGTTTGGTATGGTAGTATCATTGACGGTCTTTGTAAAGATGGGTTTACAGATAAAGCTAAAGAATTGTTTTCAGAAATGAAAGGAAATGGAATCCTTGTGGATGCAATCACTTATAACTTTCTGATTCACGGTTGGTGTTGTGTTGGTGATTGGGAAGAGGCTAAAAGCCTTTTTATAGAGATGTTGAATCAAGGTGTGCATCCCACTACAGTGACATTTAACGTGCTCCTAGATGAGTTTTGCAAGAACGGGAAGATTGACGAAGCCATGAATCTTTATAGGGAAATGATTTCGAAGGGAATTAGGCCAAATGTTGTTACTTACAACACTTTGCTAATTGGTCTTTTTATTGTTGGTAGAGTTGGAGATGCACAAAAATTGTTGGACGAGATGCAAGTTAATGATGTTGCACCTGATTCATATATATTTACTACTTTTATCGACGGGTTTTGCAAGAATGATTGTGTTCTAGAAGCATTGGAATTCTTTCATGCTTTAGAAAATTCCAAGTTTGAACCCACCATTAACATTGTTAGTTGCCTCATCGATGGATTGTGTAAATCTAGAAAGATTGAAATGGCTTGGGAGCTATTCCATAAATTAACTCAAAAATGCCTAGTGCCAAATGTTGTAACATATAGCATCATGATCAATTGTCTTTGTAAAGAAGGAGAGTTAGAAAAGGCAAACAGTTTGTTATCGGATATGGAGGAAAAGGGTTGTATCCCAAATTTAGTGACTTTTGATACGCTTATTCGCGGTTTCATCCAAAACAATGAAAAATCAAAAGTTGTTGAACTTCTTAACGAAATGGCGAAGAGAAATGTGATTCCAGATGCATCCATAGTTTCCATGGTCATAGACTTACTTGTTAATGTTGAAAATTATCGTGAATGTTTGAATTCACTTCCATCGTTTCTTGTCCAAGAACCAACAAGAAGTCGAACCTACTTTGATAAAAATTCAGAATTGTATCTTAACCATTCAGCTACCGATGGACCTGGCTACATGTTGCAGTTCTAAAGGGTATGTTCTGTTGCTTTTATTATTATCATTTTAAATTTTTAGTTCTATTCTTTGGTTACTTTATGTATTTCTTTGTATAAAGTTTGCTGTGATAAATTTCTTAATCGTTTATATAATTGGTTTCCTTATGTAATTTTTTGTTCCAGGAGTGTCACAATCATCAAAGCCTCATCAAGGTAATAAGGTCAAATACTCAAATAAGTAGAAGTTACAACCTGATTTGGTGGAAAGAATTTACAGTTTGTTGTCAATAATCTGCATATCATTCCTGTTAATCTATAATTTTGCCTTGGAAGCATGAGCGGGAAATCAGTTTTGCATTTGCATAGGCATTGAAGTATTTTTTTTTTTCTGGAAATATGTAACTTGCATTTAAGCTGCCAGCATTTCATGTCAATTAATGTATCATGGTCTAAGGATGTTTCTGAATGTTTGTTGTTACAATGATCTTCTTGTTTCATATCAAAATTATGTTTTTATTCTTTCCCAGAACAACGAAGAAAATGCCTACTTGTATTGTGCATGTAATATTTTTTCTGATGAATTAAAATGTTTGTTCTTTCTCTTTTTGTTCATATCTATGGTTTCTATTGTCAGCAGTCTTGACTCGAATATGATTTTTTTTGGTACACCGGAGGGTAAAGCCAAGAAAAAGAAAAGAAACTAGGAGGGATAAGGAACAGAGCTCTGTCTAAAGCAGGTTATACCTCTGTAATCAGCTTTAAAAATTGGACTAATGTTAGGGGGAGGATCTTCAAAGAATTCAATACCAATATCCATGCTATGTCCCATGCGGGCTAACCCATCAGCAAGCTTTTTGCCTTCTCTGTATATATGATTGATATTACAATTCCAATAAGCTGCCACAAAATTCTTGCAATTCTGGTGAGGCTGAATAAAGGGTGATTATTCCAAGAAACCAACTTCTTCGGTCAAGTACACCAAAACAGTGTTCTCATAGTTTTAAAAACATTTTATTTTGGTTAAAAGCATTTAAAAATGCACTCTAGCCTTTTATTTTCCGTGCAAACTAAATAGAAAACACAAGAATGTGTAAATTAGTTCTGATTTTTACACCAAACCCATTTCACCTTAACAAATTGCTTTTTTGTTTTTTTGTTTTTCTTTAATATCATCAAGGTTTGTTAAATAAACAACAAGAGTTGGCTAATAATATGTATTACCTTATGTAATAGTTTTAAAATGGTTGGTAATGTCTTGGAGACACATTTCCAACTTGGCATCTCAATTCAGTTTCTCAACTTGAAATCCCTACTCCTTCAACAAACTTTGTTTCTAACGTTGGTGGATGAAACAATAACAGAGTTGGAGGGAATTCTTGAGACTGAGGAAATAATAACAACCACAATCGTGATACCTTTTTCATAATTTTCACCGTGCAGAGGATTTAGTAAGTTGATAGTAGGTACTAGGTAGTGATCAGCAATTGGCAATTTGCAATGTTGGTAATGCCGTGGCTGAGTTCTTTAACACCTTTTGTATTATTTTAAGGACAAGCTTTCCAAAAAAGTGTTGCTTCAACGAACATTTAAAGGTTGGATTTGATATAATCAAAGGTCATGCATGCAACTGTTCAGGTTTAGTCTAATTAGAATATAATTGATGTTATTGCATTTGAGAATGTTTTTTTTAATGTTTCAAAATAACCGAATTCTTAAATCAAATACATGAAAATCACTTTTTCATAATTTAAAAACATTTTATTTTGGTTAAAAGCATTTACAATGCACTTGATAGCTTTTTATTTTTTTGTGGAAACTAAATAGAAAACAAAATAATATGTAAATTAGTCTGATTTTTACACCAAAACCAATTTGCCTTTGGAACAAATTGTTTTTTTGGGTGTCGATATTCCCATAAATATGATAAGCATACCTATATTTTAATAAAAAAATTAATTACAAAAATATCCCAATAGAAATTTACCAATAAGGATAAATTAGTTTAATTAAAAATAAACCAAATACTATGTACACTCATCACCCATATCTTAGATTATATCACTTTTATTAAAAAAAAAACTTATGATAAAACCTAATTTCGATGATAAACCATAATTTAGAAATAATTAGCACTAGGTCATATCTGTAGCTTTTTTTATTGAATAACTTAATATGTAAGAGATGATCCAATATATATATATATATATATATATATGAATTTCCTGAGATTTTGAAGGTTATGCCGTGAAGATTTTTTTGTTTGTTTAAAATTGACGTGAACTTTTTGACTTAGAAGAATTATCTTTTTTTTTTTTTGGATGAGAACTATGTTTCTTCAGCTTACTGAGTTTTCATACATTAAATTAAGCCTTGCATTATATCAAAAGATTAATATGGTTTTTATTTGTGTTTTCGAGCATCAAGAACTTAAAGAATTTATCATTTATGAAATTGGGTGTTATAATAACTTAAAAGGGTTTATAAATAAAATGTATTAAAATGAATAAATTCATTTAAATAAGGGTATTATTATTGGCATTAAGATGAGTGTTCGTAGTAATGATTTAATTTTAAATTTTAGACATGAGTGTACTTATAATTATGGGTGTGCTTATAATATTGTAGAAATGGTGAGGAATGACACATTTTTTTTGGTTACTTGCAGTGATGTCACCGTTATAATAAGTTAAGTTTAAAAGGCACCTATTATGGTGAGCTACCGAAATTGCCCTTAAATAATCGATATTTTATTCTTTAAAGGTTGTCGTCCAAAAAAGTTGTCTGAAAATCAATCACCTACTCCATTTTTTCTTCAGAAAACGAGCTCCATTCCAGATATTGCACAAGAAGGTAAATTAATATTTATGATCTTCATTTTCATTTTTTATTGTATTTCTGTGTGGTATAACACTGTATGAATATTTATGAACATATTGTCTCAATTTTTTTATGTTGATGTCCTGGAGTTGTAAACTTTTTACAAAGAATGAATGAACATGTATGCATATTTTTTTGTACATATATTTGGCCGAGTTGAGTTGTAGTGGTGCAAACAAGTGTATAATCTTGGGCATAAAAGCTGGAAAGGTTTTAAAAAAATATCGAAACATTTGTAAAAAAGCTCAGAAATTTGAAAAAAAGTCTCGATTAAATTCTAAAAAAGCTCGATCCAAAAAATAGATGCTGGATACGTAAAAAGAAAAGCTCGATCTTTTCCAAAAAAAGCTAGATCCCTCGAAAAAAGGCTCGATCCATCAGAAAAAAGCTCGATCCCTGTAAAAAAAAGCTCGATCCCTCACAAAAAAGCTCGAGTCCTAAAAAAAAAGCTCGATCCGTAAAAGTAAAAGGTCGAGCCATATTTGAAAAAAGCTCGAGCCATGTGAAAAAAAGCTCAAACCATATATAAAAAAGCTCGATTATGTAGAAAAAGAGTTCGGTCTTGAACAAAAAAAGCTCGATCTCGTTAGAAAGAGCTCGATCATGTACAAAAATGGCTCGATCATGTACAAAAAACGATCGATCAGTTTAAAAAAAAGTTTCATATCTTACACTTTTGATTTTTGTTTAATTCTTTATAATTGTAAATTTAATATGAAATATTTTTTTCTTATTAATGGTTTTTGATATTGGTTTTGACAGGACAATGGATAGGGTGAGAATAGTCATATCTTACAACGGTCAATGAGAGCAATTACCAGACGGAAATCAGAGGTATTTAGGTTCCGATAACCAAGGTTTGTATGTGTCAAAGAATTTGAGTTACGACGAACTGGTGTCGATCGTGCAAACCATTGTGAAGTTTGATGAGAACAAATACAGTGCTGAGCTACAGTCTCTATCAATTGTTCCTGGGACTACATGTCGTACATTTATAAGAAACAATGACGATGTTCAGTTTATGTTAGGGGAAGATAGGGTGATCCCTCAAGTATGAGTTAGTGTAATCGAGAGGCCAGCAGGAGGTGTCATTGGTGAAGATATACCTCATCCTGATAACACCCAACAATTTCGATCGTCAGGCGGAAGCAACCAGTTATTCACAGAAAGAAGTGGGATTGATGGTCGGAAAAACATATGTGTTGTCCCACCGGAAGTAGCCGCCCATGATAATAGACCGGGACCTCAATTCGACGATGTATTTGGTTGTCATATTGAGATGAATGGTAGACAGTACAACCACCAATACAATGAGATCTATAATGACATCAACAATGAGGAGAATACAACACTGAATGTTGGGGTGAATAATGAGGTGGATAATGAGGGCAATTTAAATTCTATAGAAAATGTAGAGGACAATCAGGATGATGCAGAACCTGTCGAAACGGAAAGACGTGTAAGACATGTACACAGATTTAGTTCCAGTACACCAGATATAGCTGGGACCTCCGAGGGGAGGGCTAATGTAACTGCAGATGATTCTGATAATGCCACAACATGGGTTATTCCAGGAGTAGAATCATACTCGTTTGGTATTGGTGGAAGCAGGAACTTGTCTGAAGATGAACCTACAAGCATGATATATAAATGCCAGTTTTTTCCAACGAAAAAGGATTTGAAGAGACTAGTAGGCCATTTTGCAATGCGGCAGAACTTCGAGTGGAAGGTGAAAAGGTCCAATAAGACAACATTACATCTAGTTTGTTTGATGAGAAATTGTACGTGGAAGTTAAGAGCGGTGATGAGAGATGAAGGCACATACTTTCAAGTAAGAAGTTTTGTCAACGAACACACTTGTCCATTAGAGGAAATTCACCGCCGGCATCGACAAGCTAGTGCAGTCATAATTGGAGAAGTTATTGCACCGTAATGGCCGGACCTGCTGGTGCCTGATCTGATAAGGGACTTCCTGTCTCCAGGGGTCATAAATCTCAATCTTTCCGAGACAAAGGTCGACGCTCACCACCAGCCAATGTTGGGCCCCAACGTTGCACGGAATTAGCACTTGTAATAGTTTGCATGCCATGTTAGCTAAGGATATACGAACAATTTTTTTTAATCATCTCCATCATGTAACACTTACCAGGTCAACCTCGTGCCATGGGCGGTTTCCACTCGTGGTTGCTCCACGGACTGTCAGAAGGTCCTATTCCAACCATCGGGACTGTAACACATTCCGCCTTGTCGTGGTCACATCACCGTGCGAATCGCGAGGCATCATCCTCTCCCACATGTACAACATAAGTGGCTGTGCAAGCATTGACAATATCGTATGAATAATAAATAACCAGAAAATCTGATTTGATTCCCAAATGTTATACTTACTTACATAAAATTGTGTATCCAACACGTTGATCCTCTGGTTGTATACATTGTGGAATCCACGCTGACGCTTGCGAAGAATATTGAGGTATGCATCCATATGCTGACAAACAATAAAACCACTATAATTGTTAACAATTCAACAATACTTACACAAACGTTAATATGAAATTTAATAAGTACGTACCGTGTCCTCCAAGTCCATGAAGTTGGACTGCATACGTATAAACCATCCAGCGGTAACTGGTGCCAGCACGTCCACATCACGTCTGTTTAATGATTGAATTACCTTAGCTATATATAAATTTGAATAAAAAAGAAATGTACATCCATTTGTATTATAAAAAGTTGGACTCATTGTTCCCCGTTGATGTTCCTTCTTGAAGGCCTTGTATGCCGTAAGGTGGTCAGCGTCCACTAGTCCGTGGGGGTCAAAAATGTGTTCCACGGACTCGGGCCGTGTCCTCAACCTCTGTGGACGACATGGATCTGTGTAAGGGCTCACCAACTGCCATCCACGCTTACCTAAACGCTTGGATGTATTGGCTGGGGGAGGGGATCGTTCCGAAGGAACAGACGTGCTGGGTGGGAGAGGGGACCGCTCCAACGGCACGGACGTGCTGAGTGGGGGAGGGGACCTCTTCGACGGTACAGACGTGCTGGGTGGGGGAGGGGACCGTTCCGACACCACATACGTGCTGGGTGGGGGAGAGGACCGCTGTGGCTGAATCGAAGTGCTAGGAGGTGAGGGGATCGATGTGCTGGGAGGTGGCTGAATCGATGTGCTAGGAGGTGGGGGGATCGATGTGCTGCGAGGTGGGGGGATCGATGTGGTGAGAGGTGGGAGGGACCGCTGAGCCTGGGTGTCTGTCCCCCCGTAAACCTATCAGTCGACCCTCCGGGACTAAATAATAGATCAAGAGGTGGGGGGCCATCCCGGTGTGTACGTATGGTCGAACCTTGAAGCTCCCATATCATATCCAGTAACAATCGATGTTGCTGCTGACAATCCTCATCACTCTCCCGGATCATATCCAACAACTCCAAGTGTTGACGTTGTCGATCCTTGTCACTCTTTCGGAGGCCTTCACGCACATCGTTCAACGTTTCTGCCCACGGAGCCTGAAATCATGTCTACATTGTTAGTAAAAAACTATCAGCACATGTTAATAAAAAACACTAAACTATGTTTTCAACTTACCTCTCCATCACGTCCAACGCCCCCACAGGAATCCCCTATAGATGTACCATGTCCGGGGGTGGAAAACTGAACCCCTGCCTATGCCTATGCCTATGCCTATGCCTATGCCTATTCCTTTCTCGTTGAGGGTCTGTCTCATATCCCTTACTGTCACTGGGCCTCAAACCCCCAGCAGCGGGCTCAGATCCCTCACTGTCAATGGTCCTATCTGTACCACTGATCCCGCCTAAGGTGGTCTGATCAAGGACATCAGACGGCATATCATCCATGTCATCTTCTATATACAGGTTCCTCCCCTCGTCTAGCCAGGCATAGTACGGTGCCTGTCTCTCAGCTGGTGTCGGCACCAGTTCCTTGATCGCAAACATCTGAAATATTAGTTAGAACAATGTCATTGTACAAATACTAACTAATAAAAATATTAACAAAATAAATACATACCCTCGTCTAGCCAGGCATAGTACGGTGCCTATCTCTCAGCTGGTGTCGGCACCAGTACCTTGATCGCAAACATCTGAAATATTAGTTAGAACAATGTCATTGTACAAATACTAACTAATAAAAATATTAACAAAATAAATACATTCCCTGGCTTAGAAAATCTTTGCTAGCTTGTTCCCTCTCGATTGTTTGGTCAACTTCCACTTCAAAATACGGGGAGTCAGATCAGTAACCCTCTGGACATCGACCTCTTTGGCCAAATCAAGGATCACCTCTAAAGCAAATATCTGCATCAAAGATAAGTACGATAAGTATCCATACAATTTTAGGCACCAACAATAAAGTACAATTTGTAGTTCGAACTTCTTACCAACAGGGCATGAGATAGACAGTATATGTTGTAGGTCTCCACCCTGTGTACGTCAGCGCCCTTTTCCTGTTGACGTAGCTGGAACCTGTCTCTTCGCCCGTCAAGCGCATGCTTGAATGAGTGAATAGAATGCCTGTACACGTGGGCACCCAACGGGAACGTGTCGAACGCATCGAGCTCCTCAATCAGCCGAAACTGCCAAACTGGAATCTTGAATCTCTCATCCACCCCCATCAGTATCCAGTTCAGCATATATAAGAGGCAGAGCTTGACATCATCGTACGCCTTTCTGAAATCTGCATCAGTGACAACACCCCTAATCTGCTCCAGTGACACCTCCTCAGCTCCAGGAAAGTACCGCTCATGTATGCCATTCTCCACTGCTGCATACATGGTGGTCTCTAGTACAACTCCAAACCGAAATCCGGTGATCAGATAAAATTCCACCTTCAAAAACCTCACCGACTGGGTTCCTAACATGAAGTGCATCTCATCTGTGGGGCCGCTATGATGGAGCTCCCTCAAAAGCAACCGATGGATAATACCACCGAAAAAATTCATCTCCCTATGCATCGTCAAGAAATGTCCGAAACATGACGCCATGAACGGCCGGCGGTCTTCATCTACAAATTCTACAGGGACACGGTTCAGCGCGACATCTATATGGGCGAGGGCATCAAAATGGTTGTGTCGTGTAAATTTTCCCTCGTACCAGTATCCTTTTGGAGTTTTAAGCGAATCCCTCAACCTAATTCTCATCTGCAATGTAACAGAAATACAACATCATTAAACAGAATTTTTTTAAAAAGCTTGATCCCTTTCAAAAAAGCTCGATTGATTTACAAAAAAAGCTCGATCCCTTTTAAAAAAGGTTCGATCCCTTTTCAAAAAAGCTCGATCCCTTTTAAAAAATGCTTGATCCCTTTTAAAAAAGCTCAATCCCTTTCAAATAGGCTCGATCCAATTCAAATACAGCTCGAACCTATTCAAAAAAGCTCGAAACATGTTAAAAAAAGCTCGATTCCTTTTCAAAATGGCTCGATCTAATTCAAAAAAAGCTCGATTCATTTTCAAAAACGCTCGATGCCTTTCAAAAAAGCTCGATCCCTTTTCAAAAAAGCTCGATCCCTTTTAAAAAAAGGCTCGATCCATTTTCAAAAAAGCTCGATCCCTTTCAAATACGCTCGATCTAATTCTAAAACAACTCGAACCTATTCAAAAAAGCTCGAAACCTATTCAAAAAACCTCGATCCTTTTCAAAAAAGCTTCGATTCTTTTCAAAAAAATATCGATTCTTTTAAAAAAAGCTCGATTCCTTTTCGAAAAAGCTCAATTCCTTTTTGAAAAACCTCGATTTACCAAAACCTAATTTTCACGAAAAAAAAGGCTCGACTAAACAAATAAGCTCGATTCTCTTGAAAAAAATCTCGAAAACCCAGATTTCATCTTTCTCGACTGATATTCAACCAAATTACAAACCCTAACCTAAACCACAACCATTCTCACATCTCTATTTTAACCGGTTTCTACCATTCCTATAAATAAAACTCAATGCTAACATGTAATGCAAGTTAACAACAATAAAAACGAGGAAAAATAACCAATCTTACCTTTGTCAATCGCAGATCTTCCGGTCACTTCACCGTCGATTAGTTTCCCGTCGGTTTGACTGTTGTTTCTCTCTGACTTTAAAAATGACAACTTCCTCACTGTTAAAATATTTAGGGGTATTTTTGTCTCAAACACTCTTTTGGTGCCTTTTAAACATACATTAGTAAAGTGGTGATATTTGCACAACACGCCCTTCAAATAGTGCTAATAATTTTTTGACCCCTATAATATTTTTGGGTGACAATATCCGCACCCTTGTTTTTTTGTCACTAATTAAACAATATGGATAAATACAATGATCTCCCCTAAAGTTTGACATAAATGCAGATAGAGAGTTGATCACTCCTAATTAAATAAGCATACGCAATAGTACGAAGCCGTGAGAGTAGTACAATGATAATAAAGTTCGTTCCACAAAGATTGATGATTTGATTACCACAATTGATTGATTGACTACTATTTAAACAAACAAATATTTGATGGTTAAATTAGACTACTAACACCAATTAAAATTAAACTACTACTAGAATGCAATTAATGAAACTTAAATAGACAAGTAAACAAACCCAAGTCACACACAAGGAAATAGTTGTATTTCTATTAGAGAACTAGGTTAAGACCTGGAATCCATATAACCAATCATAACTGATTTATAGACACACCATTATGAATAAATTATGCAAGTGCGTGTGTAGACTCGTGACACCCTCTATTAGTCTCTACTATCTCTCGAGTAATAGAAACAACACTTATATGCACCAATAACTTATCTCTCAATGGTCATCTGAAATACACACAAGTTCATTAAGCTTAGTGGTTTACTAAGCGAGTCATTGTGACTAGCCTGAGTATTTCTACCTTACTAGACCTCTATCATGCATTTCATCGAGCACGTTGTGTGCTTCTCCTCTCGGTACATCACACAACAACCAAATAAACATCAAATGCTAGCTAGACACTCAATGTTAATTAAAGCATGAAACACATACATAAACACAAGTAATATGAATAAAGTGGTGGTCTTTATTAGTAAATCATGGTAAAGGTTTTATCTTGGCTAAGGCCAAGATGGATTTAGTTCATAATAGAAGAAATGGCCGTACAAAATGTGAGATAAATACAAGTCATGAGTGAAATACAAGCAATAATAAAGAGAGAAACGGAATGAGTAAACTAGGTGAAGAAGTCACACTCTCTTGCTTAGATGTGCTAAACTTCTTCTCTCTTTGACTCCTCTTGCTCAAAGATGTGGTTTTTATGGTTGTTTAAGGTGAGAAGATAATGTCTTTAGAGGTTGGTAAGGTGAGATTTGAGTTTGGATGGTGGTTTGATGAAGGATGTGGGTGATTTGGTTAAGGATTTGGGTGAAAATTGGTGTCTTGGAGGTTTTGGATTGTAATGGGAGGGTTTGGAGCTGAAGGGTCGTGGTAGAGGTGCTGCTGGAGAGCTGAAATGAGGTATTTATATGTTTGGAAATTAGGGCACAAAAACCTAGGCCAGAGTAGATGTTGAGCTCTCAGGCACTGTACGGGTGCTGTACGTAGGGCATCTATACAGTGCCAACCTACTTCTTGGCGTCGCTCTGGGGTAGACGCTGTACGTAGGGCGTCTGTACAGCGCCCACTTACTGGATTTGGTCGCTCTTGAGTGGTTGTTGTTCGTAAATCGCCTATAATGTGACAGATCCTTTCTTATGCCTCTAAATATTGTTGTTATTCCTCGAATTCCTCATTTCTTTACCAAAATACCCCTAGAAGCCTAAAAACCTACACTTGCTCATTTAAACCGTTAAATACTCGATTTATACTCGGGAAACGAATGCAATTGATAGAAATTGAAGGTTATACCAAGTGTAGAATTAGGAGTTATCAAATACCCCCAAACCTATCTTTTGCTCATCTCCAAGCAAAACCGAAGCAAACAAAAACTATAACTTACGCTAATCAAATTAAACTAAAAGAACACCACGTAGAATATGCCACAAGCATATTTTCTTCCGAATCAACTAAATATGAGATGTGACGTTGGGTGAACTACATTGTAGTAAAGAGGGATGCCAAGATATGTAGACCAAAGTGATACAACACTAAAGATTACAATTCTGAACTTCTTAGTGAAATTAGTTTCAAAAGCATCGAACACAAGAGTCATTAGATAACATTTCGCTTCGACTCTATGCCTTTCAAAGTTTCTCTAATTTTTTAGCACCGAACCTAGGCTCACTCATCAAACATGCGAGTTGGAGTTTATGCACACACAAAAATTTCAAAGTTACATGCATATGGAATTTTTTTCAAGGACACTCATAGTTGTATGCAAATAGACCTCATGAATGGAATCAAACATTAAGAACACCCTTGATTTCAAACTAGACCCTTTCTAAAGATCAATTAGGACTTCTTTTTTAGTACACATGAGGTTGGTGAAGAAGAGGTCGGGTGGGTATGGTTTTATTGGTAAGACAATGATTATGTTAGAGTCTTTTCCTTGATTCCCTTTGTATATTCCCCTTTTTAACGCCTAGGTAATTTATCTACTTTAAGGGCTTTGTACACTTTAGTGGTTGCTTTACATTTAGGCAACTCTTTACATAGGATTTTTAAGGCTCTCTCTCTCTCTCTCTCTCTCTCTTTTGAATAAAGTGGTGCAATTTACACAATGAGCCTAAGTACACACTACTTGAATACATTTTGGTATATTTCTCATTGGGGCTTTCATCTTCATTTTCTTAAGGCATGATCATTGTTATAGGATGGTCAATTGTTTAAGTCTAGTGTGGTGTAAATGTAACATGAGGTGGATATGGTGATTGGGTTTGGTGTGTAGGTTTACATTATTTGGACATTTAAGTACACGCTCAAGGCTTAGGATTGTGTTTGGGTAATTTTAAATGGCTAACACACATTGTCTACATCATCTCTATAGGTACGAGTCTTGCAAGAAAACAAGGTAAATCATACGAGGCCAAATTTTCAAAAATTTGTTCTTTAATGTTCAATACAATGAGAAGAGATCATTTTACTCATACCTAATATCTACATGATGAGTGTTTAGAGAATAGAATAAAAATTCACTCTTGTGGACAGAATTTTTGGGCAATGAAGCTCACATGGGTAGTCTCTACTAATGATCTAGACAACTCGAGCACACTACCTCATTCTCTAAAACACTATGAGTCCAGTATGGTGTGTGTAAGCAATGTGGTGAAGCTTTGGACAACCTGCTCTAAAATGATGCTGGCATACCAAAAATTTCTCACACTGGTTCAGACCAAAAGCATCTCAACAAACAACCCTTGCTGCTCAAATTTTTTGACTCAAAATGGTCAAAAGTTTGTCTCTAAAAACAAAAAAAACAATCATGCAAAAATTAAACATTAAGACACACAAAACAATCATGCAAGCTATTCAAGAACAAAAACCGGTCACTGAATGGCCGTACCCCCAACCTGAAACGAAACATTGTCCCCAATGTTTGCACATAGGAAAAGAATAAAAATGTAGGCTTAAAAGCGGGAAAGAGGCCAAACGCAATGCTATATCAAGCAAACACAACCAAAACCTAAAAGCTAGGCACATTACAACTCCACACACCTAGAACTATACAAAAATATAAATTGCACATAAAGGCATGAAAATAGAACTACCATTTACAAGAGTAGTACCTCCCTTGTTGATGATGATTAAGTGGATTCCTTGAGAGGAACTGTTTCCATTTTTGGCTTATGCGAGGCATAAAACATTCTCACCCAAAATCCATTTGCCTCTCTTGTTTGCTCGATTCCGCATACATTCGTCATTCTCCTTTCCCGTTTGTCTAATTTTCTCTCAACTTTCGCCTTGAGGGATTCCTTGACCATTTTTTCTGACTTTGTGTGAGTTCACCAAGTTGCTCCCTCCTAATTTCTTGCTTATCCCATCATGAACCGTCATAGCTTCGAGTGGTTTCTTAGGTTCATCTTCCTTCAATATTTTCATCATAGGTAGGGGTGTGCATTTTCGGTTTAGTTTGGGTTGAAGCTCAATGTCAAACCAAACCAATATGGGTCGGTTTGGCTATATTTCAACCCAACCCAACCCAATTTGATTTTTCAAACCGATTCAAACCAAACAAAAAAAAGGTCGGCTTGGTTTGGATTGGTTTATAGTTTTAAATTTGAACTCAAAAATCTTTTATTTTTTGATATTATATTATAAAAAAATATTTTTTAAAAAATAATTATAACATGAAATATTAATTATATATATAAAGGAAGTACAGAAAAGTCAAATGAGTAATTACCAATTAAAGACATGTTTGACAGCATATATGCTTTTAAAACCCTAATACATCAATCAATCCGAAGAATTGTATCAAAACAAATAAATAAACTATAAAAACTTAAAGTAATCGGTAAAAGTTATAAACATGGACTGAATAGAAAACGTAGGTGAATTTTATATTTTAGTTTTACTTTCTAAAATATGTGGTTTGGGTTGGGTTGGTGAATTATTTCACTCAACCCAAACCGAACCACCTTTAATCGGTTTGTCCAAAAGACAAACCAACCCACTCATTTTTTATATTTGTAATCGAACCAATCCAAACTTTATGGGTTGAGTTGGTCGGTTTGGTTCGGTTTGATGGTTTTTTGCACACCCCTAATCATAGGAGGGTTCATCACCTCGACTCTCATGCACATTTTAGCTTGTGAGAGTTCCTCAAATGCTTTCGACATGCCGAATACAACTTTCTCTTCTTCAACTCTCAACATCAACTTGTTCTCCTTGTAATCAACTAAGGCTCCTCTTATGTTTAAAAATGGTCTCCCAAGAATTAACGGGATCTCAACATCTTCTTCCATTTCTAAAATTACAAAATCAACCGGGAAGAAGAATTTACTCACTTTCATCAAGACATCTCTATAACTCCATATGGGTACTTGATATATCGATCCGCCAATTGGATAGTTGCCCCTGTAGATTTCACTTCTCCCAATCCTAACTTCTAGTATACATAGTACGTCATCAAGTTGATGCTCGCTCCAGAGTCAATTAGTGCTTGTCCGAACTCTAAATTCCTTATTTTGCATGAAATTATGAACCTTTCTGGATCTTTTAATTTTAGAGGGAGTTTGTTTTGGAGAATAACACTACATTCTTCTGTGAGAGCTATCATCTCACAATCCTCCAACTTCTTCTTGTTTGACAGGATCTCTTTCAAAAACTTCACATATGTTGGCATTTGAGCCACACTTTCACGAATGAGATGTTGATGTGTAGTTTCCTAAATATCTCCAAAAACTTTACGAATCTTTGAACATCCTTATGTTTCTTGAGGCGTTGTGGATATGAGATTAGAGGCACATATGCTTTGACTTGTAGTGGATGAGGTAGATCAAAAGATTTGTTGGATAGATCATCTTCTTTCTTTTCTTCCTCTCCATGGAATTTACAGGTACAATCTTCATCTCTCAGTCCCCAACCTTCTTTCTCAACTTCTTTCTCTTGTCCACATTTCTCGGGTAGTTTCACTTGTTTACCACTCTTAATGATATCGGCTATCGCCATACATTGGTCTCTTGGGTTGGTTTCCGTGTTGCCAGGCAACACACCTTATTGCCTTTCTTGGATTGCCTTGGCCATTTTCCCCATTTGCACCTTTAAATTCTTGATCGAGGCTTGAGAATGTTATGCAAAGTGATCTATCTTTGCATCGATCTTCTTCAATGTCAAGTCTTGGGTTTCCATCCTATTTTCAAGCTTAACAATGCACTTGGACAACAAGTCTTCAATTGTAGGCTTTCTCTCGGTTAGGTTTTGGTGGGGTTGACTTTGGAAGTGGGGTTGTTGGTTAGGAAGGGCTTGTTGTGGTAAGGTGAATCCAGGTGGTTTGACAGTTGTCTGGTGTTGTAGGTTGTCTTTCCATGAGAAGTTAGGGTGATTTCTCTACCTGAGATTGTAGGTATTGGAATAAGGGTTATTATTTGGGTTAGGGTTTTGGTTGTTGGAGTTGTGGTAGGGAAAAATTTTGTTGTAATTCACAAAGGAGACTTGTTCCGTGGATCCAGTTACAAATGAGTTTCCTGCTTGGCAATCTACATTTGCATGAGGCCCCGAACACAAATCACAATTCACCATATTCACTTGGGTTGCACTAAAACTTGCCAACTTGCTAACTTGCTAACTTGGTTGGACAAAGCCTCTATTTGAGCTTGTATTGCGGTCATTGGATCGATTGCCAACACACTGGGTGCTTTCTTTGGCACCTTCTGGTCATCCCTCCAATGGTTATTTACAACTGACATGTCTTCAATTAATCATAGGCTGCGTCCATTGATTTGTTCATCAAAGAACCACCCATCGAAACATCCATAAATTAGCAAGTGGTTAACTTCATACCCCGGTAGAATTTCTCTACAATTGACCATTTCGGTATCCCGTGACATGGACATTTCCTCAACAACTCCTTGTATCTCTCCCAGGCTTCATACAAGGATTTCGATTCAAATTGGGAGAATTCATGAATTTCATTCATCAATTGTGCCGCCTTTTCGGGAGGGAAGTGCTTGCTTAGGAATGCTTGGGCCATCACATCCCAAGTAGTGATCGATCCTGGTACTAATGAGTCATACCAAGCCTTAGCTCAGTCCTTTAATGAGAAAGGGAAGATCCTCAATCGAATCGCATTGTCTGTATCCCCGTTGATTCTAAATGTTGAGCAAATCTAGTCAAAATTCCTCAAATGCCTGTTTGGGTCTTCACTTGGTAAACCACCAAATTGTCCCATCATTATCAACATTTTAAAGACATGGGCTTTGATCTCAAAGTTGTTCTCGACTATTGTCGGGAGTTGAATTGGCGACATGTTCTGATCTACCCTTGGCATAACATAATCTCGCATGGCCCTCTCATTTTCTCCATTTTGCTAATTTTTCCCCTCTTGAGCTGCAGCTAGTATGGGATCTTGATCCCTGATACCCTTTTCCATGACTAGTCTGCGAATCCATTTATTTCTCCGGGCTGTTTCCTCAATATCCGGATCGAACCTCAAATCCTGTAAATTGTTGCTCCTTGTACTATGATGTATACAAGAGCAACTGCCTACAATCACAAGAAAACACACATAAAGTAAAAGGTCTAAATTAGTAATGAATTAACTAGTGGTGATATCAATAAACCGCTCAATCCCCGACAGCGGCGCCAAAAATTTAATCACTCCTAAATGAGCACCCACAATAGTACGGAGCCGTGAGAGTAGTACAATGATAATAAAGTTCAATTGATTGATTGACTACTATTTAGACAATCAAATATTTGATAGTTAAATTAGACTACTAACACCAATTAAATCTAAACTAGTACTATAATGCAATTAATGAAACTTAAATAGACAAGTAAACAAACCTAAGTCACACACAAGGAAATAGTTGTATTTCTATTAGAGAACTAGGCTAAGACCTGGAATCCATGTAACCAATCATAACTGATTTATAGACACACCATTATGAATAAATTATGCAAGTGCGTGTGTAGACTCGTGACACCCTCTATTAGTCTCTACTATCTCTCGAGTAATAGAAACAACACTTATATGCACCAATAACTTATCTCTCAATGGTCATCTGAAATACACACAAGTTCATTAAGCTTAGTGGTTTACTAAGTGAGTCCTTGAGACTAGCCTGAGTATTTCTACCTTACTAGACCTCTATCATGCATTTCATCGAGCACGTTGTGCCCTTCTCCTCTCGGTACATCACACAACAACCAAATAAACATCAAATGCTAGTTAGACACTCAATGTTAATTAAAGCATGAAACACATATACATAAACACAAGCAATATGAATAAAGTGGTGGTCTTTATTAGTAAATTATGGTAAAGGTTTCATCTTGGCCTTAGCCAAGATGGATTTAGTTCATAATAGAAGAAATGGCCATACAAAATGTGAGATAAATACAAGTCATGAGTGAAATACAAGCAATAATAAAGAGAGAAATGGAATGAGTAAACTAGGTGAAGAACTCCTCATCTCTTGCTTGGATGTGCTAGACTTCTTCTCTCCTTGACTCTTCTTGCTCCAAGATGTGGTTTTGTGGTTGTTTAAGATGAGAAGATTATGTCTTTAAAGGTTGGTAAGGTGATATTTGAGTTTTGATGGTGGTTTAATGAAGGATGTGGGCGACTTGGTTAAGGATTTGGGTGAAAGGTGGTGTCTTGGAGATTTTGGATTGTAATGGGAGGGTTTGGAGCTAAAGGGTCGTGGTAGAGGTGTTGTTGGAGAGCTGAAATGGGGTATTTATATGTTTGAA
Source organism: Dipteronia dyeriana (assembly GCA_032871835.1). NCBI lineage: Eukaryota > Viridiplantae > Streptophyta > Magnoliopsida > Sapindales > Sapindaceae > Dipteronia > Dipteronia dyeriana. The sequence continues at coordinate 4,464,907 of CM065298.1, forward strand.
AATTATGGCATGGAAACCTAGGCCAGAACTGATGTGGAGCACTCAGGCGTTGTACGTAGGGAGTCTGTACTACGCCAACTTATTGATTGGCGTTGCTCTGGGGTGGGCGTTGTACGTAGGGCGCCTGTACATTGCCCACCTACTGGATTTGGTCGCTCTGGGGTGGGCGCTGTACGTAGGGCACCTGTACAACGCCCACTTACTGGATTTGGTCGCTCTTGAGTGGTTGTTGTTCGTAGAGCGCCTGTAGTGTGACCGATCCTTTCTTATGCCACCAAAAAATTGTTGTTATGCCCCAAATTCCTCATTTCTTTACCAAAATACCCCTGGAAGCCTAAAAACCTACACTTGCTCATTTAAACCGTCAACTACTCGATTTATACTCAGGAAACGAATGCAATTGATAGGAATTGGAGGCTACACCAAGTGTAGAATTGAGAGTTATCAAGAGCAAGTATGCATTTATCTACTCAGAGTCTCAGACATCTCGCTTTCTTAAAATTGAACTAATAAAAAATCAAATTACCCTTATTTATTAAGATTTAAAATGAAGATAATCATATCTTATGCCTGTCAGGGGATTACGAATAACTACCAAATTAGTTTTCAAAACTCAGAACCTTAAACAACATGCAAGAAAGAAAAAAATTACCTCTAACCAGTAGAACACACAAACTCAGAATCTCTAGACAACTAAAACTTGGATGCAAACAAGAGCTTTTGACACAGAATAAAGTCAATCGAAAACTAAAACTAACAAAATATAAATTTAAAAAATATTTTAAAATGGAAAAAAAGTATATTTGTAAAAATATTTATTATTTTTCTATTTTCAAAGATTTTTTTTTTAAAAAAATTAACAAAATATAAATTAAAAAGTATTTTTTTTTTTTTTAAAAAAAATTATCTTCATTTTTTATTTCTATTTTCAAAGAAAATTTAAAAAATGTAAAAATTTATAATAAATTATTTTTCTAAATTTCAAATTATTTTTACTAGCTTTTATTGGTTTCTTCGTTGTTAAATTTTAATAATTATAGGGAATTTAGTTTTTTATTAATTCAATTTTAAGAGTAAAGATTGTCTACGTAGATAATTGTATATTTGTTCTCTAGTTGCATGCATGCCAAACCTTAGGGGATGTCGGTGTATTTACTCCTAAACAATGGCTCAGTTTGGTATTGTTTTCCAGGCTACTTTTGAGGGCAAAAGTGATTTCAAATCAAAGACAGAGTGTTTGGTAAAATCGCGAGAAGTACTTTTGGTCACTTTTAGCTTCTCTGAACTGAGTTTTTGAGAAGCTACAGATACATACTTTTGGATTTTGTCTTCTACTTTTAGAAAACGAGCTACAGTGATATTAAATAAAATTTTACCAACTTTTCAACTTTCCAACTTTATCCTTGGCTTTAACGAAATTTACCAAAAAAATTGGGGTTTTCATTTCTATACAAAAAATTTGTTGCCATAACTCCACACAAAAAATGGGACTAATTAATTCAATAAAGTAGAATAAAAAAGAAATAAAGAAAATAAAGAAATGAGACTAATTAATTCAATAAAGTAGAATAAAAATGGGACTAATTAATTAAATAAAGTACCATAATTATATAACACTTAACACTAAACACAAATAAACAAGAAAAATGTAAAGTATAGCACATTAACATCATTTAGATGTCTATATCTTTTTTGTAATTTTACACACTCACAACACTTTTTACTTCAGTTTACCAAACATATTGGAATTGTTTTTAGTTATCACAGCACTTTTGAAAAGCAGTTTACCAAACACTCAGATGATTCTTCCCACAGTAATTCCAAAAGCAATTCCCCCACAATAATTCCAAAAGCACTTCTTCCCACAACACATCAATACCAAACTGGACCAATGTCATCAAGGTTTAATATATAAATAAATTATTATGTATTAAAGTACCTTGAATTTTTTCTTTAAAACAAAATATCGGTAAGTTTTTTAAATTCAATACAAACATATCATGGTTTTAAAGTCAAACCATTAAAGTTAACAGGAACCAAATTTATGAGAAGCAAAATTTACCCATGCTACAACATCCAAAAGAATATATTAGTTATTACGAAAAATAAAATAAAAATTCAACCCACTTGTGAACGGAGTTACATATATTGATAACAATTTACTTATTAGTGGATCGATTTGGTGCGAGTCCAAATTAATCGGGGTATGGACATGGCCGATTGTACAGTATGGTGGATCCGTCCCACCCGAAAACCGAATGGTGTAAACCAAAAAAAAAAAAAAAAACCATCTCCATCTCAACATTTAAATTATAATCAGCCACGTACATCATCTAAAAGAATATTATTTATTATAAAAAATCCGCCACCACATCTCATGCTCCTCCATACTCCATATTAAAGAGGTTAGGGTCTCGACCCTTATTCCAAAGAACAAGAAAAATTACGACTTAATTCTTCATCTGGGTCAGACTTATATTCTAAGATTGAAACTTTTTCTTTTGAACAGTAGATATATTATCAAAAGGCACAAACCAAACCCAAGCCCCCACAATAAGAGGCAGAAAAAAAACAGAGCAAGCAAGAAAAAAAAAATGAACGCAGAAAGCACCACAAACACAAAACACAAGCAGAAGCAGAGCATGACTGCCAACACCACCACAGGAGGCAACAAAAAAAAACAGGGGCAAAGCACAGAACCACAGGCAGAGCAGGATGTCACGGGGTTAAAGTTTGCGCAGCTAACCCGTGCGGCACTTAGACAATTTCTGGGCGAGATTGCTAAGTAAGCTTTGCTTGATCACTCTCAAAGGCTAGAGAGACTAGAGAAGGACTAGAAGAGCTTTGTAGGAAAATAAGGCAAAGTGTATTGCTAAGAGAAAGCTTTTCAATGCCTTGGATACTAGAATGCTTGAGTTTCTAGGATGATTTACAAATGAGGGGGGGTTGGCTATTTATAGGTGAGCCACCTCCTTAGGGAATGTTCTAGATTCATCTAGGAGATTAAGTCTCTAGAATATTCTACACCTAGCTAGAATACTCTACATGTATTTATATGCCTTTACAAGGTTCTAGATTATTCTACAACTATCTAGTTAAATACAAGAATGGTGTAGAGAGGGTTGGGTTGCTAGAGACTTCCAGAAGCTTGACCAATGCTGGAATTGTGGAGAAGTCTCTAGAATCTTCCAAGAGCTTGGCATAGTTGTGGCCTTTGTTGGGCTCTTGGACTTGACAGCTTGCGGCCCGTGACATCCTCCCCCACCTAAGTTCGCAACGTCCTCGTTGCGTGGGCGCTGAGTATGTTGGAGTTGGCCACAAGTTGGTTCATTTCTACGGAAGGTCTTCGGCTTGGGAAGCCTCCCTTGAGAGACGGAATTCGAGTCTCGCATGCTTAGCTCGACGCAAGTGGGCTGGCTAGGTTTCGAAGGTGATCCAGCATATTGGGTGCCTTCTCTCGGTGCCTTCGATCGCTTCCCATGGCTTGTGCGCTTCTTACTCCTTCGAATGCCTACAATCGGCTGGTTCTGTGGAGAAGTGGGAGAAATTGGTGTCTCCTCGAGCCGTACGGTGGATAGCATCCTACATGGCTGGGGTATGCGTCCCACCGGGATGGCGAGTGCCTTGCTCCCGTTAAGAATGCTAAGTGAGTTCACAGCGGGTAGGGGGAAAGCGTTGGCTTGCTCAAAGAACGCCATGCCTAGCACCACTTGGTAGTCATCTAAGGGAACCACCGAGAAGTTGAGCTTTCCACTCCAAGGGCCTAGGTGGACAATGACGTCTTTTGCTGTGCCATCAATTTGCTTGGCCGGAGAGTTGGCAGCTTTAATGATGGCGTATTCACCATTGGTGATGCGAAGACCAAGTCGTTTGGCTTCGTCTGTTGAGATAAAGTTATGCGTTGCTCCGGTGTCTAGCATTGCACGAACTTGTTTGCCTTTGATGGTGGCATTCACGAACATGAGGCCTTTGGTAAGTGTAGGAGGCACGGGTTGCCCTTTGAGTGCATAAAGCTGTTGGAGAGAACTCATGCTTGCTTGGGGCTCAATTGCCTTAGTTTCTTCTAGTTGGGTAACCATGGCATTGAGCATCTTTCGCTTTGGGCAGTCACGTACCCAATGTGGCCCATCACAAATGAAGCATGGATTCTTCGGCTTGATCAAAACGGGTTTGCCTCCATTGGCGTTGTCACGCCGGTTATCGCCATTGGGAGTTCTGTTTGGTCCTTCGCTCTTGCGATTGTGGTCTCTAGACTCGTCTCCCCCACCTTTTTCATGGTTGTCGGTCATTTCTTTTGTCTTGGTGAGGTCGGCAAGGGATTCTGCGGCGGCGATGGCTGCATCAATGTCTTGCACGTTCCGCCTTTCTAGCTCCACTCTCGCCCATTCCTTGAGACCGTCCATGAAGAGGAATAGTTTGTCTTTATCGAACATATCTTCGATCTCGAGGATTAAGGTAGAGAACTCCTTGATGTAGTCATGGATGGATCCAGACTGCTTGAGGCGACGAAGGCGGCTACGGGCCTCCTTATCGGCCTTGGTTGGCGAGAACTGCCTCTTGAGTTCTCGTTTGAAGTCTTCCCATGTGCGGATGGGGTGGATAGTATCACCATGCTTGCGCCGCCACCATAGTTGAGCAGAATCCCGAAGGAAGGTGGGAGCATTGGTGATCCGTGTAGCGTCGTCCCTAACTCCCTTGGCCTCAAAGTATTGTTCTAGGCCGAAGAGGAAGTTTTCCACTTCCATGGCGTTACGATTGCCGTTGAATGTGGATGGCTTAGGGATTTGGATGGCGCCCCATGTGCTCGTGCTAGCGAAGGCACCACTGCCATAAGTTGGGTTGTTTTTGAACGAAGTCCATTCGGTGCGAACTTCATCCATCTCGACTCGAATGGCCCGCAACTCTTGCTCGACGAAGGTGCGAGTGTTACGGATTTCTTCAGTAAATTGGCAGATTTCCTCCCGAATGCCCTTCTGGAACTCTTGTAGCATTGCCTTGGTGGCCTGAGCTATTATGGCGTAATTGGTTTCTAGGCCATCGAGGTGGTCGACCACGGTGCTCAAGGTGGTTTGCATTTCGGAGAGGGCTTCATCGTGGACATCCACGCGAGATTCCAAAGCGTCCATGGACGGACCCTTGGACTTGCTACGCTTGGTGTGGGTGCGTTGCTCGCCACGACCATGTGCTTGCTCTTCCACTATAGCAGCAACTTCGCTATCGGAGGCCATGACTCGTGCTAGCTGTGGTTGCTTAACCGGCTCTGATACCAACTGTCACGGGGTTAAAGTTTACGCAGCTAACCCGTGCGGCACTTAGACAATTTCTGGGTGAGATTGCTAAGTAAGCCTTGCTTGATCACTCTCAAAGGCTAGAGAGACTAGAGAAGGACTAGAAGAGCTTTGTAGGAAAATAAGGCAAAGTGTATTGCTAAGAGAAAGCTTTTCAATGCCTTGGATACTAGAATGCTTGAGTTTCTAGGATGATTTACAAATGAAGGGGGGTTGGCTATTTATAGGTGAGCCACCTCCTTAGGGAATGTTCTAGATTCATCTAGGAGATTAAGTCTCCAGAATATTCTACACCTAGCTAGAATACTCTACATGTATTTATATGCCTTTACAAGGTTCTAGATTATTCTACAACTATCTAGTTAAATACAAGAATGGTGTAGAGAGGGTTGGGTTGCTAGAGACTTCCAGAAGCTTGACCAATGCTGGAATTGTGGAGAAGTCTCTAGAATCTTCCAAGAGCTTGGCATAGTTGTGGCCTTTGTTGGGCTCTTGGGCTTGACAGCTTGCGGCCCGTGACAAGGAGCCCAAGACGAGAACATCAGCGCCAAACCACGTACCGAGAAGCCAGAAAGGATCAACCGTTGCTCCAAATAATTCTATCTCCACTGCCACTCGAACCCATTTTGCCAGCAAATCCGCTAAGGAATTGGAGGCCCTCGAATTGAAGATGACCTTGAAATTACGATGCTGCACCAAAAACTCTTTAATATCGCAAAACATGTTGATATGCTGGATACTATCAACACCAGACTTAGAATTAGACCACGATACCATCGTCTTGGAGTCACCGACAATGACAACGTTACACTTTGAGATCACTGAGTACCGAACTGTCTCACAGTATTTAATTTCTACTATTTCATGTACGTAGTATGTAGTCTGTACTACTTCTACTCTCACTCATCACTGAATAGGATGTAATTTTAAATGATAAGATCCCATTTCATGCATCTAATTGTGACATACTAACAGTGTTTTGACGAATATGTACTTATCAAGAATATTGTCAAACATATTTTGAAGAGGTTGAATGGAATGTCAGCAAATGATGTCAAGGGTTTAGTTGGAATAGATAAAAAGATTGAACAAATTGTAACATTGTTAGGGAGAGAGGATATTCACAGCGTAGGAATTTAGGGCATAAGGGGAATAGGCAAGACAACTCCTGCCGAAGCTGTGTTCAAATCCCTATGCCCCTAATTCCTACACTGTGAACATCCTCTCTCCCTATCAATGCTACAATTTGTTCAATCTTTTTAAACTATTCGACTAAACCTTTGGCATCATTTGCTGACATACCATTCAACATCTTCAAAATATATTGGACAATATTCTCAACAAATACAGATTCATCCTGTGGAATAGAGAAAACAACCGATAGTTAGTTATAATTAGATGCATAAAATAAGGTCTTATCATTTAAAATTTTATCCCACGTAGTGATGAGTGAGAGTAGAAGTAGTACATACATGAAAGAATAGAAATTAAATACTATGAGAGTTATTATTTGTTGGAGATTTCAAACTCTGTACTTGGCCCAAACTCTGTTGTTGTTCATGCTTTGTAAATGCATCACCGAAAGTGCCGGTCTAATTCCTGACATCCGATGGACCTACGTGATAGAAAACAGGAAATACAATTTGCCCATAACTCTTCTTGCATTCGAGGATCTTCACAAGTTCTTCGAGACACCATCTGGAAGATGAATAGTCTTTGGAGAAAATAATAACAGAAATCTGCTACTCTTCAATTGCTTTGAGAAGAGTTGGGGAGATTTCATCACCTCTGTTAAGTTTGTCATCGATGTAAGTCTGGATTTGTTTGTCACGCAAAGCTTTGCGAAGATGGCTGGTGAAATTTCATTTACATGCAAAGGCAATGTGATGTGGTATACTAGTGTCAGATGTAAGAATGCTAATAGTTGTTTCTAGTTGCCTTCTACTCAACTTCCTGGATACTACGTCCCTTGCAAATATTTAATATTACTACCGTCTCATAGAATGCATCTTTTTTATTCCATCGCTATGAAATCATCACTAATGTTTATTTAAAATAATAATAATAAAAATAAAATAATCTTATCGCATATTTACTAATAAGGAATAAAATCAAATGAAAAAGAATCAAATTTGTTAGGGAGGAGAACTACATTCCTTAGATAGGAGATGGGAGAATTAAGTTCCCTTTCAAGCAAGAAATTAATCGACTCGCATATTCTTATACTCAATTGATTTTCTGGTAAACATGTTACTCACTTATCACTTTTCGGTATGTAATCGATATTTAAGTTCTATTTCCATTATCAGAATTACTTATTAGTAAACTCGTTAAATCCCTTGTACTTGCACCATAAAGTTATGGATTCGAGTCCTCTCCCTTTATAAAAACCGTGAATTTATGTAATAGTATAATAACGAAGGTCTTGGGATTGCAAGCTACAGTCATGTATAACACGGTCTGTGTCCTCCAAAGAAAATGTTGGGTGCACATGTCCGACAAAGATAAAGATAAAGATAAATTCTTCATTAACTTTGGCTTCAAGTTGGCATGTTTCCTGATGGATGCTAAAGCAGCTTGCATCTTTTTTTCTTTGGTTCAATTTCCTGGAAGAAGCAGCCTTGCGATTTTTTTTACTGTTTAATCAACCTTTTTGTGGACCCTTTCGGCTTTCACTTTGAAAACGGAGCACCACATGTGAACAGAACAATAATTGTTTTGTGGACAACTTTTGTTTACGTGGAAATGGTTGGAAATGACCATAGACAACTGGAAATTTTGTTTATATCCAGAAATTAAAATTTAATTGTTAATAATTATTTTTTTAAGAAATTATTTGAATGTCTTTGTATAAAAATCAACCCCAAATGTGTACCCTCTCTTTTCTCCCTTTCTTTCTCTCTCATCTCCTTTCTCTCTCTCTCCCCATCGAAACCAAACCGTGAAAATCATCACCGGTGTCGTCGCAGTCAAAATAGAACCTCTGCAAATCATTGTCCTCTCTCTCTCTCTCTCTCTCTCTCTCTCTCTCCCTAAACCTCTCTTTCTCTTTTCACGACAGTGCCGTCGTGCACTGCTTGGCTTTGTGAACCAAGCCATATCACTGTCGTGTCGTCGTGCTTCGCCTAAGTTTCACGACCGCCTAGTAGAGCCGTTGAGCTCCCCTTCTACCGGTGATGTGATCTGGAGAAAAAAAAGGAAGAAAAACTTAAACTTAATTTGAGGAAGAATAAAAAGGGAAACATTTCAATTTAGTCAAGATTTCAAGTTGTAACATTTCAATTTTGTCAAAATTTCATGTTTTTAGGTAAGATTTCAAGTTTCAAGTTTCAAGTTTTTAGTCGTGCTTTCAGGTTTGCTTTCAGGTTTTTAACAAATAAACTAAGTTTATAGGTACTTTTGTAATTTATGGACATACACTAATTTTTTTTTTTAAAATGATTATTACAATTAAAGTTTTAAAAGTGATTACTATCGAAAGTTTAATGTTTTCGTTAACTGATTTTGATTCTCTCTCTTTGTTTACTTTGAGACTTACAATAATCGAAGACTATTTCAAAAAGAAAATAATGATAACTGAAGACCGTGTAGTACCCTGTTTTGCATCTTTTTTCTTTGGTCCAATTTCCTGGAAGAATCAGCCTTGCGATTTTTCTTTACTGTACTTGTCTTATATGCCTCTCATGCCCGAAACCTGATCCGATACATCCTTTGCAAATACTTACTACCCTCTCATGGAAAGCATCTTTGTCTTTCAAATCGTCACTAATGTTTATCTAAAATAAATAAAGTAATCTTATTGCATGTTTAATAATCACGAATGAGATAAAATGAAAGAGAATCGAATTTGATAGGGAACAAAACTTCATTCTGTAGATGGGAGATGGGAGAATTTGTTGGAAAATTCTATCATATGGGGCCACATATGTAAATATTAAATGTGTTGTGCTATCTTTTGGTTAAACCTAAATTAAAGTGATCTAACTAAGATTTAAAATATTAAGGCTTAAGGGTATAATTGTCATGGAATTAATGTGTAGATATCAGAGTGCTATTTCTAATTTGATGAGGGGCCGAATTAGAAATAACAAAACATATAATAATCTGATTATTATATATATTTAGGGTTATGGTCCCCAAATTACACGATGCTTTTGTTTTGTTTGTATCTTCATCAACAGAGCAAAATAGAACACTTTATGGTTTATAAAGGTCGTGATAATTTGGAAGATCACAACCCGTTTACAAAACTCCGGCAATGGTTTCAGGTACTCTTCCACTTTCTCGATTTACTTTTTTTCTCTTGAATTGACATGGGTTATATTATGTATATTAGGGTTTGATTAATCATGATATAGAAACTTGTTTAGGTTATTGAGATTAATTATGTGCCTATGCATATTAGTTTTGTATTAATCGAATCCCTTGCTAGTGGTATCAGAGCTTCCCATGATCAATTCTTGAGAGTTGAGATTTTGATTTTAGGGTTTTAAGAAATTTCTGGAAATTTTAGGGTTTGGATCAATGACGTTCTTTTGGAATATTATTTGGGTTTTGATCTTCGTGTTTTAGTTTTGTTTTAAAAAACAAAAACTGAACTGAAAGTTTTTTTTTTATTTTGGTTCGTTGATTTAATAAATAAAAAAATCTGGACCCCAGAATTCCATACTCATCAAATTTTGGATTTTGTTTGTCTCTTGGGTTGGTGGGTTTTTCATTAGACCCGTTGTCTAAATCGGGTCAAGAGAGATCACCCATACCAGTTTTCTCCTCTTCACGGTCAATGCCTGGTTTTCGGTACGAACTCGTGCGTTTTGCGGCGACAAGGACGATCGTCGGTCCTCCACCGCGATATGGTCCAGATCAAGCCCAGATCAGTTGCCAATTCGCTCGATCGATTTGGGCATCGATCGTCGGTCGTGGCTTGCGATCAGGGTTGCGGGTGGTCTGCTGCATGGCCGCCGTTTGTCGTTGCCTTGTTATGACGGTATGGAGGTTTCAGGCGGCGACGGTGAGAAACCTAGGGTTTCTTGGCTTGGTATTGCTTTGGGCCACTTTTGGAGAATTTGATATTCTTTAAGGACTGTTTTACAATTATTTTGGATCATTGTCTGATTTTGATAAAGTTTCAGGGCCAATTTATAATTGACAAAACGTACAGGGCCTATTTGCAATTACGAAGTAATTTTGGGGTGAATTTATAATTACCCAAAGGTTATGGGGTCAGTCTAAAATTTTCAAAAGTTTTGGGGCCACATTTTAATTATTACAAATTACTGGGTCAGTTTATGACTTTGACAAAATACATGGGTCGATTTGTAATTACTGAAACTTAAGGGGTCATTCAGTAATTTTACAAAATCAATGGCAGTTTTGTAATTTTGATAAAATAAAATAAATTTTTATTTTATTTTATTTTAAGGATCAAATCAAATTCAAATATTATGTGGTACATCTTTTATGGTTAAATAAAGTGGTCTATCATTTTAAATGGACTAATTGAAGCAAGATGTCGCTAAAGTGACATCTCTTGTGCAGATTATTTATGAGGGATGTTAGATGTTTGTGTGTGTGTAAATTCATGCGAGTATTAGTTGGCCTAAAGGAAGATTAATAATTAGTCGAATTGCACACACACACTTGTGGTGATAAATATGTGACGATTATAAGGTTTTACATGTGAATAATAAGTCGATCCAAATATAGATTTATTATTTGATATTAATTATTGTCAATATTTGATCACTAAAACAAGAATACCACTTACAATTAATATTACTGTCCAAAGACTTGATATTAATGTTGTGCTAGATATTTTGGGAAGAGACTTACCATTATTTGAATTTGTTGATTATTGTATTTGGTTATTAATGTGAGCATGTTTGTGTGTTTGTTTTGTTCTCTTTCAAGCTAATGTTTTACTATATCTGCTAATACCAACTCTATACTCATGCTTAATGGGATCAACTTTAAGGATTTGGAAGGAGAACATACTCATTGTTCTCGGCTACATGAATCTGAACCTTGCATTTCAGGTTGAGCAACCCGCTTCTCTTACGGATGCAAGTTCTCCTAATGATAGGAAGAACTTTGAGAAGTGTGATTGATTAAATCAAATGATTCTTATGATCATTAAATGCGGCATTCCAGAGGCATTTAGGGGCACGGTATCTGAAAAGATAACCAAAGCCAAAGGGTTCCTAGCCGAAATTGAAAAGCGTTTTACGAAAAACGATAAGGCAAAAACAAACACGTTTTTGCAAAGCTTGATTCTATGAAGTACAAGGGCAAAGGGAACATGGGAACATAAGGGAGTACGTTATGGAAATGTCTCATATTGCTTCTAAACTTAAGGCACTGATGCTCGAGCTGTCTAACGACTTGCTCGTGCATTTGGTATTAATATCACTTCTTGTACAATAGTCAGTTTAAGGTCAGTTACAACTGTCAAATGAGAAATGGACTCTTAATGTGCTCATTTCTTACTGTGTGCAAGAGGAAGAGAGACTGAAGCGAGACAGGACCAAAAGTGCTCATTTGGCTAGCACCTCTAAGGATAAGGGCAAATAGAGGAAGAATAATGAAGCTGTAAAATACCTTATGAGCTTGGTATAGGCAGAAAGCCTAGTCTAAAGCATTTTCACATTTGATGATGTCCAACTGAGGCAAGGCCTTACAGGCCATCTGAAAAGAAATTGGACTCCAAAACTATGAGCATCTACTTCATTGGCTACTCTGAGCGATTAATGGGCTATAAGTTTTATGATCCCACAATTAGGTCAATTTTTTGAAATAGGAACTGCAACATTTTTTTGAGGATGTTAAGTTTAGGGGGAAAAATAAGGTTTGAGACATTGTCTTTGAGGAAGAATCGATTTTGATTCCCACTATCGATTTTGATTCCCACTATCGCTTTTGACAATGTGCAGGTTTCTATACCTGTCATTGATCAAGAAGAGAATCTGGATCCTCAACCAGACAATGTTGAACAAACCCCATTCAAGATGAGGTACAACTCAACAACGTCAAGAACAAGTGTCATTAAGGCAATCCACTAGAGAAATGAGAAATGCTATTCCGGATGATTTTTTACGTATTTCTCTAAGAACATGAGGAAGACATTGGAATGATGGAAAATGATCCAATTAACTTCCATCAAGCCATGCAGGGTTCTAACTCTCAAAAGTGGATTGATGCCATGAATGAGGAGTATAAGTCTATGCAAGACAATAAGGTTTGGGAACTTGTCCCATTACTAGAAGGTGCGAAGCCCATTGGTTGTAAATGGATATTTAAAAACAAAAGGGATTCGAAAGGTAATGTGGAGAGGTATAAGGCTCGTCTTATAGCTAAAGGCTTTACCCAAAAGAAAGGGATTGACTATAAAGAGACTTTCTCTCTGATTTCAACGAAAGACTCTTTTAGGACAATCATGACACTTGTTGCACATTTTGACCTTGAGCTTCATCAGATGGATGTCAAGACGATGTTTCTCAATGGTGACATTGACGAAACAATTTATATAGTGCAACCAGATAACTTTGAGTCGGGAGACCTAAAGAATATGGTTTGCAAATTGACAAAATCCATCTATGGACACAAGCAAGCTGCCTGTCAGTGGTACCATAAGTTTCATCAAGTGATTTTCTCGTTTTCTTTTGAGATAAATGTTGTCAATAATTGTGTGTATCACAAATTCAGTGGGAGTAAGCACATATTCCTGGTTTTATATGTCGATGACATACTGCTTGCCACAAATGATATAGGCATGTTACATGAAACCAAGAGATTTCTATCAAAGAATTTTGAGATGAAAGATCTTGGTGACGCCTTCTTTGTATTAGGGATCTAGATACAATGAGATCATTCTTGGGGTATTCTTGGATTATCACAAAGAAGCTATATCGATACAGTTCTCAAAAGGTTTGGCATACAGGACAGCAAACCAGGTGACACCCCTGTTGCTAAGAGAGACAAGTTCAGTCTCAATCAGTGCCCTAAAAGTAACCTTGAAGCTAAGGAAACGTAGAAGATTCCATATGCTCAGGTGTGTACGCGTCCAGATATTGCGTACATTGTTGGTATGTTAGGTAGATATTTAAGTAACCATGGGATGGATCATTGGATATCAGCCAATCGAGTTATAAGGTATTTGAAGAGATCAAAAGATTACATGCTCATATATAAGAGATCGGATTAGTTTGAGATCATAGAGTATTTCGGCTCCGATTATGCTGGATGCCAAGATAGTAAGAGATCCACACCAGGCTATATATACTTGTTGGTTGGTAGAGCTATGTAAGACCCAAACCATTAAGACCCAAGTTAAAAAAGAAGAAGGGTGATCAGCTGAGTTAGCAGTTGTAGTCTGTCTAGCTGACAAGCAGTTGGGTGCTTGGAAAAACTCAGATGTTGTGTCTATCAATATCTATATATATTAAGGAGGATAAACATGATATTGGTTAGAAAGAGGTAGAATCGCGTAAAAAGAAAGGAAAGAGAAGGAAGAAAAGAGAAAGGAAGTCAGTGGAGTTCACATGTGATTTTTAGAGTTTTGGTTGATTTCTTCTTAAAAATTCCACAGATTCTAATTGGATCTTTGTGCGATTGATAGGGAAAGAAGACGAAGTAGAGGAACCTAACATACTTGGTCGGGATTAAGCTTGAAGTTTAAGTTGTGAGTGAAAAAGTTTTCTATCTCATTTTTAACTCAGACTTTTCCATGTTTTGTGATTTAAATTAGTTGCATGAAAATCATTTAAATGCTTTTATCTCTTCTTATGATTTACAGTGATTATACAGAGAATTGAAAGTATGTTTTATGCTTATATTAGCACTCGAAAATATTAGATATATTACTTTGATTAAATATTGAGAAGAGATTATGTTGATTTCACAAAAGCACCAGGTCGGTACCCTTCCCCAGTTACTGTTATTATTGGCTTTTGGGGTCGTTCTACACATATGTAGGTCAGATGAGTCTCTATGCTCGTGTACGACAGATATTGAGAGTATTGAGTCTCTCTACGCGTGTATGACATATATTGAGAGTATTGAGTCGCTCTGCACACGTATGACAGAAGTTTAATGATCGTTATTATCCTCGTTTCTATCAAGATTTGAAAAGAGCTGAATTTTTCAGACTAGTGCAAGGATCTATGACAGTAGAAGAATATGAGAAGAAATTTATAGAACTTTTGAGGGTTGCTCCGTATGTAGCCGCTGATGAAGTAAATAAGTGCAGAAAATTTGAAGATGGATTTCGATTGGAAATTAAGACAATAGTGACTACTTCTGGGCATGTTGAGTTCGGTAAGTTGTTTGAAGTTGCGTTGAGAATGGAGAGAGGCCTTAAAGACTCTTGCAGATTTGAACAACAGAAACAAAAGCGCAATAATTGGTCAGCAGGGGGTTCTTATAGCAAAATGCCTAAGGCAACAGACGGTTTTTCAGGTCATACTAGTAATTATCAACAGAGTCGTGGACCTGGTTCTAGCTAAGCATCAGTCAAACAACCAATGAGTAGTCGTCAATAGAGTGCTAGTATGGGTAGAGGTAGGCATCCTCTATGTCAGACATATGGAAAGTACTATGACGGTGAGTATTATTTAGGGATATCAAGTTGTTATCAATGTGGGCAGGCTGGACATCTAAAAAGAGATTGCCCCGAGTTAGTCCAGGGAGGCAACATAGAGAGAAAGATATTTTTTCAACCAACACAAAGTGGCGCTAGTCAGATTCGACAGACGGGATCCCGAGTAGGAGGATCTATAATTAGAGGGAAAACCCAAGCTAGTGCAGTAGGGGTTAGAGACAACCAACACAGAGGTCAGTCGGGTAGACCTCGTACTCAAGCAAGAGTCTTTGCTATGACTCAGCAAGATGCCAAGGCCACTCCCGATGTCGTTACAGGTATGTTAACCATTTTTGGCTATGATGCTCATGTTCTCATTGATCCTGGATCTACTCATTCCTTTGTATCTCAATCTTTTACGGTGTATGCGGACATAGAATTAAGACCATTAGATTCTAGTATGGTAGTGGCTACACATATTGGTGAATCTTTATTGACTAAGAATGTATATAGAAACAGTAAGGTCATAGTCGGTAAGCATGAGCTACATGTGGATTTAATTCTGCTTGATATATGTGATTTTGATGCTATTTTGGGAATGGATTGGCTTGCTACACACCATGCTACAGTAGATTGCTTTCGAAAAGAAGTAAAATTTACACTTCAAGGAGAGTCGGATGCCATTTTTTATGGTGAACGTCGGATTCTTCCTTCTTGTGTTATATCTGCTATTATTGTCAGACGGTTGCTCAGGAAACAATGTTCAGCTTATTTGGCTTATGTAATTGATACTCGGGATAGTGAGGTGAAGTTAGAAAATATATATGTAGTAAGACAATTTCCAGACGTATTTCCTGAAGATCTTCATGGATTACCACCAGATAGAGACATTGAGTTTGTGATAGATTTGACTCCAGACACAACTCCAATTTCTATTCCACCTTATAGAATGGCTCCAACCGAATTGGAAGAGTTGAAGATTCAATTAGAAGAATTGGTAGGTAAGAATTTTATTAAAACTAGTGTGTCACCATGGGGAGCGCCGATTTTGTTCGTTAAGAAGAAATATGGAACACTACGTTTATGCATCGATTACCGGCAGTTGAATAAGACAACGGTGCGTAATAAATACCAACTCCCACGTATTGATGACTTGTTTGATCAACTTCAGGGAGCAAAAGTGTTCTCCAAGATAGATTTGCGAACATGTTATCACCAATTGAAGATCAGAAACTGTGATGTACCAAAAACTGCTTTCAGAACTCATTATGAGCATTATGAGTTTCTAGTTATGCCTTTTGGACGCACCAATGCTCCAACAGCTTCCATGGATTTGATTAATAGGGTATTTCATCCTTATCTAGATAAATTTGTTATTGTGTTCATTGATGACATTTTGATTTATTATAAGGATGAGGTGGAGCATGCAGAGCATTTAGAAACTATTCTACAAGTCCTGAGAGATAATCAACTTTATGCCAAATTTAGCAAGTGTCAATTCTGGCTCGATAGAGTTACATTTTTGGGCCATGTGATTCTAGTGATGGTATTTATGTTGATCCTCAAAAGGTTGAAGCTATAGTAAATTGGGAACGACCAATTAGTGTGACAGAAATTAGAAGTTTCTTTGGTTTAGCAAGTTACTATCGAATATTTGTAAAGGGATTTTCTAAAATAGCTTCACCATTGACAAAATTAACTCAGAATGATGTGAAATTTGAGTGGTCAGAAGCTTGTGAACAAAGTTTTCAAGAACTCAAGGAGAGATTAACTTCTGCTCCAATACTTACTCTTCCAGACGGAAGTGATGGATTCGTTGTTTATAGTGATGCATCTAAACATGGTTTGGGTTGCGTTCTGATGCAACATGGAAAAGTGATAGCTTATGCGTCAAGACAATTAAAGAAGCATGAACAGAATTACCTAACACATGATCTAGAGCTTGCTGCAGTTGTGTTTGCATTGAAAATTTGGAGACACTACCTATATGGGGTCACTTGTCAGATTTATACTGATCATAAAAGCTTGCAATATCTTTTCACTCAGAAAGAACTGAATTTAAAACAAAGAAGATGGATCGAGTTGATTAAGGATTATGACTGCACGATTGAATATCATCCTGGTAAGGCAAACGTAGCGGCAGATGCACTCAGTAGAAAATGTTCAAGTTCTATGACTTATTCGAAGATGATCTACCTTCAATTATTAGCTGAATTAAGAATGTTGAGAGTTAAGCTAGAGGCACGTGATTTCGGAGTATTACTAGCTACCTTTCAGGTTAGACCTATTTTGATTGATCGTATACGAGAATTGCAAACTCAAGATTCTTATTTAGTTAAAGTAAAGAAAGAGGTGCAGAAAAACTTACGAGCTGATTTTGTATTGAGAAGTGATGGTACATTAGTTCTAGGTAATAGACTTTTTGTACCAAACATTGAGGAACTCAAAGGTGAAATTTTAGATGAAGCTCACTCTTCAGCTTATGCGATGCATCCAGGAAGTACTAAACTGTATTGTACTTTGAAAGAGCCTTACTGGTGGCAAGCTATGAAAAGAGAGATAACAGAATTCGTCTCTAAATGTTTGATTTGTCAGCAAGTCAAGGCAGAGCATCAGAAGCCAGCAGGACTTTCACAACCACTTCCTATTCCCGAATGAAAATGGGAACATGTTACCATGGATTTTATGGTAGGACTCCCTCGTAGTCAGAGTGGACACGACAGTGTATGGGTGATCGTTGATCGACTTATGAAGTTTACACACTTTCTGCCAATCGGTATTACTTACTCTCTTGACAGGTTAACCAGAATTTATGTTGATGAAATAGTTCGTCTTCATAGTGCACCAGTATCTATAGTGTCAGACAGAGATCCTCGATTTACATCCAGATTTTGGTATAGTTTACATGAATCTTTGAGAACTAGACTGCATTTTAGTACTGTTTTTCACCCGCAGACTGACGGTCAAACGGAGTTTACTATTCAGACATTAGAGGATATGCTTCAGGCATGTGTAATGGATTTCTAAGGAAGTTGGGATGTGCATATACCATTGATAGAATTTATCTATAATAACAGTTATCAGGCTAGCATCGAAATGGCTCCTTATGAAGCTTTGTACGGGAGAAAATGCAGAACACCGGTGTGTTGGGATGAAGTAGGCGAGAGAAAGTTGTTAGACAGAAAAGATTAAAGATTGCTCAAGTCACAATAGAAAAGATTAAAATCATCAGAGACAGATTAAAGATTGCTCAAGATAGACAGAAAAGCTACACAGATAAGCGAAGAAGGGAACTTGAATTTAAAGTGGGTGACTATGTGTTCCTACGAATTTCACCTTGAAAAGGTATACTTTGATTTGGAAGACGTGGGAAGTTGAGTCCTCGATACATTGGTCTGTATGAGATTATTGGCAGAGTGGGGGCAGTGGCATACCGTTTAGCTTTACCTTCAAGCTTTCAAGAATTCATGTCGTATTCCATGTTTCTATGCTTCGAAAATATGTAGTTGACCCTACACATGTTTTAACCAATCAACCAGTGAAGTTAAAAGAAAATTTGACTTATGAAGAGGAACCTATTGAGATTCTAGACAGAAGGGAACAAGTGTTACGTACTAAGGTTATTCTTTTAGTGAAGGTATTATGGAGAAATCAAGCAATAGAAGAAGCAACTTGGGAACATGAAGATCAGATGTGAAATCAGTATCCCCATCTATTTCGGTTAGGTAAGTGAATTTCGAGGACGAAATTCTCACATGGTAGGGTGAATTGTAAGGCCCAAACCATTAAGGCCCAAGTTAAAAAAAAATAGGGTGATCAGCTGAGTTAGCAGTTGTAGCCTGTCTAGCTGACAGGCAGCTGTGTGCTTGGAAAAACTCTGATGTTGTGTCTATCCATATGTATACATATTAAGGAGGATAAACATGATATCGGTTAGAAAGAAGTAGAATCGTGTAGAAAGAAAGGAAAAAGAATGAAGAATACAGAAAGGAAGTCAGTGGAGTTCTCATGTGATTTTTAGAGTTTTGGTTGATTTCTTCTTAAAAATTCCACAGATTCTAATTGGATCTTTGCGCGATTAATAGGGAAAGAAGACGAAGTAGAGGAACCTAGCATACTTAGTCGGGACTAAGCTTGAAGCTTAAGTTGTGAGTGAAAAAGTTTTCTATCTCGTTTTTAACTTAGACTTTTCCATGTTTTGTGATTTAAATTAGTTGCATGGAAATCATTTAAATGCTTTTATCTCTTCTTATGATTTACAGTGATTATACAGAGAATTGAAAGTATGTTTTATGTTTATATTAGCACTCGGAAATATTAGATATATTACTTTGATTAAATATTGAGAAGAGATTATATTGATTTCATAAAAGCACCAGGTCGGTACCCTTCCCCAGTTACTGTTATTATTGGCTTTTGGGACCGTTCTACATATGTGTAGGTCAGATGAGTCACCCTGCGCATGTACAATAGATATTGAGAGTATTGAGTCACTCTGCAAGCGTATGACAGAAGTTATTCCCAACTCTACGTATGCGCGAAGTAATTCGGCATATGTATTGAAGATATCCCTGGGTACTAGTTTGGTGCAGATTGAGATTTTATAAATCATTTTATTCTTGATCAGAAAAGAGTTGTATATTATTTTATTAAATGCGATAGTAGATATATTACCTTTAACTACTCAAATTTGATATGTTTATGGAATCATTTGACATGATGCAATGATATTTAGTATGT
This sequence comes from Dipteronia dyeriana, assembly GCA_032871835.1. Lineage (NCBI taxonomy): Eukaryota > Viridiplantae > Streptophyta > Magnoliopsida > Sapindales > Sapindaceae > Dipteronia > Dipteronia dyeriana. The sequence continues at coordinate 4,484,509 of CM065298.1, forward strand.
ATTACTGGATGCAAATAAGAAAAAGTTGTTTAGAAATTTTTTTTTAAAAGTTTTCATTCACTCACTGGGTGTTAGCGTTCATCCTTTTACCTTTAAAATATTTTTCCAGGTAGTTGCTCGGTAGTGCGAACTCTTCAGTTTTGAGGTGGGCAACTCGATGACATCATGAAGCATTAGAATCATGCATTTTGATTATCTCAAATGTAGCACATATCTTGAGATTCATGGTCGAACTGGTCGGTTTTTCATGATTGGGTTTAAAAATGGTCGGGTTTTGACTGATCGGGTTGGAAATGGTCTGTTTGGAATGGTCGGGTTTTTCATGATCGGGTTCATGGTCGATATTGTAGGGTCGGGTTTTGACTGATCAGTTATTTCCAGACAGTTTTGTAATGAACAAAAGTATGCAATAAAAGACCTGCAGTCATATACATTTAGCATTTTATCTACACAATTTTTTTATGTTAAAAGCAAGTATTTTCTACAGAAATAAGTCAAAACTTATTTATCATGTTAGCAAAAGTGTAGCTCCCAAGACCTCCCTCGTACCCAAAAGAGGGGTCGGGGTGGGTCTCTTCAGCAGCTCATAGAACCTCTCTCGTACTCAAGAGAGGGGTCTGGGTGGGTCCTGTCAAGCTATTTCTTGGAGGAGTACCAAATAGACACTCATAGCTTCTTCCACCATACAAGTAGAGTCTGTAGCATGCTATGTGGCATCCAACCATGGAATATGGCTGCTGAATTTTGTCACTGGGTTACGCATTATGGAGGGTGTTGAAAGACCACTCAAACTATATTGTGACAATAAGTCAACAGTGCTATATTCTAACAACAACAGGAGCTCATCTAGATCAAAACATATTGACATTAAGTTCCTCGTTGTGAAGGAATGAGTGCAGAGTGGACATATATCCATAGAGCATATTGGGACAAACTCTATGATAACGGATCTGCTTACAAAGAGATTACCACCCAAGGTCTTTCATGAGCACACTGCTCATACGAGTGTTATTTTATGTGAGGATATCACATTATAGTGGGAGTTTGTATAATTTTGTATTTTATTGCTATATTTTTTATTTTGGATATACTTATGCATTTATGTATTTGGATATTTTTCTGATCAGAAATAAAGTATTCTGTTAATTACACTCTATTATATTGTGTTAAGTATTGATCTCACAAATGAATAAAGTAGGACTAGTTGGAATAGACATGTATAGATCACATTGCATGTAATTTCCATGCTACGCATCCATGACTGGTCTATGTCATTTGGTTATGTTGGTATACGTGACCATTGATGGGTTTAGTCACGCTAAATGTGACGAAAACCGCTTTGATCCTATGTCGGCATAATCAATGGACGAGATTGTTCGGATATACCTTAAAATTGTGGTAGCAAATTTTTGGAGCTCATAAAGTCATACACATTTGTAAAGTTACATATGTGGCCCGGTGGGAGATTGTTGGAAAATTCCATCATATGGGGCCACACATGTAAACATTAAATGTGTTGTGCTATCTTTTGGTTAAGCCTAAATTAAAGTGATCTAATTAAGATTTAAAACATTAAGGCTTAAGGGTATAATTGTCATGGAATTAATGTGTAGATACCAGAGTGCTATTTCTAATTTGATGACTATTTCTAATTTGATGAGGGGCCGAATTAGAAATAGCAAAACATATAATAATCTGATTATTATATATATTTAGGGTTATGGTCCCCAAATTACACAATGTTTTTGTTTTGTCTGTATCCTCATCAACATGGCAAAATAGAACACTTTAGGGTTCATAAAGGTCGTGATAATTTGGAAGATCACAACCCGTTCACAAAACTCCGGTAATGGTTTCAGGTACGCTTTCGCTTTCTCGATTTACCTCTTTTCTCTTGAATTGACATGGGTTATATTATGTATATTAGGATTTGATTAATCATGATATAGAAACATGTTTAGGTTATTGGGATTAATTATATGCCTATGCATATTAGTTTTGTATTAATCGAATCCCTTACAAAATTAAGTTCTCTTTCAAGCAAGAAATTAATTCAATTCATATGTGTGTGAGACTCACATAATTTGATACCCAACCGATTTTGTAGTGACTAATATGTTCCAATTAAACATATTACGTAATCGGTAATTGAGTTTTATTTCCTTCATTAGATTTTTTTTTTTTTGACATAAGCCATAGAAAATCCTTCAAGGATAACCACACATGAGCCACCTGGTTGTGTCTCTTGGATGCATAACCGATGTTCATACATATTGCCTTCTGAAGCATAGTTCGAATGTCACTTAGAATCATACAAATATCAGAATCCAAGTGACTTCCTTCATTTATCATGTTCACCACCGTAACAACATCTGATTCCACCATTATCGGTCCTAGTCCCGAATCTATTGCAAACTGCAATCCCCTCTATATTGCAACAGCCTCTGCCTCCTGAGGACTATAATTTATAACAATTCTTTGTGCACATGAGGCTATTATGAACCCTGCAGCATCGCGAGTTACTAAACCAATACCAATGTATCCTCTGTTGGAAAAAAAATTACATCATGTGGGGCTACACATGAAAATATTATATGTATTATACTATCTTTTAGTCAAGCCTAAACTAAAGTGGTCTATTTAAGATTAAAGTTTTAATGTTTAAGGTATAATTGTCATGGAATTAATGTGTAGATACCAGAGTGCTATTTCTAATTTGATATAATATGTTTACTATATATATGGTTATGGTCATCAGATTACTGATCGGAATGATTTATATAGCTATTTGAGGTCCCCATTACCTCGCTTTTGTTCTAGTTTTCGAGTATATTTTGGTATTTGATGTGTTTGTGAGCCTTGTGTAGGTACATGTTCCTTACGGAAGGTATTTGAGCTTAACTGAAGAGTTTTAGAGGTTAAAGGGCAGAATTTGGAATAGCTTGTGCAGACACCCTAACTTAGGAAGGTCATATCTCTCTCCTCCTATCAAACTACATCTTCCATAACTACTTTTCGGAAATCCCCAGAGGTCTTCTTTCCAACGCACTTAACAGATAATGGTTCCGATGTTTCTATAGAAAGTTATGATCTTTTTCGTAATAGTGCACAGAGAAGTGCGGTACGCAACCACGCGAGACCAAGTTACGTACCACGTTTTATACCACGCAGGAGAGCAGCAGAATCAGTGTGGTACGCGGCGTCGAAGTGAACGGCACTTCGTACCGTGCGAGATGGCAAAGGAAATTATACAAGGCTTCAAGTGCGGTACGTAAACTGTACTAGAAGGAAGCGTGAACCGCATCACGTACCGCGTAAGATTCCAATAACCACAATTAAACTGATGTGCGGTACGATGTGTCGAAGTGAACCGCACATCGAACCGCACTTCTGGACAGCACTGCGTTTTTTAGCCATTTTTAAAGGGGTATCCTCATCTTTTCACCCAAAACTCTTGCCCTAACCTCCTACACTATAAATACCTCATTTTCTCCTCATTCTTGGGGCTCTCTCTTCACCTCTCTTCCCCTCTTTTGCCCTCTCACGTCTCTTCTCTTCTTCTTCCATTTTCTTTCATCTTTTGCTCCCATTGAGGTTTTTCCTCCATGGGAGCTCACCATACACCTCCATCTCCCCACTATAAACTTCCTCCATCCATCTTAGAGTAGATTACAAAGGAATTACGAGCCAAATTCGAGCTATGAAGGCTAGGAGCATCTTTGGAGGACTTGTCTTCAAGGGTTTGCTCTTATTTGCTCATTTATTTGCTCATTTATTTGTATTTCTTGTTGTCTTTGATGTATTCCACCAATTTGGGGATATTGTAAACCTACACTTGTGTAATAAATGTATTGATTGTACTTAAATTCATTTGAGTTTTGTTTTGCTCTTTGATATATGTGTTTTTATGCTCTTAATATGATATGTATGTGTATGAATTGTTAGAAATCAATATGTGTCCATAATTGGGTTTAGGAGTAGTTGTAATTTAGAGTAGAAATTAGATACCCATGATTGTTGATTGATTGATGGATGACTTGAAATACCATGTATTGAGTAATTTAAGTAATATGGATTTTAGCCCTAAAGAGTAGAAAAGGTTTCAGTTCAAGCTTTTAGTTGCTAAATTGACCTTGGTTCATATCCTTGTTCTTAATGGGTCTTTGTATTAAGACACGATTATCCATCCACGTGACAGGATTGGGTGATGAATTGATTGTGGGAAAATTCCCTAATCAAGAGGATGAACCTTTAGCCTAAATTGAATGTTCTTAATGATATAACAATCACATTGTTGCATGTAGTTGTTAGGTAAACTTGTTTCCCATGTTTAGCCATCCTGAGGAGTTGACTAAACCGAATCTTTGACCTAAAAGTAATGACCACCGACATTTCTTTTGTGCTTGTGTAGTTATATGGATGTTTTGAATGCTTAAAGCTTTTGCTTAATTGATCACTTTGTAATTGATCTATGGTTAGATGCTATGTACCGAGAGGATACGCGTTTGACAATGCTTAGATAAACATTCACTATGCTTGACTAGAAAGTGCTAGAACCATTAGGCTAGCGTATAGGGTTCGATTTGTATTCCACGTGCTTAATGGGTTCATATATATTGTCCGGATTGCTCAAGAGAGATTTCAGGTACATATGGATACTATCTCTAAGACATCGAGAGAGATTAGAGATTAATTAAGGGGATACGAGCCTATGTATACTTGCATATTTGAGGATTATGTGAGTCTAGAACGTAATCAGGAGGATTCTCACGGTTGAGTCGTTTCTCTAGTGTAACCACATTTCATGCATATCTTCATTCCATCTATCATTGCATATATCATTTATATAAGTTATTTAGTTATATTATTATTCACATTTCTGCACATGCAACACACGAGTCCACTTGTAGTGTTGTAATAATAGCTAGAACTAGAGACGATCGGTGAATCTCACCTCCATGTGGATCGATCCCTTGCTTGCCGCTGTGCTAGTCTCTGTGACTTGCGCCCTTGTGAGGTCGAACTTAAATGTTTATATTTGATGACACTGCTACGATGTGTCCCGATCAAATTGGCACGATCACTTTTTAGGCTTTTATGGATCCTCATCACTAGAGAAGAGAGAACACTTTTGTGTCCCATGGATTGTGATAATTTGGAAGATCTCAACCATTCCACTAACCTACGACAATAGATTCAAGTACGCTTTCCGCCTTTCTCCAATCTCACTTTTCTCTTGAATTGACATGGGTTAGTAATATGTATTCAGGGTTTGATTAATCATGATATAAAAACATGTTTAGGTTGAGATTCAGATTAATTATATGCCTATGTATGTTGATTTTGTGTTATTCGAATCCTTGCAAGTGGTATCGGAGGCACCCATGATCAATTATTGAGAATTGAGATTTGGATTTTCGATTTTAAGATTTTTTTTTGTATTATGATATGTTGTTATATTGTATTTGAATGATCTCAGGCCATGCACTAACATTTACACAACTGTGATTATATGGATTTGTGATTTGGATTCTCAATGTGTATTTGTTATGATATTATATATTATATACTGGTGTATCTATTGTTAACAAGAAATATATAAAAAAACCTGATTTTTTTTTTGTTTTTTGGTTCTTTGAATTAAAAAAAAAATTGGGTTTTAGATCGGTCATAGAAACCGATGTTGAAAAGCGATGGGTTGTTGGATTTTAAGCCAGACTCGTTGTCGATCTCGAGTCAACCAAGATGCTTCGCCGGCCATTTCAGGTGGTTCTTGGACGTGGAGTTCGTGCGATTTTAGGTGGAGATCCAGATTGACGAACGTCGATCACGTCTGGTTCGTCGAACTCCATCGTTCGTCCGGGATATTACGGGTCGTTGTGAGCTGTTGCTTCCCCACCGTTTTTCGTAGCCTCCGAGCGACTGCTTGCTGACTTTGGCGGCGACGGCGTCAAGAAACCTAGGGTTTCTTAGTTTGTTTTTGCTTTGGGCCTTGTTTTGATTAGATATAGTATGGGGTGTGTTTTATAGATTTTCTGGGTCATTGTGTGATTTTGATAAAGTTTAGAGCCGATTTATAATTACTAAAACTTAATGGGCCTATTTGAAATTATGAAATAGTTTTGGGGTAGATTTATAATTACTAAAAAGTTATGAGGTTACTTTTTAATTTTCTAAACTTTTGGGTCAAAATTTAGTTATTGAAACTTAAGGGTATTTCTATACTTTTACAAAATCATGGGCAGTTTTGTAATTTTGTTAACTTATAAAAATTATTATTTTTTGATTTTAAGTATCAACTCAAATTCAAATATATTTGGTATATTTTTGTGGTTAAATAAGGTGGTTCATCATTTTAAATGGGCTAATTGAAGAAGATGTTGTCAAAGTGACCTCTCTTGTATAGATTATTTATAATGGATGTTGGATGTTTGTGAGTATGTAAATTCATGCAGGTATTAACCGGTCCAAAAGAAAGTTAATACTTGGCCGAATTGTACACACACCTGTAATGATAAACATGTGACGATTACAAGGTTTTATATGTGAATAATTAGTCGATCCAAAGATAGATTTATTATTTGGCATGGATTATTGTCAATGTTTGATCACTACAACAAGAGTACCGCTTACAATTAATATTACTTGACATTAATGTTGTGCTAGGTATCTTGAGATGAGACCCACCATTATTTGAATTTGTTGATTATTGTATTTGGTTATTAATGTGAGCATGTTTATGTGTTTGTTTTGTTCTCTTTAAAGCTATTGTTTCTACTATATATGCTAATATCAACTCTATACCCATGCTTAATAAGACCAACTTTAAGGATTTGAAAGAGAACGTGTGTATTGTTCTCGGCTGTATGGATCTAGACCTTGCACTTCGGATTGAACATCTCACTTCTCTTACGGATGCAAGTTCTCCTGATGACAAGAAGAACTTTGAGAAGTGGGATCGCTCAAATTGCATGAGTCTTATGATCATTAAGCGTGGCATTCCAGAGGCATTTAGAGGAGTGGTATCCAAAGGGATAACCAATGCCAAAGAGTTCCTAGCCGAAATTGAAAAGCATTTTTGGAAAAACGATAAGGCAGAAACAAGCACGCATTTGTAAAACTTGATTCTATAAAGTACAAAGGCAAAGGGAATATAAGGGAGTACATTATGGAAATGTCTCATATTGCTTTTAAGCTTAAGGCACAGAAGCTCGAGTTGTCTGACGACTTGCTCGTGCATTTGATATTAATATCACTTCCTGTATAGTACAACCAGTTTACGGTTAGTTACAACTGTAAAAAAGATAAATAGACTCTTAATGAGCTCATTTCTTACGGTGTGCAAGAGGAAGAGAGATTGAAACAAAACGAGACCGAAAGTGCTCATTTGGCTATCACCTCTAAGGACAAGGGCTATAAGTTTTATGATCCCATACTTAGGTCAATTTTTGAAACAGGAATTGAAACATTTTTTTTTAGGATGTTGAGTTTGGAAGGTGAAATAAGGCTAGAGACATTGTTTTTGAGGAAGAATCGGTTTCGATTTCCACTATCATTTTTTATAATGTGCAGGTGTCTATACCTGTCATTGATCAAGAAGTGAATCTGGATCATCAACCAGATAATGATGAACAACCTCTCATAGGGTATTCCTACTCCAATTATGTTGGATGCCAAGACAGTAAGAGATCCACATCAGGCTATATAAACCTGTTGGATGGTGAAGCTATTTCTTGGAGCAGTGCCAAACAGACACTCATAGTTTCTTCCACCATAACAACAGAGTTTGTAGCATGCTATGAGGCATCCAACCATGGAATATGGTTGCGGAATTTTGTCACTGGGCTACGCATTATGGAGGGTGTTGAAAGACCACTCAAACTATATTACAGCAATAAATCAGTAGTGCTATATTCTAATAACAACATGAACTCGTGTAGGTCAATGCATATTGACATTATGTTCCTAGTTGTGAAGGACAGAGTACAAAGTGAACTGATATCCATAGAACATATTGAGACAAACTCCATGATAGCGGATCCACTTACAAAGGGATTATCACCTAAGGTCTTTCATGAGCACACTGCTCATATGGGTGTTATTTTGTGTGAGGATATCACATTATAGTGAGAGTTTGTATCATTTTGTATTTTATTGCACTATGTTTGATTTTGAACATACTTATGTATTTATGTATTTGGATATTTTTTTGATCAAAAATAAAGTATTCGGTTAATTACACCCTGTTACATTGTGTTAAGTATTGATCTCACTAAAGAATGAAGTAGGGCCGGTTGGAATAGACATGTATAGATCACATTGCATGTAATTTCCATGATACGCATCCATGATTGATTTATGTCATTTTGTTATGTTGGTACACGTGACCATTGATGGGTTTAGTCACGCTAAATGTGACGAAAACTGATTTGATTCTATATCGGCATAATCAATGGACTATATTGTTCGGATATACCCTAAAGTTGTGATAGCAAAATTTTGGAGCTCATAAAGTCATACATATTTGTAAAGTTACATATGTGACATAGTGGGAGATTGTTGGAAAAAAATGTCATTATGTGGGGCCACACATGTAAATATTAAATGTGTTATGCTATCTTTTAGTTAAACCTAAATTAAAATGGTCTATTTAAGATTAAAAATTTAGGTTTAAGGGTATAATTGTCATGGAATTAATGTGTAGATATATCAGGGTGCTATTTCTAATTTGACTTATTTCTAATTTGATGAGAGATCAATTTAGAAATAACAAAACATATAATAATATGTTTACTATATACAGGGTTATGGTCCCCAGATTACACGATCACTTTTTAGGCTTTTCTGATCTCCATCACCAGAGAAGAGAGACACTTGTGTCCCAAAGATTGTGATAATTTGAAAGATCTCAACCCGCCACCAACCTACGATAATGGATTCAGATACGTTTCCGCTTTTCAGATACGCTTCCGCTTTTATGCTATCTCACTTTTCTCTTGAATTGACATGGATTAGTAATACGTATTCAGAGTTTGATTAATCATGATATGGAAACATGTTTAGATTGAGATTCAGATTAATTATATATCTATACATGTTGATTTTGTATTATTCAAATCCTTACATCCTCCAGTTACATCAACCGTTGCATCACAATTTAATTTGTATAAACCCGTATCCAGCGGTCTCCATACCCCAGACCTGTCACCTCTCTGCGGTTTCACCTCCGGTGGACAGCTCATACATCTCTGGTAATCAGTCAGGAAATTTCTGGCCTAAGTAACGGCATCCACCTCATCCCTCTTCGTGGCTCCATGGATAAACGAATTACGAAGGTACCAGATTCTCCACACAACCACACAGAGTAAGACCATATCGACACTATTCAGCTGATCAAAATACACCAGCAGAAAATCAAGGAACTTGGTCTTATTCCCTCTCTTCGCACGTTGAATCATCGGCATCGAGGCACGGACATCTTTAAGCCTACGCCTACGAACACCCCCATAAAGCATGCCAAGTTGTTTCATCTTGCTCATACAAATTGGACATTGATTCTGAACCTGGCCTAAAACTTGATGATGTGGCAGCATCACGGTGGAAGATGCATGGTGCATCGGATGCACCCAAGAATCTCTCCTGAACCTGGATACCTCAGCAGGACAAGTTGTGCATTGTAGGCAACCAATCCTGACAAGCTCTCCAAATAATAATTTTCACCTTTGAAGGGATTGGAGACTTCCAAATAAACTGCCACCAGTTCACCAACTCCCCCCTTGTTGAGGAGCACGCAGCTTCACTCATCGAGCACCCTAACCAGTACCACTTTTCACAGTATACATACCGCCCTTGTCATAATGCCACGGCAAAACGTCCTCTGCCTGACCAGTTGAAACCGGTATGCTTAGGATGGCATCCGCTACAGAAATGTTGTCTTAAAAAATTCACATCCCATAACCCTGAAGGGGACATCAAATCGTCCACAGTGGCATTTTGGTCTAGAACAAGGGGCGAGATAATTTTAGAATTACTTATTACTTATTAGTGATCAGTCCCAAATGTAGTAGTGTAATACTTAAAAAAAAATTGTTAACAGTAAGTGGCAATATAATAATTTAAAATATTTTGTTGCAATATCTGTGTCAATATGAAATATGAACATCATCATTCGTTAAATTCAGGATCAATCTATACCTCATTTATTTAAAAAATGATGAAAAATACTTTTCCAGCATCAAAATCAATCAAAACAAACCAAGGTGGAACAAGTCTCAAGTTGGAGAGGTCCACCAATAAAAACTTAAATTTATAAAACTAAAATGTAAAAAACAAATTTTTTTAATAATTTTTTTGACTTTAAATTTTGGTTGGCATACTGTCATGCTATTGCACACTTGTGCTTCTCTGTGAGCTCGAGCTCTTTCAAATGGTGAAAAGGACCGATGGAGACCATTAGAGGATCATGGCATTTATGGTTTGCTTCAACCCCACGAAACATCATTGGAACTCTCTGTATTTTTGGATTTGGCTTCCTTTCTGTATCAATTTCAACGCTGGGCATATCAACCTCTTTTTTCATTACTCTCTCCAAAGCTTTCATTTTTGACAAGTGAATTTCCTCATTTTGCAAGTACCACCGTTACCCGTTTAATTTTCACCAATCAATTTATGGTTGCTTGTGGTTTGTCTTTGGTAGAAGCATCTCCACTTTTCTTGGTTATCAAGCTTGGAATTGTCAATATATACTTTATGTAATAAAGGATTTGCAAGCTACAGTCATGTATAACACGTTCTGTGTCCTCCAAAGAAAATGTTGGGTGCAGAGGTCCACCAAAGATAAAGATATCAATGTCAAGATAACATTGGTAAATTGTACAAACTCCTCCAATTGTAGGGCTAATTGTATTCATACGGAACTTTTGTTCAAAATTATGCAAACGATAGTAGTTGTTGACTAGCTTTTTAGTATGAAATGTCTAAGCTACCCTTAGTGAATCATTTTACTGATTATTTGAAGAATAAAACAAACTAAACTAATTAAAGTAATAAAATAATAATATAATCAAGTTCATGCTTCTTGCTTTCAGGCCATGTAATGAGGTTCATGCTTTGTTGTTGCCCAAAACTTTATTGAACTTGGAACTTGTTGGTATGGATTGGATGGTCTTTAGTCTAACATATAATTAGAAGAGGCACAATGTATTTTAATGTGGACATATACACCATGTTGGTTATTTGACTTGGAGCAAATTCAAAAATTCAAAAAGAAATAAAGGAGATATAAAACCATATTCATCAATGATTATGAGATTTTTGAGGACTCGTTAATAATTCACATTGAGGAATCTCTGTCTCAGTCAATGAAGGTCAATGGTTCTCTATTCTTCGAGAATTGAGTTTGACTCACCATTAGTGACCAGAGCTGATCCTATGGCAGCAAAAGACCAGTCTCGAAGAACCATCTGCATTATTAGCAACTATGCCTTCTGAGTATTTGAGGCTCTTTTACAGTCAATAGATAAGTCCTGCAAGATAAAAAATTGCTTTAAATCTTAATGATTACATTCAATTCAAGATTTGATTCCCAAAGAGCAATATTTCCAAGTGGGAAGCCACTGTCAACTGCAGCAGCTCCAACAGTAATGAGCGAAGGTGCAGTGTTTGAAATAGTCTGCGAGATAGGGCCATCATTTCCTGGTGAATAAATACAGTGATCCCTTTGGAAATGGCATAAAAAGAACCAACATACATTGATAGACTGGTCTGCCTATTCAAGTAAAATCAGCTCTAAAGCAGTAATCTATATTGCAAGAGTAAACAGTACATGGGAATTTAAGAAGATTATACCAAGAACAATAGTACCACAAGTAGTGATATAAAAGAAATCAAAGTAGAGACCAAACGAGGATCGGAGGTCCGCCACCAAATTGATTATTCATCCATTTATAAGAGAATGATACTTTTTTTTTTTTAACAGCAGAATATTATTGAAAATTCCAAACAAGGCTAAACACACTAGCAACCTCAAACAAGCGGGCTACCACAATCCTACAGAAACAAAAAGCCCCCCATTCAACAAGACACACCTGCCCCTACAACAACGAAAAACAGAGAACAAACGAGGATCAGAGGTCCGCCACTAACAGCTGACAAGAAACAACACTACACTACAAAGAATCAGAGGTAACCCCAAGAGAATGATACACTAATACTACACATTTCTCAATGATCCAAAATTCTTATCCTACATGTGATAAGTTTTGATTTGTATTACCACGTCATTTGATCATCTACAAGACAGTGAGAGATTGATAGGTAACTCTTTATAAAAGTATAGAGGTAAAAAAATAAACATTTGACAATCCATAATTCGAGTAAATGGTTTCAAACCGTTTATATTGTAAAATAGACATACAATTTAATGGTCCAAAGTTTTGATAACTAATTAAAGGGCACAAACTTTGATGATAACTCTGTATAGAAGTATAGTGATCAAGTTAGGCATTTGACAATCAATGATTTGACTAATCCACTTATATTGTAAAATAGATGTAATAAATTGTCTAATATTTTTATAGAGTTCGAAAAATTAATGGCACTATTACGGGAGGTGTTATGCAAATATCATCATTTTATTAATATATGTTTAAAAGATATTATTTAACGTAAAGAGACGAAAACACCCCGAAATACTAAAAAAGAAAGAAAGTTGTCATTTTCTTAGTTTGAGAAAAGCAAAAGTGAGAAATAAACCGACGAAAAGCTAATCGACGGCACAATATCGTCGGCGGAACGACCGGAACGAGAATACACCAGATTTCTTGCGATTGACAGAGGTAAGTTAAGTTTGTTTGTTTTTTTCTCGCTTTGTTGTTGATAACTTGCCATTGCATGTTAGATTGTGTTTTGTTGATTGAAAATGTAAATTAGAGTTGAAAAACAGATCTGAGAATGATTGTGATTTAGGTTAGGGTTTGAAATGAGGTTTAATATGTGATGACAAATATGAAATTCTGGGTATCGAGGATTTTATTTTAAAAAAAATCGATAAACTTTTAAACGAAATCGAGGTTTTTTTAGAAAGAATCGAGGAAATTTTTAAAAGAATCGAGCATATTTGTGAAAAGATCGATAATTTTACATTGGATCATGAATAATTTCCAAGGGATCGAGAATTTGTTAAAGGGATCGAGAATATTTTTCAAACGATCGAGAATATTTGTCAAACGATCGAGAAAGTTATCAATGTGTCGAAAAAATTTCAAAGAATCGATAATATTTTTCAGAGATCGAGATTTTTTTTCAAATGATCAAGAATGTTTTTCAAAGGGTCAAGATTTTTTAAAAGGATCTTGAATATTTTTCAAGGAATCGAGAAATTTTTCAAATGATCGAGAAATTTTTCAAATGATCGAGAATTTTATCAAAGGATCGAGAAATTGTTTCAAACGATCGAGAACGTTTTTCAAAGGGTCGAGATTTTTTAAAAGGATCTTGAATATTTTTTAAAGGATTGAGAAATTTTTCAAATGATTGAGAATTTTATCAAAGGATCGAGAAATCATTTCAAACGATCGAGAATATTTTTCAAACGATCGAGAATATTTTTCAAAGGGTCGAGATTTTTTAAAAGGATCGAGAATATTTTTTAAAGGATCGAGAATATTTTTCAAGGGATCAAATTTTTTTTCAAAGGATCAAGAAAGTTTTTTAAAAGTTTGAGAATATTTTTCAAACGATGAAGAATATTTTTCAAAGAACCGATTTTTTTTCAGTTTATTTATGTATTGTTTCTGTGACATTGCAGATGAGGAGCAGGTTGAAGGATTTCCTTAAAAATCCAGAGGGAGATTGGTTCAAAGGAAAATTGACCTGACACGACCATTTTGAAACCCTCACCTGTATAGACGATTCACTGAACCGGGTTCCTGAAGATTTTGCTGTTGAGGATTGGCGTCAGTTCATAGCATCCTGTTTCGGGCATTTCATGTCGATGCACCGGGAGATGAAGTTTTCGGGTAGTGTTATCCATCGGCTGCTGTTGCAGGAGTTGGATCATGACGGGCCAATAGATGAGATACGGTTCTTGTTAGGGAACCATGTGGTGAGGTTTTCGAATGTGGAATTTTACCTCATCACCGGATTACGTTTTGGAGTCGTATCAGACACGAGTCTATATACTGCAGTGGAGAATGACATACATCAGCGGTACTTTCCTAGAGTCGATGAGGTATCATTAGAGGAGTTGAGGGTTGTTCTTACCCTCAGAGAGTTTCAGGAGGCGTACGATGCTCTGAAGTTGTGTCTCATCTACATGCGGAACTGGATACTGATGGGTGGACGAGAGATTCAAGATTCCAGCTTTACAGTTTCGATTGGTGGAGAACCTCACTGCCTTCGATGTGTTCCTGTGGGGTGCCCATGTCTATAGGTATCCTATCTTATCATTCAAGCATGCATTACCCCGACGAAGTGAGGAGAGACGCCAGCAGTCATAGGGCGATGTTGTACATACCGTGGAGGGGTACAACATTTAATGTCTATAGCATGCCATCTGGGTAAGAACTTTGAATTACAACATGTACTTTATATTCTGTTGCCTACACTTTTTGGATTCTAACTGTACTTATATTTGATGCAGATATTTGCTTTCGAGGTAATCCCTCAACTGGGTGTCAATTTCGGCTCCCGAAGGGTTACGGAGCTTTCTCCTCGTATGTTGAAGTGGGAGTTGACCAAACAACCTAGAGGGCAGAAGCTGGCCAAGATTTTCAGTGCTAGGGTATTTGATTAATTTTGTAATCGTTATATTACTTACTATGTTTACAATGACATTCCTCTAACTAAGCTTTCAAATGTTTGTGAGGAAGGAAATCGTGCCCACAGTAACTGAGACGGAGGCACAGTACTTCGCAGGCCTAAGTGAGGGGGGGAGTCTGTATGTAGAAGAGAACAAGGTTCACTTTCCGATTTTCCCTGATCAGACTACCACTGGCGGAAGCAGTATAGAGGGTTCCCAGGAAAAGGGTGGGGGTGGGAGGCGCAGTGAGACGAAGGGTTCTGACCTATCGGGTCCTGGTTTTAGTGTCATGGACGCTGACAGATCTGAGACGTCTCCTCGGTGAGTGAGGCATAGAAGGGTTCGGTTTACCACCCCCGGACCTGCTACATCTATAGGGGATTCTCGTGCAAGCGTTGAACGTGATGGGGAGGTAAGTTGAGATGATAGTTCTGTTTTTTTAGCGCGACCTGTTGTTATTTTAGTACTAACAATGTTAACATGATTTCAGGCCCCATGGGAACATCAATTCAATGAGTTGCGTGAAGCCCTCCGAAAGAGTGAGGATGATCGACAGTAGTAGCACCGGAAGTTGGTGGCTATGATCCAGAAGAGCGAGGAGGATCGATAGCATCAACACCGAGAGTTGCTCGCATTGATCGAGGGGCTTCAGAGCTCGATGACGCATACGCACTAGGATGGTCCACCAAGTCCTGATCCAGACTTTACTCCCCGAGACAGGACAGATGGGTGTACCAGGGGGATAGACATGACTGGCGGACGTCGGGGAGGATCCACATACCGGAGGGACAGTTCCGGAGAGCGAGGCTCACCACCGTACCGGAGATACAGGGCATGTTACACGTACAACAGTTCTTAGGGGTGGGTGTTGATTGGATCGGTTCACTTTTGGAGTGAACCGATAAAAAACCAATACTATTCGGTTTTAAAAAAAATCATCTGATTGGATCCGATATACAATTGTCAACCAATCAAAAATCGATTGAACTGTACTGGTTCGGTTCGGTTCGGTTTTTTTGATTTTGGGCCGATTAGACCCAATTAATGGGCTTAATTTATAAAATCTGCTATGGTATGAAAAATTATAAAAAAAAAATAACACAAGTTTTTCATATGTTGGGGTCTATTGGGCGAATATTATTAAATTACTACATAAATCCATAATACAAATAAAAACACGTAAACAACTATAAATTATTCAAACAATAAGTCCATAATACAATTAAAAACAACTAGAAATAATTCAAACAATAAGTCCGCAATAGTATAATACAAATGAAAATAACTACAAATTATACAAACAATAAATCCATAATACAAATAAAAACAACTAGAAATTATTCTGACAATAAGTCCATAATACAAATTAAGTCCATAATACAAAAAAAAACAGCCTTTGAATCCAAACTACAATAATGCCCAGCAGTCATTTAATCCTTCAAACAATAATGCCCAAACCAAACCAAACCAAACCACTGTAAAGCAAACAGAACAGACCAGTAATCAGTATTGCCAACAGAACCACTCAAACCAAGCTACTAACTTATTACCAAAATAATAGTCTCAATTTGAATTCCAAACGTGGAATAAGGCTGTAAAATAAACATATTTCTAGAAAATAATAGACGCAATTTCTAGAAAATGAACATATTTCTTTCAATTCTATAAAACAGAAAAAATAAAATAAATAATCGAAACAAAATCGAAAAAGAGGAACATACGAAAACAAAACAAAACAAAACTCAAAATAGCTCACCATAACAAAAGAAAATTCGTGCTTATATAGATATATATTTCAAAATCGAAAACAAAACAAAAATCATCTGCAATCCGAATGGTTTGGGATTTCGATTTCGATTTAGATACAATCTACACTAACGGGCAGAAACCATTTCATCAACAAAACGGGCCAAACCAGTTTTCAAAAGTTTTCGATTTGAAATCAAAATCGATTGTAATAGAAATCGAAATCGAAATCGAAAGAAATCAAAATCACTTATGGCCGGTAGAGAAAGAGACCAACCAGAACGCCGGTCCAACTTCGAAGACCAAGTCGTCGAGCAAGAGACGGTGGCTCACCAGACCAAGAGCAAGTCGACGAACGTCGATCGAAGAAGTAGGGAAAGGTGGCTCACTAGAACGTTGGACAACAAAGACGGTGGACGGCGGACGAGAGAGGGGACTGACGGGAGAGACGAAGACGTTAAGAGGCAGAGAGAGAACGAAAGGAACTTTAGAGATTTAGGGTTTTTTTTGGTAAAGATGTTGAGAGGCAAAGAGAGAATGAAAGGAAAAAATTGGTTTTTATTTTTATACCTGGTTTTTCGGTTCGGTTTTCAGTTTCAGCCACAGAACAGAAAAATCCGGTTTTTCACTTTCTTAAACAGAACTGAACCGATTTTTTTTTAATAATCGAAAAAAAAATGATTGGACCGATTCGGATCATCGGTTCAGTTCGGTTTAATGGATTTTTCCCCACCCTTAGCGGTTATGTTGGACCTCCCATCGATTGAGAGGCAGTCCTCCCCTCCACTTCCCCCATCGATCAAGCGGCAGCTGTCTCCTCCACCTCCCCCATTGATCGACCAGCAGTCACCCCTTCTACCTTCCCCATTGGTCGAGCGACAACAGCCCATTCTGATAGAGCTACAGCCTCCCCTCCCCCTCCCCCTCCCCCTCCCCCTCCCCCTCCCCCATTGATCGAGCGACAACAACCACCTCCACCCCTCCATCGATCCAGCCACAGAGGGAACAAAGCTCCTCATCGTAGTACAACCTAGCGGGAGGAGTTCGACTGGAGAGGCGTGTACTGAAGTGCGGTTGGCAGTTGCTCTGCCCGTACACAGATCCTTATCGATCAAAGAGGGTGAGGGTAATACTTCAGCCTTCAGACCACATTTTTTATCCCCACGGAATGGTGGACGGTGACCAGTTGAAGGTTTATCGAGCCTTTAAGAAGAACAAAAATGGGGAACAGTAAGTAAAAAAAAATCTATTTATGTGGCAGGTTTTCTTCTGTTCAATTAAATAATTATGTAGCTAATGGAAAATTAATGCATACGTGATGTGGACGTGCTAGAGTCAGTTGATGCTACATGGTTTCATCGGATGCAAACCAACTTCATGGAGTTGGAGGATGAGGTACGTGCGACCGGGAATTTTCTATTTAATGTTTGTTTTTTAGATGATACACTTCTAACACTTTATTACGTGCATATATTCACAGCATATGACACGTACCTCCATATTCTTCGGAAGCGTCAGCGAGCATTCCCAAATACCTACAATCAGATGGTCAACATATTGGATACGTAGTTTTATATAAGTATTTAAAAAAGTACTGATTACGCATGCTTGTAAATTAGTTTGTAAAACATTAATAATTTTTTATCGATCAAATGTTTGTACAGTCTTATCTGGAACGTCAGTACAGGAGAATGATGCCTCGTGATGCTCGTGGGGAGATCACCACGACGCGGTGGAATATGCTGAGGTCTTGGTAGACCAATGAGGACCTTACGACGGTGCATGGTGGTGCCCCGATTGGAAGTCGTCCGTGGCACGAGGTTGACATGGTTGGTTTGTAATTTTTTAATATTAATGTCTTTGTACATCCTAACACTTTCTTTTTACGTTTACATATCCTAATATCGTGCAACATTGGGCGTCAACATTGGCTCTTAGTGACCGTTGACCTTATCTTCGGAAAGATATTCATAGTCGACCCCTGGAGACAGGATATCCCAGTGAATAGCAGGTAGCCCCATTGTGCTAGTTTTTGCCCTCGATGTTGCATCAGGTCGGGTTTCATACTGCGCAACCGGCTGCCTGTGAGACATTCGCCAAGAAGAATAAGCCCTTCTCAGTCAGCGTGGTGTCCGAAACACGTATCCCTCGGCAGAAGAAATCGTAAGACATTTTGTTTTCATTAACTTTGAGATTGTGTTATTAAAAACCTATTGTTTTATTAACGTATGTTAATATGTCCAACTGCAGGGGTAATTTTGATCCCCACACGTCGAGATTGATCGAGTACTTACTGGTGGACATAAAGGATTTCAATTGGTCGGGAGACGATATGAAGATCATTCGGGAGAAGATGGCAGTTGAGATTTTTTCTAACTCCCAGCCTGTTTAGATTTATGTAGTAATTATTTTGTATATGTACCAATTTTTTTGTATAAAAATGTTTACAATGAAATTAAATTTTATTTTAATTTTTTTTTCCTTTTCAACTGTCATAAATCACAAGTATAACACAAATTGGAAATCCTATTTAATTAAAATTGAATTTAAGTTAATGAACAAGTCATACGAGTATAAATTATCACAATGTTATCATCATAACGCCTCAAATCATTCCACGGTGGAGTCTCTGGTAGGGCACGCCTGTCGGTTGTGACCAACTGTATGATAGATGCTACGTTTGCGCCTGTATTCCTCAGATTATCATAACTGTATGACATATGCTATGTTATCATCATAACGCCTCAAATCATTCCAGGGTGGAGTCTCTGGTAGGGCACGTCTGTCTGTTGTGACCAACTGTATGACAGATGCTTCGCTTGCGCCTGTATTCCTCAGATCATCATAACTGTATGACATATGCTATGTTATCACCACAAATGAGTCTCTGGTAAGGCACGCCTGTCTGTTGTGACCAACTGTATGACAGATGCTACGCTTACGCCTGTATTCCTCAGGAACAACTCTGCTCGGACCTTCATTAATCAAAGCTGGGTTAGAACGTCTTCAGGAATTATGCCCTGGTTGTCCACATCTTTTACATTTCTGTATAGTTGTCCTCTCCAAAAATGAGATATGTCGACCCGCCCTCGGGCGGCCTGCTTGTCTCCTGAAGATTGAATTCAAAACCACCCACTCAGCGATGTCAAATGGCACAATCCAAGTGGAAGGATGTCCAACTGTCATAATAGGAGCTGAATACCTATCAATAAGTGTCTGTCTCTTGTAGTAGTCCGCACACAGGGATGTGAAATCCATGTTTCGGTCCCTGTAAAAACAATGAAAACGATGAGATTCACGTTTCTTTAACCGTAGACTAAAACGTATGATGTACCTTGCGGTAGCGAGAGCATGAGAACATGGAAGATGGTCCATTTTGAATTTGTTGCATGTGCAGGTCTTTCGGGTTAAGTCAACAGTCTACTGTTTTCCAAACCGCTTCACCGAGAATTTGTTCCAGCCAACTGGATTTACGGTTATAAAATTACACTTCTCCATATATTTTTAAGATCACAAGATGTGTTGCATCGGTCAACTGATGACGCATGGACTGTGCATCCCTATGACGATCGTAAAACCAACGTTGTGGCATATTCCTAATGAACTCTGCCATAGTCAACATAAGCAGTTGCCATGTAAATTTTAGGCATGAGTTTATGCATTCTGCTTTGTTGTCATCACTCTGTACCTTCTATCGGGGCAGTGTACACGGGACCACTTGTGTGGACCGGCATCAATTACATAATTATATGCATCTGGGTGCAAGTTTCGTAACTCTTCCATGTGTCGGTTATATTTCAACTCAGTGTATGTTCGGGCTGCTTTGTCCACTATTGTGGCAACATCCTTTTTGTGATATCGCTTCTTAATATTTTCATAAACGTGTCAGTAACATATGGTATGGGTGGCATAAGGGAACACTTTATAAATCCCTATTTCAATGCTTGCATGTCGATCGGAAATAAATATCAAATCATCTATATAGCCAATGGCACCTTTCAAGCAATCCAAAAATCACTCCCATGATAGGTTATTTTCTGAATCACTGTACCCAAAAGCAATAGGATAAACCTATTCATTCTCATCTTGTGCAGTTGCAACAAACATTGTACCCCCGAATCTTCCATTTAAATGGGTATCATCAATGGCAATAACTGGACGCATACACCTCCAGAATCTTCTAAGTGAGGCACCCAATGACATGAAAAAGTAGAGGAATTTACCATCTTCGTCGCACTGTAAGTCAGTGATTGTTCCTGGATTTTTTTGTTCCAACACGTAACCGAATGATGGCAGCAGTTGAAAAGTTTCCTCATGCGTTCCATAGGTCAGTGACAACGTATAATCAAGGGCTTGATGTGCCATACTGTACATTATTTGGATGCCACACATTGTTTTAATGTCGGCGATTATGTCCTTCGGACTCATTAGTAAACCATCATGTTGTTGCAATCTAGGTGCAACCACTTCTCCAATTATGACTACACTAGCTTGTCAATGGTTGCGGTGAATCTCCTCCAACGGACAAGTGTGTTCGTTGATAAAACTTCTTACTTGGAAGTATGTCGCTTTATCTCTCCTCATTGCTATTAATTGTCACGTACAGTTGTTCATCAAACAAACCAGATGTAACGTTGTCTTATTCGACATTTTCACCTTCCATTCGAAGTTGTGCCGAATTGTAAAATGCCCAACCAATCTCTTCAAAACCTTTTTAGTAGGAAAAAATTGCATTTTGTATATCATGTTTGTAGGTTCATCTTCTACCAAGTTCATGTTTCCACACATACCAAACGAGTATGATTCTGCTCCTGAAATAACCCACGTTGTGGCATTCTCAAAATCAACTGGAGTTACATTAGGCCGGACCTCAGAGATCCCAGCTATATCTACTACACTGGAACTACATCTGTGTACACGTCTTGCACGTCTTTTCGTTTGGACAGGTTCTTTATCTTCCTCATTATTCGTTACATTATCTACTAGATGCAAATTTACCTCATTAGCCACCTCATGAATTGGCCTAACATTCGATTCATTATTCCGCTCATGGTTCATGTCATTGTACATCTCATTGTATTGGTTGTTGTACTGCCCAGTATTTATCTCAATTTGACATACCAAAGACATCGTCCAATTGAGGTCCAGCTATATCACCATGGTCGGCTACTTCCGGTGGGACACCACACATGTTTTGTTGCCCTTCGATCCCACTTCTTTCATTGAACAACTGATTGCTTCCGCTAAACGATCGAAATTGTTAGGTGTTTTCACGAGCAGGGATATCTTCAGCTATCACATCTCCTGTTGTCCTCTCAATTAGACTAACACATACTTGAGGGATCACCCTATCTTCCCTAGCATAAACAAAACATCATCGTCGTTTCTTATAAATGTATGACATGTTGTCTCGAGAACGATTGATATAGATTGTAGATCAACAATGTATTTTTTCACATCGTACTTCACAACGGTTTGCACGATAGACACTAGCTCTTCGTAAGTCATATTCTTTCACACATACATTCATTGGTTATCGGAACCAAAAAACCTCTGTGACTTCCATCAGGTAATGCTCTCATCGACTGTTTTAAGATATGATTATTCTCACCCGATCCATTGTCCTATGAAAATCATCATCACAAACCATTATAAACAAATTTAAAAAAATAAATTATTTTTACAATTATTAAGAATTAAAAATATTTCTTAATTGTAAGGGATCGAGAACACTTTCTTAGGGATCGAGAACACTTTCTTAGGGATCGAGAACACTTTCTTAGGGATCGAGAACATTTTCAAAAGGATCGAGCTTTTTGGAAAGGGATCAATAACATTTTCTAAATGATAGAGCTTTTTTCAAATAGATCGAGAACTTTCTGTAAGGGATCGAGCTTTTTTGTAAGGCATCGAGAACTTTTTCAAGGGGTCGAGAATATTTTTCATATTATCGAGCATTTTTTTTAAATAATCGAGCTTTTTTCAAAATATATAAAAGCTCAGTCTAATATAAAATAAGCTCGATTATTCTTTAAATATTTCCGGCCACATATGAAAAAAGCTTGGATCTATTAAATGTTCATATATGTTCTTACAAGACTGGAACGACATATCATACGGAATTGATACAATGTTAACCCACACAAAAATGGATGTAAAATATCTGAAATGCATAAAAACAGAAAAGAGAATACACCAGATCATAAATATTTGTTACCTTTTTGTACAGAATCTGGAGAGAGACAACTTTTTTGGAGAGAGAGACAAGTTTTTCAGACAACTTTTTTAGGGACATACATACGAGTTCAGAAAGTTGCTTTTAAAAAATTAAAATTTAGGGGCAACTTAGGTAGTTCACCATAATAGGTGTCTTTTAAACTTAAGTTATTAAAACGGTGACATTATCACAACACATAATAAAAAAGGTGACACATCTCACCATTTCCACTATTCCACTATTTTTATATCCAAAATGGAACAAATCAATAAAACAAAATGAAATCTAAGACAGTTTACAAAAATTAATAAAGGTTGCTGATACTCTTAGAAGTAATTGATTTACCTTGATCAGTTTGGTTTCTGATTCCTTGAAGTTATTCGATATGTTTCAATCTCTTGGGATGTCGTTCATCTCCCAGTGTTTCAAGATGTAGGCCGAACATCAAATGGACTCCACACTTTACCATCTTGAAATGTTCTATATTTGACTTATTCTCATCCTCAACATAGAATCGAAAAGAGAACTCATCATCACAAAGTTCACGAAAAAAACGGTAACCTAACCCAATGATCATGTGGTTTGACCTAATGTAGTCAGGTCCACAATAAGGCACCTGAAACAAAGAATAAGATCCCTCAAACACGTTGATTCTATCACAAAATTGGTCCTCATCTTTAAATTTGAAAACGCCTTCATAATTGACATTCAAATATTTGTCGTCATAATCCCCTTGATGATCACATTGATGGTCTGGATCTGAAGTCGTAACAACAACGGACAGTGCAAAACATAGAAAGTTATAATTGAACCAATGTGATGGCAGTTTCACGTCAATAAAAGATCTCGTGCTTTGAAAGCTAAACCACTTTGGAATATCATTTTCAGGGTAACATATAGAAGCAGGCTGTGATTTTACATCATAAACCTATATTACGAAAATAATTAGTCTACAACATCCAGTAGAATATTAAAAACGTAACTAGTTTACCATCAAATTATTCCAAAGAAGGAAAAAAAAAGTATCATCATATATATCAAAAAAGTAGGAAGTGAAACAGACCTGGTTATATATTTCCTTAATTGAAGTTGCTAGACCTTGCATTTCCAGCACAGTACCTTCCAACAAATAGTTGAGTGAATTTTGATTCAATTTGAAACAATTGGTGAAATTAGCGACCCCTGTTCCATCATCAAAACTGTTATTATGAAATGAACGACATGATAATTCTTCCAATGACATGCAAATGACTGCAGATATACTAGTCCAATATCGAAGCTTCGGTAAAACTTTAATCCGCTCACAATTGTTGATGTCAAGGAACATTAGCCTAGAGAGATTTATGATTCTTCCAGATATACTTTGAAATTGTTTATGTCCAAGCATAATGTTTCTAGTGAGGTTAAGCAACCGAGATTGTCCAGTAATTCTATGATTCCACAACCACTTAGATATAGTTTCCTCAAATTGTACAAGCCTAATAAAGGAGGCCACATCAAACCTACCGCATTCTCACCCTTACATCCTGATAAATTCAAGGAATCAAGTCTCTTCAAACATGAGATAGACGGCGGTATTTCTCTTATAGCAGTTCCTCCAGCGTCAATTGATTTGAGAGATTCTAAAGTTCCTATATTGTCGGGAATCTTATCATTTTTTGTGCAATCAAATAGACAAGAGTGTTTCAAGAGATTTGAACTTACGGATACTGCTTGGAAGACTGATGTGTATGAATTTAGGGGGAGAAAGGAGAGAAAGAACCAGAGTAGATTTAGGTTAAATATTCCATGCTTTTTATTAAACAACTCAACCCATATGTAGGCTATGAATACAAATCAACTAAAAAAGAGATAAATACGAAAGCTAAGAGATAATTATGATCACCTAAAGAGATTGACGTTATCATCAATTAGCATCCTGATGACTTACCTCATCTCCCAACTAATACCAACTAATTTATTCAACATAACTATTCCTAAACGACTTCAAACTCTTCAGCATGGCTTCCGTTTGCATGCATGTTGTGCACCATTTATTTGGTACATATCATTCCACCCCTCTCAAATTATCCTTACGGGCAAGGATAAAGGCGAGATAAGTTTGTGAGATACACCACTCGTTTTCCGATATTGCATCTTCTCGCGGTGCCCCATCCCATTTCACAAGAATTTCTGACTTGGCGATATTTTTCCTTTTGAGTTATACCTTCCTTTGTTCTTCAATTTGTCAACAACTCAAATGGTCCGAGAATGGTTGGTTCCGACCATAACAAGGAAGGAAATTTCTAGGATCGGTTTTGTGAAAGTTGATTTGCTAGGCAATTTTTCGGGTGTGATTTAAAAATCTGGTATATTTTTTTCGCTCCTTTCACAAGCCTTCTGGCCTGTAATCCGACAGAACGAACCCTGTGTAGTATTAGAAGACGGGTTCTGTTTTTGGTTGGGTGGAGAACCAAACAGAACAACGGTGGTAGAACGGAAAGTGTTTGATTGGTTAGGGGGTTGTGCGGAATCTTCAGGAGCGAAGGGGTTGATTGTGGTTCAGATGTGCTGTGAGAGAGACACAAGACTTGGAGTTCTGACATGATAGTTTTGAACGTAAAATGTATTTGGTCAAATCTGGACTCATGACGAGCCAAAATTTTATATATTCCGTTACGGAACTCGACATCCATGAACCGAACGGCTATGATACCACTGATATGTATGACTTTAGGGGGAGAAAGAAGAGAAAGAAGAGAAAGAACCATAGTAGATTTAGGTTAAATATTCCATGTTTTTTATTAAACAACTCAACCCATATATAGGCTGTGAATACAAATCAACTAAAAAAAAGATAAATGCAAAAGCTAAGAGATAAATTATGATCACCTAAAGAAATTGATGCTATCATCAATTAGCATACTGATGACTTACCTCATCTCCCAACTAATTCATTCAACTAACTAATACCAACTAATTTATTCAACATAACTATTCCTAAACGACTTCAAATTCTTCAGCATGGCTTCCTTTTGCATGCATGTCGTGCACCATTTATTTGGTACATATCAGACTCTTAAGCATTGAACAGCTATAGAGATAAAAATACTTTAGACTGTCGAGATCTTCGAATGATGGGGTAATTCTTCTATTAGGTTATCTATTAAATGTAACCTTTCAATATTGTTTGGGACTTCCGGAAGCATCTTAAGTTTCCAGCACCTCCAGCCACCTAAGTATTTTAGAGATTTCCAACCCCTCAAATCTGGAATACTCATAAGGCTTTCACAGTGCCTAAGATCCAAAGACTGCACCTTATTGAGATATTTAAAAGATGATGGAATTTCAACCAAACTTTTACAACCATTAAAACTTAATCTTTCTAAATTGTTTGGGAGTTCTAAAAGGCCCTTGAGTTTTGAGCAAAATCAGAGAATAAGCTATTTTAGAGATTTCAAACTAGTGCAATCTGGAATACTGGTAAGGCTTTGGCAGCCAATAAGATACAAAGACTCCAGCTTGGCGAGATGTTAAATAGATGATGAAATTTCAAAAAAGATAGTACGTAGATGTAGCGTCAAGCTCTCTAGATTTGGGGTCCCTGAGAGGTCTGAGCATCTAATTAGCTGTTGGAACCCTCTAAGGTCAATTCTTTTCAAATTAACAAGTTGCTGCCAGTAAAATAATAATTATTATTATTATTAATCAACACAAATCAGCACCTTTCATGTTGCAAATTCCCCTAAAAAAATGAAATAAAAAATCATATAAATATCAAACTTATGAGGAAACCGTTCCATAATTCTTCAACATTACTGTTAGGTGTTTTAAGTATGACAAGATTTTCTGATTGGAAATTTGGCTACAATGATTTCAATGCAAATCCATACCAATGGAGATACCCTTAACTCGGCGAAAATAGATAAAGGCCTTCTGGAGCAAGCACCTTATTGCCGCAATTATGCCTAACATCATAGACATAAAATTCAAGAGTCTCAATTGCTCCATCTTTGCGAAAGCCCGAGGAAATAAGTTTATATCTCTTGCATTAGTGGATGACATATTCAAAGAGATTGTTTATATCTTTTTAGTCCCCTAATATACATACAAGAAGAGATGAGTTAGCATCAAATATATACAAAAAGCTTATGTTAACGAAACTTTTGAAAACCAAATAATTAATAGAAATATTCATAATAAGTTTTCAACAAACAATAATTAATGAATAATATTCATAACAAACACTAATGAATGAATAATATTCATACTTTCAAGTTTCAATAAATTAAACTATAATTATTAACATTATATATATATATATATATATATATATATATATATAATTATCAAGATTTACATCTTCAACAACACATTATACATAGACGACGTGAGGTTGGTCTGATGGTAAAGCACATCATACCCACACCACGAGGTTGTGGGTTTGAGTCTCTCGTTTAGAGGTGTTAAAATATTTTAATTTTAAAAAAGACGAAAATATTTTAATTTTAAAAAAAAATGTTGGCAATAGAACCAGGGATCTAGTTAAGGGAATTCAGCGGATTAGCCATTTCACCAAAAGTTCAACTTTGTTAATTAATGAATATTTTAATATCTATATGATTTTATTTTTAATTTGGTGTGTTAATAATTTAAAAGGATTTATAAATAATATTAATATAATAAGGGTATTATTGATATTATGATAGGTGTTTGCAGTAATATTTATTTTTAAAATTTTAGAATGGATGTACTAATTAGTTTTATTAACATTAACCGCACTGATACATTATTTTTTTAATTATTATTTTTGTTGTTACCGATTTGAAATGAATATTAAAAACAGTTCAAAAATAAAAAATATTAACAACTTATTAAATAATTTATAAATTAACATATGCATAACTTAACAAAGCTGAACTTCTAGTAAAATGGTTAAATCACACAACCTTTCATCAAGAAAAGAAAAGTTGGCATTGTATGTATGTAAACTTTAATATTTTTAATTTATTTTATAAATCACACACAACCAATGCCTTTCACATTGGCCGGTCCACAAGGATAAATAGAATAGATAACAATTAATATCGAGTTGAATCTCGCCTTGTATTTTGTCAGAAAATGGTAAATATCTACATAATCCAATGGCCGACTACGTTTGCCAGGCTTTACGCATTCTTGCCGAACAATTTCCCTTGCCATCGCTTGCAATAAATCAAGTATTGTTATCATATTGTCGTTTGATAAGATATCAAAGACTTGTCACTTATTTCAATCTCTGTTGAGAAGCCATAGGCATTTAGAATATAATTTACATAATATTTGTTCTTCCTATTAAAAAAAAACATCACTAATCCATTATAACTTTTTTTCAACCTTTTGGATATCCCCATTAGCAATTCGTTATAGTTTACTTAGTGCAATTACCCATTCTTGTTTTCTCCTATTACACGGAAAGGAACTCAAGACTTTGAGAGCTAATGGAACACCATTGGTATATTCACATACCCTTTTGGATAGCTCCATATAATCTTTGATGGGATGGTTTTCTTTAAAGGTATACCGGTGAAAAAGCTCATGATGAAACAATTCTTGTACTTTATATACTTGATTCACTCCACAGTTTATAAGCACTTATCTATCTTTTGATGTTATAATGATTCTGCTTTGAGAATTGAGACAGTCGAAACCTCCAATCAAAGTTTTTATTCGTTGGAAATCGGTCACATCATCGAAGACAATTAAAAGCTTCTTACGGCCAAGTCTATTCCATGTAAATGTACGAATTACAATAGCAGTACCTATATTTACATTTCCATCATCTAATACTGTTGAAAGAAGTCCTCGTCCCATGTGATTTAATCCACCACTTTGTTCAGACTCTTTCCTAATATTTGGAATGAAGTAAAAACCTTCAAATTGACTAAAGATTCTGTTGAACACAGATTTAGCAAGAGTTGTCTTGCCTATTCCCTCGATGCCCCAAATTCCTACACGGTGAACATCCTCTCTCCCTAACGATGATACAATTTGTTCAATCATTGTATTCATTTCCACTAAACCCTTGGCATCACTTGCTGACTTATCATTCAACAGCTTCAAAATATGTTCGACAATATTCTCGATAAGTACAGATTCGTTCCTGTGAAATAGGGAAAACAACCTATAGTTAGTTACAATAAGATGAATGAACGGAATACGATCATTTAAAATTATATCCCACACAATGAGTGGGAGTAGAAATTAAATATATTAGACTTATTAATTGTTGGAGATTTCAAATATCTATATAATTTCAAAGAACTTTTTAGCAAACTCAATTGAGTTGTGGCAAATAGCAGTGGCAAAATGAGAGGCCAAGCCCGGCCGGGCCTGGCACAGCCTAGCTCATAGCAGGGCAGGGAAAAAAAAAACTAAATAAGCATATATGCATATATGCATAAGTAAACAAAATTCAACTTGATTCACTTGCAGTGAAATGGTTAAGTCACACAATGATTTTTTCCTATAACCTTATTCGATTCTCACTCATTGCAATTTTACAACAACAAAAAATTATTAAACAATATATATAATAAATTTTTAAAAAAAAAACTTATTACAATATATATATAAACATGCATAATTTAATCAAGTTAAGTTAATACTTTGGTGGGTATACTAAAAAACAATTAATCCTCTTAATACTTTTACTCAAAAACATTATTGGATTTTTAAAAACATATTAATTTGGAGAGTCCTCTTAATACTTTTACTCAAAAGTATTATTGGATTTTTAAAAACATATTAATTTAGAGTGTACATGCAGCTGTTAAAGAGTACAAATATCGTCACTTTATATAAATTAGAATTATTATTTGGAGATTTCAAGCTTAGACTTTAGATAGAGGACGAATCCACCTTGATGATCCCCACGGTGTGGCCCTTTCACTCGGATCAATCAACTTGTACCTTGACTCCCCTTCTTCCCTTGGGGGATGGGATAGGCATTCAAATCACTATCTTAAAATAGCTTATATAAGAGAAAGAGTGGCTAGTTCATCTTTTCATCTTTTAGACAAGTGAAGTAGGCAAGGGAATAATAGCAAGAATGCGCGCGGGAAGAGCCCCTACCCTATAGTTTGAAACTAGCTCTGAATCAAAGAATCTAGCATAGCATAGTGAAAAGATGCTCAACCAAAAAATATATATATAATTTAGCAAACTCAAAAGAGTTGTGGCAAATATATAAGAAAAGGTGACGACTTACTTGATGGTGCTTGAATGCCAACCAGAAAGATTGGCTGCTTCCTTGAGAGCATCGTTCCATCTCTGAACTTTGTCCAAACTCTTCTTAAAACGTGCTTCATGCTTTGTAAATGCATCCCCATAAGTTCCAGTCTGATGCCTGACATCTGATGGATTTACGTTGTAGAAAACAGGTATTACAATTAGCCCATGCCTATGCTTGCATTCGAGGATCTTCACAAGTTCTTCGAGACACCATCTGGAAGATGCATAGTCTTTGGAGAAAATGATGATGGAAATCTTTGACTCTTCAATTGCTTTGAGAAGAGATGGGGAGATTTCATCACCTCTGTTAAGTTTGTCATCAATATAAGTTTGGATTTGTTTGTCACACAAAGCTTTGTTAAGATGGCTCATGAAATTGTAGCGGGTGTCCTCACCTCTGAAACTGATAAAAACATCGTACTTGAAGTTGAATTGACAAGTATTAGAAGAAGAAGCAGATGAAGTCAATGCCATTGATGTTATTGAAAATGATTAGGTGACTGTTGAGATGTGTTGTAGCTGGTAAATGTTTTAAAAATATTGCTCTGTTCGTAAATTCTTCATTGACCTTTACTTATATAGTTGGTTGGCATGTTTCCTGATGGAATGCTAATTGTCAACCAGCTTTCTTCGTATTAAAATTAGCATTCCGATCCTGGAAACTTCACTCCAATTTATAGTTTGTTTAATTTAATATATTACCTTTTTGTTGTTTTGTGGACTGCTTTTGTTTACTTTTGAGACTTGTAATTTGTTAAATATGGAAGGGGTGGCGGCCTGGCCCAATGGAGGAGGGGGAGGACCATCACCCACCTAACCCCCGCCTCCACCCCCATTCCTCAATCCTTCCCTTACCACCTTCTCCAAAATCCATTTGGGGGGACTGGGGTGGGAGCGTTTTGGGGGGAGCTGAGGTTCTTCCACCCCCACCCCCACCCCCACCCTCAAACCCTATCTCTCTTCATTTTTAATTTTTATATTAAAAATTGGAATTCAGATTTTAAAGTCCAATCATTCCAATCTATAGTTTGATCATGATAAAATATTCATTCCAAACAGTAATCAAAATATTCTTTCTAAAATATATATTTGGTCTACACAAATCTAAAATAAATTCAAATACTTCTAATAAAGTATTACACAATAAAAAACAAATCAAATCAAATACTCATCTACTAAGTACTAACTAGTAACTATTAACTAACCAACTCAAGTTAAAACTTTAGATATAAATAAAGTCCCCCCACCCCCAATCCCCAAAACCCATTTGAGGGCAAATTTTACCCCAAAAACCCCATATGGTTGTGGGAGATGTGGCCCATGGAAAAACGCCTATCCCTCCTTATAACTTGTAATAATTGAAGACCGTAATTGCCCTGTTATGCATTATAATTAAAATATAATAATAATAATAATAATAATAATAATAATAATAATTAAATGCCAAATATTGACATGTTTTTCATCTTTTTTTCTTCTGTATAATTTCCAGCCGGAAGAAGCAGTCTTGCAATTTTTTTATTACAGTTGAATGTATATTGCAGTGGTTTTCATCTTTTTTTTCTTTGTTTGTATTTTATGGGTAAATTAAATTGCATAAAAGTCCCTTGAGTTTACGGCTATCGTATTCAAATGGAACTTTTGTTGATACATGTCATTTTACTTATAATAAAGTATTGTATTCAGGTGGAATTTTTGTTGATACATGTCATTTTACTTATTATTATATTACTGATTGAAGAATAAACTAAACTAAACTAAACTGATACTAAACTGATACTAATATAATCAAGTTCATGCTTTGCTGTTTCCCAAGACTTTATTGAACTCCAAACTAATTGGTACGCACACGGTTTGATGGGATGTGAAATCTGCGAGTTTAGTATTTGAAAAAATAAAAAATGCTTGCTCTGAATTGGATGATATTAACTGGAACTTACAATCGATATACTTTTCGTTGATGCAAGATTTCACATACAATGAAT
This sequence comes from Dipteronia dyeriana, assembly GCA_032871835.1. NCBI lineage: Eukaryota > Viridiplantae > Streptophyta > Magnoliopsida > Sapindales > Sapindaceae > Dipteronia > Dipteronia dyeriana. Next base: position 4,516,508 of record CM065298.1, read on the forward strand.
GATAAATGCTTTTATGCCATGGTGAGCAAAATGGGACCTTTGGGTAATGAAATGATAGGTATGTATTTTAAGGTGGACATATATACATCATGTCTGTTATTTGACTTGGAGCAAATTCAAAGCTTCAAAAAGAAATGAGTCAAATTCGAAGCTTCAAAAAGAAATAAAGTATATATATATGTTCAAAATTGTTATATTATTAAATGATAAAATTTGGTTAAATATAGTCACTTTTCATAACAATTGTATCATTTTATAAGAGTTGTATCCTTTTATAAAAATGGTATCATTTCTTAAAGATATGTTTTTTCTTTAAAAGACATGTCCATATAAAAGGGTATGAGTCATTTCGAATGGATATGAGGATATCTATAAATATAGATGTTATCTAACCATTTGTATTCAATTCATTTTTCTCTCTGTATAAAATAAAGTGTCAAAAGTTTTGAATACAAAACACTAATTTGAGTTCGAAGGTTTTTAAGTTTGAAGTACTGCTACTTAATAACCTTAAGCACCATTCATGGAGGGACTCTACAAACTGTAAATTTGAGTTTATTGTACGCGATATATATTTATATAGAAGATAAAACACTGGTATTAACAATGTAAACCATATTCATCTATGGTTGTGAGATTTTTGAGGACTCGTAAATAATCCACATTAATATATGTTATTTTTTATGGCTCTAAACTTTTTTAGATTAATGGGGTATTTGAAAAAAATTAGATAAAAGAAACGCTAGAGTTTCAAAATTTATGTTATTCCTTAAGAATGATAAATAAAATTTTCAAATGTGAGATTGCTAGTTATCATATTAAGCCGGTTGTCACCGGACCGGATTGCACAAATATGAGTCCAACCCACATGGTCATATCCACATTATGAGGTAGTGGATTCGAGCAGTGCAATCCGTGTTGTTTGGTTTGAGGGACGGCAACCCGGGCCTATGTTTATATGATTTCATAATTAATTATTTATTATGAGTATTAATCAAAATGCCCATACTAAAAAGTTTTAAAATTAAAATAAACAAAAAATAAAATAAAATTGTGCACAAGTCCAAATGAAATATATGACTATGATTTTTTTTCGGACATATCAGTATACCTAAAGGTCCAATAGACAGGGGCAGATCCACGTAAAGCCCAAGTAGAACCCGTGCCTTACCTCAGTTTTTTAAAAGTATATATATATAATTGATTTTGTATATACTTTATATATACATATTAATTAATATAGATATAACATATTCCCATTATCACAGTTGGTTAAAAAGTCTTCTACACTTGATATGTTGGGTTCAATTCCCATTCCAATTCTTTTCTCAGATTTTCATTTCTTCTAAAACAAAAGAATTCATTTTCTTATTTATATTAAATTATCTATTATTATTTTTTATTATTATTATTTATAATAGTTTTACTGTAACTTATTTAACACATCCGATCAATAAATCATAAAAACTTAAATTTTACTTTATTAGATTACAATAGTCAATCTATTATTACCAATAACTTGAAGAATAAAAAATTAAAAAAAATGTCTTAAAATATTTATTAAAAAATTATGTGTGTATAAATTTAATTGAATTCATTATAAATACAAAAAAAAATATCTTATTATAAAATTATATTGTAATTTAATCTTTTAATTTTTTTCATTATTTAGGTTGTTTTCCTTGTTATTATTTATTTTTTTTAACATTTTTTCTTCTTTTTATTCCTTTTTTAATATAAAACTTTTACATTCACCTTGGGTAAGTGTTCTATTTGTTTTATTTTATCTAAAAAACTCATTTTTGTTTTAAAAAATACTCATTTAACTATGATTTTAATTTTTCAATATATATATATATATATATATATATATATATTCAAATGTCCTAACTGGTTAAAATTCCTAGGTCTGCCACTGTCAATAGGGGTTATTATTTGTGTTTCCAGCCACCAACGTCTCTCTCAAGTATTTTTCTACTCATCTCTAGTCTGAGCTCTCTACTTCAAATTCTTCATTTCACTTCAATCTTCATTATAAATTCTCTCAGGTAATTTTGTTACAAGTATTTCGGTTTATTATATTCGCACTTTTTTTTTCTGATTTTGTTCCTTTTTTATGGATTTACATTTTTTTATATTCACACGCTTTCCTAGTTTCTTAAATCTATTTTGATTTTTTTTATATTCACACACTTGTTTTTCCGATAAGATTATAAGAATGAAGATATAACTAAAGTCTATAGACTATAGTCTATAATTATATATTTATATATACTATTTGGTTTGGAGGCGTAATTGTGCCTTTTTGTTGATTGGAGATTTGGAGGCAGTAGGCACCGAGGCATAATTTGAGCTTTTCTGTATATCATGTATTGTGCATCGTGTTCTTTTTTTGTTGTTTATTTACTTGCATTGCATAGGATAATTTCAATTGGCTAACCATTTAATGAGTTTTAAATATATGAAGAATATGTTTTTTAATATCTCATTTAATTGTATTTAACAACCGAAAAAAAAATATCAATCTTATGGTATTACGGGATTTATGTGATTTGTTGAATTCAATTGCTTCTCATTGAATTCAATTGCTTCTCAAAATGTTAGGAGAAGACATTTCCAATGATGTCTGTTATTTTTTCTTGTAAGACTACTTGATGGTTTGAATAATGCATTAATGCTACCATTTCATTATTATCCAACTTTCTTATACTAGATTGCTAGTGTTTTCTTATAGTTAGAAAATATAAGTTAGATACTTCACTTTAAATAATGTAATATTGAATATTAAAAAAAAATGTTAAATGAAGAAGAAAATGTATAAAATGATACATATGTGTGTGAATGGATACATGTAAAACATATAAATATGAAGGCAAACATGGGTGTATTAAGATAAATGGTTCAATAAAAAAAATGTTTAAATTTACCAATATTACTCAAAGGAGAGTTTTGATATTTTAAAAGACTTATGGAGTAAAAATAATGATTTAAATTTTTTAATGTGGATGTAAGAAGTAAAGTGGATGTAGCAAGATATTTTATAGTTGTCAACAGAGGCACAGAGCCGCCTTTAAAGTTTCAAAGTATATTTGCTGGCACCATTAACCAATCCACTCATTTGATTCAAAGCTTTTATGATCACTCTTTTTATAGAAATGTAGCGATCAAAATAGGCATTTGACAATCAACGATTCACTAATCCACTTATATTGCAAAATAGACATAATAAATTGAGTTCATTTTTTATCACCCCAATTGAAAGGGGTGAGCATTATGTTGATAAAATTAACTATCATAAGAGCAAACGGGTAAATTAATAATGAACAAATTGACACATGTCAATATATGGAGGGTAATGCTCACCCCCTTTCAAAGGGGTGAACAAAAATGAACTCTACATTTTGATGATACGTCTAGATATGTCATCGACCATTCGATGACAAGTTCGGACACGTCATCAGCCATTTGGTACCAACGACGTGTCTTGAACCATTAGATGACGTGCTCGGGCATGTCACCACTGAATTTATTTTTTCCATTTTATGAAAACGAATTGTTTAAAAAAATTGACCATTAGTTGCAACATGTCCGAAGCGACCACAAATTTGACATTTTCTATTGGTTGTCAGATGGAGATAAACAAGATTGTGAAGAAGGATTTGGAGAACAAGCTAGTCATTGATGATTTTGAGAGGAGCGCCGATGATTAAAGCTACCTAGGCCACTACGATGAGTTTGTTTTAGATTTCGGAGCATAAAAGGCAATAGTTGTGTTGGAAAATTTTATGACAAACTCTTATTTTGAGAGTAAAAATTGAGTATGATAAATTCCATAAAATTGAAAGATTAAAGTGGATTCGAATTCTCCTCCGTGAGAACTTCGAAATGGTATACTCTAATCTCTCAAAGTGAACCCATTGTGTAAAGATTAAAGTGAATCTCACATTTTGTAGGGAGATCATTTATATGTAGTATATAAGTGAATGTATGATATGAGCTATCAACAATGTGTGGCATAGAGGCTCTCTCTCTCGCAGAGGGTGCAAATCATGGACCCCGAACCTTCGAATGCCGTTCTAAATGGACCGTGAGAGTCCAGTTGACATTTTTGTCACTTCCCTCAGTCAACTTTTTTTATTGTAATGAATAAGGAAAACTTTAATTGTTTGGATTCTGATTTAAGAATATAGAATCGAGTTTGATTATAAGTAAATCTCTTCGGAGAATATTTATCTAATTAAATCTCTTCGGTTTGGCTATTTCATAGCTCTAGTATTCTGTTCATTCTATCGAATATATATACACACACAATAATTTTGAGCAGTCGATTTTTTTTTCTTCTCCATTTTCCTTGGTGAGTTCATACTCGGTTTGAGTTCTCTGATGGTAGATAGTGCTTAGGTCTTCCACTGTTGAACCGTTGTATCCTGGAAGACAATCGCCTAACACATACGGTGTTGTCCGGAGAAATTGTCTTAAGGACACCGTGTGCAACACGGGCCTGGGTTCTACCAATGTTTTTCTAACGTGATTGTTGCTTTCTGTTTTCCAGATACCAACCAGATTTGTTTTGGAATTAATATTTACAAGTTGTACTTTCATATAAACTGAATTTGTTTTAGATTTGGGAACATAAAGGCAATAGCTAGATTAGATTCCATAATGAAGCATGAACTACTACTTTCTTTCTTCTTCTTTTTTTTTTTTTTTTTACAACAGAACAGAGAAACACAGAAACAGGAACAGAGCCAAGCAAAACAGAGGAGATTACCAAGGCAACTATGCCACATTTTTAGTCATCAACTTTGTTTGCCGATCTGGGAATGTGCTTGATAGAAATACCACCCATCTCCAAACACAACTTTGAAATATCAGCATGAGCTAGTACTACCTACTGTAGGAGCACCCACTTTGTTTGATGCTATTCCTTAGCTTCTCCTTGATATCCAATGCATTTGCTCTATACTTTTCGTTGCCCAACACTTCCTCCAATTTGTTTTGAATTACTTGTCGTGCAAGCAACCCTCCCTCGTCTCTGTTGAATCCTAATCCAACCTTCCAAACATTACAAATATAGTTATGATTGTGAACCTGTTCACTGTTAAAAGGCCAACACAAGAGGGGGACTCCACTGATAAGTGATTCCATGGTAGAGTTCCAACCACAATGTGTAACGAAGCAAGCAACCGAAGAATGTTCCAAAACTTTTTGTTGCGGTGCCCAACTTATTACGAGCCCACGACCTCCCACTCTCTCTTCAAATCCTTCTGGGTAGGCTTCACTTAGCTTTTCTACAAAGTCGGGACGTACCACCCAAATGAATGGTCTGTTGCACGATTCAAGCGCCATTGCAAATTCTTGGAATTGGGCTTGATCAAAAGTAGTTGCACTACCAAATGCAACATATATGACTGATACAAATACTTTTAGACTGTCGAGATCCTTGAATGATCGGGGTTTCTTCTATTAGGGTATCGCTTAAGATGCTTCTGGAAGTCCAAAACAATAATACCTTATATTGTTTTGGAGTTCCGGAAGCGGCCCAAAACAAAACTTTACATTGTTTTGGACCTCCGGAAGCATCTTAAGTTTCCAGCACCCCCAGCCACGTAATTGTTTTAGGGATTTCCAACCCCTCAAATCTGGAATAATCTTAAGGCTTTCGCAGCCACTAAGATCCAAATACTTCACCTTATTAAGATATTTAAAAGATGATGGAATTTCAACCAAACTTTTACAACCAGAAATGCGTAATGTTTCTAAATTGTTTGGGAGTTCTGGAAGCCTCTTGACTTTTGAGCAATAGCGGAGAATAAGCTCTTTTAGAGATTTCAAACCAGAACAATTTGGAATAATCGTAAGGCTTTCGCATTCATTCAAATATAAAGACTCCAGTTTAGTGAGATGTTGAATAGATGATGGAATTTCAGACAAACTTGTGCACTCTTCTAGTATCAAACTCTCTAGATTTGGGATCCCTGAGAGGTCTGGGCATCTAATTAGCTGCTTGGACCCCGTGAGGTTCATTCTTTTCAAATTATCAAGTTGCTGCAAGTAAAAATAAATTAAATAATTAAATAATCAATACAAATTAGCATCTTTCATGTTATAAAATACCTAAAAAAAAATCATATAAATATCTTATGTACCAGGAAACCGCTCCATAATTCTTGAACATGGCTATTAGGCATTTCAAGTATGACAAGATTCTTTGATTGAAAACTTGGCTGCAGTGATTTCAATGGGAATCCATACCAATGAAGATACTTTAACTCGTTGAAACTAGATTCAAAGCCTTCATCAGGAGCATGTACCTTATTACTACGATTATGCTGAACATTAGAGACATAAAATTTCAAGAGTTTCAATTTCTCCATTTTTACGAAAGCTCGAGAAGTTAAGTTTATATCTCTTGCATTTAAGGAGGACATGTTCAGAGAGATTGCTTCAATCTTTTTAGTACCCTGACATGTATATAAGAAGAAATAAGTTAATATCAAATATATACAATAATTAATAAAGAAATTTGGGAAAATAAATAATTAAAGAGAATATTCATAATAAATTTTCAACAAATAATATTCATACTTTCAATAAATTAAGCTAAAATTATTAACATTTTTAAATTATATATAGATTTAGCAAGATTTACAACTACAAGAGCACACTACACATAGTAGCAATTGTAAAAGCACATATTAATATTATATTATATTCATGAAAAGAAAAGTTGGCTATGTAAAATTTAATATTTTTTAATTGGTCAAAGAAAAAAATAATTTCTTTTATAAATCACACCGAACTGATGCCCATCACATTGGCCGGTCCACGAGGATAAATAGAATAGATACCTATTAATATTGAGTTGAATCTCACCTGGTTTTTTGTCAGAACATGGTAAATATCATCATAATCCCATAACCGGCTACGTTTGCCAGGCTCTATGCATTCTTGTCGAACAATTTCCTTTGCCATAGTTTGCAGTAAATCATGCACTATTATCATATTGTCATCTGATAAGTATATCAAACACTTATCACTTAGAACGCTTATTCCAATCTCTGTTGAAAAGCCATAACCATTTAAGATATTAATTACAAAATCTTTCTTCTTTCCGTTATAAAAACATGCAATATCAAGAAATATCTGCCGTTCCTCGTCATCTAATCCATTATAACTTATTTTTAACACCTTTTGGATATCCCAATTAGCAATTCTTTCTAGTTTGCCTAGTGCACTTTCCCATTCTTGTTTTCTCCTATTACACAGAGAGGAACCCAAGAGTTTGAGAGCCAATGGAACACCTCTGGTATATTCACATACCCTTTTTGATAGCTCCATATAATCTTCACTGGGATGGCTTTGTTTAAAGGCATGCTGACAAAAAAGCTCAAGAGCTTCATGAAGAAACAAGTCTTGTACTTTGTATACTTGATCCACTCCACAATTTCTAAGCACTTGTCTATCTCTTGTTGTTATAATGATTCGGCTTTGGGAATTGAGACAATCGAAACCTCCAATCAAAGTTTCCAGTTGTCGGAAATCAGTCACATCATCAAAAACAAATAAAAACTTCTTACGGCCAAGTCTATTCCTCGTAAAAGTATGTCTTACAATAGTTGTACCTCTATTTAAATTTCTATCCTCCAATATTGTTGAAAGAAGTTCTCGCCCCACATGATTTAATCCACCATTTTGTTCAAACTCTTCCCTGATATTTGGAATAAAGTAATAACCTTCAAATTGACTAGAGATTTTGTTGAACACAGCTTTAGCAAGAGTTGTCTTCCCTATTCCTCCGATGCCCCAAATTCCCACACTGCGAACATCCTTTCTCTGTAACAATGATACAATTTGTTCAATCTTTGTATCTATTCCCACTAAACCCTTTGTATCATTTGCTGACATGTCATTCAACTTAGTCAAAATATATTCGACAATATTCTCGATAAGTACAGATTCGTCCCTAAGGAGTAGGAAAAACAACAAATTGTAAATTAGTAAGTCACGGTCTGATGCATGAAATGGGATCTTATCATTTAATATTATATCACTCACAGTGAGTGAGACTAAAAATAGTACATACATTATATATAGAGTAGAAATTAAATATTAAATACTATGAGTTATTATTTGTTAGAGATTTCAAATATATATTATTACAAATATATATAAAGTAACTTTTTAATGTGGGATTATTAATTCCCACCGATAGGAATTAGTGTACAAAAATTTACACCCATTCCCACGGGTGGGAATTAACGATCCAGTACAAAAAAATTATATGGGATCTCGCACTTATATTTTTCCTACAAATATATATATCTTTAGTCAAAAAATGAAGAGGTTTATTGTTTTTACCTAACACTAGTATTTTTTATTCTTTTTACCCAATAATTGACTGCAAAGACCTAAATGCTCTTCATTATTTTATTTATCTCTTCTCTCTCCTTTGATTTGTAAATCTAGGTTGTGGTTCGGATTTGAGTGTTAGGGGTCGTTTGTTTTTTTCACTTAAAATTTAGTGGGTCTAAATCATAATTTTTAAGTTATTTTTTTAAGTGGTTAAACAACTTAACAATACCAAAAAACAACTTAAAAAAAAAATAAAAAAAAATCATGATTTTTCACTAAATTGTAAATTACTGAATTGCATTAAATGCAATTTAAAATCTTTTCTTCGATAATATCCTCATATATAATATATTTCAAATTTCATCATAATTATATATGGTATAGAAATCTTTATTTTTAATATATTGCTTATTTTCAAAGCTTTAAAAATAAAAAAGAACCTTAATCATTTCTCATATTAGTGTTTAATATCAAAACTTTATCATGATATTAGGTTGATATATTTATATATTATTTTTTAAAAGTATTTTGTGTAAGCTTTCCTGGTGTCCCTTTTATTTTATGAAAAAAAAATTATTTTTTTAGTAAAAATGAAGTTTGTTTGTAATCGAAAAATAAAATCATGATCATATTTGTTCATATATAATTATTATTATTAGACTGTTTTTATTTCATATTATATGAATAATTTGTTCACATTTGTATAAATGTAAAATTACTTATTTTCAAACAATTTTATTTTCAAAAAACAAACGTATTAACAATACATTCATATGTGAGGGAAAAAAATAAACATATCATTTAAATTCAGATTTCAGTCTCTATTCAGTCTTTAAAAAAATGCATGATTGTTCAGTTTTCAGGTAAAAATACAAATGATTTCGTTTCGTTTATAAAAAAAAATGTTTTGTTTAAACAAAATTCAAGAGGTTTTTTGGATTTTGAAATATGTTTGTTAAAAAAAAATTCCATATTTGATTTTGTTTAAAGAAAAATTCTAGGTTTTTTTTTTAAAAAAAAAAATTCAGATTATATTTGTTAAAAAAAAAAATCAAATTTTGTTCCATTAGAACAAAAATTCCTTGTTAAAAAAATAACATTTACTAGAGGTCCATTGTTTCAAAGATTTTTAAATTTTTTTATGAGAAAATCTGAAAAATTTCCAAATCTATTCAAATCTGGAAAAAAAAAATATTTCACCAGGTCACGAATTAAACACACCACGACAACCTAATTAAACACATCAGGGCAAACCAATTAAACATATAAAGACGGATTAATTAAACACATCATGCATAAATCAATTAAACACATCACGACAACCCGATTAAAAACACATCAGGGTAGACCAATTAAACACACTAGGATAACTCAATTAAACACAACAGGGCAGACCAATTAAACAAAAATTTTAATTTTTTTTATGAGAAAATCTGGAAAATTTCCAAATCTATTCAAATTTATTCAAATCTGGAATTTTTTTCATATTTCACCAGGTCACCAATTAAACACACCACGACAACCTAATTAAACACATCAAGACAGACCAATTAAACATGTAAAGACAAACTAATTAAACATCGATGTAACTCAATTAAACACACCATGGAAAATCAATTAAACACACTAAAGCAACACAATTAAACACATCTGGGAAGAAGAAGAATACTAGAGGTCTGGGAAGAAGGAGAAGAAACAAAAAAAAAACCGGGAAGAAGAAGAATAAGAAAAATAGAGATTTTTTTTATAAGGAAAGGCAACCTTTGTTCAAATAGTGGATATTTTGGTTGAAACAATAAAAATGTTAATCTTGAGTAAAAACAATAAACCCATTAATTTTATGGTTAATTTTAAAGTTCTCTCGTGTGTATATATATATATATATATATGAGTAGTGCTAGACAACTCAAAAATTCAACCCAAATTTCAACCCAAATGATGTGTCAAGTGGGTTGTTATCACCACACAAAACACGGGATGATGTGGTTAATGAAAAAATCACTTGCCACATCATTTGGATTGAAATTTTGGTAAATTTTTCGGATGACTAGCATTATTGTTTATATATAGAGGAAAATGATATTTTTCTTAAAAATATGTACAATCCAATATGGCAGTACAACTCAATTAATAAATTGTCATGTTTTTATTCCCATTATCTTTTTTATTGGGCTGCCACATTACATATTTTTAAGACAATTTGTTGAGAAGTGTAGTGTTATATATATATATTATAGAGATACAAAGCAAAAACAATGAGTTTTAATGCAAGTGTAAAAAAATTTACACTCATTCCCACGGCTGGGAATTAACGATCCAGTACAAAAAAAATATGTGGGATCTCATACTTATATTTTTCCTATACATATAAGTAGTGTTAGGCAATCCAAAAATTTAGTTCAAATTTCAATTCAAATGATGTGTCAAGTGAGTTATCATTACCACACAAAACATGAAATGATGTCGTTAATGAAAAAATTATTTACCACAATATTTGGATTGAAATTTAGGTTATTTTTAGATCTACTAGTATTATTGTTTATATATATATATATATAAAAAGAGAGAGATACAAAGCAAAAACAAAGAGTTTTAAGCAAATGAACGATTTAATCGTACGTCAAAAGTTGTTCTCCATTTTCTTTTCTTATTCTAACATTATTTACTGAATAGTACTGATACATATAAGAAAAAGTGACGACTTACTTGATGGTGCTCGATTCCAATCCGGAAAGAGAGGCTGCTTCCTTGAGAGCATCCTTCCATCTCTGCACTTGGCCCAAACTCCGTTGTTGATCATGCTTTTTAAATGCATCACCGAAAGTTCCAGTCTGATTCCTGACATCGGTTGGAACTACGTTATAGAATACAGGTATTACAATTTGCCCATAACTCTTCTTACATTCGAGGATCTTCACAAGTTCTTCGAGACACCATCCGGAAGATGCATAGCCTTTGGAGAAAATGATGACCAAAATCTTTGACTCTTCAATTGCTTTGCGAAGAGATTGGGAGATTTCATCACCTCTGTTAAGTTTTTCATCTATGTATGTCTGGATTTGTTTGTCACGCAAAGCTTTGCGAAGATGGCTGGTGAAAATGTAGCGGGTGTCCTCTCCTCTGAAACTGATGAAAACATCGTACTTGAATTGAGAAGTATTAGAAGAAGAAGATGATGATGAAGGAATCAAATTCAATGCCATTGACGATGTTGAAAATGATCAGAGTGTTGTATTGTTTAATTTAGCTGGTAAATGTTTTACAAATATCGCTCTGTTCTTCAAATCTTCATTGACCTTGACTTATAGTTGGCATGTTTCTTGGTGGATACTAAGCAGCTTCCTTCATATTAAAATTAAAATTCCTGGAAACTTCAGTCCAATTAAAATTAGCCTTTTGAGTTACTTTTTTGTGGACCCTTTCACGTTGAAAACGGAGCACCGCATCTGAACAGAGCAATAATTGTTTTGGGGACAGCTTTTGTTTACTTTTGGAGACCCTGTTTTGCATTCTTTTTCTTTGGTCCAATTTCCTGGAAGAAGCAGCCTTGTTGAGATTTTTGTTTACTGTTAGACTTCTGTCTTATATGCCTCTCATACCCGAAACCTGGTTCGACCCAAACCCAAACCCGTTTGAGAAGTATTAGAAGAAGAAGATAAACATTCAGCTCAACACTACACTGCATTTATTGTAATAAAAGGCACACACATTGCGTGCAATTGTAATCTTAGTCTGCTGTAATTTGTAAGCTTTCTCTATCTTCTATAAAGTAGCTTATTCAGAAGCCATTATGGATTTCTTGTGTCTCTAACCAAAACCTTGAGCTTGAATCCGACCCTGAAGCTTGACCAGAGCAATCATGGGAATGTAGAAGGAAATGGACTCAAGTTACTATAAATACTGCTGTACGCAAAATAAAGCTGTATATATATAGCCAAGTCTGTGATAAGTCACTTTACAATAATTCATAATTTTATTTATTTATTTGTCGCAGTTTTGTTATTTTAATACCAAACATTGTATACGAGTTATAGATTATGGATAAATACTGAGAAGTGTATATACACTGAGTTAAAACAATTGAATCTAATGTTCAAGACACTGATATATATTTATTAGTACGTACTGAGGAGAAAATTTTCATATATATATATAACATAATTTCATATGAGATATTAATGGAAAAAAAAAATATACATGGTTGCTTTTTTATGAATTTTACATGGGGATATTTTAGTAAAAATACATTAGTTCTCGTTATAATTAGAAATAACTTGATTCTTAGGGTGAGTGAGGGAATCGAGTTCCCTTTTTTTAGGAACTTAATTCCTGATATATATGTGGGTCAGACGGAACTTAATTCCCAAAACACTAGTAAAAACTATAATTCAAAATTAGGAATTTAATTCACTCTCCCTAAATGGGATTTCTGAATGGTAAAATTAATTTATTGGTAGCTAGATTAGATTCCATAATGAAGCATGAACTGTTACTCTTTTTTTTTTTTTATAACAAAACAGTGAAAAAAAAAAAAAACAGATCCATGCAAAACAGAGGAGATTAACCAGGCATCTCTGCCACAACAGCTCTTCTACCATTTTTAGCGAGCCCGTGAGCAACTTTGTTAGCCGATCTAGGAATGTGCTTGATAGAAATACCACCCATCTCAAATTCAACTTTTTTGATAAAGAAACAAACTCAACTTTGAAATATCAGCATGACCTACTAGTGCTACTACTCCTTGAGCCACTCAACAACACTAATGAAATTACTGTAGGAGCACCCACCTTGTTTGATGCTATTCCTTAGCTTCTCCTTGATATCCAATGCATTTGCTCTATACTTTTCGTTGCCCAACAATTCCTCCAATTTGTTTTGAATTACTTGTCGTGCAAGCAACCCTCCCTCGTCTCTGTTGAATCCTAATCCAACCTTCCAAACATTACAAATATAGTTATGATTGTGAACCTGTTCACTGTTAAAAGGCCAACACAAGAGGGGGACTCCACTGATAAGTGATTCCATGGTAGAGTTCCAACCACAATGTGTAACGAAGCAAGCAACCGAAGAATGTTCCAAAACTTTTTGTTGCGGTGCCCAACTTATTACGAGCCCACGACCTCCCACTCTCTGTTCAAATCCTTCTGGGTAGGCTTCACTTAGCTTTTCTACAAAGTCGGGACGTACCACCCAAATGAATGGTCTGTTGCACGATTCAAGCGCCATTGCAAATTCTTGGAATTGGGCTTGATCAAAAGTAGTTGCACTACCAAATGCAACATATATGACTGATTTTGTTGCTTGCAGATCAAGCCATTTCAAACAACTCGAATCATCTGCCCAGAAATTCCCTGTCCGGTTGCTTGTCAAAAGAGGGCCTATAGGTAGGATCTTCGGATTCGTCTCAAACGCTGCAGGCTCCAGATCATAGTTGGAATTGCAAAGAATCTTGTCTGCCAACTTCATCGATTTGTTACATCTCAATGCATATTCAAATAGCCAAAATTTCAGTAATTCCGAGTTGCAATAGCAGATCCAGGAAAAGTGTGATGTCTCTATGGCAGGAATCGTTGGTGACAATTGAATAGTTTTCTTCTTTGTTGGAGTTCCTGAAAAATAAACAAATATATATATTAAAAATATTATCTTAACGTATGCTTTTAAAACAATTAATTATCTAAAAAGCTAGTTAGGAAAGGATTGGGATAGATGATCCGACAATCTTCCTCAAAAAAGAAAACAACAATATATATATATATATGATCAATTTCCGATAGAAGGTCTGACCATCTTCGCCAATAATCCCGACTTGGATGAGTTTCGGAATGCTAGACTTTAAGACCAACAATGTGGCTGCAAAGGGACTGAGGATGGCTCGTCTGATTTTCATCTCAAGTGCTACTTCCAAGGCCCATGAAAGACCAGGATCTGCTAGAACACAAGTGATTTTATCACTACCGTCTGTTGCGTTAATATTTTCAATAACTTGCTTGAGTATCTCAGGCTGATCACCATCCGGGATCGAAACAAGAGCAATGTCATCATCATCATCATCCTTGATGGCTGCTGGTGATGCATTCACCAACAACTTATGAGCAGACTCTGAATTAACAAATGTGATTTTGATGCCATGTTTGGCTAAAGATACTGAAAACTCCATTAAAGGGATCACATGACCTTGAGCTGGTACACATATAGCAAGAACATGAGCTTTTCCCATTTTAGTATACTTTCTTTCTTTTTGGCTTGGTGATGTTATATATAGGCCCAGTTTGGTATTGCTCTGCTTTGGAAAAAATTGATTTTGATTCTGTTGTGGGGGAATTGCTTTTGGATTTGCTGTAAGAAGAATCAGTTGGGTGTTTGGTAAACTGATTTTTAAAAGTGATGTGAGAACCAAAAACAATTTCAATGTGTTTAGTAAAAAAGTGTTGTGACTAATTTATTTTATTTTTGTATAACCATAAACATGTTATAAAATAAATATTTTATTTTATTTTTACGTGATTATAAACTTGTTATAAAATAAATAAATAAATTTTGTTAAAAAATATATAATTTTGCTTTAATATTTTTTTTTTATCTATTACAACATATGTTGTGAATATATCAAAAAAACTAGTATAATTTGATTCAATGATTCATAAGATTACGCAATTGAAATAGACAACATGTAAATAGCAAAATATATGTTATAGTAAATTGTAAATAAAATAATAAATGCTAAGTGCGTGTTTTGTTACGTGATAAATTTCATAAAAGGTAAGGGATAAAATAGAAAGTTTGGAAAAAAAAATAATTAATAAGAGTATTGTGTGTTTTCATTTCTGCTTCCTAGGAAACTAATTTCTAAAAGTATCCATTTGTAGCTTCTCAATTTCTGTTGTGGGGAAGCCAAAAGAGACCAAAAACACTTTCCATATATTTTACCAAACATTTTAGACCAACTTCAGAAACACTTTTAGCTCCAAAAACAGTCGGGAAACACAAACTGAGCCTATGTCTTATAGAGAGAGATTTGGGGGTGGATTGTGGACGTCTAGAGTCTATCATGTTCCTCGTTTTTATTTCTCTTCATTAAATAATGACTTGCAGATGATCAGATCAATTGCTTAATTTAATTGTTCATAAATTGTACTGAGGTGTGTTTGGCGCGCTGTCATGTGTGTCGTGCACGTATTGATTTTCTGTCCTTAGACTTGATCAGTTGCAGTGCCTGCCCTGAGGCATGGCAACTAGGGACACCCGCCCATGGCCCAACAAAAGTGATAAATAAAAAAGTGAACCCAAAATAAAGGACCTAAAAAGGGAGGGGGTTCACCTTTTTTTTTTTTTTTTGTGTCCGGTGGTAAAATATTTAGATCTTGATAAATAAACTCGAGAATGACTATATTTGTATATCTTAAAAATAGTTTATTTATTTAAACTCCAAATTATTTTTTCTAATGACAATTGTAATCTGAATTAAAAAATTCTAAAGACACTCAAAATTAATTAATTAAATTATTAGATTAAATAATATATATTAAACTCTCTCTCTCTCTTAAATCTATTATTGTCATATTAAACACTATTTTCTAATTACTCTCTCCATTTTTTTTAAATAAAACCATATCTCTATACTTCCTCTTCTCAATCAATATTAATAGTTAAAAAAAAAAAAACTTATGAATAATTTGGTTTTTCACGAACACTAATACATATATATATATATAAGAAACCTTTATTCGTTGCAACTAGAAACCCATCATGTAAGCGTTTTTCAGTTGTTGTTTTTCGAAAATAAAAATGAAAATGAAAACAGTATTTTTTTTGTTTCAGTTTCGAATTCTGAAAACGTATCTGGTAGCATATAACAAAAGTTGTATTTTGAAAATGAAAACGAAAAAAACACGTCTGGTAAGTTAACCGAAAACAATCAAAAATTGAAATATCAATTTTGACATTTTGTTTAATATTATTAAAACTATAAACAAATTGATTTAATAATTAACCAATATAATTTTTTTATTGTACTTTTTAAATGAAACAAAAAGAACACATCAAAAATGAATTCAAAAAAACATAATCATAATATGTATATTATGATATATATATATATATATATATATATATATATATAACATAATTAGTATATTAATATTCTATAATATATATAATATTATGATTATATATTAATAAAATATTATTATATATAATATACATAAAATATATTATATTAGAATATATATATATAATAATTGTGTGAATGCTTTTAATTTTAGTGGGAAATAAATTATTATTGAATATATATATATATATATAACAGGCACTTTGATCATTTAAAAATCGTGTCCCGTCTTGTTCTAGTCATATAAAACATATAACAGTACAATTAATAGTTTTTTTAATATATATATATATATATAATGAAAAACAAAATGAAAAACAACAAATAAGATTTGATTAAAAGCATTTTCATATTTCGATGATGATAATAATCATAATAATAATAATAATAATAATAATAATAATAAAAAAAAAAAAAAAATAATAATAATAATAATAATAATAATATATAAAAAATAATAATAATGAGGTTATTTAAAATACATTGAACAATAGATATATTAAAAAAAAACTGAACTAAAAATAATGTATTTTTATATTATATGATATGAGGATATGATAACTAATAAGTAATTGAACATTAAATAGGGACAATTGACATCCTCTCGTCTCTTTCCCGTGTCTCTTCTGTTCTTTTCTCTCTTTTTCCTCTAGATTTTTTTTTCTCCTCTATGCCTTTCTCCTAATAAGCCTGCAAATTAAGATATATATATATATATATTATAAATCAATGCTCACCGATATAAATTCATTAGTATGTTGGATGTGGACCATTAAATTTATATACTTTGACTCAAAGTATAAACTTATCAAAACTTTTCCATAATCAATGGTTCATATGCAACGAACTTATAATAGTCATTACGCATTAAACAGAAAAGTGATATATATATATATATTTATTTATACTACTCCCAACAAATACAATTCCACCAAAATTTCCAAATCGGTTAAGAGATATCATGAGAATATGACATAATAATAACCATAAGACAATAATAATCAAAAGGCAAATGTATACCTTTAATCCAAAACAAAATGAGTAGTTGCACAATGTTTAAGACGGGATATAATCATTTTCCCTGCTGTGGAGTGATATGATAGACATTTTGCCCTCTAATTTTAGAAATGACATTTCTCCCATCTAAAAATTAAAATATTAGACACTTTACCCTCTCTAGTTACGGTAATAGTCATTCTCCCCTAAAAACCAAAATATTAAATATTTTACCCCATAACCGTTATGAATTCTGTTAGTTAAATATTATGACCATTAAAAAATTAATTAAATGACCTTAATACCCATGAACACACAAGTTATATCCCCAATGATACCACTAATTGTTTTTAAAGGAAAAAATCATAAATAAAACAATAAAAACAAATAAAATTATTTAAAAAAAATATATTTGAAAATAAAAATAAAAAATATTTAAACAAAAATTAATAAAATAATTAAATGTAAAAATAAAAAAATTAATCAAAAACCATTATTATAAAGAATGAAATGTAAAAAAAAAATATTTAAAAATTGTTAATATAAAGAATAGTAAAATATTAAAATTGTAAAAAAAACTAAAACAATATTAAATTTTATTTTGAAATGTTATTAATCAATTATTCACAATATCATATTTGATCTACTTTTTTTACATCAAGTAATTAATTTATCATATTAAAAATATTTAAATTAATTTATTTATTAGGTAATTTAAAAAGACATTAATAATTATTAATTAAATTTACTAAGAAATTAAAAAAGATATTAATGTTTATAAATTAACTAAACTAAGCTTGTGACATTAAATAATTAATTTATCATATTATAATATATATGGATTAATTAATTTACTAGATAATTTTGAAAGACATTTATATTTATTAATTAAATTTACCCGTGAAATTTCAAAAGATATTAATATTTATTAATTAATTAATCATATTAATTTTCATTTTATTAAGATGAAAATGATTATTTTCAATAAAATTTATTTCAATGTAACATTTCCATTTGTTAAGATGAATTGAATAAGATTAATTTTGATGTTATTTATGTGTTTATACATGCATTGTGGAATAAAATAAATTTCTTCTTTCATCGCTTTCTTGCGTGTGTTTAGTTGGTTTTTCATATTATATTTTTTTGTTAATTACCTTATGTTAAAACTCAATTTTTTTTTGTTGACCGGAGTTTTGACTTTTGAAGAGCAAAGAATGCAAAAATAAAAATCAAATATAGATGGATGATAATTAGATCTAAGTTTTTTTTTTTACAACATATCAATATAAAAAACGAAAGGAGAATCAATCCTAAATATTACTATTAATTTGTAACAATTCTATAATTTCAATATAATATTAATATATTTTATCTATGATTACTGTTAATTTATATAAAATGTTATAACTTACTTTGTTTTCTTTCAATTTTAATGTTGATAATTCAGTTTTTGCCCGACTAAATGTTGATTGCAATATTGCATTATGTTAAGGGAAAACTCCAATTGTCAAAAAAAAAAAGCACATAAATATTTTAAAATATATATTTTTTTAGTCTTTTTCAATTATTTTCGGTATTTATTTTTATATAATTGAATAGCAAATAACAACACGCGTATTTCACATTTTCAGTTATACGGCATAATAAAAATATTTTTCACAATGTTTACGCATAAAAAGGGTTGACACACGTGTGTATATATACATATATGAAATGAATACATTTAAATCAAAAGCTCTCCACGGTGACATGTGACATTTTAAAAGTCACATTTTCTATATATATAAAAATGATTTTTACGTGTTATTTTAGTATAAAAAAATAAAAAAGGGTTATTATATTATATTATATTATATATACTTATCCGTGTTCCAACCCTATTAAAAGTGAGAAAATTATTATTATTATTATTATATATTTATATATATTACTTGGCATCCTAATATTACTAAGTACTAACTATTGAAAGACGTCACGCAATTTGAATTTACTGATACGACTGCAATGCCTGTCATTTTTTTGAATGATTTTGCAATTGATTATTGCTAGGGTGTGTCAAAAACTGACATTTTTTATTAGGGTGATTATCAACCTAGTCCCCATGAATTAACGAAATATAAAAAAAATTAGCTATCTCTCTATTCTTTGTGACCCCAGTCCCGAAGGTTGGTTCGGTAATGCTGTCATTTTAATACAAAATCTAGAAATATAGGTGAAGATCAAAATAATTTAAATCAAAATTAATGAATTTAAAATTTATTTTTTAATAAAAGGACGGCTTTAAAGAAAAAACTTCTAATTAAATACAATCAAAATCACATGACATGTCTCTTAGAAGACATTCGATAAAATTGTAACGATACAGAAAACCACGTAACATAAATCCAATTCAACTGAATGTCAATTATAAAACTAGTTTGGTTCATAAATCATATTTTCTATTATTACAAAAGTTAGTAAATGATTATTTGAAATTTGTTATAAAAAAAAAAAATGTGATGCATTGCAGCCTTGCAGGCAGATAAGAAAACATCGATATAAAGTGATGTAGCAAATGACTGGAAAACAAAAAAGCTTTTTAACATTCCAATGACTACAAATTTCACTCTAAGACAGTTGATAGAACCTGTTCAGTAAATTTGGAGCAATAAAATCTAAATTCTAACATCGATGAATTGCCACAGTTGATGTAAACATACAAGTGATACAACCAAAAATCATATGCAAACTTCATCAAGATTACCAGCAGCGACGCTACAAGAGAACGAGCCCAAGTTCCGATGACCTCACAGCATGTTTTATCCGATAATTGTAAAGATAGTAGTGCAATTTTCCATCACCTGGTCCAAATTTCAGTTCCTTCACGAAAGTTTCGTTCTGCATAACATCCAATGCATTGAAAACATCAAAGTCTTTTTGCTTTGCCACGATAAGAACATCGTTCATCAACTGAAGCAAGGGGGTCTTTGTGGAAACGTTATAGTACGAATAAGCTACCTTCAAGGTTGAATAGTTCGGGTTGCCAAGAATCGAAGAGGGGAGGGTGTAAAAGCTGCAGAAATCAGTTATTTCGTGGGTTTCAGGACTTTCAACTAGAAAGCTATCCACGACGTCCTCTTTGGGCAGAAGCCAATGCTCCACGTCATTTTCATCAAAGTCTGGTGCAACAATAAACTGGCTCAAATAATTCCTAAGTAGCCTTGTAACCGCGGGAACATCATGAAGCTCCATCTTCCTGAACCCTGGAGTGGCAGTGGAATCTGGTAACTTGAACAGTTTGATTGTACGACTCATTGTCATTCTCGCACCAAGTCTGGAAAAGCCAACATCAATCAGTTTCTTCGGATTCAAAGATCTATGCCAATACTGGCACGTTGACATTGGAGTGGGAAGAACCACTCCAGCAGTATAAGCTGCTTGCCAGATATTCTCCAAGTGAACCCTCCGAGTCACCTCTTTGATCATGACAGGAGCGAGTCTTTTTGATCTAAGCTTCTTGTGAACGCACAAGAAATTTACCTCAGCCATGAGAACAATTTCATCACGGACACGGATTCTTGCAGGAGCACCAGTGATGAAAGCAACCAACTTCTTTGAACTTTTGACACGGACACCAATGTGCCAGCTCTTGAAATAGCCCGGAGGGCGAAGAGCCCAGCGAAGAAACTCCTTTGAGTAGTTGAATCTGAACATATTCTCATCATCCTCAACATAGTTGTCAGTGAGAAGATTATAAACCTCGGTGCACACCCCATCAGAGTTGATATCACAAGTGATCCATTCGTAAAGGTTAGGTAGATTGTAGGGCTCTTGCTTGACTTCAGATAAGGGTGTTGGAGGCTCAATGGGACCATCTGGCAAACTGCTGTCCCCTACATCCTTGAATTGCCCAACTGGTTGTGTTTCCCAAAATTTATGTCGATTGCCAAGAGCAAGCGATTCCTGAACCTGTCGTGTGAGTTCATCGAGTGTAAGGTCACTCTCAGAAGGTGCACTTCCATCAGATTTAGGGTTTTGAGTTTCTTCAAGTGTTCCCGAGGATTCATTGCTGTCAACCATTTCAAAGGAATCCTCAAATGATCGTCTGCAAAACAACAAATGGCAATATCACTACGAAAAAACTGCAATGTCATTAAAATCCCATTTTATTGCTTCTTACTGACTATTAAAGTAAAGAAACTAAATGCTTTTAAAATCTCATACGGTGCCTAATAAAATATATTTAACTTAGTATTGCTGAAACTTTACAACAGGCTAAATAAGAACTCAGAAACTCCATAGCTTCCTTGTGTTAGCGAAAACCTAAATAGGATTAAAAGAGAAAAATAATTCCACTAATGGAATTGAACATACATAAATCAGTGCCAATCCAGAACAAGCAATCCAAATACTCCATTTGGTTTTGATGAAAATGTAGGAAAAAACAACTGAATGAGCCTAGTTAAGGATATAGATATACATATCAAATACCATAAATGAAGACCAAATTCTAAAATAGTAAAAATCTATATCTAGTTGATGGGATGGAAACTGTGCAAGAACTCGATCCCCATCCCTGCACGGCTGCACCTGTTTCGGGAAGGGATCCCTGTCCCTGATTTTTGCTGGGTGGAAAGGGACAGAGATCTGTGTTTCTTATTAAAAGTTCAATTTTTATTTTTTTTTACTTACATTAAAGTACTAACAATTCAACTTCCAATCATGTTAATAATGTTAACAAAAAATCTTAGATTTCATGAAATTTGGATATCACATGATACTAGTTTTGAGTCCTTTGTCTAATTTATATATATAAAAAAAATAAAAAAAATCGTTACTTCTATTTTCTAGCAAGCAGTACAGCACAGGAAGTACAAAATGAGACAAGGGTTTACTATCCCCATCACGCCCCGAAGATAGCGGGACCCTGCAGGAGCCCACCCCCAAGAGGAATTTTTGCAATCCCTACAAGTTGAGCATCATGAGCTCAAGAATGCTTGTCAAATCCACAATACTCAATTAGCTAGCTGATAATAATCGAAATGGAGACAAAACTTTCCTCAACAAAACCTACATTTACAAGGCAAATCTTTCACTTTTTTGCATACTAAGAACAGAGATCTGTGTTTCCTATTAAAAGTTCAATTTTTTTTCATATTTTCTTTTACTTACATTACGTTAGAGCATTAACAATTAAACTTCCAATCATATATTAAAAATGTTAAAAAAAAAAATTAGATTTCATGAAATTTAGATATCACACAATACTAGTTATGGGTCATTTGTCTAATTTATAAAATTATTCTATGGTTAGTTCTATTTTCTAGCATGCAGGACAGCACAGGAAGTACCATCCCCATCCCCGCCCCAAAAACAAAAAGAGCGAGGGCTTATTATCCCCATCACGCCCGAAGATGGCAGGACCCAACAGGACCCCACCACCAACAGGAATTTTTGCAATCCCTACAAGTTGAGCACCATTAGCTCAAGAACATTTGTCAAATCCACAATACTCAATTAGCTAGCTGATAATAATCGAAAAGGAGACAAAACTTTCCTCAATTAAACCTACATTTACAAGGCAAGTCCTTCACATTTTTGCATATTAAGAAGAGACAAACAAAGCAAATGTAAGTAGGTTTCATCTACAGCTACCATGGACCCTAATGCATAATTGATTTAGGCTTCAAACAATTACAAAAACAGGAAAAACGAAATAGCATCACAAAACACAAGTCCCCCAAAAAGCACATTGAATCCATTACTTCCATTAACTTTTCTTCCCTCTTCCTACACTTTCTCAGCATCCAAACACAGAACCAACACAAAAAAAAAGTATAAATATAGACCTAACCCATAAAGAAAAAACAGATATTTCCAAGATCTACCCAGTTAACAATCATTAAAATTGCAATAAAATAACCAAAAAAAAAAGCTGAAAATCACTAAAGCTCCACTCAATCGCTTATACATCCATGTTTACAGTGGGTATATGAAAGTTCTGATTTTTCTTTCACTTCAAAACAAAAAAACTATCAATTAACACGATATCCAGGCTCGTTTTCCATAATTTTGATTTTTCTTTTCATTTTTCACTTTATTTCTCAAAACTCATCAAAACAATAAACATAAACAGTTACCTCAAGTCTTATGTGCATGGAAATCCAAAGCAAAGATCCAAACTTTGAGAGAGAGAGAGAGAGAGAGAGACTGAGAGAGTGAGTGAGGAGGCCTTTCGATGATCGAAAAGGAAAAGAAAGCGGGAGAGAGAGATGGACTATATGGGTAATTGTTGGAAATAGTGGACACTACAAATAGAAATAGCAGTGGGTCGGGTTCGAACAGACTTAACAAAATCCAAAACCGAACCCACTACATTTTGTGTCGTTCATGTTTGTCCACGAACCCACGAAAATAAAAGGATTCAGATTCGGGTTTCACTTACAGATTTGAAGGAAACTCAAACCCGTCTACAAACCTATTAAACAAGTAGGTATATTGGTCAAACCCGTAAATCCACGAACCCGTCAATTTTTTTTTTAAATATATTTCTATATTATTTAAATATATAAAAATTATAATTTTAAGGAATAGAAATATTTAATATAGTGAAAAATCCAACTCATTGCAAATGTATATCTTGAGACAAGAGTTATAAGAGGTAAAACAAATCATTATATATATGTGTGTGTATGTGTGCGCGAGAGAGAGAAAGTTGAGAATTACAACTCAGAATATAGGAAGAAAGTATCGGAATATAAATTTAATATATTTTAAATAATATATATTATATAAATTTTATTTGAATGGGTTTACAGATCACTCGTCGGGTTTGGTTTTAGAGAGGATAATATAATTCGAATCCACGATCTTAATAATATTGTGATTTATATCATTACGCTAATCTCATTTCGTGATGTACTTGTGAAAGTTCGTGAGCAAATTCAAATGATCAAATGATAAAATTAGGGAATTTTTAATCAATGGAGATATTTGAGAGACTTTTTTGGTTTTTAATTACAAAATTTTCTTTTTGTTGTAAATTTATAAATATTTTATTTTTATTCTTTTAATTGTACCCAGTCGAATTCAAATCAATAACTAAGAGTGGATGAGGAAACAATAGAAATCAAATTAATTTGCATTTGAAACACAATGTAAATGATTGTTACCTAATATCTATAATTAGAAAAAGGAAAAGGAAAAAAAAAAGCCACTAAATTACTTCAAATAAAATGTTTGTTTTATTTGATGGATTTTGATAGGTTACGAATCACGATTAAATTGACATGGTAATATAAATTTTATCATATCAAAATTTCAATTTTGTAAATTAAAAATAAATATACTTATTAAACATATATTTTATTGTAATATGGGTTTTCATATGTATAATGGAATTTTTAGAAAGGTCTTCAACATTTCTTTTACTGAGTATGAATATGACCAGAATTTTTAGAATTTACAACGCAGCCAAAATCTAACTACATATATTTTATGTATATAATGAAGATTAATGTTATTTTCTCAAATAAATACATTTACTTTTGGAAATTTGATTAACTTGTTGTGTATTTTCCTTTTCACATTAATAATAGTCAATAAAAGTTTAAAATTTCATACTAATCATGCTTACGGTGGTTATTCTTATCAAATGTCGATGGGCCTACTCATTTGGTATCAATTCAATGGAAAAAAAAATATAAATAATAATTAACTAAATAGAAATTTAGAGCACACTCCATTGACCTATTTTATTTGTTTTTTAATTCCTTTTAAACAAATGTCAAATGGGACAAGTTAATGTTGATAGATATAGAGAAATAATAGTCATAAAGGTAATATTACACGTAGATAAAGTGACTACTTGCATTCTCCATTGCATATAGACATTACACGACAAGTCAAAATAAACTAAAGTCCAGTCTAAATCTAAAATTCATGCAACGTTATTTTCAATATAATTGGATTTATTAAGTGGATGGCTTCAATTTTTCTTTTTCTTTTTCTTTTCTTTTTACCTTCACTGATATTTACTTTTTCTTTTTTCTTCATGGGAAAAGGGTGTTCTTTATTTAATTATTTTTATGATAGTATATATCCACTTATCTAAATCAGGTAAATTTTTTACAGTTTTTTATTATTGATAGGATTCGAACCACCAACTAACTTAAGAGTCATTTATCAAAACCTCAAATTTATCTACTTATTAAGAGTGTTCTTTATTTAATTCCATGGAATGTCACTTTTTTATATAGTACCACCTCATACTGTAAGATATATTATGTAATTATTTAAAGTTCTCGTTATTTGATTTGGGTAAAATTAAGTGTTGATCTAATTATAATTCGATTGTTTTTTTTCCTTGGAAAATATAACAAGAAAATGACCCTTATCTTACTATGATACAAAAGTTTTTTTATTATTTTATTTAAACTATTACCGGGACCTGATGAGATTAATTAGACTCTATAAGTACAATCCGAAATATTACTCTTACTATCAATGAGAGATTACATATAAACTATAATTCTCATAACCGGAAAGAGGATGCTTCCATAAACCGCAAGAAAACTCCCCACACATATTTATAAAATACTCATGGTGATACTCGAACTTCTAATCATTGGGTGTGGAAGGGAGGTGTTAGAGGTGATGGGCACTACATTAGTTAGTTATGTTCGGTAAAATATACAATATAATGTAGTTTTTATATTTAAGATATCACTTCTTGAAGTGCAATTATTAGTTTTTTTCCCTCTAACTCAACTCTCAAGTAATCTCTATAGGTGGCGTTTGGTTCTCTATATGTGACGTTTGAATAAAATTGGAATGGTAATAAGAGTGAGAATTTGAATGAAAAACTGATTCATTTTTTTGATGAAGACCTTATAATCAGTATATGAATCAATATTATTTTGTTTGGTTAACAACTGAAAGAAATTAAATTAACGGTATTTTGATCAAAATACCCATAATTACAAAACATTCGCAATAACATGATATATTATGGATAATAATAATAAAATATGAAAGTATATATACTATATTAATATTATTATATAATATACATATAATATACATATATTACATAATACATATATTACATATTATATATACATATATTAAATAATAATATATTATATAATATAAATATTATATATTAGCATATAATATATAATATATGTAATGTAAACATGAAATATAATATATATTTTGGGTAATAATAATAAAATATAAAAGTAAAAATTATATAATATCCACTTGAGCTAGAAAAGATATCTTGTATAGTCTATGCCCAGTTACCTTTTAATCCTTTCATATCCCCCTCTCCCCACCTGAGGTCCACCCAGAGTGAGTTCATGGGAGCCAGGAATGTTTTTTGCACTCCTAGGGCTCGAACTCGGCACTTCGATCGGACGCCAAGGCTCTAATACCGCTTGAGAGACATGATTTATGTGAGCTTTTCTCTAGGCAGCTGCTTAGGAATCTGGATGATGGTGGGGACCTCATCTTCTCTTTCAGATTTTATGAAGATGGTATCTCAAGTATGTACAGGGATGGGAAGATCAAGAGCATGATCTTGAAGTCTGTAAGCAATCTGGTGGTGCAACGTTGCCATATAGGAATTCGGCATCATAGGAGCTCCTACTATTTGAAGTTGAATCTTGAGACAGTTGTGAAGATTCAGATCCCTGAGAGGGATGTTGAAATTGGGATAGTAGGTGAGCGAAATGCTTCCTGCATGAAGGGTTGACAGGCATGTTTCGATGATGGCGTGCTCGTATTGTTTATAGATTGTGTTGAGAAGGGCAATCCTGGCCGTGACTGGTAATCATTTCCTACCATGTAGGGTAAGGATTATTCGTATGGCTCCGATGTGCAGATGAGAGTAGCCTTCTTTGATCCATTGATCAATTAGGGGTTGGCCAATTTCTAGGTCAACATATTGTTCAGTTGCTGAGGCAGTGATCAAGCAATTATCCAAAGCAGTGGATTGGACATACTCTTTTATCGGAGGAGAACGATGTTGGACAATGGCAGTGACTCTTCTGGAGAGTGATATGCTGCGCTTGAACACGGTATAAGGGTTCAACAAGGGAAGAGCGGTTTCAGTGATCTGTGCGGATTCTGGGATATGGGTGTATTGAACAAGGTTCTGTATTTTGTTTGTTTGGGTTTGACGAATAGAAATAGCAGAAGAAAGTCTAGCTGAAGTGTTATCAGATATGTTGTTTGCCATAGTTTTGAGAAGTCCCTCTCTTCGTCTAGTTTATATCTATCTTTATGATTATTCTTGTCTGAAAAACAGGATAGAAGGCTCTGATACCATTAGGTTTTGTCAAAATAAATTTATTCACAAATGAAAACTCAATATATCTATATACAAGAGTGTAGATAAATACTATTAAAGTATATTTTTTAAAAATGTATTTAAACCTACATATTTTTAAATTAAAAATTATCCGAATATAACTATAAAATGAACACAAAAATAATTATAAAATGTCATATATTAAAAAACACCTAGCTTTGACATTACCTTATAGCATATTTACTATTTATTAGTGAATGCACCTCCATTTTCATGACAACAATATTGTAATTATGAGTATTTTATAAATACGTGTGAGATTTTTTTTTCCTCGTATTATAGAAACATATATCCAAACTATATATATATATATATATATATAACAATTCCCAACACCTTTCAATGTTTGAATTTATTTAAAATAATTTAACGAAGTAAATATTGATCAGTAATATCCTGACATTTACCATATTTTGGGCTACCGATATCTAAAACATCTTTAAATATCATCGATATTTTGAGTATATTGGCATTATTTAAGATACTTCCATCAAAAATTTCATAAATTTGGCCTCCCAAGATTTTCACCAAGTGTTGACTTCCCTTCACTAAATACATGAAAAAAAAAACAAGGGTAAAAAGGGAAAAAGGCAAGAAAGTCAAGGGCAAAAAGGGAAAAAGAAAGAAAAGGCAAGGGTAAAAAGGGAAAAAAGAAAAGAAAATCAAGGGTAATAAGTACAAACAAGTTACGACATAAAACCTAAAAAAAGAAGGGGAAAAAAAAAAAGACAAATCACAAGTAGAGTTGGGTTTGGGTTGGGTTTTTGATTTGGGTATATAAGTCTCGTACACACAGTGCTTTGGTCTCTCTCTTCCTTTCAACTCCACGGCGCAGATCCGAGGAGTTTGGGAAACCCTAATAATCTCTCTCTCTATCTCTCAATCTCTCAATCTCTCAATCTCGCTTCAAAACAACCACAAAAAAATCTCCCTTTTCACACACCCAAAAACACACACTCTCTCTCTGCCTCTCTTTGTTGATCATCATCACTAGCAGGTTATTGTTTTATCTTTTGCTGCTGCTTTTATTGTTCAAATCTTAACCTCTTTATCTGGGCTGGATTCTATTTGTAGTAAAGTAGCTGATTTATGGTAAAGGTGGCTGATTTATATATTTATTGTGTGTGTGTGTTTATCTCTGTATGTTTATATGTATGTTTGTGGCGAAGTATTGGCGGTTTTGGTGGATTTAGTTACAGTTTGATTTGGTTTTTGATTTTTTGGATCTGGGTTTGATCTGGGGTTGTGTTTTTTGTATTGATTTGGGCTGTGTTTAGGTTTTGGAATGATTTGGTGATTGATTAGGTTGAATTATTTGATGTTTTTTGTGTTTTTATGGGGAAGTTGATGTAATCGATTTAGGTGTATTAAATTGCAAGTTTTTTACTGTAAAGGGCTTCTTATTTTTTTTTTAATTTTTTTTTCGGAGACATGATTTGACAATAATTCATTATACCCATGCTTTTTTCTCGTATATTAAATAGTCTTATGGGAATCAAAGATAAAATCGAAGTAGAATTTTGAGATGCCTAGTAGGTTAGGGTTTTATCAATACTTTAGGTTACTGCTGTTTATAGTTTTGTTTGGTAGAATATTTACTAACAATAAAAGAAAAGTGATTTTTTGAGTTAAAAGTAATTTTGGAAGTTAAAATATTTAAGGGGGATGCATTTCAATTTGTTATACTTGTGGAAACTGAATTGTGTACTGATTTTGTCAAAATAATTACGTTGTGATGATTACTCAGGTGAATCAGTATTTAAATATTCAAAATTCTGTATAACTAGTCTATCATATAAAGAATTCTGTATCAGAGGCTATTGTGCATCATATTTTTTTCAGCATAGGAAGATGTTTTTAATACGTGTTGTATGTTAAGACATTGGAGGAGTGGCAAACCAGTGTCTGGTGACTCTCAGATGACGATTGTGTCTCTTACCACATCTTCTCCAGATACTAAATCAGAAGATAATGCTTGTATTCCACTTTGAATGTTTTGCAAGTTTGGCTTTTCTGTTACATGGTCTTCTAGTATGATGTACTGATTTTGGGTTTGCAGGGTACTTGGAGACACTAAATTAAAGTGTTGATTGAACTTGTTTTGTATCTCTAACTGTGTTTTAAGTGCTTGAGTCTTAATGAACATTGGAGGAGTGGCAATTCAGTGTCTGGTGACTCAATCAGACGATGACTGTGTCTCTTACCACATCTTCTCCAGACACTAAAATCGGAAGATAATGCTTGTATTCCAGTTTGAATGGTTTGCAAGTTTGGCTTTTCTGTGACATGGTCTTCTAGTATGAAGTGCTGATTTGGTTTTGCATGTTTCTTGGGAACACTAAATTAAAGTGTTCATTGAACTTTTTTTTTTATCTCTAACTCTTTGTGTTTGAGTCTTAATGAACATTGGAGGAGTGGCAAAGCAGTGTCTGGTGATGATATCAGATTGCTGTGCCTCTTACCACATCTTCTCCAGATATTAAATCAGGAGATAATGCTTGTAATTCTGCTTTGAATGGTTTGCAAGTTTGGCTTTTCTGTTACATGGTCTTCCAGTATGAGTACTGATTTGGATTTGCATGTTACTTGGTGACGATTTAAAATATACACTTTACTTTTCCTGATTACTAAAGCAAATTCTTACTATATGTTAATGAGCACGTTGTATTCCTACCCTCTCTTATTTGGTTAGTGTCTTCTCTTGACAGCTATGGCAGGATTGGCACCAGAAAGTTCACAATATGATGCTCGTCAGTATGACTCAAAGATGAGTGAGATGTAGGTTTCTTATCTATACCCTCCAGCCTCATTAGAATCTTTTTTCTGTACTCTTATGAAGAGTGTTTTTTTTTTTCATATTTTTAAACATAATTTACGTCTTCTTTTGATATTAGGATTCACATTTAATTTGTCAATGTGACTATTGCAGACTCAATGCTGATGGACAAGATTTTTTCACCTCATATGACGAGGTGTATGACAGTTTTGATGCAATGGGATTGCAGGAGAACCTTTTGAGGGGTATCTATGCTTACGGTAGGTGTAGAGGGGCTTTTTCGGATTCACTGATTTTATGTTATTTTTTTCTCATTTGTATCTAATCTTTATAGCACAATCTTTAAGTATGCCGATGGGTGATGACTCGTTATCCATTATTTTTTCCTAGTATTTCTTTGGTTGCAATGTGTTATATACTTATATAATAAGGTTTTGTTTCTATTCTTGTTAGGTTTTGAAAAGCCTTCTGCAATTCAGCAAAGGGGAATTGTTCCTTTCTGCAAGGGACTGGATGTGATTCAGCAGGCTCAGTCCGGAACTGGGAAAACAGCAACTTTCTGCTCCGGCATTCTTCAACAACTTGACTACAGTCTTGTCCAATGCCAGGCTCTGGTTTTGGCACCCACCAGGGAACTTGCTCAACAGATTGAGAAGGTTATGAGGGCACTTGGTGATTATCTTGGTGTGAAAGTTCATGCTTGTGTTGGTGGAACCAGTGTTCGTGAAGATCAAAGGATTCTTCAAGCTGGTGTTCATGTGGTTGTTGGCACTCCCGGTCGTGTGTTTGACATGCTCCGAAGGCAGTCACTTCGTCCTGATTACATCAAGATGTTTGTGCTGGATGAGGCTGATGAGATGCTTTCTCGTGGTTTTAAGGATCAGGTATGTCTAATTGTGTGCTTTGACCCAAGTCCTTTTGTTTGTTTTTCAGTTTCTATATCCTCTATTCTGTTTCATCTGACTATTGTTTTCTGGCTGTCAGATCTACGATATTTTCCAGCTGCTGCCACCTAACGTTCAGGTTGGGGTTTTCTCTGCTACAATGCCTCCTGAGGCCCTTGAGATTACAAGGAAGTTCATGAACAAGCCTGTGCGAATCTTGGTTAAGCGTGATGAACTCACCCTTGAGGGTATTAAGCAATTCCATGTCAATGTCGAGAAGGAAGATTGGAAGCTTGAAACACTCTGTGATCTCTATGAGACTCTTGCCATCACACAGAGTGTCATCTTTGTGAACACCAGGCGCAAGGTTGATTGGCTTACCGACAAGATGAGAAGCCGTGACCACACTGTCTCCGCCACTCACGGAGACATGGACCAGAACACACGAGATATCATTATGCGTGAATTCCGCTCTGGCTCTTCTCGTGTTCTGATCACCACTGATCTCCTAGCTCGTGGTATTGATGTGCAGCAAGTGTCTCTTGTCATAAACTACGATCTGCCGACGCAACCAGAAAACTACCTCCATCGTATTGGACGAAGTGGTCGTTTTGGAAGAAAAGGTGTTGCCATCAACTTTGTGACAAAGGACGATGAGAGAATGCTATTTGACATTCAGAAGTTCTACAACGTGGTCATTGAGGAGCTGCCTTCAAACGTTGCTGATCTTCTTTAAAGAGGTTCCTTAATTTTGTAAGTTTGTTGAGCAAGAAGGGTTTTTGTTTTATCTTTTTCTGCAAGTACTATTTAACGTGTTGCTTTTTTTTTTCTTTTTTCTTTTTTCTTTCTTTCTTCCGAATAGTTTCTTAAAACATATCTGACCATTTAATCATGTGGTTTATGCACAATTCAAAAACAAAAGATTGCCAAATTGCACTGTGGTGGCTTTACAATACTGCAAGTTTTGTTGCAGTCAGGTCTCTGTGTATTTTATATCCTTTGCTGTCCATTTAAATTCTATTATTACTTCTCAGTTTTCACAAGCAGGTTTGTTTTTTTTTGGTATGTGTTCTCAGCCCCCCTTTTAGAGCAACCGATATCTTTTTGGGTGATTTTGATGCCTGGAAACCTGTAGATTTCACTGCTCAAACATTGTTTTGTTTCCTGGAAACCTGTAGATTTCATTGCTCGTTTGGCATTAAGCTGCCAATTATTTAGTTGATCACCTTTAGAATCCTTGTCATTTGCGGCTATACTTTTCTCTTGATCTAATATCGATTCTCTGATTGATTACATATGTGATGCCATTCTCTGGCTAGACCTTTGTTTGTTCTTCGGATTCCAAAGAAGGCACCTTTGTTGGACCTCAAGTAGATATTCCGATAAGAATTCAAACCCAAAACCCTATTATTCGAAGGGAACTTGAACCCGTGACCTATTTTATTCATCAAGTGTCCATGACCTCAACCTACCCCCTGGGGAAGGCCGAAAGGGCACTTTCTGATTGATTTTCTTCACTTGTTTTTTGGTTCCATGAGTTGATTCCTACTCAAAATACAAATTACAAAAGAACTTGTAGAAAGAAAAATGGTGTCTATGATTGTTTCTAATATCATAGTTTGATATGTATTCTTTGTACAACCAAATTTTATGATGACCCCAAAATTTGAGGGAATGTGAAGAGGTGGGCATGGAACATTAGAACAAATTCTAAAATGTTACTACACATCCCCAACAAAAACTTGTACATTATTAATTTTTTTTACCAGACTAGCTTTTTGCTAGATAAGTGATCTAGGTATTAATGACATTTTAATTGTGGGTTTTTTTTAATGGATATTTGTCAATCTTGAAGAGTTGAAATGGATTTCAAGTGGTTTAGATTCTCATCTCACGACTTGCAAGTAGTCATAACTATTTAAAGATCTAATATTGTAAACAGAACTAAGATTACAATCAAGGATTTTTTTCGGGATCTAATGAGATCAAATGTTACAAGGAAGGTAAGGTTTTCATAAAAAGGTGGTGATGTTTTCGTATTAAAAATGATTTGGTAAAGCTTTTAAAATGATTAATTGATAATTTGGTAAGTTTGGAGTGATTTTGAGAATTAGATGGTGAGTTACTTTTTAAAAGTGATTATGTCTATATCAGTAATTAATTTCTTTTTTAAAATAGTATTATTATCCTTCAAAAATCAAGTTAAAATCATTTATATATCTTATTTTATCTCAAAATTGAATATTTTATTTAAATATTCATTTAAGCTATGATTTTTTTTTTAAATATTTTTATTGTTCCAATGTTTTTTTTTTTCAATTTCAATATTCTACTTATATATATATATATATATAATTAATAGAAACAAAACGAAATATGATTCTAAACTATTGTATATTTTAGTTATTATAACTAATCTAAGTAATTTTATAGTAAAATTATTAAACATATATGTATACTATTTTTGACTTATACAGTAATTTTAAAAATACAATTAAACAAATATTTACCGATTAACTTCATAACCAATTATTTTTATAACATAATTAATAATTATTATTTTAAAAGTCCTAACAATACTAAAATGACCCTAATTTTGTTTTGTGATGTCGGTAATTCGAACATGAC
This sequence comes from Dipteronia dyeriana, assembly GCA_032871835.1. Taxonomy (NCBI): domain Eukaryota; kingdom Viridiplantae; phylum Streptophyta; class Magnoliopsida; order Sapindales; family Sapindaceae; genus Dipteronia; species Dipteronia dyeriana. The sequence continues at coordinate 4,550,614 of CM065298.1, forward strand.
ATATTGTCACGTTCAACGTTAATCCATATTGGCGGTGGTATTTTTAATAGTTGATGAAGACAAAAATACAAAATAATGGCTACCTTCTTGGGCCCATTGATGGGTCTAAATGTCCAATATAATAATTTCAAAACTTATCATGAGTCATGAGCATGCATGGTACATTGGACCTACCAAATTTAATGTCTCCTACTCTCCTCTATTCAAACTCTCAAGTCAAAAAATCATCACCAAATATAAGATAATGACTTTTTTGTTTTTGAAAAATAATAATAAAAGACTTGATTATCAAACAAAATTCCCAAAAAAAATCAATATCTAATGCTTGATTAAAATCTTAAATTTTTAGTAAGTAACTTGTTTAAGAAAAAAATATAGTATCATAATATAGATTTGCAATAATTTTTTGTCAACCATAAAATATATGAATTTAAATTTATGAATAGTGGTTGTAGATGATACAATATTATATTATCTTACCAAAAAGTTGATCACAAGCAATCTAAATATTTAGGATTAGATCTAGTAACCTACTAGATACAATTCAATAAGTAAAAATTTTGGTAAAGAATCTAAATACATATATGATTTCTTATTAGAAATCCATGTAAATTCATTTATTGGGTTCAAATCGTCAAGTCTAAGCATTCCACGTGGCAAATACCCATTAAAGACCATTCAAACTTTGAAGCAGCACCATGCAACTCCACTAGTGTAAATTAAAAGTAGTTGAAAATGTCAAAAAAAAAAAAAAAACCAAAGAAGCAAATAAATAAATAAAGTTGATTGATAACAATAAATATTAAATAATAACAACACAACAACTCCAAAAGTAAAAGCAAATCCATTAACTCAAAAACATCATATATATAAATACATTTTTTTTTCTCTACTCTTATTCGTCTCTGTTCTCATTCAATCTTTTTTTTTTTTTTTGGAATCAAATGGAGGATTTTAGATCCAAGTCATGCAAAGTGGAGGCTTTCAATGGAGGAAAAGCACCAACAAGCATGCAAGACTTGAGATGTTATAGTGCAACAAATTATTATAATAATTATTATTATCAAGTAGGAGGGGATCATCATCATCATCAGAATAGTAATAATAATAATAATAATAAGGAGATGATGAAGATGAAGAAGAGCAAAAGCAGCAATCTTGGGAAAATAAGCACTTTTGGGAAAAGCACTTCGACAAAAAGCTGGAGCTTCAATGATGCTGAGCTGCAGAGGAAATCAAGAGTTGCTAGTTACAAAGTTTATGCTGTGGAAGGCAAAATGAAAGGCTCTTTAAGGAAGAGCTTCAAGTGGATCAAGAACACTTGCAATCAAATGATCAATGGATTGTGATGATTCATGATTGATCAAAATCAAATCAAATCAAATGGGTATATTTTCTTTGTTCATTTTGTACTTTCTTTTTTAAGAAAATTTTCTGTTTGGTATGTGGATCATGGGAAATTTTTTATGTGGTTTGAGTATGTTCAATTTGAGTATTCTATTAAAATATATATTTTTGTGTTAAATTTGGATTTATATATATATATATATATATATATATATATATCTTAGAGAGTGAATCAAGATCTATGATGATTGTGCAGTTTTTCTTGTTATGGGGATAGATTTTTCTATCTTATTTTCTCAGGAAAATCTGGCTATTTATATTTGGAGATGTTTTGATTTGCAAAAGAAAAATGTTATTTAGATTCTTGTTTGGTGAGCTTCTGATCAAGCAAAAACTCAAGTCTGATATTTGCATTACTTTTTCAAGTAACATAGAATTTTCAATCAATGAGAGGAGAGGTGATTTAATCAAAATGAAAAGGAAAAAAAATCACTGCAATTCATAGTTAAAGAGTAATTTGTCCAAATTTGTGAAATGAAAAGGAGTTTTAAGTAGAAAATTAATGACAATTTAAATACAATCGTTTATTTAAACGAAGAATACAGACTCTTATTTATTTAAGAGTTATGATATACATACTATTTTTTTTTCCTTTTAAAAATTATTTTAAATAGAGTTAATATCTTTTAAATTATAAAATTATTTGATGATTGATGTGATATCGACACCTCATAAGACGATTACTTTACAAAAACATCAACACGTATCTGACGCGAAAGTCGCAGGCTGGATTTAATTTTCTTTTGTGAGAATTATATGAGAAAGGGATTGTTCAAGTAGATGGGTCAACCCTTTTTAAGCCTATATTCATTGAGCATGTAAGTAATCATTTTCTCCATCACATGGACATTTATACTCGCTATTTCATTTTCTTGATTGCACCCAAATGGAAAAAATAATCACTCCTCCCCTTAAATTAGAGCAAGTCATCAACAACCGAACCGATCGTAATCTTACAATAGAGCAAACATATCACATCATCATCTTTAGATAAAATTATCGTCACATAATAAATAATAACCCATATCGAAGATTTGATTCTCCTTGAGTGCAATGGTCATGATATTAAAATCCTATCAATAACTAGTATCAAAGAAATGATTATCCTCGAGTGCGATGGTTAGGATATTAAAATTCTAACATGATAGATCCAAAACAGACAATATCATACTATTTAAGAACACATCGATATGCAAAATTAATCCTATCATGATATGCCCGTCTCAAAGATAACATACCAAACCACCATTATATGTATTATAAGTGAAACTCAAGTTTTTATAACATGTAAAAGGAATAATTCATAAACTGACTGTAAATGACCATCAACCTAGAGTGTCTGACTGGTAATCTCAAAATCAAAGCTGTCTTAAAGTAAGCAACTAAATGGTCAAAAAATACAAACAAAAAAAATAAAAAAATATGAAAGTGTAAGTTCTGCATTTTCAGATATTATACAATTGCTTCTCATGAAGATTTACAGTGTCTATGTAGTTTTTGGCCCCAAACAAAGTTTGTGATCTGACATATAGGAAATGAAATTCAACACAACAAAAAAATAGTAGTGATAACATTTCATACAACTCAAACTGTAACTTGATGAAAGCCTTAAGACACCTATGTGTTTAGACAAAAGCACTTTCACCTAGGAAGTGCTTTTTTCACAAGGTTCCTCCACTTTGATCATCTCTTTCTTTATTGAGTACTACTTACAAGCAGACATTCCCATTTTTTGCTTATCAGCTTTTACTTTTATAGAACACATTACAATCAACACATAATCCACTCCATATGATGCATGATAAAGTAGGTTTTTTCTTCTTTTTTTCTTTTCTGAAATTTACAGTGGGCAACAAGATTCAGTGTCTTCTAAAAATGTACCCTCTCATCCGTGTTTAAATGCAGGCTCTCAATGCCTCGAAGTGTGGACTCGAAATTCTTTATGTTTGCTGTGCTTCTGCCAGAAGTGTGTCGGTTTTCTGATGATACAACAGGCGAAATTCTTTGGCCACTAGAAATCTTTTGCAGCACTCCAGCATTGACATCTGCAGTGCGAGGGCGAGAAGGGTCGGAGTCACTCCCAACTGCAGGTGCATCACGGCTGCTAGACATAGCAGCTCGCCTTGACGATCCAATTGATCGCAAAAAATTATAATTAGATACCTGCACAAAGTCCAAGCATGAGGATAGTCCAACAGACCACAGAGAACAACGAACTGATGATAAACAAGTAAAAACACCGAATACTAACCATAGCATCCTTTGAATGTGTTGGATCATTTGAAAGTAGACCTTTTTGTTTTGATAAGTTTGCAGAATTTGTAAGGGATCCAGAGTGGTGCCTCCTGCGACTGGGATCGGCAGAAGACCAGCCATTCTGCTTACCTTCTTCGCCACCTGTAATATGATCGAGATAGGGGGTAGGGGGTGGGAAAATCAACTGCGTTACACAATATTTCTTGTACAAAGTAAAAAACCTATCTTCAAAATAATCGTATGTTGAGTGGGCATAGAGGCAAAAAAAAAAACACGTGCACAGTTAATCATTTCATAATCCAAAAAAAAAATATCTTAATACCTTTACAACATCACCTGCATATCGTAAAATAATTGAAGGACTTGCAAACTATATTATACATGATACTGGACTAAAAAGGTTGATGTACAAAATGTAAAAGAAATTAGAGGTAAAACACAAGCAAGGAGAAGAAGACAAAAGCAGCATACCTGGTTGCCTATCAACATTGGCACCAGTAGGAGGCATGCCAGAGCTTGGTCCAGCACCAGGGCCCTGCAAAATTTTGAGAAGTAGAACATAAATAACATTATTGATTATCTAGTATGGGTGGCTCAGAAGTCCAAACAAGGATAACTACTTATACTATGCCAACTTACAAGTGCACGGGCAGCAGAGGGAATCTGTGATTGCTGGTACTTCAGAATTGTCCAGTCGAAAACATAATCAAACTGAAAACCTGAAGCAAGAAGAAAATTATACAAATCGAAAAGGTGAAAAGCTGATTTAGTAAAGCTAGATAGATTACTGCCACAATTCTTGTACTGGTATGATTTCTAAGGCAACATAACAAATGGAAATGTTCAAACCTTCACGAATAAAAAGGTCGCGGAAGAGTCTTTTCAAATAAGCATAGTCTGGTTTATCATCAAATCGCAGTGATCGGCAGTAATGGAAGTACGATGCAAATTCTGTAGGATAACCCCGACATAAGGCCTAAGGACAACACATAGAGCTTCCAGTAAGTTTCCCAAGCTAAAGATACATCCTAGGATTCAAATCCTAATGTCATACATTAAATTACCTCAATAGAAGTTGATACTTTCTTCTCACTAATCTTCTCATACTTCTGCTTCTTCGTTCCAGCTTTCAGTCCTTGCCATGGAAGGCTACAACAACATGAAGTCATAAGCAAACAAACTACTATGTGATGAAAGAATGAAACGAGAAGATGAAGGTTGGCAGAAATGTACACCTTCCTCTTAAAAAATACATAAGAACATATCCAAGTGATTCTAAATCGTCCCTGCGACTTTGTTCTGTGCAGACAAAAAGATTCAATAATCAACTCACCTGAGGTTATATTTGTAAAACAAAGGTGGAAAATACAAATAATAATAATAAAAAAGAGTTAATGTTGACATCTGCCAAAAAAAAAAAAAGAGTAACTGGAATGCAAAAGGCATACCAATGCCAAGGTGAGTGTTCATGCTAGCATATCTGGCAGTTCCAGTCAAATTCTTATTTTCTCTGCAATGTATACAAGCATGTAATTACTAAAAATGAATACAGTGAGCATTCATTAAACAAGATGTAGATCAGCTGTTGCAGCTGGGGCACATCAAATCGAAATTAACATGCGTTGACAAGGAATCTAAATGTTCAACTCGGTTTTAAGAACAGTTAAGAGCAATCCCTTCAACCATTAAAAAAAATCATCTGCTAAATTGGTATGAAAAGACTAACCTATATGGAATATGTTGATGTGTGGCGTTGTCCCTATACCTCTTAGCAAGACCAAAGTCAATGACATAAACCTATAAGCAAAGCAAGCATCAAGTAATGCATCGAAATAAGACATGAATGTAATTAATAAGAACAACTTTCATATCAAGACCTTATTTGCATGCCTTCCTAAACCCATGAGGAAGTTGTCTGGCTTGATATCTCGATGCAGAAAAGATTTTGAATGAACAAATTCAACTCGATTGATCTATGATAAATATGAAAATTGTCAGAATAAAAAAAATGGGAAGTTACATAATATACCAAATGAATATGAATGCAATAGAACAAACTATACCATCTGATCAGCAAGCATAAGAACAGTCTTCAGAGACAGTTTCCTACTGCAGAAGTTAAATAGATCTTCAAGGCTAGGCCCCAATAAATCTATCACAAGGACATTGTAGTCTCCTTCAACACCAAACCATTTAACATACGGAACTCCAACTGCCAAAAACGGAAGGAGTTGGAAACCGACAACAAAATGATGCAACTTAAAAAGGAAATAAAGCAAAAAAAAAAAAAAAGGAGGATTAAAGTAAGAGTTACTACTTCCTCCTTGTAGAATTTTATACAACTTTGATTCATAATGCAACTGAGGATGCTTTGTCTTAACATTTTCCTGGTAAAGAGAACATTATCACAACTTATGCATTAGAATAAAGACAAGGAAATCATCATATGCAGAAGCAGTACAAACAACAATTGTAAATTAATTCAGTAAATTCAAATAAGTGACACCTAGAAGAAAAAACATGGTACTAGAATATTTAAATTATATATATAAAAGCAACTCTTATGTCGACTTTCAGACCCTAAAACAGCTGGGGCCTAACACGGTTACAGAATATCAAGTGCCACAAAAATCCATTTAATGCCAATAATGTTCCGCAAGCAGTAAACCGGATCAATTAACTCCTCCAAGAGCAACATGCCAACATCTTCAACATTTAATTCTAAATATGAGGGAACAGAGGATAATAAAGTCCCTGTGGCACACAGGTATTGCTAGAAACATCAGGAATATCGATGCACATTTGAGCCAATGCATATGCTATAGTAAGAAATATTCCATGAATGATTGAGATACGAAGGTCTAACTTCCAATTTAGCACAAGCTTCTGCATTCTCCCTTCACAAATGAAGGTTCTTAGGCATAATTATCATTTAACAGAGAAAACAGCAAATTTGGCATTCAACAAGTCACTAGCACCAAAGTCCCAAAGTCACCACCGCAGATTCTTTATCAGGTAATCAACATTTTAGGACATAACACATAATCCAACTACGCTGTCAAATATCGAGCTGCAGCTTGCACCACCATGCAAGGTGAAGATTCTACAATTAAATGCGAAATAATACTGCATAACATTTCCCAGTACCATAGGGCTCTATCTGGACAAAAATTTCTAAATAAAGTCCTTGTAATTGAGGTTCAGTTTATTGTAGACTAATCCGATGCCAACTGCAGCTCACTCCAAATGAAACTAAGCTTAAAGTACCATCAAACGAGTCAATAAAACCTACAGTGAAGCAGCTAATGCAAGAAAATGAGAACCGAATACAATATCAACACCGAAAGTAGATGAGCAGGTCCTTGGTTAGAGCCTAACAAAGACCCCACTTTACATGCCCTTAAAGCACTATCACAAGAAAAAGAAGCTCTCAAAAGTACAATTCAACCACTTCCATTCATAAACAAGCTCGAATTTGAATGCAATCATCGAATACTCTCTCTCTCTCTCTCTCTCTCTCTCTCTCACACACACACACACACACACACACACACACACACACTCATACTAGGTTCAAAGAGCAACAAAAAACAATAATTTTACACAAAACACTCGTACCCACAAATTGAATAACCAAAAACACAGTAAAGAACAAAAATTTAACTCAAATCCCAAGAAAAAAACCAAAATTTATCGATACTCACCAGCTTTATTGCAACTTCTTCATTGGTCTGAATATTAGTGCCTACAAAAGAAAGCAAAAAAAAACAAAACTTACCCAATTGAATTCAACAAAAAATTAACAATCACCAGCAATTTTTTTTTTTTTTTTTACAATAGTAATAATAATAAACAAACCCAGATAGATCTCTCCAAAGGACCCGCTACCGATCTTTCGACCAAGCCGGAACTTGTTCCCAACTCGCGGCTCCATCTCTACCACAGAATCCTAAAATTCAAAATCCCCACCACCCAGAAAATAATTCTCTTTAAAATAAAATAAAATGAATCCCAGTAAAATCAGAAAGTAAAAAATTGGGGGGTTGGTGATCAAATGGGTGGCTGACTCCTCCTCCGTGAAGATCGGAGGTTACTGGAGATTGGGGACTTTGGTGGTATTAAAGTGGAAACTTTTTCTCTCTGACTTCACAGAGAGATAGAGAGAGAAGAAGAAGAAGAAGGAGAAGCATCGTTTGTCGATGTTCGATGTTGTTGTTGTTGTTGGGTGGTGGTGTTTGTTAATTTTTTTGTTTTCATTGATCCAATCGACGGGTTTGTCTGTGTCTAGCTATAAACGACGTCGCTTTTGGTGTTTGGACAAATTTTTATTTTATTTTTATTTTTATTTTGGCAATATGAATTTCAAAGGTTAGGGTGATTAGATTAGAGAGTAGGGTGGCTCTCAAATTTGTTTTAATTTATTAAATTGAATTCAAATTTTATGACAATTGTTAATATAAAGATTCCATACTGATTTTATCACCGATACCCATTATGGCATAGCCCCTTAGTAGTAAAGTTCACTGATCGACATTTAAGGTCGAGTTATTATACCCATAAATGGTATAAACATAAATATTGATTTTTCATCGTTCTTGTGGATTTCTCTTAATTTAATTCCTAGTTAAATTAAGTATTTTTAATAGTTTTATACAAAAAGATTATGTAAAAATGCATTTTGCATTTAAATATGCACCTCGTAAAATGCATGCTTCCGATGAAAAAAATGCTGATTTTCAACATTCTTGGAAATCTCCCAAATTTAATTCATATATAGAATAGAGTATTTCCACTGATGGATTCAGTGAGTTTTTTTTTTTAGAAGTACGAGGTATAATTAAAACCCAATTTCACTATAATTTATTTCTACAAGCTTTAATAAGGATTTGGTGTTGCTTTGTTTGCTTGTAAATGGAGATGATACAAATAGCTAGTCTTTTTATACAACTTATTAATTTCAATGGTGTAATTGTACTAGGTTTGGTTGTCTTGGGGTCACTCATTATGCAAACATCCTATAATTTCTAGTTCTCTTTCAAGACATTTATAGATGATTGTGTTGGAGAATTTTTTTTTGTGTAGATTCCCACCAACACTTCAAACTTTGGTGAACAAATCATTCACTGTTTTGTTAGATATGCTTTTCAAAGAATTCAAGTATGGAAGGTTGGTTTTGAATAGTGTTTACAAAAAAGTTTTTCTCAAGTCTTTTGGTGCAAACTACCTGACTTTTTTCTCATTGCAAGATTAACCAGAATCAAGCATAACGAATTTCAAAGCATCGTAAAAGATTGATATCTTTCGGAATTTAAAACCAATCGAATCTGTCTGTATTTAGGTTACTATATCGAGGAGAGAGGGGGAGAGAGAGTCATGTTTGTTTGCACAAAAGGAGAAGTGTCGATGGACTGTGAGCATCTCCACTAAATAAGGAAAAGGAATCGTTGAACATTAAAATTACATCACCACCACCTTCAGCGGCCTATTGTAAATGGAAAGGCTGCTGCATCATACAACCAACCACAAGTAACCAAAAAGAGAGTTAAAAAAAAATCAAGAAATGAATTAGAGAAAAGGACTATAAATGGCCAAAAACCCGAAAACTTTCCTAAACTCGAAAAAAGAAAAAAATAATAAGCAAAGAAAAAAAAAAACCATGCACATGTACATTGTTAATGTTGGAACTGTCAAATGTATGCCTGTAAAAGACGAAGACCTTTTATTCAACTTCTGCGACCGGGATCTGCAGAAGACCAGCCATTCTGCTTACCTTCTTCGCAACCTGTAATATGATTGAGAGATGGAAGGGAGTGGGGGTGGGAAAATCAACAGTGTTACACAACACTTTCTTGTACTAAGTAAAATCTTAATATCTTTACAACATCACCTGCAAATTGTAAGATAATTGAAGGACTTACAAACTTCATTATACATGATACTAGACTACAAAAGTTGATGTACGAAATGTAATGGAAATTAGAGGTAAAACACAAGCAAGAAGAAGAAGAAGAAGAAGAAGAAGAAGAAGAAGAAAGTAGCATACCCAGTTGCCTAGCAACATTGGCACCAGTAAGGGGCATGCCAGAGCTCTAGCAACAGGAGCCTGCAAATTTTTGACAAGTAGAACATATACAACGTTATTGATTATCTAGTATTATGAGCAGCATAGAAGTCTAAGCAAGGACAACTACTTATGCTATGCCAACTTACAAGTGCACGGGGAGCAGTGGGAATCTGTGATTGCTGATGCTTCAGAATTGTCCAGTCGAACACATAATCAAACTGAAAACCTGAAGCAAGAAGATAACTATACAAATTGAAAAGGTGAAAAGCTGATTTACTAAAAAGCTAGATAGATTACTGCCACAATTCTTGTACTGGTATGATTTCTAAGGCAACATATGCAATGTTCAAACCTTCACGAATAAAAAGGTCGCGGAAGAGTCTTCTCAAATAAGCATAGTCTGGTTTAGCATCAAATCGCAGTGACCGGCAGTAATGGAAGTACGACGCAAATTCTGTAGGATAACCCTGACATAAGGCCTAAGGAGAACACAGAGAGCTTCCGGTCAGTTTCAAAAGCTAAAGATACAACCTTGGAATCAAAATCTTACTGTCATGCATGAAATTACCTCAATATAAGTTGATACTTTCATCTCACGAATCTTCTTATACCTCTGCTTCCTCGATCCAGCTTTCAGTCCTTGCCATGGAAGGCTACAAGAACATGAAGTCGTAAGCAAACAAACTACTATGCGATGAAAGAATGAAATGAGAAGATGAAGGTTGGCAGAAATATGCACCTTCCTCTTAAAAAATACATAAAAACATATCCAAGGGATTCTAAATCGTCCCTGCGACTTTGTTCTGTGCAGACAAAAAGATTCAATAATGCCCTCACCTGAGGTTATATTTATAAAACAAAGGCAGAAAATACAAATAATAATAAATAAATAAAAGTTGATGTTCACGTCTACCAAAAAAAGAGATACTGGAATGCAAATGGCATACCAATGCCAAGGTGAGTGTTCATGCTTGCATATCTGACAGTTCCCATCAAATTCATATTTTCTCCGCAATTTATACAAGCACGTAATTACTAAAAACGAATACGGTGAGCGTTCCTTAAACAGAACTTTATACCAGCAGGGGGAGGGAGCACATCAAATCAAAAGTAAATTGTGTTGACAAGGAATCTAAATGTTCAACTCAGTTTTAAGAACAGTAAAGAGTAATCTCTTGAAAAAATTAAAAATTAAAAAAAAAATAATCTCCTAATTGGTATGAAAAGACTAACCTATAAGGAATATGTTGATGCGTGGTGTTGTCTCTATACCTCTTAGCAAGACCAAAGTCAATGACATAAACCTATAAGCAAAGCAAGTATCAAGTAATGCATCGAAATAGGACATGAGTGTAAGTAATAAGAACGACTTTCATATCAAGACCTTATTTTCATGCCTTCCTAAACCCATGAGGAAGTTGTCTGCCTTGATATCTCGATGCAGAAAAGATTTTGAATGAACAAATTCAACTCGATTGATCTGACATAAATATGATAATTGTCAGAATTAAAAAAATGAGATGTTAAATAATATACCAGATGAATATGCATGCAATAAAACAAACTATACCATCTGAGCAGCAAGCATAAGAACAGTCTTCAGAGACAGTTTCCTACCGCAGAAGTTAAATAGATCTTCAAGGCTAGGCCCCAATAAATCTATCACAAGGACTTTGTAGTTTCCTTCAACACCAAACCATTTCACATCTGGGACTCCAACTGCCAAAAGCAAAAGGAGTTGGAATCTGACAACTAAATCAAATAGATATTACTTCTACCGGCTTGAAGAATAAAGCTAAAAAAAAAAAAAACAGGATGAAAGAAAAAGTCATTACCACTGTCTTGTAGACATTTTCCTGGTATAGAGAACATTATCACAACTTATGCATTAGATTCAAGACAAGTAATATCATCATATGCAGAAGCAGTACAAGCAACAATTATAAATTAATTCAGTAAGTTCAAATAACAAGTGACACCTAGAAGAAAAAACATGTACTAGAATTTTTAAATTATATATATATAAAAAAAGCAGCTCTTGTGAGTTGTGTCGACTTTCAGACAGATCTAAAACAACTGGGGCCTAACATGGTGACAGAATTTCACGTACTAGAGAAATTCATTTAATGCTAATTAAGTCCCGCAAGCAACAAACTGGATCAATAAATTCGAACATGAGCAACATCTTCAACATTTAATTCTAAATATGAGGGAACAGAGATAATCAAGCACCTGTGGCACACAGGTATTGTTAGAAACATCAGGAATATCGATGTACATTTGAGCCAATGCACATGCCATAGTAAGAATCTTCCATGAATGATTAAGATACGAATGACTAATGTCCAAATTAGCACAAGCTTCTGTACTCTCCTTTCACAAATGAAGGTTCTTTGGCGTAATTATCATTAAAAAAAACAGCAAACTTGGTTAGAGCCTAACAAAACCCCACTTTGCATACCTTCAAAGCACTATCACAAGAAAAAGAAGCACTCAAAAGTACAATTCAACCACTTCCATTTAAAAACAAGCTCGAATTTGAATGCAATCATCCAATACTCTCTCGCTGTCTCACACTCATATTAGGTCCAAAGAGCAATAAAAATCAATAATTTCACACAGAACACTCATACCCACAACAAATTCAATTACCAAAAACACAATAAAGAACAAAGCTTTAACTTAAATCAGAGCCAGATTTTCCAGCAAAAACCAAAATCTATCGATACTCACTAGCTTAATTGCAACTTCTTCATTGGTCAGAATATTAGTACCTGCCAAAAAAAAAAAAAAAAAAACTTGCCCAATTGAATTCAACTAAAAGTTAACAATCACCAGCAAATAAAAATTTAATAATAATAATAAAAAAAAAAACCCTGATAGATCTCTCCAAAGGACCCGCTACCGATCTTTCGACCAAGCCGGAACTTGTTCCCAACTCGCGGCTCCATCTCTACCACAAAACCCTAAAATTCAAAATCCCTACCACCCAGAAAATAATTTCTCTTAGAATAAAATAAAATGAATCCCGTTAAAATCAGAAAGTTAAAAATAGTAAAAAAATTGACTTTTCACTAATATAATTAACACATCGATAATTACTTCCTAAATTAACTTCATGTAATTAATTTATTACTAATATTATGTTGGTGTGAGTGTTCAACATTCTCACTCTCATCTCTTAAGGAAGGTCGTGAGTTCAAACCCCTTTGAACGGTGTTACACATATTAAAAGCACTTTACCTCTTAATGGATACAAATCCAAATTAATCGAGTGTGATCAGAGCTGATTGCGGATCCCACCCAACCGGAAACCGGATGGTTTAAACCAAAAAAAAAAAAAAAAAAACTCGTTAACATAGAAATCCTAATTTCCTATACAATTCAAATCCTAACCCTAAAAAAAATCATAGGGATAAGGTAAGGAGGAGGTTGACCGCCTTCCTTCGTTAAAATCCTAGGGAGGAGACGCCGTCCTTCTCCCATTCGTTTTCATGGGAGGTTACAGCCTCCTCCAGTCGGAAGGAAGGAGGATGTCGACCGGCCTCCTTCAGTCAAATCACAGGATCTCCTCCTCTGTAAATTTAGGGTTAAAGTTTGAGTTGTTTAGAAAAATGAAGATTTTTATTTTTATTTTATTTTAAATAAAATACTTAAATTAATAATAATTGTTATTGTATATGAAAACAAATACTTTTATATATAAAAAAAAAAGTATGTGATATAATTAAAACTCAATTTTACTATAATGTATTTTTCTACACACATAATTCCTTACTGCTTTCTTTGCTTGTAAATGGAGATGCTGAAAATAAGCTAGTCTTTATACTTACTACCTATGAATTTTGATAGTGTAATTGCACTAGGTTTGGTTATCATGTGGTCTCTGATTATGCAAACTTTCTAATTTCTAGCTCTGTGTCAAGACATTTATAGATGATTGTGTTGGAGAATTTTTTTTTGTGTAGATCCCCAACCAACGCTTCAAACTCTGGTGAAGAAATCATTCATTGTTTCGTTTGATAGCTTCACAAGAATTCAAGTAGGGAAGGTTGGTTATCGAATGGTATTTACTTTAAAGTCACAAAATCTTAAGATTTTCAGATACAGATATCCACACTTTTTCCTGGAGTAGAGTATAGAGAGCGAGAGAGAGAAAGAGATAAACATATATATTTGTATGCACAGATGTGTGTATCTCCACTAAATAATGACATGTTCCATGTATTGATCGATACAGGAATCGTTGTACATTAAAATTACATCAACAACTGCACAGGGCAATTGTAAATGGAAGGGCTGCTGCACCCTCCAACCAACCCCAAGTGACCAAAAGAGAGTTAAAAAAAAAAATATCAAGAAATGAATTAGAGAAGAGATTAAAGAGGAAGAAGAAGGACTATAAACGGCCAAAAACCCTAGAGAAAAAAAAAAAAAAAAACTTTCCAAAACTCGAAAGAAGAAGGAAGAAAAAAAAAATCATGCACAGACATTGTTTATGTTGGAACTGTCAAATTTATGCTAGTAAGAGATGAAGTCTTTTTATTCAACTTCCCTTTCAAATGTCTGATCTTTGCCTCCACTCTTGCTGTGAAACCAATCTTAGTTTCTTGTCTTGCCTTGGACCTCTCCCGGTGCCACATGTGACGATCCTCGACGTCCTTTTTGTAGTATTTGATTTCTTGTATGATGTGATGATCCATGGGTTTGAAACATCTTTGGAAAGCCAAGTACGCGAAGTAGAGGAGATTACAAACAACAGTTACCAGCAGAGTGGTTACCCAATATATCGGTGCAGGGCCAAGAGCTTCGACTAGAATTTGGTAGGCGTTTCCAGATATCGTGGGAGGTGTCATTCCATAGATTAAGAGAAACAGATACCAAAATGCAATGCTACCCCAGATGAACATGTGTTGGATCCATGTGAAGTGGCTAATCGTGAGCGCGATTTGGACATTGACAACCCAGATGATGCAAGTGAACATTGTAGTACCCACAATAGCCATGTCAGCAGTCTGGCCATCGACACGGAAAGACTGGTTATAGAAAATGACGATATTGAGAATAAAAATCATGACAGAGGCGAAGACACCGTTGCCCATCCAACCAAGTATCCTATACCAGTCGAAAAACAGATTTTTGGGCCCTTGTTGATACAGTGCAGGGAACTGCAATGAGAAGTAAAATGTTACAAGACGACTAACAGAGAAATGGATGGAGAGAATACTGATAAAGGCGTTATCACTGGACAAACCTGTAAGCATATCTCAGAAGATACATCTTGTTCAAAAACTCCAAGTGAAATGACAGGCAATGAAGTAAGAAAGACATTAAATGATAGCATGTACCAGTCATCGTACACTGACTGTCCAGAAAATCCCGCAAATGCCTCGAAGTAGAAGAGTGTGAGACCAAATGCTATATTTTTATAAAAGAAATAGCAGATCTGACAGTAAAAGATCATGGTTAAAGAAAAAATGAATTAGAGAAAGAACCATGTGGTAGCACAAGAATATCAAATGAATGAGACTAGAACATTAACGTTGAGCAATAATAGATCATTACCATCTGAGCAATCCTCTTGTAGCACCAGTGTCCGTGGACCACCAGAAGTCTTTCCAAAAATCGGAACTGGGCAATCGAAAAGTCACTAGCCATCACAGCCTGCAAAATGTTACAAATTCAGCACGCTTAATACTGAAATCCGGAACTAACACATAGATGCATAGATTCTAATCATGTCATCACAAGATAAGATAGAAAGTTATTAATCACATCAGATATTATGTCTAAGAAATTCAAATATCAGTGACAGAACAATAGAAATGTTAACGTGCACAGAACACATCAGTTATAACATATAAGAAAGGCATATGAAAAGATGATAACATTGTCTCCAAATGCAATATGAAAAAAGCTCCTAACAGACATGATACCCACCTGCATTCCTTCCACCCCACTGATGCCAACACCAATATCGGCTTCTTGAATCATTCCGACATCATTTGCACCATCACCAATTGCTAAGGTGGTTTTCCCGGTTCCTTCTTTTACTAACCTTGTAACCTAAGTAGCAAAAGTTAACACAAGATCCAACAAAAGAGCAAGTATCGATACCTTATCTTTTGCATGAATATCACTGAATTGGTAATTACAAAGCAGAGGAGACAAACTGAAAGAGTCAAGTAACCGAATTACTTACCAGTGCCTTCTGCTTGGGAGAGACACGACAGCATATGACAGACGCACAATCAACAGCTAATTCCAAGAAATGATGCTTCATATCATCCTCCAAGGCGTAGGTTAGTGTTTTCCCATCAATGATTAAAGCAAATGCAGCATGTGGATCTCTCTCTAGCTTGATCCTTTGGGAGGCATTAGTGATTTGATTCAAAACGTTCTCTTTCACAGCCTGGTGGGATTTCATCAACAACAGAGTCTAACGTCAAATAAATTATTTATTGAGAAAAATTATTCCTGTACACTTTCTTCTGGTTCATATATATATGTACCTCTTTGGCATCTTGTGCTAGGTCATCAGAATTCATAGTTATGCAGATCTGATGCATGCCTTGTCGAAGCAAACTACACGCATATCTGCATTATGCAAAGGAAATTTTCATTATATTAGCTTTGATTTTAGAACGGAATAGGCATTGAGGAGAGAGCCTTTTAGTTGAAATCTAAGAGACGAACCCTATGTTGATTGCGGTTTCCATCTTATCGCCTGTCAAAACCCAGAGCTTGAGACCTGCTTGCGCGAGTTTGTCTATGCATTGGGGAACCTAAATATAAAGGTTTGACAACATCAAGTTGAAGCAAATCAAAAGAAGAATATATCAATAATAGATCTAAAGCAATTAATGTGTACCCCTTTTTGTAATTTGTCCTCCACGGCAGTTGCACCCACAAGGATCAAATCTCTCTCCACCATATCTGATATTCGTTCAAGCATTGCTTCTCTATCAGCCCCAATAGAAGTTTTGGCTTTGGTAAATTCATTGTTCCAAGCAGTATACTCAGCTTCATCTAGCTTTCTATAAGAAAGTGCCAATGTACGCAAACCAGCTTCTCCATATTCATTCAAGTGCTTCGTAGTAATTTCCTCGTACAATCTTCCATTCTTTGATAGCCGATCAAAAATAATGCTGTATATTCCAAGCAAAGGAATCGTGCGTGGTGGGATACAAACAAAAGATTTCTTAGATCATCAAACAGTAAATATATCATACTTCATTAAAAAAAGCTGGAAGCTGACAAAAGATTATATGTATGTAACCATATCAGCTCCTAGGCCTCTAACATGAAGTCGAAAGCTAAAAGGTGGTTGTGAAGCTGACCTGTCGGCACCTTTGCAGAAAAGAAAAATCTCTCCACCCTCATCCTGAACAATTACACTCATTCTTTTCCTTTTGCTTGTGAAATCCAACAGATTGAGAATTTTGTACTCCCTGCAAGATCCTTAAAAAATTAAGATTCTAAAAGACACCAAGAACACAAGAGAAATATATATTTATGTATCGACTCATATTCTCACCTTTCAACTGGTTTTCCTGAAGAATGATATATTTCACGGATAAACACACTCGATTGAGTTCTTCTACAAAACTCAAAACCAAATTCCCTGGCAGCGACAAGAAAAGCCGCCTCATCAGGTGACTCTGCTTCATATGTTATAACGCCAGTCTCTTCATTTAAATCAGGAATAGCAGTATGACAAACTGATAGAATTTGGAAAAACGACAAAATGACATCTAGATTAGGTTCATTCCACCAGTTTCCATCCAAGAGGCGGTTGTCCTCAAAACTAAAATACTTTATACGGGCACGTTTATGTTCATTTCTATCTTTAGCAGTGACGACAGTCTCTAATTCAATTTCTGATGCACCATCTTTCAACTTGGAAGCAGAGATTTCATTTTGCTCCTCCATGTCAATAGCCATCTGTTTTGCCGCTGCAAGTTCAACTTCACTTGAACGCACACCATATGCAGCACCAGCAATGGAACACTTGAGAAAATCCATTTGATTGCAGGTCAAAGTGCCAGTTTTGTCAGAAAGGATCGTTTCTACCTGGCCCAACTCTTCATTCAGATTCGATGTTCGTGCTTGAGAAGGAATCCCAGAATCTTCATCGTACATATGTATGTCTTGGTTAATGAAGATTGCTTGCAGAAACTTCACCATCTCAATCGAAACGTAGAGCGATATAGGTATTAGATATCCATAAAGAATGAGAGCTGTGACCAGATGTGCAAGTCCTGGCAGGGAAGGCTTCTGAGGATTAAAGTAAATATCAGGGTAAGTGGGTTCCAAGTACCACCATTTCGGAACTTGGTATTTCAACAGCACAGCAAAGCCTATTGAGCTCACCACTGATATTAATATAAGAACACCGAAAAGGATAAATATTATCTTATCCATTTGTTTCTCTATTCTGCTCCTTTTTGAAGGGGAGGCTGTTGAATTCTGCATGACCTTACTGTCAAAACCAGTGAATATCACTGTCCCATAGACATAAGCTGTATTTCGGAGCTTTGAATCTCTGAGGAGGATCTGATTAGGATCAAGAGCATAAATCTGACGATCATACTCAATGTTACCGACAAAGGTGTAAAGACTGGGATTCGGGTCTTCACATTTTAGAGTTCCCTCAAAATTCTTGAACATCTCGTTATCATCAAATGACAAAGTTGCTTCAAAAGATCGCTTTATCTTCAAGTTTGTCTCACCATCTAAGTTCATAGTCTCCACATAGCAAATTCCATCCACGTAACTTGATGACAAGAAAAGCAAATCGGCTGGAAAAAACTGATCCTTCTCCACTCTCACCACATCTCCGACCTGAATCTTCTCCCACGGCTTAAATTCAAAAACACCATCCCCTGAATGAACGCTAGCTTTCCGGGCATTAACCTCATGGTCTTGCATAAACCTCCGCCAATCTTCCAAACCTTCCTTCGCCATACTAACCCCGACAACAATTGCTAATGGCATAAGCATACTTGCCGCGGAGAATGGGGAAAGTGGGGTGAGAGAAAGAAGTGCAGCGATGAGGAAGTAAATATTTGCAACTCGATTAAATTGCTCAAAGAGTGCCTTCGGTAAGAATGAGAAGAAATTATACTTGGTGGTCGATATATAATTTGAGCGGTACTTCAAAGGCTTTTTCTTGTGCATATGAGGTTGATTACAATACACAATTCGTGAACACCCGGGGGTTTCTTGTGACCCATCAGGCTTACCTTTCGGCCTGATCTTGAACGGATAAAACTGGCTCCGTCTGATCTTTTCCCTTATTTTACCCCGCGCCATGAGTCAAAACTTAAAGCTTGAAAACAATTATAACACACACCAAATCTTGCCCTCAGCAGGAGTAATGATAATGCCCCACGAGCACAATCTCCCCTCCTAAGACCTATTTACACAACCACACCAAACGAAAAAATCAATACACTTCGCAAATTGCAGCACATAACAACCGCTTAATTATAGAACACGATACGAAAAAGGATTCCATCACATTCAACAAATTGCTACATATTATAAGCTTCTATAATTCAAAACCAGCAAAAAGAAGAATTCAAAATTAATGAAATACAAACTACACCATTCCATAACAAGCGGACAATCTCAGAACATCAATGAAATGCTTTTGCATACCCCCGATTTGAAAATTCTTTATATTAGCTAAATTTCATAAACAAACAACGAGAGATTAGAGAGAGAGAGAGAAAAAAAAAACAAATTTCAGAGACACGTTGATGAGATAATCTACTTAATCAACAAACCATATTCAAATTACAATCAAGTCAAAATTTTCACACATAATTGTTAAAATTAAGTTAAGAAGCCACCCAATTGCACATTACATTCAAATATAACATTTTTGTACAAGATTAGAACCAATGATAGAAAAAAAAAATCAGACAAAACAAGACAATGAGACAATTCCCAGCTAAGAAGCCGATCAAATCATCATCAAAACTCCAGATTCCTACCTCTACAAACCTCAAATTCCTCAAAAACACAACAACCCCACCTCCAAAAACTCAAATTTCAAACCAAAGAAAAAATGATAATAAAGGTGGTACCTGCAATCAGGAGGCTGGTTCACCATCTTCAACAAAACACCAAAACCGAAGAACCCATTCTGGGTAAAACAAGAAAAAAAAAACCAAATTTGAGCTGGGTGTGTTGCAGATCAAGAAAAAAAGTTACCACATTTGAAAGAAAAATCGTTCCTTTCCTTTCTTCTTTTTTTTTTCCTCCTTCTAGAGAGAGAAAGAGAGAGATGTCAGGGTTTTGCACCCCTTCTCTCTCCTACTGGAAAAAAAAAAACAAAAAATCACACAAAAACAAAACCAATGCCAGGAATTTCCGGGGCTCCTTCTCTTCTTGTATTTATATTTATAATTTTATTTTAAAATTTTTGTTGTTGTCGTTTTAGTTTTTTTTTAAGAGAGTGAAAAACAGATTTTTTTTTTCATTTTTTTTTTCTTTTAGAAAAAAAAAAAAAATGGTAAACAGAGAAGCCAAAGGAGAGCCTGTCTTTTTTTTTTCTTTTTTTTTTTCAAAGTTCAAACGAACAAACTTGTATAGTTGTGTACTTGTGTATACATTGTAAATTGTGGCCGTGTGGGTCCCATGTTATCCTACGTGGCAGATCTTAGCTGGTGTTTTTACTATATTGTCCCTCCCCGTGTCTTTTCTTGATAAGTCAATTTTTTTTTTCCTAAAAATAACTCGTATAATATGGATTCTAATTAAGAGGGGTGTATTGGATTGAGATTTTAATAGACAATTTTTAGGTGGTAGGATTGTATGGATTTATAGGATTTGAAAGACTATTAGGATTATTTGGACTGGACTTTCAGGATTCTTGAATTTTTTTGAAAAAAGTTTATTGACTTTATTTAAAGACTATTACGACTATCTAGACTTTATTTAAAGACTATTATTATTATCTAGACTTTATTTAAATACTATTATGATTATCTATAATTTTATTTAAAGACTTTTTGGAATTTTTTTTTTTTTGTAATTATGAGTCCTATAAATTTGTTAATTAACACATACTCGAGTTGAGAAACCCAAACTAGATAGTTGGTCAGAGCTGAAAAAACTCAAACAATATATCAAACTCATAATCAATAGCTCAGTAAGTATATATATATATGTCAAACTACATAATACTCATATGGTTTGAAAATCAATTTCAACTAATTTAATGGAATAATATATATGTTATTACTTGTGTAGCCATTATCCAGAACATCTGCAATATATGTGTGTGTATGTGTTTGTGTCAAACTTCATAGTACTCATATGGATTGAAAATCAATTTCAACTAATTTGATGGAATAATATATATGTTATTATATATTATATTGTATCAAAACACCATCAATGATGTATCAAAACACCATCAATGATGTATCAGATAAAAAAAATTATTGATTTTTCTACGATATTTACACATAGGCACAACCAAACAAAAAAACAAAAGCAAAATAATAATAATAATAATTTGATATAACACCGCAAGCCACTCACAATCTGATTGAATATTCACAATAATTGGGTTTTCACGTATAATAATTATTGTAAATGCTGCAAGATAAAATATAATAATTACCTAAACCTGGTATTTTTGAAAAATCTTGAGCAAGCGTGAAAAGTCTGATAGAAAGTGGCAAGACAATTTTAGGGTCTAATATTTATAATTATCATTAAAAACTTTAGACAATTCATGAAATCCTACAAATCTTGATCTCAATCCAATACCACCAAACAATTTGTTACTTCTTAAAAGTCTGTATCCAATACCACTAGATATTTTGGACTTTTAAAAAAAATCTAAAAAGTATGGATCCAATACCATTAGATATTTTGGATTTTTTAAAAACTCTTAAAAATCAAAAATCTGGATCCAATACCACATGATAATATGGACTTTTTTAAAAAATCTTAAAAATCATAATCGAATATCACCAGACTTTTATAACTTATTAAAAAGTCTCAATCCAATACCACCAGACTTTTACTTTCTAAAATTGTCTATTAACTTCTCAATCCAATACACCCCTAAAGTATGAATTCTTATCTTAAAAATCAAGAATAAATTTAAATTATATTATTATTATATTATTTATATTTACGGAATTGAACATGGAGACTATTCTATTATGATTTTACGATGTTAGATTTTATTGTCTGAATTCTTTAAGTTTAGAGATATAAAAACCACGGACCATGAAAAAAGTACTGTATATCATCTTTTTTGTTTTTTGTCATTCGTTTTATCCTTTTATATTTATCTTTATATTTTCATATCAATCATTTAATGATTAATTATTATAATATTGTGTGATTATACGATATAGGGTGATAGTTAAAAATATTGACCGGATCGACGTAAAAGTATGTATTACATAATTAAAATTTTAGATTTTGATATGTGATGTAATGTAACGTTAAATTATATTAATCTATTTTATTGATATAAAATACCGATGGACACGTTAGTTATTGAGATAAAGTTTTTACTATTGTATTTGAGAAAACGATAGTTCATCTACAATCTTCCTAATTTATGGGTTTACTATTCAAAAAGTTGAGTAAATAAATAAATAAGTAAATAAATAAATAATAATAATAATAATAAACCCATTTTTGTAAATAACTATTTCTGAAGAACTTGCTATGATAGTATGATGGGTTGATTTTGGTAATTTAAGAAAGTGTGTAAAACATGTTATTGCTAGCTAGCTATGGTCAAAATTTGAAAAACAAAATCTGACTAATAAATTCTTTGATCAGCAACTACCAGTCAGAAAAATTCATCCAATCAGATGGTTGTGATTTCGATGATTGATTAAATGGATCAGATATGGGTCCCTCAAGGTGAGGCCTCCCACCCATAAGTCCCATACCCACACGGCCACACTACTATTTATATGCAATAAAACCGCTATATAATAAGCACATAGTAATAAAATAAGAAGGATACTTGGATATTGATAGATCAGTACCTAAAGTATTAACCCTATCGATAGGGTGGTGTCACGTGGTCTATTTTATTGATAATTGTAAAAAAATTAAAGAAAGAAGGTCATGTGGCAACACCTCATTAGAGGGGTCAGTATCTTGGATACTGATCGGTTTCATAAAATAATTCAATTATGACACAATTGCACTTTTGAACATTTTTTTTTAATAAAAAATTAGAAAAAAAAATGAAGACAATTGGCATATTATGAGAAGACTCGGAAAAAAGAAAGGGCACAAAACTATGTGGACACATAAGTAATCTTTACTTAATTTGATTAATTGTCTTTTTTTTCTTCTTCTTTTTCTCCCTAAAAGATTATACATAATTATCATGTCCGTATATTTTTATATGGGATCCAAATCATCATTGGTGTAAAACAGAAAAAAAAATTCACATTTTACACTGGTATTAATTGAAATCCCATACAAACAAATGTATCATAATCCTGTCTCTGAACAGTTTTATATATATATATGTTTTATCATTGAAATAATAATATAAAACATGTTTTTGAGTGAAGATCTTTCCAATAAAAAAAATAGAGTTTGTTGTTCTTACTATTATATATATTTCTTCATAAAGTGTAAATTTTAAGTATTTTTTTTAAAAAAAAATCAAAAAATATTAGACAACAAATATTATGAAAATTATTTAAATTCCTAAAATATTGTTATCTATATCAACAGAATGGTTTATCAACAAAAAAAAATAAAAAAAACTATTATTTTTTTATGTAAATGATATATATATAAAATATATTCAGGCAATATTGTAAGATATAATTTTTTTTTACATATAAATGTAAGATGTAACATTGCACACTTAAAATGTTGTATTTATGACCTACGAGTAACAATTTAATAAATTAATTAAGTTAATTTGATGTAGAAAGTAAAAATAAAATATATAACAATGTCACATAATTTAATTTTACGAAGTATTGCATGGTTTTATTATATTTGTTTTCAATAATATATATCATTGAATTAATAAATTCAAATAGTTTCAACGAATAGATTAATCTCCATATTTGTGTTTTATAAGGATATATATATAATGATTAATATTGTAACAACAGGCCAATTTACATGTTATTTTATAAGTTCATTTTGTTTATAAAATTTTAAAAAAAATTGATTATATTTTCAGTAGTGACATTACCGAACAACAATAATTGAATCATTAACAAACAAAATGAAGTGGTTGACTAGCACCACATCAGGATCTTAATCTTATCTTCTATAAATTAAACCTCCAAATTAATTAATTAAATAAATATCAAATTATAAAACTATACATCAATTAATAATAAATTATTAATAAAATAGTAGGTTTAGTGTGATTTTAACTTTTGGAAGACCAAATCAATTATGGGTTTTGAAATATTAGAAAAGTTAAACTTTGTTAAGTTATAAAAAAAAAGTACAAGAGCACTTTAATTATTTGTAGACAAAGTTATTAATCAATATGTCATTTTATTAGTGGCATAATTAGTCACTAGCTAGATTAATTTTTATCATTTTTAACTAATACCAATCTTAACTTTTTGACCATATATGAATCATGACATTTTTGTAGTGATTCGTGACGATGCATAATGTGCATTGCTGCAATAAAGTCTTAAAAAAAGCATTAGATTTTGATTCGATTCAATAATTAATTTAATTGTCTATTAATCAGAGATATATGATAGCATGCATGACTTCACTTATAATTTTACAAGTCCATGATTTTACGTAAAATTCTTCAAAATTGATTTATTTTATCCACTTTAGTAAATCAAAAAAAACTATATATATTATAATCGCTTTTAACTCATTTGTAAATAATTTTGATTATGTATTTTATAGAAAAATATAATATATATATATATATATTTATAAAAATATATACATAAATTATCAAGTATATACGTTTTTTTTATGTGAGAATCAAATTAACACCGGTGTAAAATAAATTAATACCTATGTAAAATTAAATAAAATATACATATACATTGTGTACTGAAGTGAAAATTAGTCTCTATATATATACCATTAATATTAACGTTAATAATAATAGATTATTTACCCACCAATTATATAAAATTTGAGAAGTCTCTAGGTAAAAATATGAACGTGCAATGAGTCGTTGATTTGAGTTTGTCAACATCAACTTTAATTTCAAAGTGGGAAATTTCCAGGCAAATATCAACTTTTAAATTTTTCTATATTTTCCAAAAAATAGAAAAAATAAAATAAAAGTCATCATTGGTTTTTGGATTTCTCTGCCAACTTGCATGGATATGTTGAAATTCATGCAATTTGGCCGCCATGGTTTTAGCCTTTGAATAATAAAAGGAAAAAGATAAAGATAAAAGTGGTCCACACGTCAATGGATTTTTTAGTCGAGCAATTTTTTTTCTTTTTTCCATAGCGACAACGAAGATGGGTCTGGACTCTGGAATTTAATTTAGACCTTATTGGTCCATTTATATCTCACGTTTTTTTTATTATGTAGTATTCTTTTTATTAAATTTATTTAAAGAAATGTGTAATTTAAAGAAAGAAATCTTATACATAGTAAATATATTAAATATTAATGTTAGTCGATTCAAAATTGTAATCAAAAATTCAATTCAAATGACGTGATAAGTGATTTTTTCATTAATCACATCATCTTATATTTTATGTGGTGATGATACCTCACTTGTCACATCATTTAAGTTGAAATTTAAACTAAATTTTTGGATTTTCTAACATTACTCTACATTAAAACTCCACAATCCTTTTTAGAAAAAAAAACACACGTTCTTATAAGCTGTTTCTTAAAAAAAAAACATTATTATCTCTTAAACCATAAAATTTACTTCTCACATACATACAAAATATTATGAAAAAGTCTAACAAATATGTCTTAGAATGACATAAAACATCAACAAGAATTACCCGACAATGATATCCAATATCTTAAAAAATTGTCTGATAATGATATCATGTATCTGGAAACAATTCATTCTCTATAAATAAGTTTAAAGTTTACTTTTTTTCTTTTAAAATAATTAAGAAGAAAAAAATAAAGAGTTATTGGATGTGAGATAGAGACATATACAAATATTAAAGATGAGGTTTATTGAGTTTTAAAACAAATAAAAAATAGAAGTTTTGAAAATAAATAAAAAAATATTAACAAAAATATTTAATTTTATTTTATTAAATTAAAATTTTAAAAAGCGATACATAAATAGATTGGTAAAGAAATGACGATAAAATCACGATTTAATTTATTTGAATATAATGAAATAAATTATTACCGGTGCAATCTATATAACTTATTTAATTCAAGGGAAATGTCTCATCATACTTGTTTTTTACTTGTAAAATAGAGTTCGGACTTCAATTCCATAATCAATTTAGACATAAAAAATTACAATCGTTGAACTAAAAATTGATATGCATTGTATCATTGATTAATATTTAACAATTTCAAGAAAGTAAAATTTTAAAACTAAAAATGGTTGTCTTTATGGCAATTGTAGACAGACAAATAGTGTGTATGGTTGCATAATTTTCTATTTTAAGATGATTTTACGAGTTTTTTTAATCGAAAATAAGTGAGAAAAAAAAATTTGAATAGGAAAATTTGCTAATAAAGAGTGAATTATTGTAAAACGAAACGTGTATGGTTTACCTTACATTTAAATTTGATTGAATTTTTCGTTTCAATTGAAATAATCAATTTTAATCGTACCGACATTCGGATAGAAAAACAATATTAGAGCATATTCAATGTAAAAATATCTTGTATATTAATTATTGTTGACATAACAATAATGTTAAAGGATTTGTTTCCTATGTAGCATACATATGGATTTGATAGACGATCAACTTAAAATTCGGTATTCAATGCTTATATTTAAAACACATTTTATTTTAATAAGGTGTCCAATTTTATTTTCAATTTTATTTTTTATTTTATTTTCTTGCCCAAAATAAATAAAAAATTAATATCAGTTTTAAATGTTCGATAAGTCAACCTAAAAAAGGGTCGTACAATATGACGTTTGAAAATGGACGGTTATGTTGACAATATATAATATTTTTAATGTTGAATATGTACGGCTGCATCGGAGAAAGCATACAAAATGTCTATTAATCATACGTGATATCTCTTTTTTTCACAAGTCACGCTTGTATTGAAGATGCTCTTATAATTAACATGTATTTATATGTTTTGTAATAAAATATTATTTGAAAAAAAGGTTAAATGCATAATTTTTTAATAATAATTAATTATAAATTTTGAGGGAACTTTAAACAGGAAAAAAAATTACTAAAAAATACACTTACAATAATAGAATTATGAGACCTATAATTGAACAAAATTGAATACAAGAAGAGGGAAATTTCAAATTGATAAAATTCTTCTTTTTTTTTTTTGTGAAAAAAAGAAAGAAAAAAAAATGTGTGGGACAGACCAGACCTGACCAATCAAATCGGATAAGAGGCAGTGGATAGGCCCACAGTTTTTCATCAAAGTTACGAGGTATCTTCTACTGCAAAAACACGTCCCTGCAGTCTGCACCGTCAGATTTATTGACCTTCTTTTTTCTTCCACACGTTACATATTTGTCTGTTGACTCTTCTAGAAAAATACCTTATTTCGTACTTTAGTGTGACTGGGGCTTGTTTGGAATGTTTTAACGTGTATCCATTAGAGGTGACTATGATTGGGTTAAATTGATAGTTAAAAATCGAAACCGTACGGTTAAAATCAAAATCAAAATCGAAACCGTAACAAAAACCGACAGTTATAAAACCAGTTTTGAATCGATTCGGTTACGATTTGGGGTCCCAAAAAAGGTCCAAAACTGTTGATTTAACCGTCGGTTTTCAATTTGATTTAATAATAATAATAATAATCCACAACCAATCAGAAGTTGACATGTGGCACTTATATAATTTTTTATTCTTTTTATAATTTAATTAAATATAAAAAACTAAAAAAGAGAGAGGAAAAACTGGCCAAAACCCAAAACCGAGCCGGAATCGACCGGTTTCGGAACCGAGAACGTAACCAAACTGTTAAACCGGTGCTTAAAAACCGAAAACCAAATAGGTAAGGCCGATCACGGTTACGATTTAGGCTTCTCACAGAACCGGAACCAGCGGTTTCAAAACGAAACCAAACTATGGGCATCAATAGTATCCATTCACCAATTGATACGTCAGTTGTCACATGTGTTGTGATAATGGTTGTGATTTATAACATTACTCATCAAAATAATACAATACTATGTTTGGTTTGTTTTACACCGTTCATTGTATTGTATTGGATAATACATTTTAATTGGTCTAATACGATGGAAGTCATATTAGCTAATATAGAGTAGCGATGTTGTATTAATTAATAGTGTAATACGGTCAAGGGTGTACCGTGATTTTTTGTTAGGGTGGGTAAAAAAAAAACTATATATATATATATATTGCTTTGTATGTATTTTTTTGAGTATTTTAAATTTAAACAAAAAATAAATAGTAAAAAAAAGAATAATATATTACATTTTAATGTCCATTTTAGTCATTTTTAATAGTCAATTAAAGTTTACCAAACATTTTTTCTTATTTTTTTTCTAAAGTCGATTATTTATAAAGTTAATTTATCAAACACCTATCGACTTATCTGGTAAGCTGATTATTTATTAAATTAAACTAAAAACATATTATTTTACAAGTAAAGCAATCGTAAACATAACCTAAATCTACTCGCCAACAAAATTTGAAAAAATTTCAGACACTACAACATTGTTTTTTTATTCTGTTGAGATGAATAAAGCAAACTTGAATCTCTATCCCAAACATTATATAGAGAACTTGATCCACTCTTACTTGATAATTGATTATTATTTTTTGAGTGATGATATTGACACTCCTCAAAAATTGTATATATACTTCTTTTAATAAGTACACTTCTAAAATATTTGGTTCGTAAATAAACCCATTTAATATCAAAAATACTATTTCTTTAATTTTATTGTATTATATTTTTATAAATACACCCTTCTATTTTGTTATATAATCATATTTATTTAAAATTTTATTATATATATAAATAAATGATTTCTCAGAAGGGAAAAAAATCACAACTCCTGCAAAAGCAATTGAGCCCACTGAAAAAATCGTCTGAAACAAATTTCTTTTTATTGCATAAAAAAATTTCAAAATTATCCAATTCCATCTAATTGAAAAAGTACGTGATGTAACCATTTCCGGTGCATGTGTTGCTATAGCTCATTTAGTTTCTTATTATTATTACTTTTTTTTTAAATTTAAAATCCATTAATAGAAACACAGCAATTACACCAACCAAGAAGAATGGTCATATGTAAAAAGAGACTCACATTACACAACAGGTCAACAGTGCATTTCGATTTCTATTTTCTTAAGAAAGGTTTTTTTTTTTTTTTTAGTTCACGAAAAAGTTTATTGTTAGAATTGACTTTTGTTTTATTCAATTATAGCGGTAAATTATTCGTCAACTCAATCAATTTATATTCCTTATAAGAAATTGAAAATATTATTTAAAATAGAAGTTAGGGTTTGTAAAAATAGAAAGGTTTTTATTATATTTATGAGTATCGAATAATTAATAGGAAACTTCCTGTTTTATATATAAAGAATTAATATAAAACAAATTAATAATTATTTATGTATTTACTTACAAACTATTTAATCCCTTTAAGTAATTTTATATAAGGATAATATTAGATTTTTTTTATAAAAAAAAACTAAATTGGGGTTTACATTCAGTTTTGGAGAACTCTAAATATTGTCACTCTTATTTTATTTTTTTTCCAAAATATGAAAACATAGTTTTTCTTAATTTTGATATATGATTGTTTGAAATTGTAACATAAAACTATCAAACAATTTGTCTAAATGATATATTTATAGACTATAATATAACACTAAAATAATAAATTATAGTCAAAAAATAAATTCATAAATTTATTTTTAACAAATCACTAACTTTAAAGTATGAATATCAAATCCAAAGCTCTAACTTATTAATTAGAAGAAAAAAAAATTCGACAAAAAAAAAAACCTAATTTATAAAACCGAATATAAATATTTCAGAAAGAAGAATCGAGAGTTGAGTTAGATTGGAATGTGTGATAGACTGACGGGAGAGGGAGAGAGAATAGGTGTGACGATTGAGTTGAGGGCTAAGGTTTTGCATTGAGAGATACCGATTGTAACCAAAAAAAAAAAATAAAGGTCCATTCCCTCCCTTGATCAGCCTCTAAATACATTCTAATATAAAATTGTATAAAAACAATCTAATCTAATCTAATATAATCTAATCTAATGCAGTGTAATCCAATACAACATAGTATGCCAAACGAGCCCATTTTGTATTGTATTGGAATGTATTGGATGGAATGAATTAAATTAGATTAATTAAAATATATTAGCTAATACTGTAAAGTGAACGGTGCAAACCAAACCAGAGATTATATTGTATTATTCTAGTACATTTTAAATATCTAATATAATACAATACATACTAACAAATACGGTCTTAGAGAATAAACATGATATTTTAAATCTTGACCGAAAATATTCATTGGATTGAAATCTAACGATTCTAAGAAGAGGAGATGATACTTGAAAAGCTAAGTACGGTCGTTATTGAGATAACCGTGGTCATGATTTAATATGTTCAATGATGAATTATTTTTAAAGAAAATATGATTGAAGTTCATTACAACTCATACTATGATTAAAACAGCTCTTGGAATATCAAGATATGATTTCGAGTTATGAGAAATGAATTGGGGATACTTTGTTTTTGCTTATGGATTTAGAAATAGTTTTCGAGATTATACATTCATTAATAAGGGTTCGTCCTGTAAGTATTTTTCAATTATCGTTTTTCGAAAATAAAAATAAAAATGACAACAGTGTTTTTTGTTTCAATTTCTAATTCTAAACTTTCGAATCATATTTCAATTACAAATCAAACTTGTATAAACTAAACCCCTTCATAGATTTTGTAACATTAAAGCAACCACAAGTTTCTTGTAATCTAATTAAATGAAATTTATTATTCAATAACCTCAATATAAATTAAATTAAATGAATTAAAATTAAACACCGATATCATGTAGAGTTCACTTTTGCTCACCCCCCTTACCTTCCTCTTGTATGGATGACATGTGTCCATAGAGAGGGTAAATTTGTCTAAACACTATAATATTTGGGATAAATTTATCCCTTCATAGACATATGTCATTCATACGGAAAGGAGGGTAATGCTCACCCCCTTCCAAGGGGTGAGTAAAAATGGAATCTGTCATGTAAAGCCAACAAATAAAAAATGAAGAGTCTAAATAGATTGATCATTTCAAAAGTGATATTGTCAAATGTTCTCTTGCTGTAGCCAATGCTTGAGTAAGTGACTGCAATATATAAGGAATAATGTTGTAAACATCATCAGTATCCTGTTATATAAATATTTCAATAAATAAAAACTCAGATGGTGTAAAAAATATCGGCCGTGGATGTTCGGATTTTATCGTCTCAAAATCATTTAATTTTGTTCTGAACAAAATTTTATGGTGAACATGTGATTTACTCAAGAGGGTTTCGACAAATTTAAAGAGGAAATTCTAATTAACTCCGGAATCATCCGGTTTCACCATTTTAACAATACCAATACACACGTT
Organism: Dipteronia dyeriana; assembly: GCA_032871835.1. Lineage (NCBI taxonomy): Eukaryota > Viridiplantae > Streptophyta > Magnoliopsida > Sapindales > Sapindaceae > Dipteronia > Dipteronia dyeriana. Next base: position 4,582,102 of record CM065298.1, read on the forward strand.
CTATTGTAGATTTCAATTCATCAAGTAAAATTTCTCTAGGCATTTCGACGAGTAAAACCTAAAAACAAACGAATCCGTATGATTTACTCAAGAGGGTTCCGATAAATTTAAAGGGATATATAATTCTGAAGAATTCCGAAATAATTCAGATCCCATCATGTATTTTAAGTGGGTTATTGAGTGACAGTGGGGCTAGTGAGTGCTGTTGTTGCTTGTGTGTTTTAATAATTTCATGATATTCACAACTCACTTTAATGTAATTAGCAGCAATAATTTATGTAAATAATTTGTTTATAAAATCACCTGTTCAGCCAAAGGTGCACCAGTAGCATCCATGGTTTGGATTGCTACTCTTCCTGCAATGACACTGGCATCTGTTTCAAGTATGATCCTGCCAAAATTATAAAGATTAACAAATAAATAATTAATCATGGGACAATCAGACCAGAATCTTGTAGCAGATGAACAGATTATATAAAATCAAAGTAAATCATTACTAAATCTTGATGTTTTGTTTATGAGAAATCAGCTAATAGGTTGTTCTAAAGTGGGGTTGGTATTTTTCATACAATATGGTGACATAATTAGAAAAGAATAAAATAAAGAACCAATGGTTAGGGGGGAGTAAAGTGGATCTAGATTCTCTTTCAAACATCGAGATACTTTTGCTCTTATCCTTCGGTCATTTCATATTATAAAATTGGTTTCTCGACTATAAGACGTTAGATTCATTTATATTAACGCAGTCTAACATTCAGGCTCATAAGTCCCATATTGATTTTGTTAAATTCAGTATATATCGAAAAGAGAATTCTTATTTTCTCTATAAACAATTTTAAAATGATCATCACAACATAAATGTATACACGTTTGGGAATCAAATTGCATACCCTCGATTGACAATCTCATCGAGACATAAGAAGATAAGATCTAGGTTCTCGAGAACCTCCCATTTGTCAACATTGTTCCTACATGGAAAAAAAAAAAGATAAATAATTTTATGATCACTGTTAAGAAACCAAGGTTGGAGAGGTGACCAAAAATACCTGAGGAGAAGGGTGACTGCATCAAAGAATCCCTGAAGTACAGAAGCTAAAAGGAGTTCGGTCACAAAGAAGTGCAGGTCCTGAACGAACTTATAGATGATAATGTTGTCATCTAAAATTGTGATATCCGCTGCATATGGGTTGTGAAAACTACGTTACAATACACACAATTAACTGTACACAAACATATTACATGTGTGTCTCAACCTATATGTGCCCATGGAATAATGGAGTGGGATACTATACGTGACCTCTTCCAAGGCTAGCAAAATCAACGAAAAACAGTCCTAGACAAAGTATGAATACTGTAACCTGCAGGGGTGTGCTAGACTATCTAATTACATTTCCACATTCAGGGAAATAAGCCTGAGACATCCAAGAGAAATGAATTGGGCTACTTAAATGCAATTACGAAACTCCACCAGGGAAAGCTCTATATGACATAGACAAACATATAGTTTAGGGGCAAAATCTGGAATGCGGATAGGTCTCCAAACGCTCGACCTTTCAAACTTATAATCATGTTTGAATCTTACAAGACATAGTTCTACAATATTTAGGCAGCATACCTTCCATTCGAGCATTTGTCTTCATCGTCTTGATGAACACGTTTTTCTCAAAGGCTAATTTGGCGACATTTGTTGGCCAATCATCCGAGTAATACCTGACTGCTACACGCTTCCCTTCTGAATCTAGAAGAAGAATGTTCTTCACAGAAGGGCAGCAATTCTACGAAACATCGAAAGAAACCTCATTATCAGAGCTCTACAACCCCACAAAAGCAATCCACCATTCCACATATTCGACTTGTAACCTGACGGATGGGTCTAAGTTGTACTAAGTTATTACACTATAATCAAGAGAATTCAGATTACGCTACAGTAACGTGAATCAACCATATAATTTGTATGAACAATTACAAAACCAAGTAAATTTCACGTAATTCATAGCATACATTACCAAAATCATTACCGAATGATGATTCTAGAGATTAATATTAGTGAAAGACTGAAAATTTCGTTGATTTAATTTAACAAACATGTTATAGACACTCAATAGAAATAGATAAATTAAATCATATATTTTTATAACGTCAATACACACCGGCGACAAAAAATTACATATATACAAATAAATTGAAGAATAAAACACAGAGATAACTTACGTTACGATTTCAAGTCATTTATTAATTTAATCTATGTTTGGTTACCAAGAAAATAAAACCTCTAACACGACACAAACAAAAGTGACAGTATTCAATCATATGAGAAAAATCAATCCCAAATCTTATATTTTATATTACCCTTGATTCAAAATCACAATTGCATTTCAAATTCCACTAATTTTTTTCCTCAACATACATAAAAACAGAGAAAACAAAAAGAAACCCATCTTTCATATTCACTTAGCAGCTAATAATTTTAGATTACACTCCATTGTAATTGCAACTTTCACATGATTGTGACAGAGTTCAAAACAAAATCTATTTTGTTGAATCATGAAATAAATAAAAATAAAGTAACATTATGGATTGTAATTGCAAGAACCGTAGAGATCAGAAACTTACATCAGAGGCAGAGAAGGTGGCCATTTTGATAGAACTGTAACGGTGTAATTGTAAGATACAATTTGGTGTTGTTGAGAGCTATTTATAGGTGTGAGAAAGTTGGTGGTCTTTTTGGTAAAAGTAAAGGGTATTTTGGTCATTTATTATGAGTGGCTTCCTTACGTGGTTTCATCAATTTTTAGTTCATGATTAGGTTGATATTGTAAATGATCCCAATTGTTTTTTCTTAAAAATATTATTTATAAATCCCGAACCAATCAAAAGGCTATGTAGATATTCATAAGGGGGTTCGAAACTCATACCACCTTGTAAGAACAATCGACAATCTTGAAAATTAATTGAATCCTTTTTATTTCCTTGGTAAGACACATTTCATAAATAATCACGGGTCATTTACCGATTATTGTTATTTCGTTTCTTTTTTTACATTTTAGTTTATAATGTAAGAAAAAAAATGCTCGAAATATTTTTTTATTTCATAAAATATGATAATTATAGTTTAAATAAAATAGACAAATTATAAGAATATGGAAGGGAAGGGAGGGACTAAGCAAATAGTCTAATCCCATTAAAACTCAAAGTAAAGATTAAAAATAAAAATAAAAATTATGAGATTACTCTTATAATTTTGGCACTTTGAGGGCCCAAGCCCACATTGGACCCAAGCCCTCAAAAAGCTTTCAAAAAATTTAAAGGGCCTACACCCTGCCCATATCAGTCATTATGCATGTGGGTAGGATTGGAACTCGATCCGTAAAAGCAAGGGTTTTACTTTTACCCAAACTTGAAATTTGATCCGTACTTTTATGTTCCGTTTGATTTTTTATTTGAAAGTTGAACAACACCGAATATCAATTAAAAATAAAAAACAGAAAAACATATTATTATTTTTCACAAAAAATGAATATTAGTGATAAGTTATTTGTTTTTTTTATTATAAATATTTAAAAATAAATACTTTTACATCTATATTATTCTAACTATTATTTGTTATATATTTAAATTTTAATATATTAAAGATAATTATAATAAGTAATTTAATAATTTTAAAACAAAATTATTTGTTTTTAATAATATTTCAAGTTTATTTAAATATTTAAAAATATATATATATATTTTTTTAAAATCTCATTTACCCAGTTTTAAGTACTGTAATTTCACAATGTTAATTGATTGTGTGCATGGTTTTCTTATATATGAGAAACCAATGTTTTCTTTTGAATGATTTGTATTAATCTTTCTCAAATGTTAGTGTGAAAAGATGGTTTGTTTCTTCCTTCAATGATAGAAAAACTTTTGTCTTTCTTTAAATGCAAACTCTTGGCTTCATCAAGACTTACGATCATGTCCATTTTGTACAATAAAAAAATATCAATACCATTATGGTTTTGATAGAAAATAAAATTGAAAATAAGTTATATTAACAGAAAAAAAAAGTCCTTACTACAATATATTAGGGAAATCAGTCTCTAGTTGTTTGAGTTTTGAATCAACTAGTTTTGTGATATTGTAATTGCTTACGTTGAGAAAAAATATAGTATTAATACGATTATAGCCCGTTTGGTGTGCGATATTGAATTGAAATATTTTATAGGATTGGATTGGACTATGATTTGATTAGATTATGATTTGATTGGATATGATTAATTATAACCCTGTCTATTGTTTAATGTAATATGGGATATGACTAAAATAGTCCGATCTTATGGTTGAAATGATTGGGATTGGATTAAAAATATTTTACTACGTATTGATTTTATTTTATTAGTTTAATTTTAAAAAATCCAGACTTAAAATAAAACATTCATAAAGGCATCAAGGTCAAAAAAAAATTCCTTGAATTAAATTTCAAAATAATAACCCAAACACATCTTTTCTTCAAACCATAATTCTATATCCAAACTTTAAAAAAAAAAAAAAAAACCAAATCCAAGCACATCTCCTTTGTCAATTCAGATACAATTGTACAAAACATGTATCATTATTTGATAAACCCAAATCATCAATATTTAATCCAGATCATTAATCTTCACAAACAAAGGTTATCAATCAACATACTCAAATCCTCAACTCCAACAACCACACACACTCACATCTTAACTTCACAAAATACAAATTGAATATCAAAATACAAATCCATAAATAAAAATGATTAAAAAAAAACTTAAATAATTGCACAACAAAAATCAACAATAAAATTTTGATGCACATAATAAAAAAAAACCGAAAGAGAAATGATGATGAATCGAAAGAGAGAGAAATGTAGGTGAGTGGGCTGGTAATAAAGTGGATTAAATAGTGTGGGTCCAAATAGATATTAGTCCTAGAACTAATAAATACGAGGGGATGATGGTATTATTATATCTCATGTTCATGAGATTAATTTTGATGGTGGGATTAGTAATCCCATATTCAAAACAACACCAAACACCAGATTGTAATAAAACTTTCCAATCTGGTGTGCCAAACATGGTCTTAGGGTTTTAATAGAAGACAAAACTGAAAATAAGTTAGATTAGTGATGACAGTTTTGGAAGTAATAAATTGTATTAATTCTAATGGATTTTTGTTAAGTGAAAAATGAAATACTTTCGTTTTTCTAAACAAGTGGTTTTATGAGTTTTTTAACCTATTGTATCTCTTAAAAAATCAAACAAAATAACTTAAGGGAATATATAAAGATCTTATTTGGTTGAGCTTTTGAAAACTTTTATTAGTAAAAAGATCTATTTGTAGTATATCTATTAGAAATAGAATTTTTTTTAAACAATATTATAGTTTTTTGGTTGATATATATATATATATATTTAAAAAAATCTATTTGAAGAAACACATTCCTATGAGCTTTTGGCTAGAGGTCTTACTAGCATCTATTTAATTTAAAATATAAATAATGTCAAAAACTCAACCAAACAATTCTAAAAAATTCAAATAGACATTTATAAACCTTTTGAGATAGTAAAAAACTCAACAAAATGAGCACTAAATGTCATTAAGTATCAAGTTGAAAAATCAAACAGAACCTTAGTTTGTTACATCTATTTTGTCCCGGATTTGGATCCGATTTTTGAACCTCCGGATATTTGATTGGAATTTTGACCCGGACATTTTTTGACCCGAATTTTTTACTCATATTTTTAACCTGGATTCATTGGCCAAAAGTTTTTGAACCACAATTTTTACAAACCAAATTAAATAAAATTTATATTAAAACAATTAGTTCAAATAGAACAATTTGTACATTTCAATTAAAATAGAACTATTTTTATATACTACTGAAAATAAAAAATCATAAATAACCCAAAGCTAAAATTCTAAAAAAAATAAAAATTCACCACCATACTACCGGCTCTTCGTAAAAAATATCAAGTTGAATAGATGAAAATTAACTTGAAAGCAAAATGTGAGTAGCGCTGAAAAGGAAGTTAAAATGGATCCGTGAAAACGGATCATCATCAACGATCTGCAACCTACTAACATAGCTTTGAATCATGAGAATTTGGAACACAAAATCCTAAGGGTTCGTCCTGTAAACGTTTTTCAGTTGTTGTTTTTCTAAAATAAAAATGAAAATGAAAATGAAAATGAAAATGAAAATGAAAATAGTGTTTTTTGTTTCAGTTTCGAATTCCAAAAACGCATCTAGTAGCATATACTGAAAGTTGTACTTTGAAAATGAAAACGGAAAAAACGCGTCTGGTAGGTTCACTGAAAACTATCAAAAATTGATTACATAATTAATCAATCTTTGTATTGTAATTTTTAAATTAAACAAAAGTAACACATCAAAAATTAATTAAAAAAAACATATAAAAAAATGAATTAATCAAAACTAAACTCTTAATTTACAAATAAATAAATAATTACAATATATATATATATATATATATATATAATAAAAATATAATTATAATATTATAGAATATAATATCAAATATTATATATTTATATAGTATTATATATATATATATATATATTATTGCATGAATACTTTCAGTTATAGTTGGAAATAAATTATTCTGATATATATATATATATATAGATACTTTGGTCATTTAAAAATCATGTCCCGTCTTATCCTAGTCATATGAAACGCATAATAGAACAAAATGAAACAAAATGAAACAAAATGAGAAACAAAAACGAAAAACGAAAAACGAAAAACAAGTATTTTGTGTTTTTCAAATCTTTCACTTTTAACACTGGTTTTTTTTTTTCGCTTTTCGAAAATAAAATGAAAAACGGTTAACGAAAGCATTTTCGAAATTGTTTTTAAAAAATAAAAACGAAAACGTACTGAAAAACAGCTGCAGGTAATGGTGTCCACGGTTCGGTTTCGGTTCGGTTTCGGTTTCGAACCGCCGGTTTCGGTTCTGTGGAAAGACCGAACCGTAACCGTAACCGGAATAGGACGGTTTTGGGCGGTTTCGGAACCGGCGGTTTTCGGTTCGGTTTCGGTTTCGGTTTTCCGAAACCGAACGGTTCGGTTCGGTTCGGTTTCGGTTTCGGTTTGTGAAACCGAACGGTTCGGTTCGTTCGGATTTTTTTTTTTTTTTTTTTTTTTTTACAAAAATTAATATATATATTATTTTATATACATTTAATTTATATATATATATATACATATATTTTTTTTAAATGAAACTATACAACTAATATTTGTACTTTAATATACACACAAATGTGATTTTGTTTTTAATGGAACTGTACAAGTATATACAACTAATAGTCTAATTACTAATACAAAATTACAAATCGATAAACTTAAAATTTAAAAAATGGCCAAACATTTTTATTTGTAATCAAATTTTATTTACAATGTCTATATTTTAAATATTCACATAAAATATGAAATACAATTATTTAAATATACAATTGAACCGTTGAACTATTTAATAATTAATGTGTAAAAATAAAAGAAATTGACATTAATTAATAAGTAAAAATTTACAATTGCATCTAAATTTTATATAAAAAATTAGAAGTTAGCCTTAATTGAATATAAAATCTAACAAAGTTCAAATAACACATTGAAAAAAGAAAAAATTAGCCTTGCACTTAATGTTGACCACAATTAAGCTGCCTACGTATCCTCCGCCAATGTAGAGGAATCAAAGGCCACGTAGTTCTTTTACCTGTAGTGGGATAGTCGGTGTTAGTGGTTGGAAGATTTGAACAGAATCTATTCGCTGCCTTCTGTTCCCGTGGTTTGATCATCTTCAAAGAAATCTTTCACTATTTCTGGCTCGAGTTCTTGTTGTCTAAATTTCGCCTTTGTCCAATCATCAACACATGCTTGGGCTTCAAGTGATTGTGGACACATAACCGACCGTCTTGGATCCAAAATATTTCCACATGCACTAAATTCTTGTTCCACAGCAACAGTAGAAACCGGTGTTCCAAGAATTTGTTTGGCAATAATAGCCAAAATTGGATATTCTTGTTCATAATCCTTCCACCAACCCTGGATACTAAATTTATCTTCTAAAAATACATGATTGGCTTCTAAAAATCGGTCAAGCTCAGAATGTGTGTTAGAGGATGAAGAAGATGCTCGTAACTTTTTGACTCTTTGGGAAAACAATCGATCCCCTAAACCCTTTAATTTAAATTGTGAGGAACTGGTAGTACCATCAGATGTGGGTTGGGGTTGTGAAACCGATATGTTCAAAGACGGACCATATATTTTAAGATATTCATCATATAATTCATGTAGTAAAGTCTTAACGGAATTACAACAACTAAGAACATCAGTTTCTATTCCTAAACTATTGTAGTAATGAGTTAAATAATCTTGCAAACATTCTAATTTAAAGCGGGGATCAAAACAAGATGCAAGCAAATAAATATTTGGAATATCCTTATAATACTGTATCCATTTTTTTTTCATTGCAGCAACACATTGACTCAATTGAACATCTAATTCACAGTCACTGAATGCACCAGCAATATTAACACTTTGAACAAGAAAAAAATGAGTAGTGGGATAGTAAATACCAGATAAAGCATTGGCAGCATCATTAAAAACACGTAACAATTCAAGAATTTTTATACATACATCCCAATGCTTCAATTGAAGCGAAATTGAAGGAACGTTATAAGTAATAGAAGAAACTAATATTTCCTTATATTCAACACTTTCATTAAGCAACTTATAAGTAGAATTCCAACGAGTACTAATATCTTGAGAAAATTTTATGGGACGCCTATTATTTTGAGAACAAAATTTCAACCAATGTTTTTGGATTTTGTTATGCGTCCAGATATAATTAATACTATCTCTAATTGGTCTAATATAAACAGAAAGAATCTGTAATCCAGCTTGAACACACAAATTTAAAACATGACATGCACATCGTTGATGAAATAATTGACCCCCAAAATAGGGATTGCATAATTCCTTTAACATAAGAATAGATGCGGTATTGCTCGCCGCATTATCAAAACCAATTGCAAAAATTTTGTTTTGGATATGAAACTCTTCAAAAATAATTTTAAGGTGTCGAAAAATATTATGAGCTGTATGTGACTCATCGAAAACACGAAATGCAATAATTCTTTTTTGCATGTTCCAATTATTATCAATATAATGACATGTCACACCCATGTAATGGTAGCTACCAAAATTATCGGTCCATATGTCAGCACATACGGAAACGCGACCTTGATATTGGAAAAAAAATGATTTCAATTTGTGTTTTTCTTTTTTGTAAATGGAAAACAGTGCACGTGTGAGAGTGACTCTAGGAACACGTTGCATTGCAGGATTTAATGCAGTTTGACAATAATTAACAAAACCAACTTTCTCACCAAAACTAAAAGGTAAGTGTTATACTGCAACCATTGTTGCTAATTCTTCCTTATTTTTTTCAGACGTATAATGAAATAATTGATTGGTAGAGGTACCATACCTGGATATTTGCCCTTGGTTACTAACTTTCACCAATTCGGATGGATGATTTCTTTTAACATGGTTCCAATACGTGCCATATCCAAAGGACTTAACGGCCTTGTATGTTTTGGGGCAGTAATTGCACATGATTTTGATTGTTCCATCATCTAACTCAATTTTCTTCATATGCACTCTGAAGAGATTGGACTTCAATGGATTTTCTTCTTCATCTGCATCAAATTCATCTGAAGGGGGTGGCATAGTAGAAGGGGTAGATATATTTTCATTACTAATGGGGATATTGGGATTTGGCTCGGCAACAAAAGAGGGGGGATTAGGATTAAGAGGGGGATCGGATTCAAAATGACTTTGAAGGAACTCGTGGTAGAGTCGGTCATTGTAATTGACGTCTTCACCTTCGTGTTCCAACAAATTTTGCAATGGACCCTTTCCTCTGTCCAAATTTGTAGGACCTGAACCTTCTCCCCCACTTGCCATTAAAAAATTAATTATAAATACTAATTGAAAAAAGAAGAAGATAATTGTAAGTAAATAATATATTATTAAAAAAAATGGAAGCAATATATGTTTTTTAATTTATATGAGAAATGAAAATAAAATAAAATTAAATTGTTTAATGTAGAGAGAATTTAGAATTTGAGATTGAGAGAGATTGAGAGAAGGTGGGAGTGGTGTGATTGTGAAGAAGAATGAATTGTGGGGGGGTGGAGGGGTAATTTGGAAAATAAAAGAAAGAAAAAAAAATTACAGTTGGGCGTTGGTAACAAAAAAGGAAGATGACCGTTGAGTTGGGCGTTGGGAACAAAAAAGGAAGATGACCGTTGTTCAACGGTCATCATCCTCCAACGCCCAACGGTCATTTTTTTTTTCTGAAATGCTGCCACGTGTCAGCATTTCATTGGTTGTTTTATTTTTTAATTTCGAAACCGTCGGTTTAACCGGCGGTTTTTGGTCGGTTTTTCATATCCCATAACCGTAATCGAACCGCCGGATCCGGTTTCCAACCGGTTTTGTAACCGACGGTTTCGGTTTCGGTTTCGGTTTCCAGAGGCCGGTTTCGGTTCGGTTTCGAACGGTTTAACCGAACCGTGGACACCTCTAGCTGCAGACGGGGCCTAAATGATATCAAATAGGTATTAACAAATTTTGAAAAAAAAAATAACAAAAAAAAAATATTCAACCGAAAATTTTCAATTACAAATCTAACAGTGGGAAGAAGCTTCATTGATGACTGCATTGTGACATGTTAATTGCAGCGACTAGAATCGACTAGCAACGGAATGCGTGTTGTGTGGACGATGTCGAGAGGGTCAGTGAGAGAAGAGAGATGAGAAATGAGAAAATTTCTCAAAGAAATGGAGGTGGTTAGCATAGAAATGAGAGAAGCTTAGAAAACTTATTTTATACAGGTCATTTGCGAGTTTAAAATAAAGCCGGGTCTAAACCGCTAATTGAACCGCAACTAACGAGGGTTTAAAACCACAATTTCCCATTTTTTTTAATGATACAGTCTGGATTTTAACTTGGATGACATCATGCATGTTAAAAGTTGAAACAAAAGTGTTTGACAAAAAGGCTCAATAAAGCTTTAAAGAACCAGCTCAACAATGGAGATTGGTGAAGAGAAAATTTTATAAATCTTTTTATCTTTTAGACAACTCAACAATTACAAGGAGAGCAATAAATAAATATATATATACATCGAGAACATAAGATTTTGGAATACATTAACTAAGGTTCAGTTTGGTATTGCTGTGATGTGGGGAGAAGTGCTTCTGAAATTGCTGTGGGGGGAAATTGCTTTTGGAATTGCTGTGGGAAGAATCAACTAAGTGTTTGGTAAATTAATTTTAAAAAATGCTGTGAGAACTAAAAGCAATTTCAATGTGTTTAGTAAACTGATATAAAAAGTGTTGTGAGTGTGTAAAATTACTAAAAGAACAAAGACCTCTAAATGGTACTAATTTACTATACTTTATATTTTTCTTGTTTATTTGTATTTAGTGTTAAGTGTTATATAATTATGGTACTTTATTGAATTAATTAACCCTATTTTTTATTCTACTTTATTTAATTAATTAGTCCTATTGCTTTATTTCTTTATTTCTTTATTTTATTCTACTTTATTTTTTATTTTATTTTTATTTTACTTTATTAAATTAATTATGGAAACATTTTTTTTGTATAAAAATATAAACCCAATTTTTTTTATTAAATTTCGTTAAAGGTAAGGACAAAGTTGGAAAGTTAGTTAAATTTCATTTAATATCACTGTAGCGCGTTTTCTAAAAGTAGAAGCTAAAATCCAAAAGTATGTATTTGTAGCTTTTCAAAAACTCAGTTGGGAAAAGCTAAAAGTGACCAAAAACACTTCCCCACGATTTTACCAAACATCCTGTCTGAGGTCCAGAATCACTTTTGACCCCAAAAACAACTGAGGAAGCAATGCCAAACTGAACCTAATTTTCCTAGACTCATTAAGAGCCAATCACTTTGCCAACTTAGCTCCGATAATAACAAACAAAACAAACTTCGATGCTATCTCAGCTTAAGCAATAACAAACTTTTGGTCCCAAGATGATCAATTTGCAGCAACCATCTTACAACAGTATTGGCACCTAAATCTATTAAGCTTAGTTCCAAATCTCAACTATTGGTTGATCTTTCTTCAAATTCTGATCTGTGGATGAGATTTGTCTTTGGCTTTTACTCTTCACCTTAGATGTGGAACGGAAGTGAGGATTCAATCTTCTGATCAAATCATCATTAGCTATTTTTGCTGATATAGGATCGATAGTTGTTGTAGACATAATGTTACTACCTATGACTAATACATTATCCTTCACAATGCAGATAATGACTAGACCCTTTGGGCACGGCCCATTTTGTCATCTTTAGTGTCAACCGAGCAAAAACAAACCACCGATGGATAGGTACCCAAAACTAAACCGATTCAATAAGTTTTTTTAAAACCAAATCAAAGTGAATTAATTAGACTGATTTTATTCTTTGGCCTATCATCTAGAATTAATGGATCTGAATACCTTATTGGTTCAAACATGTGTTTAATAATGCACCGCATTACATTACATTAAATTATATAATATTTTATATATGATTGTATCATATAATATTATAAAATATAATATTTTAAAATTTTATTTAATAACTAGTGTGCCAAGCTTACGTTGCACGGGTTTTGTTAAAAAAGATATTTAAAATTTATCGGATAATAAATTTTTGATAAAAACATAAATAAAATAAATTATTTTCCTGTTACGGTAAAATATTAAATCAAATTCACTTATGTGAAATATTAAATCCCATAAAATCATGTTAAAAATGGAGCTTGTTTCAAAGTAATAAATTTTAACTACTTATAAAGCACAAGTATGATTATTGAAATGGCAATTATTTTAATAGCCACAACAATGTACTAAGGTAAAATAAACAATATGGTTCACTTCGACGATCCAGACAAAGACTTGATTAAGCAACTCCACCCATTTCTTGATTATCATTAATTTATCAAAATCAATTTAAGAAATTTCAATAAAGGACCCAAAAATGAAAGCTTGCAAAATGAAGGATATTTAATTTCAATTTATAGACATTATATAGATTAATGGAAACTTTAACTTTGAAAAGATCATTAGACTAATGTTAAATTTTAGAACAAATTTGAGAATTAAATGAAACCAAGGACAATGCATCTTTGTTATTAAAAGGAGTGTGTTTTAAAATATCTATAAATTTAAAACACACTACATTAATAAAAACAATCCATCATTGGTATCACACAACTTTTGTGTCATGTTTAACAAATTAAGTAGTAATGCGAAATCCAATATGATATCTAAGGTTTTATAGAGAAGGAATTGAAAATCACTCAATAGAATTTAATCGAGGGACAAATCACTTTTATAACCAATGGATAGAGTACTTTTACATCCGAGGGATAATGTACTCTTATAACCGAAGGATACTATACTCATATATAACCGAGACACTGTATACTCTTATAACCAAGGGCAATGTACTCTTATAACCGAAGGACAATGTACACTTAATAATCGAGGGACAATGTATTCTTATAATCGATGGACATTGATAGTGTACTTTGTATAACAGAGGGACAATATACTCTTATAACCGATGGACAATGTTTTTCGACTAGAGGTAATTGGAGTAAAATCACTCATTCAAATTTAATCGATGAACAAATCTCTCTTATAATCGAGGAACATTGTACTCTTGTAAATGAGGAATACAGTACACTAAATAATCGAGAGACGATATACTCTTATAATCGTGGCACTATGTATTCTTATAATCGTGGGACAATGTTTTTCAACAGGAGGTGATCATAATAAAACCACCCGTTCAACTTTAACCGATGGACAGATCACTTTTATAACCGAGACCGTACTCTTATAATTGAAGAACTGTAATCCTATAACCGAGAGAAAGTGTATACTCAATAACCAAGAGATATTATACTCTTATAAACGAGGGACATTGTACTTCCTATAACCGAGGGACAATGTGCTCTGATAACCGAGGGAAAGTATACTCCTATAACCGAGAGACAATTTTATCCGACAATATGTGATTGTAGTAAAATCATTCATTCAAATTTAGCTGAGGGACAAAACACTTATAACTGATGGTCTGTGTACTATTACAATCGATGGATAATGGATAATATACACCCAATAACTGAAGGACAATGTACTTTTATAATTAAAGGATAATGTATTGTTATAATCGAGAGACAATGTACACTCAATAACTAAGGAACATTATACATTTAATAACCGATGGACAATGTACTCTTATATCTGAGGGTCAATTACACTAAATAATTGAGGGACAATGTATTCTTATAACCGAAGGACAATGTACTCTATATAACCGATGGACAGTGTTCTTTTATAACAAAAGGAAAATGTACTCTTACAACCGAGGAACAATATTTTATGACAGGAGGTTGTGATAGTAAAATCACTCATTCAAAATTTATCAAGTGAAAAATCACTCTTACAACCGAGGGACAATGTACTCTTATTACTAAGGGTAAGTGTAATCTTACAACGGAGGGACTGTGTACACTCAATAACCGAAAGAATGAACTTTTACAATTGAAGGACAATGTGTACACTCAATAACCAATAGACAGTGTGTACACTTAATAACCGAGGGATAGTGTGTACACCCAATAATCGACGGATCTATATTTAACCAATGACAACGTACTCTTATAACCGAGGGACAATTTACTCTCATAACTGCGAGACATTGTTTTCCGATAGGAGGTGATTGTAATAAAACCATTCATTCAAATTTAACTGATGGACAAATCACTCTTATAAACGAGAGAAAGTGTACTCTTATAATTGAAGGACAATGTAATCTCATAACTGAGGGAAATAGTACACTAAATAGCCGAGGGATAGTGTACTCTTATAAACAAGTGGCAGTGTAGTTTCTATAACCGATGGACAATGTACTCTTGTAATCGAGGGACAATTTTATCTGGCAAGATGTGATTGTAGTAAAATCACTTATTTAAATTTAAAAGAGGGACAAATCACTCTTATAACTGTGAGACAACATACTTTTATAACTAATGGTCCGTGTAATCTTACAACCGAGGGACCATGTACACTCGCATTGGACGATGTACTCTTATAAATGAAGGACGATGTACACTCAATAACCGAGGAACGATGTACACTCAATAACCGAGCGACCATGTATTCTTATAACCGATGGGCAATGTACACTCAATAACCGAGAGACGGTGTACTCTCTATAACCGAGAACAGTGCTCTCTTATAACTAGTGAGAAAATATACTCTTATAATCGAGTGGCAATATTTTTTCATTGAAGGTGATTGTAGTAAAATCACTCATTCAAATTTAACCGAGTGAAAAATCACTCTTATAACCGAGGAACAATGTACTCTTATTACCAAGAGTTAGTGTAATCTTAAAATTGAGGGACAATGAACTCTTACAACCGAAAAATGGCGTACACTCAATAACCGAGGGATAATGTACCCATATAAAATCGCGACATGTGTACTTTTATATCCTAGGGCAATGTACACTCATATCCGCGGGATAATGTACACTTGATAATCTATGTACATTGTACTATTATAACCGATGGACAATGTACTCTTATAACCTAGGGATATTGTTTTTCGACTAGAGGTGATTGAAGTAAAATCACTCATTCAAATTTCACCAATGAACAAATCACTCTTATAACCGAGGGGCATTGTACTCTTATAAACATAGTTTTAAAACTCGAAAGGCGGTGTGAGGCGGTCAGGCCTTCCTGAGGCGAGGCGGTAGCCTCGAGGCGATTGAGGCGGCAACCTCAGCCAGAAAATGGAAAGAATAATTAAAAATTAAAAAATAATAATAATAAAGTAGAAAATATTCTATAATATTAAATAAATTTATTTTAAAAAAATTAACAAGTTAAAGTATGTGAAAAATAAAAAAGAAAAAAACATATCATTTAAGTGAAATATGGACTCTAAGGCCCATTTAAAGTTAACAATCCAAGCAAAGCTGGTTCAATCCCATTGAAACCCTAAATACACATACCTACACAATCACAATCTCACTTGACACTGTAATAGGCCTGTTTTTGTCTTGAGTGACTTAAGCCCAAATTTTTTTAAAAAAATTGTTACCCAGCCCAGTGTTCTTTTTAAAACCAAGGTAACCCTAATATTTTTTGTCTAGATCTCCTTTCAAAGAGTCGACACTTCCATTTTTTTTGTGTTATTCTTCTTCTTTCTTCTGGTTCTTCTCTTTTTTTTTTTTGATAAAAATGAAAACCGCCTCTGAGTTGACTCAGCCGAGTCGAGGCGGTGCGACAGCCCCGGTGCGGTAGAAGCGGGTTTTTGGGTCAAGTATGATGGTGCGGCTGCACCAACTCGTTTTTGGCGCAACGCGGGGTGAGGCGGCCTCGGGGCGACCGCCTCAGTCTGAATTTTAAAACTATGCTTTTAAGTGAGGAAGATAGTACACAAAATAACCGGAGGACAATATACTCGTATAACCAAGAGACAATTATACTCTTATAATTGAGGGATAATGTACTCTTATAATCGTGGGACACTGTTTTTCAACATTAGGTGATTGTAATAAAACCACTCATTCAAATTTAACCAATGAACAAATTACACTTATAATCGAGAGACAACATACTCTTATAACCTAAGGACATTATAATCTTATAACCGAGGGAAAGTGTACACTTAATAGCCGAGGGATAATGTAGTCTTATAACTGAGGAACAATGTTCTTTCTATAACCAAGGGAAAGTGTACTCCTATAACTGAGGGGGAATTTAATCAGACAAGAAGTGATTGTAGTAAAATCACTCATTCAAATTTAACCGAGGGATAAAGTACTCTTATAGCCAAGGGGCAATATACTATTATAACCGAGGGACAATGTATACTTTATAACCGAGGGACAATGAACAGTGCATACAAAATAACCGAGGGACAATGTACTATTATAGTCGAGGGATAATGTACACTCAATAACCGATGGACAATATATTCTTATAACCGAGGAACAATGTACTCTCAATAACTGAGGGATAATGTGCTTTTATATCCGAGGGACAGTGTACACTCAATAAATGAGGGACAATGTACTATAATAACCGAGAGACAGTGTTCTCTTATAACCAAGGGACAGTGTACTCTTCTAACGATGAACATTATTTTCCGACTGGAGGTGATTGTGGCAAAATCGCTCATTCAAATTTAACCGAGTGAAAAATCACTCTTATAACAAAGGGACAATGTACTCTTATTACAAGGGTCAGTATAATCTTATAACCGAGGGACAATGTACACTCAACAACTGTGGGACAATGTTTTTGATTGGACATGATTATAGTAAAGTCACTCATTTAAATTAAACCGAGTGACAAATCACTCATAAGTGAGGAGTTCTTACAATATTTTTTCAAGATGTCTCAACTTTTGATGCATCTCATCCATAAATGTAGCACCACTTGGTTAAGTAGATACTTGTGTAGCCTAATGTTGTTGATATGGTTAGAAAGATGGAAATCAATAAAAGAGGGATCATGTTTCTTCCTGATAAGTTTCCTAACCCATTTGAAGAAAGACATGTCATATCTTCTTACGGGGGTGCTCAAAATAACATTAGTAAATGCAACAATTGTAACTCTTACCGTCATATATACCATTGCTTACAAACCTACCTGACAGTGTCTGCCTAAACAAATGAAAAGAAATGAAAACAGGAGACATGACAATTTTTTTTGTCAAAACCGGAGAAGGAATAACTGCTAAATGGAGGTGAAACATATTTCCAGACATCTCACATGATATACCAATGGTCATTGTGAACAAAAATAATGATCCTATAAGCTAATTACCAACCTCTTTTAAATTACTTTGACAAACCAAAGTCCTCAACAATGCACGATATTTGGTCTCAAGAATGGTAAACAAAGAAACAAACCAAAAAGAGAAATCAGGTAATATTATAATATTCTCGTTTTGCAAGCAGTGTCGAATGGTAAATTCAAAGCCTCAACTCTTTGATGTCCTGAACAATTTATATATGTGTGAGAATTTAGTTCCTATGAAGCCATGGTCAGTAAATACCACTTTAACGAAATAACCTGTAAGTAAAAGCAAAAAGACATGCAATTGTCTTGAAGTTTTGCCTATTTCTGTAAAAGACAAGCGTGCTTGATTTGAAGATGTTATCAAATTGGATTGAAAAGAACAGGTTACAAAATCGAACAAAAAAATGCCTAGACTATGGGTCAAAGCAAGATATGTAGTTTTCTACGTAAAGATTAGAAAACAAAAAATACAAACAGAAGCTACATTAAAAATATATCAAACGTATCATCAGCCAAGATCAGGTAAACATATGAGACACTGAATAATTAGAAAGGGAAAAGTGGAAAACTCATGATTTCTAGCAGATGTCACAGTTGCAAGTGCTAGTCCCATTTTCTGTGCCAGAAATAAAGCACAGTTGATAGAGCCTATTGTAGATTAGATGCAATAGATCCATGGCAATGAGAGAAACTTCAGGAATAATTTCATGGTAGGATTCATAAAACTAAAAAAGAGGAAACAGACTCTTGCAAATGTTTTGCACACTCTATACATAACAACTAAAAACCAGATCAACATTAAGTAACTGCTGTGTTAATGTATCCAAACCTTGGCTATTGACTGTGCAGATGTGAATGTGAAGCAGCAGTAAGGTATCAAAAATATCGGTGCTTACAAAACTAGACAAACAATCAAAAGAGCGCAAAATTCACGAAATACAAAATTAGCAGTTCTCGGATTAGAAGAATATATGGGTAAGCATTATGAAAAGGAAACTGTGTACCATTAAAAAAATGCAACAGAAATACAGTATCCATAATTTTCAACTCTTTAAGCTTCATATCTGAAAATATCCTATATGACAAAGATGAACATCAAATATAGTTCTCGCATACCACATGATCAGCACTAAAATAAATTCAACAAAGATCACAGCAAAGAAAACCACAGTAAATCATTTAAGATAAAAATTTCACAATCGTTGATTCTTTTTTTCTAAACTTCACATGACCATCAATTTCAAGAATTAATAGAGATCTGAATTCGGAATTAAGAATCAATCGTAAACCATAACAAGAGCAAAATTTGAGCAATTAAAACGTAAACATAAACAAAAACAAAAAAAAACCCCAGAAAACCCTAACTGCACACAAGATAAAATTGAACAAAACAAATATCAAAATAAAAGGAAAAAAAAAAACACGCACACAGACAATCAAGGATTACTAACCATCATAAGAAACAATACAAATCGTAAACTGAAGAAAAAAGAACAACAAGAACAAGAATGGTGTGATACCTTAGGAGAATAGATGATGATGAATTGCGTACAAAAACAAGAATTGCGGTTCAAAAAGGTGATCAGGGAAGAAGAAGAAGAAAAGGAATTGATAAAGAAAGCGTGAGAGACAAGAAAACGAACCGTTGGAGACAAGAAATCTAACGAGCCGATTTGTGGCGGTGGTAGGAGAATTGTTGTGGCGGTGGTTTTGATTTATTCAGTTACTTGCGTATTTATAAAGCTTGTTGAATTGGGCGCCCGTGAAAAAAACGGTAACATTTAATAAAATTAAAATAAAAAAACAAAAATAAAATATTATTTAATATTAAAAATCAGGAAGATAAATATTGGAAATTTATTTTTATAATGATTATTTATGGTTGGGCCCAAGCCCTAAAAAAATTTAAAGGGCCTACCATATAACTGTATCAGCCAGTAGGGTTGGAATCCGACCCGCAAAAATAAGGGTTTTATCCAAACCCGCAATTTGACCCGCACTATTACAACTATTTTGACTCGGATTTGGATTTGAAATTTGACATGGATAATTTTTGACCTCATTTTTTTGTTGACCCGATTTTTTAACCCATATTTTTAACCCTAGATTCATTAGGCCGCTATTTTTACAAACCAAATTAATAAAAAAATGATATTAAAAGAATTAATTCAAATAAATCAATTTTTACATACTACTAAAAATCATAAATCGTAAATAACCCAAATTGAAAAATCTACATAAAAAATCATCACAATACCACCCGACTCTTCGTAAAAAAATATATCAAATTTAATTGATGATGTGTTTATTAATCGAGAATGAGTAAAACCTAAATAAAGTTCTTTAAGAATTTGAATTGTATAGAATCAAAATTCAATTACGAAATTCTATTACAGTATTTTATATCTTATTAAGAATTAGAAATGTAATTAAATTTATATAAAGTTGATTATAAAAATACTGATGTATATAAAAAATAGCCTTACATATATACATATGAGAGATGTATGAGTATAGCTAATAAATTAAATATTTTTTTTAAAAAAAAGGAAAAAAAAATAAGTTCAAAACAAGAACAACATATCTTTGTGATGCAGTGTAGTGTTTTTTTAAAAAGAAAAAATAAAAAAAAATATAGCTCGAATATATTCGGGCCAAGGAAAAAGTCCAAGTTTTTTGCCCTCACGAGATTCGCCTACTTTCGCATAATCTCCACGTGGCCTGCACGTGACACCAAACCGGAGCTTGAAGATATCAAGCAGATGCAAATCCTGAATCAGACCCAGCAAATTTGCAGAAACTTTCAATGGCGGAACGAAAACCAGACTCATCAGGTATTTTTTTTTTCACATTTCATATTCTTCCTGTTATGCGTATTTGATGTAGAGTTAATTCTGTTTAGATTGAACAATTGATTTTTCCTCTAAATTATCTGAAAAGTATATGTAGTTTCATTTGAAAGATATATTTATGCATGAAAATGATAATTATTTGTTATATTCTTCATTAAAAACAATCCCTTTTAGTGGGTAGTTTTTATTTCATGCATAGAAATTGAAAAGTTCAATCTTTTAGTGCAGGCACAATTGAAAAATGTCATCTTTTGCTGAATGCAAATGAGTTTTTTTTTTGTTGTTGTTTTTTCTGTGATAGCTCGTGATTTTAAATTGAGTATTGGATTTATGTTTTCCATATGTATAAAACTTAAGTCTCACCTTGTTATTGTATGTTTTTGTGTATTTGTGGAAGAAAAAGATGCAAAAGCACCTACCATATTTGAGAGAGCTAAGGAAGAGATTGAGGCAGTATTTCACTCTCAGAAATCGCCACGCCATACCAAAGAAACTCATGGAACTAGCGTTGACATCGACGAGGACACCCCGATAGAAGAAGTTAAAGGGCCGAATGTGTTTGAAAGAATGAAGGAAGAGGTGGAGGCTCTTGTTGAAGCAATCCATCCTAAGAAAGAGTCTAAAGGTCACGATTCATCTTCGAAGTAAGTTCATGGATCGAGTGCTTGTTTGACGTAAGAGAAACTTTGATTTTATTGAGTTTGTATAGGATAAACCAAGGTTTGTATTCGTTGACGATACTGGATTGCTTTGATATGTATGTTTGAAGCGAAATTTACCATTTATATGACATTGGCTGTTTTATGGTTCGTGTTTCAATCGTTTCAATTTTTGTATTCTTTGATGATGCTGGATTGCTTTGATATGTATGTTTGATGCGAATTTTACCATTTAGATGACTTACTGTTTTATGGTTTGGGTTTCAATTGTTTTCTTTGAGATTTTTAAAATATTTTTTATCAATTTCTGTATGGTGCCAATTTCCTCGTTGGAGTGAATTTTGATAGATAAATGTTGCACTGTTTGTTTCGATTATCTTTATGTCAGAATTTTTTTATTTTTCACATACATGGTTTATCATCAGGCTTGATGTTTTTTCATTATATTTTCTAAACTCAAGCTGCCGAGTTCCAAATTTCCAACCTTATTAGTTGTTATAAAGCTGGAATAGCAGCTCTGCAAATATTGACCTGTCTAGCCAGAGCTGAAAGTGAGCCAAGTTAACTTGAATTTTTATGGAGTCCGTATCTGTTTGAGCTAAATTTAGTTGATGTTCCAAGTATAAAATCTCAAGTTGATACAATCTAGTAGGTTACTTTGACATTGGCCTTTCTTTGGATGCAAATAACTGTTTTGGCATTTAAATGGTTTGAGCTAGTGATCAAAACCACTGTATTAGCTTAGGTTCCTCTGAAGCTGCCTCTATTCTTGTCAGTTGTTTCTGTTGTAAATTATTTGACGGAAAGCCTCATTAATCGTTGGGACCTGTAGTCGCAATTGGATGAGCACCCTGTAGTCGTAAACGAGAGTA
Source organism: Dipteronia dyeriana (assembly GCA_032871835.1). Classification (NCBI taxonomy): domain Eukaryota; kingdom Viridiplantae; phylum Streptophyta; class Magnoliopsida; order Sapindales; family Sapindaceae; genus Dipteronia; species Dipteronia dyeriana. The sequence goes on from CM065298.1 coordinate 4,604,430, forward strand.
ATGTTACTGTTGAAATTTAATCAATAATGTTAAAGATGATGCTAAAATATTGGAGGCCATGGATATGTTTGATATGCAACACATCTGGATCTGTTTAAGTTTTAGACATTGATTTCAAATCTTAAGCCATGGCTCATCATGTTTGATCGAGCAATATGATTGATACTCGTGCATTTTCTCCAAGACTTCCATTTCCACTTCTTTACATATGAATTCGACAAGGGAGGAATCATTGTAGAATGGTCTTTTCTCAAATTTTGAGTTGTTTTATGAGTTCTGTAGTTGAAGTGTTGAATACAGGTATGGTTCATTTATACTTTATCGATGGGCGTTTAGTGTAGATACTACTAGAACATGCTTAAAAAAGCTCCTGCTTTGGTCCCCGTCTCTAGCTCTGCTGTATCGCCTCTTGTTTAGCCTTAAACCTTTGCTTGGTCATAAGATGCAATATGAATCAGAAACTAATGAACAAAATGTTTCGAAAAGAGGGACGCGGTCCGCTTCCAAGTCCTCATGTAACAGCTAACGGAAGAAACAGAGTCAATTTTGACACTACTACAGTACTATTAGCACAAGCTTTTAGTCTTGAGAAAGTGCATGATTTGGTTGTGTTTGCTTTCATGATATGTGCACATGTAACAGGGAGATAATTGCAAATTATATTTAATCTTGTTGATGTGTTTCTGCAATTACCACTGCTATTAATGCTATGTTTGGGATTGATATACTTGTAAAGTAATCCGTTTTTAACTTAACGAATAATCAGCTTTCCAGATAAGTGGATAGATGTTTAGTAAATTGACTTTGTAAATAATCAATTTTAGAAAAAAAGTATATAAAAAAATGTTCGGTAAACTTTAATTAATGATGGAAAATGACTAAAATGGACAATAATATATTATTCAAATATTTTTTTCTATTTATTTTTTGTTTAAATTAAAAATACCCAAATACATATACAAAGCACAAATTATATATATATATATATATATATATATATATATATATATAATTTAATATTTTACTGAGTCAACTCGCAATTCTCAATACAAATATACTGGGTCAACTCGGTTTTCTCAGTCAACTGAGTCAACTCACTCATTCAATCTTCATCCATGGAATCTCTACAACTCAAGCTCCAATTCGTCACCATATGCTACTCAACCGAATTCTCCATCGAGAGCAGGGTCATCCTTCGTCCTTGACATCGTCTCCCTCGCCGCCGCTGACACACAAGTTTTGAAATCATGAGATTTCGTCTCGAATTCGTTGCGAAAATGGAGGATTCAATCGTAAAACGGATGAGGCTTCAATTGTGCCTTTAAGAAGCATAATCGGTATCTCTGGCGTACTGGAATTGCGACGGAACGGAGATGGAGGCTTCGATCGCGAAACGATTGAGTTTTTGATTGCAAAATGGAGATGTTGTATATGCAAAAGGCTTCAATCGCGATCCATTGTTGATGAGGTCCTCCTCCGTCCTCCGTCGTCGATGGTGGCCACCACCAGCGAGCATTGGTCGGCCACCACTGTACTATTCTTTAACAAAAATATTAAATTTCCCTTTTAAACAAATATTATTAATTCAAAAAACAAAAATATCATTATAAAATATAATGGTGTTATTGTCCTTATATTAATATAGTAAGGGTATTCTATACATTTTAAAAATAAAAGGATAGGTTCTCTGATAATTAGCTTCGAAAAGCAACCTCCAACTAGCTTCTCAAAAGCTGATTATTGGAATATAAACTTAAAAAATAATCACTGATTTCTCAAATAAAAACGTTCTCAAACATAGCTTAAATCTTACATTGACAAAATGGTGCTTGATGAAGACACATTGAATGACAAACTAATTTTGGACACAAATGTTATGTTCGTCAAACATAAATTTAAAAGAGAAATAGATAAAATCATTACTCTTATATTGTCACTCACATTAGTCCCATATGGCTATACATGTTCATTTTGATTTTAGCTACAATGATAAATGGACGAAGAGATGGACCTTGATATCGATTAGCTATATGATATATTCGTATCCATTGCTAGTTTGGTACTAATGTTCCCGATATGTCTCCTATCGAGTCACATATAGTTTGACAACAACGGTTTATATTTGAATGTCTCTTGGAAAAAAAAAACAAGGGATAGTCTATAGATGCATTTTGATAAAACATAATGTATAATTGATGAAAATTAATTTAAAATACGAAGAATTTCTAATGAATCATGTTGTTGTACGATGTTACCAAGCCCCTTGGCGACCTCTGTTGCCACTTGCTGGAACCAACAACTCATTTGGCGACTTCTGCATGTTCTCGCAAAACCTTACCGACGAAGAGCAAATAAACACGTCGATCATCGGCCAATGCTCCTAACGGTTTCTTTACATTGTAGGTGTTAAAACTTTTCAATGAGAAAGATATCTATTCGTTTAGAAAAGTATTGACCTAAGAACCACTCGGTGACACCTTATGACTAATCAGATAATTAGTTGTTTACCTTCCATGTGTGCAACTGTTGACCAACTTGTGTGACCCTAACTTCTAAGCCGTCAACACATGTTTATTCTATTTGTATTTTTTTAGTTCAACAACTCAATCACCGATGTACTCTTAATCTAAGAGTTGTAAATGCATTCAAATCTAAACAGTTATATTAAGAGCACAAGAGTGGTTGAGATGTTGAAGTCAAAATTTTAAATTACAATTTGAAGTCGATTTAGCTTGATCTTTATTTTTTAAAAAGTTGATTTTATTAGTTTTATTTTTAGGAATAAACGGAGGATTTAATTCCAACTTTTCTTCAAAGATTTTGTGTGAAAAAAAAAGATTTGATTTTAATCTAGGGTTAATAGCCCCGATCCCCCTAACCTTATAGCGGAATTGTATAGTACACCTGCTTTTTTTTTTTCCTTACATTAAACCCCCTGAACTTTCATTTATCAACAACAACCGACAGAAGTGAAATGGACGTCAAAGGTAAATTACACTTACACGTCCTGATTATATGAATAATTGCATTAAAATTGGAAAAAAATAAAAAATATCCCCAAAACAACCTTTGATCTATTTGACTAATATCCACAAAAAAATATATTAATAATATTAATTGTTATTTTAAAAAAGAAATTAATTTTTTTAATATATTAAACGTATTTAAATTAAATTTCATTTCTATAATTAAATTTTAAAATAATATAAATTAAAAATAAATTAAACAATTCATTGAAAATAAAACAAAATTAGAAAAATAAAATAACAATAATCAATCAATATTTAAATAAACTTAAAAAACTATCACTTTCTCTCTCCTCTCTCCTCTCTCCTTAACACCGTCTTCTCATTTATCTCCTCTCTCGATCTCATATCCAGTTCTCTTTCTCAATCCCTCTCAAAATCTCTTTCACCATTCATCAAACCCAATCTCGATCTGAAATTCATCATCGATCACCAGATCGTGTTCCTACCTCTATCTAAACCTACTTTATGGGGTCATTGTCAATGGCAGTTTTATGATGATACCAACTTGTATAACCAACGTTTACAACCGCCACCGCCGCCGCCGTGTCCACCGTTATCTCCTTTGTTTCTCTGTTTGGATGCCTAGAATTCATAATTTGTAGATTTTCCAGTTTTTCCTGATTTTATTTATTTATTTTATTTTTGCTATTTTCCATTTTTTTTGTATACATATTTTTATAAATATGATTTTATGAAGGTAAGATACCGTTTTGATTGAAGATATATGTTGGGTGTTAGATTTGGATATGGTTTTGTTGTGAAGGTCAGATCACACAAATACAATTTTTTCGAGATTTTTTTTCTCAGTTTTTTTTTCTCTAAATTTTCTAGATTTTTTGTTTGTTTCGATTAAAAAATATGGATAATTGGATGAGATTTATTGTTTTTTATTGATTCTATTAGTTTTTTTTTTTTGTTTGTGGAATTTAATTCGGCAATGATAGGGGATAGTGGATGGTGTATGGGTGATGATGACGAATTGTGGATGAAGGGGAGGTGATCTGGGTTGATGATGATGATGGATGATTGTGATTTGGGTTTGATGATTTTGGTTTGGGAAGGAAAGAGAATCGATTAGAAATGAGAGGGAAGAGGGATGACATTAGGTGTATGCATCTGATGGAGAAGATGAGTATGCGTGCATCTCTGCCATCCATCTCACATAATCTAATGTTCAAAAACTGTGTAATTTTTTGGTGGATCCTTCCCCATATATATATATATATATATATATATTATTATTATTTGTTTTTAAATGTGATATTATTATATTTTTTCAATTTTAATGTAATTATTCATATAATCAGGGTTTATAAGTATAATTTTCCCTCGATGTCCGTTTCACTTCTATCAATTTTTATCGATAAATGAAAGTTCAGGGAATTTAATACCAATAAAAAAATTCAAGGACACTATACAATTGTACTATATGGTCCCGTTTGGTGTGCGGGATTGGATTGGATTATTTTATGAGATTGGATTGTGTTAAGATGAGATTAGGATTAAATGTGATTGAATTGGACTAAATTAGTAATATACTATGTTTGGAGAAATATGAGACTGGATTAAATTAATACCATGTTTTGTTTGGTGAACATGAGATTGGATTAAATATTATAATTTATTTTTAAAACGGAAATAACAATAAAATAAACTAATTAAAATAAAAATATAAAAAAACTAATTAAAATTAAATTAAAAAACTATAAAACTAACTCTTTTCCGAATTCGCTATCATTATCACCATTTCTATATCATCGTCATCATATGGGTTGAATTTGATTTCAGATCTAGGTTGAATCTGGAATATGAAGATATTGAATTTGTTTTATTTTTTTTTCGATTCTAGATATAGGAGGTTTGATTTTTTTTTTTTAGATTTTCAAAATATTAAGTTTGTGGGTTCGATTTTATTTTTGGTTTCCAGAATATTATGGTTCTGGGTTTGTTTTTTGTTTTTTTTTTCTGGGTTTTTACTTACATTTTTTTGTTGAAGTGCATTAAAAAATCTAAAAAAAAAACTTAAAAAAAAACTTTTAAAAAAATTAGTCTCAGAACAACTAAACCGACCAATTTAGTGAGTTTATTTATCCCACAAATATATGAGACTATTTCATTAAAATTGGATCCCATTAGATTATTTTATCCAGTCCAGTGTTACTTTCAAACATAGGATTAGACCAATTCCAGTCCAATTCTATGTAACAAACAGGAATAAGTGTATAGGACACTGTTACTATAGTAAGTGTTTTTTTTTGTTGAAATTGGAGATACGACAGTCGAGACGCGCCTGCGCTGGTCGAGTATGGTTGACTCGACGTATTTCGGTCTCCGGGCCACGTCAGCCAAAAAATTCCAGTCGCGTATATAAACTCCACTCGCCTCAAATTCCAAGTAGACCCGAGAAAGAGAGAGAGATACAGAGACCGAAAAGTTGCGTTGGTTTTCTTCTTCTTCTATAGCACGAAGTCTCTCTCTAAATGGTAACGTAATTGAAAAAAAAACCCTAATATCTCGAATCCAAATCACTGTCACGTAGAATCACTTCAATCACTCACTCACTCGAAGCCACCGTGAAACCGAACTACAACATCAACAAGAAGAAATCCGTCCGTCGAGCATTTTGCCTGTAGAGACCGAGAGAGAAAGGTGACATGTAAAGTTTTTTTTTTTTTCCGTTGTTCGTCGCAATCGCGAAGAAGAAGACGAAGAAGAAGAGCTACGCAAGTTTTTATATATATTTAGTTTTTTGAGTCCGCGAAAAGAAAACATGAGTCCTATTCAGAATTTCGAGCAACACTCTCGCCACCTCGTCGAACCTGAACTCCGTAATCTCTCTCTATCTATTTTGAATTATATTTATTTTTTTGTGTGCGAGAAAGTGAAGGAAAATTGCTGTTTTTTTGAAGGAAAATTTGCTATTTTTGTTTTTGTGTTTGTTTCTGGTCAAGTGAAATTGAACTAAAATGGAGACGTAATGAAGCATTGTTTACAGTATAAAAATGAATGATTACAGTGAATGTGAAGTTGCTAACTGTGTAGGCATGATTGTGGTCTAATCAGTTGAATTTAAGGTGTTTTAAATTTGGCTGGATTGTAGTTTTGTTTTTTCGTGGTAAAATGTTTGAATAAGAGTTTATCTATGAAATAACATTTACAATCGAAATGCATGATTTAATGAATGCGGAACTATGGAAGCTGGATTGTGGTTTGATTAATAAAATTTGAGATGGTGTTGTAAATGTTGCAAGATTATTGTAGCTGAATTGTAGTTCTATTTCGTGGTATAGTATTTCGAATGTGTGAATATGAACTTATTGTCGGAACATGGTTTACTATCGAAATGAATGAATATAATAAATGCAAACTGTGTAAGCTGTATTGTGGTTTGATTAGTCGAATATATATTGGATTGTAGTAGATGGATTACAGTTCTGTTTTGTGGTTTAATGTTTTGAATGTGCAATTATGAGATTATCAATGAGACACCATATACAATCAAAAGGAATGCAAACCATGTAGACAGTGTTTTGGTTTGATTAGTCAAATTAAAGGTGCTCTAAATTGGCCCAATTATAGTTGCTGAACTGTAGTTTCTGTTCTGTGGTTTAATGTTTTGAGTGTGCTAATACGAGTTTAACATGTGCGTCTGCTTTGTGTTGTAAATTGGCCTGTTTCATGGGTTAATGTTTCGAATGTGCAATATGAGCTGAAGATGTGTTTTTGCTTTTTGTTTAGTTTTTGAATCTAACATGTAATTTGATTTTGGGTTATGTTATGATTTTATATGTGATTCTGGTTTGTCTATTGGATTTTTGAAACAGAGATTCAGACGAGGTTACAGATGGCGATGGAGGTTAGGGACAGTTTAGAGATTGCACACACAGCTGAGTACTTGAATTTCCTCAAATGCTACTTCCGGGCATTCTCTGTGATTCTCTTACAAATCACAAAGCCACAGTTCACTGACAATCCTGAGCACAAGCTGAGAAACATAGTTGTAGAGATCCTCAATCGTCTCCCTCACAGTGAAGTTCTTCGTCCCTTTGTTCAGGATCTCTTGAAGGTTGCAATGCAGGTTTTAACCACTGATAATGAAGAGAATGGCCTGATTTGTATTCGTATTATCTTCGATCTCCTTAGGAATTTTAGGCCTACATTAGAAACTGAGGTTCAACCATTCTTAGACTTTGTATGCAAAATTTACCAGAACTTTAGAGTGACAGTTAATCATTTCTTTGAGAGTGGAGCTGTGGGGATGGAAGATGTTATTAAGCCTATGGACACTTCTTCAGACCAGGGGATTACTGGCACTGCATACATTGGGACAGGGCAGCTTAATCCAAGTACCCGGTCATTCAAGATAATAACGGAGTCTCCACTCGTGGTCATGTTTTTATTTCAGTTGTACAGCCGGCTTGTTCAAACCAATATTCCTCACTTGTTGCCATTGATGGTTGCTGCTATATCTGTTCCGGGGCCAGAAAAGGTTCCTCCCCATTTGAAGGGTCACTTTATTGAGCTTAAAGGTGCACAGGTTAAGGTGAGTATTTTTGTTATTGATGTCATTTATCACAGCTTTCCTATGGGGAACACTAAACTTTCTCTATGAGGTGATGCGTAAATATATAAGAGTATAGCTAGGTTGTTTAGACTGAGTTTGGTTGGGAAAAATTATTTATTTCGCTTGAAATATAAACATTGTATCAGTTACCTCAGAATTCATGCTATTTTTACTAAGCATTGGACCTAAATATAATGTTTTTAGCATGGCTGTGTTTGAGGGAGTTCCTAAGTCCTAACGTAATCCGCCTAAAGTTGATATGTATAGTTGATAGTTCTCAACTTCTCCCTGTGTTGCCATCTTGTCAGATTTATCCTTTTTTTTTTTTTTTGAATTTATGGAGAATCCCTTGGCATTCAGTCTGTCATTAGGATATAAACTCATATGCCATCTGTGCTAGAGGCCAAGGGGTGGTTTTTCACAAAAGTGGGGTGTATGGGTATGTAAAGAGAAATGTATTCTTGACTAATCACATAAGACTGCTACTGGGAAGGTAGGGTAATCTAGAAAGCCACCTGATATAAGATGCTATCTAAGGTTTAATTGTTAGAGTATTTAAATACTATTGTTGGGCCTCAGCTTAAGCTTTTAGGTATGATGGTTACTAACATTTATCACTAGCTATGCCGATGAAGTTAGAAATAGCTATAGATATACTAGAATTCTAGCTGTATGTATTCATAATTTTTTTTCTCTTAATCTTCTGAATGGATTGTTTACTGATCTTCTTTCTTCATTGTTGCAGACGGTTTCTTTTTTAACCTATCTGTTGAAGAGTTTTGCTGATTATATCAGGCCTCACGAAGAAAGCATATGCAAAAGCATTGTAAACTTGCTTGTTACATGTTCAGACTCTGTTTCTATTAGAAAGGTAATGTTATCTTGTCTTTAAATTTGCTCTCAGCTTGGTCCTTTTGCTCCCTTGATACCGAGATTTTAATAAATGAGGATGTTGCATGCAGGAATTGTTAGTAGCATTAAAACATGTTTTAGGTACAGATTTTAAGAGGGGCTTATTTCCGCTGATTGACACACTGCTGGAAGAGAGGTAAACCTCAAACTGTTAAGATACAATGTGAAATGTTATTTGTCCAATGCAAGAATGGTCAACAATGCTGTAACCTCTATATGGTGCTCGGATTATTAACTAAGAGAAATGATAACCAAGCTGCCAAAGAATGGAGGAAAAGAAAAATGCTAAACTTATGTATTTGTATTATGCAGCCCAATATAATAAAATCGTGAATATTATTTTACAGTTTTAATAACTAGAAATGTGTGCATCATTTGTTGTGAATGTGGCCTTTTTAGTTGTCAATATCTAGGGAACATTCCTCCGTCTCTGGTGGGCATTTCCTTACAAAATATAAGAAAATGTCTGATAAAGAATTCTTTGTGCATCTTTATAACAAAAATAAAGGTTTGCTTAAGTAGCCAGAACTCAATTCCTATTGAAGAGTAAATTTCAATGTTTTAGTTTGTTCTGCAATTGATCCCAAATCACTGCACAGCCCACAATTGATAAAGACTTTGAAAGGTCATGCAAATTCTTACCAAAAATATGTTGTTAAAATTTTATACTTTTATTGAAATGAATTATATTACTGGAATTGGTTTGTGGTGTGCTTATGGCTCAGTTTACATCTTCTACTTATGAATAATCCATTTTAGGGTTCTTGTTGGAACTGGGCGGGCATGTTTCGAGACTTTAAGGCCATTGGCTTACAGTTTACTAGCAGAGATTGTCCATCATGTTCGAGGAGACCTCTCTTTATTACAGGTGTTGCTTTTTATGAAACTTTTGTTTTCTTCTTTTAAATGGCATTTTCTTGCCTGTTGTCCTTGTGTTCATGGTTAAGACATAAGCATTGTCGTACATGATGGTGGCGATGTGGTTTCATTTTTATTTTATGCTTTTGTCACAATTTTGTATTGTTATTGTGGTTTGTGTGGGTGTTTTGTCCTTGGGGTTAATTTTCGTATTGATGTGACGTGGTTATCACATATCTTTCACAACACATGAATTCGGGAGTGTAATCACTGGCCTTCTATCTCTCTTTAAAATCTCAAGAAGACTTGGAATGTGACCCAAAAAATCTAAATACTCTTTGTTCAGTTTCCATGTGCTTTTGAGTCTCGTGGAATCAAAACTATTGGAATGTATGGCGTGGAGCCGTGGACTGCGTAATTGTTTGATTTTGAAACTATGTTAATGGTGTGCCCATTTTGCGGCCTCTATGGTTTTCTATATTCTTGCTTGTCTTCTATTATAAAATTGTTTATGCTGAATATTTAAGTACTCAATTGTGATCTTTTGCTTGCAAAAAATGTTTTATCAACATAGTTGTTATTGCTTTTTAGTGTCACAATGCTGATAAACTTGTATTTTTGTGCTGCAGTTATCACGGATCATCTATCTGTTCTCAAGTAACATGCATGATGCTTCATTGTCACTCAGTATTCATACTACTTGTGCTCGGCTAATGTTGAACCTGGTGATTATACTAACTCTATTCTTAAATAGTCATATGGTTCACTTTGGACTCAAATTCATGTAAGGCTTATTTGAGTTATAGGTTGAGCCAATTTTTGAAAAAGGTGTAGATCAGCAATCTATGGATGAAGCACGGATTCTATTGGTATGAGTTTCAAACTGATTGCTGTGAGATAACCTTTGACTTGTAAAATCAATGAATCTTTATTACATTTATCTGGGACTGACACCTGTTTTCCTCTAGGGTCGTATTTTGGATGCTTTTGTTGGGAAATTCAGTACCTTCAAGCGTACCATTCCACAGGTAATCTGTCATTGATATATGAATTTCCATTTGGACTGTATTGATACTTGCCTTAAATTTATCACGTAGCGATACCTGACTTTGATTCAATCTTGATTCTTGAGCTATTTTAAAAAGAATTTATTGTTGGTGAAATGCATGACCTTGTTTTACTCTTAGGGTATGTTTGGTAGGAAGGAAAAGGGAAGGGAGAGGAAAGAAAAGTGTGGAGGGAAAAGGGAGAAGAAAACGGGGAAGTGTGTCTTTGGTATGGAGAGAAAAATGGAAAGAAGGGAAAAGTGGGAGGAAAAATTGATGGGTAGGACCCACTTATTTTAATCCTCCCAAAAGTGGGAGGAAAAGTGGAGAGAAATGTGTGAAGGCTTTAAAGAAATTACAAATTCCCCTTTTTTTAATTTACTTAAAATTTATGTATAAAAATAAATTTGTAAAACATAATGTATTAATTTATATGTATAATAAATTACAGTGTTTGAAGTCATTTTATATAAAAAAAAGTTGGATTCAATATTATTTAAATTATATTTATTTATTAAATATAAAAATATATAATATATAAACTAGAATGTAAGGGTAAAATAGTAAAATTGATAAAAGGATTTTCCATCCAATCTTCTTTCTTTCCTGTTTACCAAACAGCTAAAGGGAAAATTATTTTCCTTTCATTCCCTCATCTTTTCTATCCTTCCAAATCTTTCCATCCTTTCTATTTTCTTTCCTCCCTACCAAACACACCCTTAAATAATTTGCTTCTTGTAAGTAGCTTAACTGTGTCTTTGATGATTTATTTCTTGTGAAGCACTTGCCATACAGTTTTGCCCTAGTTGAACCAGCCTAATAAGGTGACCCTGTACATAGTTAGGCATTTTAGTGAGCAAAGTGGTTATGTTTTGCTTTTCTGTTCACGTGTCATGTTTTTTGTAGCTGGTGTGCAGTTTGTATTATGAGACATATTGCCAATGATCAGCTTAATCTTTTTAGCGGATTCATCTTTACGTGTTAAGTACCCTCTTTTCTGTAAGAGATGCTGTCCATTTACTACATTTTAGAATAAAAATGGGATATTTCTTTTTGTGGCTTTATATGTATTGAGTAAGCATTGGCTAATCCCGGCATAGTCTAAGACACTTGGCAACTTGGCAGTGCAAAATAGAATTACAAATATGCTATCTGCTTATTTGTTTGGATTATAGCTCTTTTATGTCCCCTTCACATTTTGAATATTAAGTTTTTATTTTTTATTATTCTGCTAATACATCTTTATGGTAGAGCTTGTGTTTCATTAAAGCTTCTGTTTCCACTTGTGAAGCTCTGCTAAGCTTTTGGTCTTAAGGGCAAAAGCTATAATATCGAAACTTTATGTTCATCGAAAAGTGTATGTATATTAATTAAAGTAAACTTTTTGTGGTCCTTTCAGTTAGTTAACAGTTATTATGTGGTTGGCAACTTGGCAGTGCAAAATAGAATTACAAATATGCTATCTGCTTATTTGTTTGGATTATAGCTCTTTTATGTCCCCTTCACATTTTGAATATTAGGTTTTTATTTTTTATTATTCTGCTAATACATCTTTATGGTAGAGCTTGTGTTTCATTAAAGCTCCTGTTTCCACTTGTGAAGCTCTGCTAAATTTTTGGTCTTAAGGGCAAAAGCTATAATATCGAAACTTTATGTTGATCGAAAAGTGTATGTATATTAATTAAAGTAAACTTTTTGTGGTCCTTTCAGTTAGTTAACAGTTATTATGTGTGTTTGACTATATCCTCCCCCCCTTGCCCTCCTTTTCTATCTATTTCTGAGGAACTTCTCTGTTGGCTTTTTATTGAGTTTATTTTCCATGTTTGCTGAGATTTATATTTTCTTTCTGGTGTAGCTGTTGGAGGAAGGTGAGGAGGGAAAAAGTCATACTAATTTGAGGTCAAAGCTTGAACTCCCCGTGCAGGTGGTTCTAGACTTCTAGCAAATTGTTGTGTGGTTAATTGTTGTGTGTATGAACATGCTGATATGTTTGAGATTCGGAAATTCTTTTATTAATTGCTTACTCTTTTGTTCTCCCCCTTTTCTACTTTCTTTACAATATTAAAGCATATATTATATTATTTATTCATCGGTTATTTAATATGGTTTATCTGCTTTGATTTGTGTATGTTAATTTATCATATTTATGACTTTATTGGAATGACTGATGTGTTATTGCTTGAGGAAATGGAGTTCAAGTTATACAGTTGGTCAATATTTTCTGGTCACTTGTGCTTTAGAAGTCTTTATACTTGCACGATATATAAGGTTTTAGTTTTTTTGGTAAACCATTTTAGAATCAGTTTCCTAAAGTATTTGGTTATTCTGAAGTTCTTGACCATTGTTCGGTGCAAGTCTAGAAGATATATGCTAAAGGTTGGTACATATATATTTCTTTCTTTCTGTAAGAAAATGTATTTTTTTTATAAAATTAAAGGTAAACAAAAACAAGGCAATTACCACTTCATTGAATCTCGCAAATTGCATTGCTGCAGTTGTGACAGCAGTTGTGACCAACAGGTCTTCTGGATTAAGTATTTTTGAGCATTAGTATTTTAGATTCTTGAATTAATAAATACTTCAAAATATTAAACTCTATTCCTGAGATACTGTGGTTTATTGCTGAATCAATATGACTATTTATAGTAGCTTAGATCATATGTCATGGAAATTAAATACCAGTGACATGATACAAAGGAGAAGACCTAGGATGTGTTTGCATCCTTAGTGGTGTATCATGTGCAAAAGGAATTTTGAGAGCATAGATAATCATTTTCTCCATAGTCTTATTGCTTCCAGCCTATGGAATAAGCTTTTTAAAGCTGTCCATCTTAAAGGGCCCCTGTTTCTTCATTGTAGAGATATTCTAGGTGAGTTTTTTGTTGCGTTTGGGGGAGTTAGCAAAGCTAAAACTCTTTGGAGGTGTTTCACAATGGCTCCTTTGGGTTAAAAGAATAGAATTTTTGTGATTGAAACAAGAGAATATATTTGCTTGTGGGTTAGGATTCACTTCAGGGCTTCAGTTTCTTCTGTTTTTAAATAAGTTTCTCTCTTCTTTATCAACCTTAATAGGAAGCTCCTCTAGCCTGAAAGGGTCTGTTTTTGCTCTTGCTTAGAGATTTTTTCCGGCTTTTTTTTAGTTTTTTATTGTTGGAAGCTGTTTCCTTCTTTTATTGTTAAGGACAGCTTGCTCCCCCCTCATGTAAATCTAGTTGTTCAATACAACAATTTTATTAAAAAAAATAAAAATAGTAACATAGTTTATAGTATGGAAAGTGGATTGGTGCTACATCTGATGGGAAGAAACTGAAAAGAATATGAATGTTTTAGTCTAATTATTTGGAATTCAATTCATAGTTCTTTACTGCTGCTCTGTTATGTGTTGCATTGATTCCATTGTTTTGTCTGTTTTTCTAAAACTAGACATATTGCCTTGTTGCAGGCAGTTTTAAATTTGCAAGTCCCTGTGGAACATTCCAAGGAAGTCAGTGATTGTAAGAATTTGATTAAGACCTTGGTCATGGGTAATTATCCCTTTTATCATTGTTTCTTATTTTCCATTTATCAAATACTGTAAAATAATCATTAGTAGAGTTTCTCTGAAATCTGTGATGCAGTGTTAGTGGTTTACTGGTTTATACCAAAAACTAACCAATTTATTGGTGTGCTGCATTCAGGAATGAAGACTATTATTTGGAGCATCACTCATGCACATTTGCCGCGATCACAGGTTTATTTATTCTCTAAGTTTGATTGTTCTTCATTGTAGCTTGATCACTATGTCACATTTCCACTTGTTTAGGTTTCTCCTTCCACTCATGGAACCCAACAAGTGCTTGTTTCGTCATCATCTAATTTACCAGCACCCCAAGCTTTCAAAGGGATGAGAGAAGATGAGGTATCATGCATACGTTTATCACTTCTAATAAGGTTCTCTTTGCAGATTAGCATTTTCTGACTTGGACTTTTTGCAGGTGTGGAAAGCTTCTGGAGTTTTAAAGAGTGGTGTACATTGCTTAGCCCTCTTCAAGGAGAAGGATGAGGAGAGAGAAATGCTTCATCTCTTTTCCCAGATTTTGGCTATTATGGAACCTCGGGATCTCATGGACATGTTCTCATTGTGTATGCCTGAGCTTTTTGAGTGCATGATTTCCAACACTCAGCTGGTCCATATATTTTCCACCCTACTGCAGGCTGCTAAAGTATATAGGCCTTTTGCAGATGTTTTGGTTAATTTTTTTGTTAACAGTAAACTTGATGTTTTGAAAAATCCGGATTCACCTGCAGCAAAACTGGTATTGCATCTCTTTCGGTATATATTTGGTGCCGTTGCTAAAGCGCCTTCGGATTTTGAACGTATACTTCAACCTCATGTGCCTGTTATAATGGAGGTTTGCATGAGAAATGCTACAGAAGTTGAAAAGCCTCTTGCATATTTGCAACTTCTTCGTACAATGTTTAGAGCACTCTCTGGATGCAAATTTGAACTCTTATTGCGTGACTTGATTCCTATTTTACAACCCTGCCTAAATATGCTATTATCTATGCTTGAGGGTCCAATGGGGGAAGATATGAGGGACCTCTTGCTAGAGCTGTGCTTGACCTTGCCTGGACGCTTAAGCTCACTGTTACCGTACCTTCCCCGTTTGATGAAGCCTCTTGTTTTGTGTCTCAAAGGAAGCGATGATCTAGTGAGCTTAGCTTTAAGAACGCTTGAGTTTTGGGTAGATAGTTTGAATCCTGATTTCCTGGAACCCAGTATGGCTAATGTAATGTCAGAGGTGATTTTAGCCTTATGGTCTCACTTGAGGCCTGCACCCTATCCTTGGGGTGGAAAAGCGTTGCAATTACTTGGCAAGTTAGGCGGTCGTAACAGAAGATTTCTCAAGGAGCCCCTTGCTCTTGAATGCAAGGAGAACCCAGAGCATGGGCTCCGCTTGATTCTTACATTTGAGCCGTCAACCCCATTTTTGGTTCCACTGGATCGATGCATAAATCTTGCTGTAGCAGCTGTTATGCATAATAACTGTGGCATGGATGCTTTCTATCGGAAGCAGGCATTAAAATTCATTCGTGTTTGCTTGGTTTCTCAGCTTAATTTGCCTGGAAATTTTACTGATGAGGGATATACACCCAGACAGTTGTCATCCTTGTTAGTTTCTACAGTTGATACATCTTGGTGCAAGTCTGAGACATCTGATATGAAGGTTAGTTGACTTGTTGAACATTGTAGCCCACTATCTGCATGCATTTGCAGCTCACATTTTTATCTGTCTTAAGTTTGAAAGGTGTATTAATTGTTGTGGCAGGCAAAATGAGAGCATTTTCTCTTATGGAAAGGATTATAATGAGAGTATCTGCTTGCTTTTCCACCTCACTTTTTAGCTTCTATTTTCACGTTTAGGTCTTGCATCTCTTTCTAGTAGTGCATGGGATGGGTTGGCAGCTTGTTTTATTCTTACGGTATCACAAATACAAAAGACATAAATTGCTAAATATTCCTTTACATACAGGAGATTTCGGTTCCGTAGGACATACCCGGTCATCATGATAAAAGTCTCTGAAATTTTTACAAGTACTTACTATGCGTTGTAGTGTCGTGCATACTCTAACCTGGCTTATCATGTAATATTTTACTGTGGCCTTTGCTGCTAATCATTTTAAACAATGCATAGCGTTGATTTGTAGTAAAATTTTCTGTAGCCTGAATGATAATTTACTCGTTGTTATTGCAGGCCGACTTAGGTGTGAAGACAAAGACCCAACTTATGGCTGAGAAGTCAGTTTTCAAGATTTTGTTAACGACTGTTATTGCTGCAAGTGCAGAACCAGATCTCAATGGCCCCAAGGATGATTTTGTTGTCAACATTTGCCACCATTTTGCAATGATATTTCACACTGAGAATATTTCAGCTAATGCTTCAATTCCACCTGCTGGACTTGGGGGTCCATCAAATGTAAACGTCAGTTCCAGGTCAAAAAGTAATGGAACTTCTAACCTAAAAGAGTTGGACCCTTTAATTTTTTTAGATGCCTTGGTTGATGTGCTGACAGATGAAAATAGGGTCCATGCTAAAGCTGCTCTAACTGCTTTAAATGTGTTTGCTGAAATGCTAATGTTCCTTGCTCGCTCAAAACATGCTGACATGCTGATGTCAAGAGGAGGCCCAGGCACGCCTATGATTGTATCCAGTCCATCAATGAATCCTGTATATTCACCACCCCCCAGTGTTCGTATACCAGTCTTTGAGCAACTTCTGCCACGACTTTTGCATTGTTGCTTTGGAAGTACATGGCAAGCACAAATGGGAGGTGTTATGGGACTTGGTGCATTGGTGGGAAAGGTCACTGTTGAGACTTTGTGCCTTTTCCAAGTAAGAATAGTCCGGGGTCTGGTTTATGTTCTTAAAAAACTCCCTATTTATGCAAGCAAAGAGCAGGAAGAGACAAGTCAGGTTCTAACTCAGGTTCTTCGTGTGGTGAATAATGTGGATGAAGCTAACAGTGAGCCACGCAGGCAGAGCTTTCAAGGAGTAGTTGAGTTTCTTGCTTCAGAGTTATTCAATCCTAGTGCATCTATTATTGTGAGAAAGAATGTGCAGTCATGTTTGGCACTTTTGGCTAGTCGGACTGGCAGTGAGGTATCTGAGCTGCTCGAGCATTTGTATCATCCTTTAATTCAGCCTCTATTAGTACGACCACTCCGGTCGAGGACTGTTGATCAACAGGTATTTTCTGTTTCTAATTGTTATTTATGTAATTTATCAGTTTTCTTCACTAACTTTAGTGGGTGGCTTATAGGTTGGAACAGTTACAGCTTTGAACTTCTGTTTAGCCTTGAGGCCTCCTCTTCTGAAGTTGACTCAAGAATTAGTGAACTTTCTCCAAGAAGCATTGCAAATAGCTGAGGCCGATGAAACTGTGTGGGTTGTGAAGTTTATGAACCCCAAAGTGGCTACATCCTTAAATAAACTCAGAACAGCTTGCATTGAGCTACTCTGTACTACAATGGCATGGACAGACTTTAAAACGCCAAGTCATGCCGAGTTGCGTGCTAAGATCATTACCATGTTTTTCAAGTCTTTGACATGTAGGACTCCAGAAATTGTTGCTGTTGCAAAAGAAGGCTTACGACAGGTTTGTTGAGCTTCTGTCATCATCATCGTATAATTGATGTAGACATTAATATTTATAAATAATGTACAGTTTTTATCATTGAACAAGCTTATCAGCTGTAAATTTTATCTGTTTTTAATGGATTCATATAACATCATCAATCAAAAAACCAACTGGAACTAGCCCATCAGACCATATATCAACTTGCTAACATACTATATCCATATCATGTACCTGATTCCAAGTAACTTTGAACATTTATCCATAGATAATAGTAGAATGCAGTTTCAAAGGAATATGCCCCATTCAACTTGATACCTGTAAATTGTATAAGGATATGATCATTGTTAACCAAACGTCAGTTATTATGAACGTGTTTGATAATGTAAATTGATCTTACAATGGATTATCTAATTCAATGAGTTGTCATTTTTTTCCCTGTTTCTTTTGATATTATATATATATAGTTGTCCATTTATTTGCAATTTTAAGGGATATATTATCCATTCTGATACAATACATTTTGTCAGGTTATTAATCAACAAAGAATGCCCAAAGAACTTCTACAGAACAGCCTAAGGCCTATATTGGTCAACTTGGCACATACCAAGAATCTCAGCATGCCTCTTCTGCAAGGTCTGGCCCGCCTGCTTGAACTTTTGTCCAATTGGTTTAATGTTACCTTGGGTGGTAAGTTGTTAGAGCATCTTAAAAAATGGTTAGAACCAGAAAAACTTGCTCAGAGTCAGAAATCATGGAAAGCTGGTGAAGAGCCAAAAATTGCTGCGGGTAATGCATCTAATCTATGTTTAGTTCCAGGCAAAGTTGCTTGATACTAGTGTAGATATACATGTATTGACAATGTTACATTGTTTTTTTTTTCTTTTCCTGTGCAGCTATTATAGAACTTTTTCACTTGCTTCCCCAAGCTGCGTCAAAGTTTCTTGATGAACTTGTAACTTTGACAATCGATTTAGAAGGGGCTCTCGCTCCGGGACAAGTCTACAGTGAAATTAATAGTCCATATCGCCTTCCGCTCACAAAATTTTTGAATCGATATGCCACACTTGCTGTTGATTATTTTCTTGCTCGTTTGAGTGAGCCAAAATACTTTAGGCGGTAAGCTTCAGATGTTGGGTTGAAGTTTCTAGCATAATTGTTTACATATTACTCAGGTTACTAATAACTCTGCTTTATCCCCTCTTTTTTCTCTTTCGCAATATCCAGGTTTATGTACATAATAAGATCAGATGCTGGCCAACCTTTGAGAGATGAACTTGCAAAGACCCCTCAGAAAATACTTGCAAGTGCCTTCCCTGAATTTCTGCCAAAATCAGATGCATCAACTCCTGGATCTTTAACTCCACCAGCTACTGTATTGGGTGATGATGGCCTCCCTGCTCCACCGCCTGATAGTTCTAATTTACCATCTTCGCCTCCTGCTGCAGCATCAGATGCTTATTTTCAGGGCCTTGCACTTATTAAAACATTGGTCAAATTGATACCTGGCTGGTTGCAAAGTAATCGTATTGTGTTTGATACCTTGGTACTTCTTTGGAAATCACCTGCCAGAATATCTCGCTTGCATAAGGAACAAGAGCTGAACTTAGTGCAGGTAAGTTCTGCCACTATTCAGGCTCATTTTTTTATTTATTTGAAAATATTCATTGCTATGCTATGAGTTTGCACTATTTATTTATCTTTTGTGTTTGTAATTGTAAAAAGAGTTTGTATATATCAGTTGATATGTGGTTCTTGAATCATTTCTAATTACGATTTCTCATTTGCAGGTGAAAGAAAGCAAATGGCTTGTCAAATGCTTCTTGAATTACTTGCGACATGACAAATCGGAAGTGAATGTTCTTTTTGATATCCTTTCCATCTTCCTGTTCCACACTCGCATTGATTTTACTTTCTTGAAGGAGTTTTATATTATTGAGGTAATTTATTTTGTGGGTTTCTGTACTTCAGTCTCACTAGTTTTCATTTAATGTTTTATTGTTTATGTGGTTTCCATTTTAACAGATGTTCATCCTTCCTTTCAGGTTGCAGAAGGTTATCCACCCAACATGAAGAGAGCACTTCTCATGCATTTCTTAAACCTTTTCCAGTCTAAGCAACTTGCTCATGATCACTTGGTGGTCGTCATGCAAATGCTCATTCTTCCAATGCTAGCTCATGCTTTCCAGAATAGCCAAAGTTGGGAGGTTGTTGATCCAAATATCATAAAAACGATTGTTGACAAGCTTCTAGATCCTCCAGAAGAGGTGATCACTTAAATGTGCCATTTCAATTGATTTATTTTGCATTCTTGTTGCAGTTCTGCTATTCAGATTCACGTAATGTTGTTCCTTAATATTTGATTATGTCTTAGACTGTTAGTTTTCAATGTTTGAATATATATATATATATATTTTTTTTTTCCATAGGTTTCTGCTGAATACGATGAGCCATTGAGGATAGAACTTTTGCAACTCGCGACACTACTTCTCAAGTATCTCCAGAATGATCTTGTTCATCATAGGAAAGAACTGATCAAATTTGGTTGGAATCATCTCAAACGGGAAGATAGTGCTAGTAAGCAATGGGCGTTTGTCAATGTTTGCCACTTCTTGGAGGCCTATCAAGCCCCTGAAAAGATTATTCTCCAGGTGATATCACAACAGATGCATGGATGAATGTATTTTTAAATTTGATATCTGGTTTATTGTTATCCATTTATCATAGCCCTGTTTTAAATTATTTTGTCACACTAGCAAATATGAGACAGAGAGAAGAAATCCTGAGGGGGAGAAAAGTAGAGAAGAAATGGTAAAAAAAAGGTAGGAGAAATAGAGGTTGGAAACTCTAATTTCAGTTTTATTCAGTAATCAACTCTAGGAAAAAAATAATGTAAAGGCCTATTTATATATAAATATATATTTTGAACAATAACAACAAAATTCAATAATTCAAGGAATTATACGGTTTCCTATGCAATTAATAGATGGATAATAAGAAATAAATGACATTAAGGCCGATAATAGAATACTAAACATAGTCCAACTAACACAAATAAAAGAAAACCTAAACCAACTAAAAAAAATCATAAATCTAGTATAGATTTCAAAAAATCTTAAGATGAAGGAACCTGCCAAATATATTCTAATGCTAGTAAGATAATAATATTCCTTAAATATATCTTGTGCTTGTTCTGCACTAATATGTTATTTGGTGTCAGTTGTGAAATGCTGCTGATTATTTCTTGTTTTCGTTGATTTTTATTGCTGGTCTGTATTGGAGTAATATTGACATATTTTTGGTACTTGTAATTCTTAATGTGTTGTGATATAGTTTAACAGTGCTGTCAACTGCCACGTAAGTAATTATGATAATTTTAAGGTTATCTGTAGTTGGAATAGTTTATTCTTCTACCATGTTGTTCATTGCTACTCCCAGATAAACATTTGTGTGTGTTCGCATTTGTTCACCTGATAATTATGTAAAACCATTATTTTCATCATTGTATCCATCAATGACAGAAATTAACTAATGTGGATTTGAAAATCTAGGTTTTTGTTGCTCTTCTTAGAACTTGCCAGCCAGAGAATAAAATGTTGGTCAAACAGGCCCTTGATATACTAATGCCGGCCTTGCCGAAGAGGTTGCCTCCTGGGGAATCTCGAATGCCGATTTGGATAAGATACACCAAAAAAATCCTAGTTGAGGAAGGTCACTCAATACCTAATTTGATTCACATTTTCCAGCTCATTGTGCGTCATTCAGATCTCTTCTACAGCTGCAGAGCACAATTTGTACCTCAGATGGTGAATTCTCTTAGTCGCCTTGGATTGCCGTATAATACTGCAGCAGAAAACAGGCGCCTTGCCATTGATCTTGCTGGGTTGGTGGTTAGTTGGGAAAGACAGAGGCAAAATGAAATGAAAGTGGTGACTGAGGGTGATGTTCCCAGCCAAATGACTGATGGATTTAATCCTGGCTCTGCTGGCATGGACCTTAAGCGACCAGTGGATGGATCTTCATTCCCTGAAGATCCTAGTAAGAGAGTTAAAGTAGAAGCTGGTCTTCAACCCCTCTGTGTCATGTCACCTGGTGGTGCCTCATCAATCCCCAACATAGAAACCCCTGGATCTACTGGCCAACCCGATGAAGAATTCAAACCAAATGCTGCTATGGAAGAAATGATTATCAATTTTCTGATACGGGTGAGGCATTCTTTCAATTTTTTCTTTCGTATGTTGGTAAGATCTATTTAAGATGGTGGTTACAATTTGGTAAATACTGCTTCCTGGTTACAATTTGATAAATTTTGCTTTCTGGTTACAATTTGCATATAAATACTAACGGTTGTGTATAATCATATAATTCTTTGCTTGAATCAACCTTTCCTGAACTATAAAGATTTAGCTGCTGTGTATGAGTACAATTATTAACATCATCTGTGAACCAGTTCTATCATGCATTTATGCCTGTACTTGTTTTTCTAAGATCTGGTAGAAGTTCTTTCACTTATGAATTACCTGTTAGGCCGTTGATAATTTTTAATACCGCTGTAGTCAATTGATTTTGGTGTGCTATTAATTATTGATAGATATCACAATTTTAACAATAACCCGCCGCTAATATGACTAATGCCACCAGAAAGTGAAAATGCACATCTGAAAGAGACATTACTACATAGATGGTGTTAAATTTGACCACTTTTTATTCATTTATTTATTTTCATGATATGTAAGAATATAAGATATAATTATACAGGAATTGATGTATGTGTTTGAGATAGGTAGTAAATGTCTCACGTCACTTTTAGTTTGTGTGCTAATGATCAACATTGTCACCATTTCAGTTTTTTTTTATTTACATGATCTCGCCATATTTTCTGTGGAGAAGGTTATTTTTTCCTTCTTATCTAGGGTTTTGTTGTGTTATGGAGTATGTGTTGACCAAAGCCATTTTTCTGAACAATCTGAAAACAGGTTGCCTTGGTCATAGAACCTAAGGACAAGGAAGCAAGTGTTATGTATAAACAAGCTTTGGAGCTACTTTCACAAGCTCTGGAGGTGTGGCCAAACGCCAATGTCAAGTTCAATTATTTAGAAAGGTTGTTGAGCAGTGTACAACCATCGCAGTCAAAGGACCCTTCCACAGCTCTTGCACAGGGCTTGGATGTCATGAACAAGATTCTAGAGAAGCAGCCACAATTGTTCATTAGAAATAACATCAATCAAATTTCTCAGGTTTGTCCCTGTGTAGTAGGTTTATGACTTTTCGTAAGTTTGTCTGTGATGACCTTAATTTTCTCATTTTGGCTATATTTTTATCAGATTCTAGAACCTTGTTTCAAGAATAAAATGTTAGATGCTGGGAAATCATTATGCGCGATGTTGAAGATGGTCTTTGTCGCTTTCCCTCTAGATGTTCCAAATACCCCAGCCGATATACAACTTTTGTATAAGAAAGTTGACGACCTTATACAAAAGCACATAAATATTGTTACAGCTCCTCAGACATCGGGTGAAGATAACTCTTCTAATTCAATTAGCTTTGTGCTGCTTGTCATTAAAACCTTGACAGAGGTGCAGAAAAACTTCATTGATCCTTTCATCTTGGTTCGTATCCTTCAACGCCTGGCACGAGATACAGGATCTTCAGCAGGTTCCCATCCAAGACAAGTATGTCATTGCTGCCTTTACACACACACACACACACACACATACACACACGATATTATACTCTAGTGCAGTCTACCTTTCCTTTCATGGGGTCATCAAATCTTGGTTGTTAAATGCTACCCAGTGACAGACTCACTTTAATAGTTGACTTTTGAGGCGGACTGCACCTGAGAATTTTCTATTTATGTACTGGTTGAATCTTTTAATTCTGCTGTTTGACTTAAAGAATTGGCTGTTTTATGCGTGTGTGAAATTAAGTTTCTTTTTTGAGTGGATATCAGTTGATAGATGGGGTCCCATATTAGCTAAAGTACCACCATGGTCCTGCACTATAGATTTTAATGGCATTTTCCAAATATCAATGAATTTCACATTATTTGTGGAAGGTCATGAAAGGTTTGTGCCTTTTATCTTGAAGTTAATAATATTTTTATTAAGTCAGGATCCTATGAGACTCGCAAGCAAGATCTGTGCCTTGCCTGAGGTCTCCTGTCCAACACAATTATTGTCCAATTCTGATTGATCAACCTAGCATGGCGTATTCAACCCCTTATAACTTGAATATGAATTTGATTTGTAATAGTCAGTCACTTGATGTAGTGCCATTGGTGATCCCTTTAAGTTTGCCCACCTGAAGAAGGCTTTCATGTTTTTGATCAAAACTGGATGCAATGAATCTGTTTATCCTTACAGCTTTAGTTGGCTTGACACTAGATATGCTTGTTATCATTGTATTTTCTTGAATCTCGTTAAGCAAGACCACCTTCTAATCCAGGGTCAGCGAACTGATCAAGATTCTGCTGTCACGTCTTCCCGTCAAGGTGCTGATGTTGGAGCTGTCATCGCTAATCTGAAAGCTGTTTTAAAGCTTATAAGTGAAAAGGTCATGCTTGTGATAGAGTGCAAACGGTCTATTACTCAAATCTTGAATGCCCTGCTCTCAGAGAAAGGTACTGATCCTAGTGTGCTTCTTTGTGTACTTGATGTGGTAAAAGGGTGGATCGAAGATGATTTCAGCAAACCAGGCACATCAGCCTCATCTAGTGCTTTTCTCACCCCTAAGGAAATAGTTTCTTTTCTTCAAAAGCTTTCACAGGTTGATAAGGAAAACTTTTCCCCCAGTGCCCTGGAAGAGTGGGACAAGAAATATCTTCTGCTTCTTTATGGAATCTGTTCGGATTCTAATAAGTAAGTGCTTTACTATTATGTGGTCATTTGCATTACTTCTTGATCAGGATGCCAATAATTTGATTTGGTTGACTTCCAGATATTCTCTGGCCTTACGTCAAGAGGTGTTTCAGAAGGTGGAAAGACAGTTCATGCTTGGTTTACGGGCAAAGGATCCTGAAATGAGGATGAAATATTTTTCACTATATCATGAATCTCTCGGGAAGACATTGTTCACAAGGCTGCAGTTCATTATCCAAATTCAGGACTGGGAAGCATTAAGTGATGTATTCTGGCTCAAACAGGGTCTTGATCTTCTTCTAGCAATCTTAGTCGAGGATAAACCTATTACACTTGCTCCAAACACTGCCAGGCTTCTGCCACTTGCAGCTTCAGGTTCTACTCCAGATAGTTCAGGAATGCATCCCCATATTGCAGATGTTCCGGAGGGTCCTGATGATGCTCCTCTAACATTTGAAAGCCTTGTTCTGAAGCATGCACAGTTTTTGAATGAAATGAGCAAACTTCAGGTTATTTTTTTTTAACATTTTAGGATCTTATATTTAGTGCAACATACTAAGCAGCTGGACGTCCATTTGGAGCTTGCAGAATCCTAGAATGTTGTTTTGGTTATACATTAAGAATGGTTCATCATAGCTTTCTTATTCACATTGCTTACTCTGTTTTATTCGTCCTTTCTTCTACTAAATCATCTGAATGGATGCAATATATTAATAATGGGCCACTTCTTGATTATTTTCTTTATACTTCTTTCCGGTGATCCCAGCTGTTGCTGGTGGTAAACATCTCATTAACAAGCTTGATAGATTTTTTTTTTCCTGTTTATTTTGGATGCATATTTTCATTTACATTTAAAAGTGACCATTCTTCTCTCATACAGGTGGCTGATCTTATTATCCCTTTGAGGGAACTGGCTCACACTGACGCAAATGTTGCGTATCATTTATGGGTGTTGGTATTTCCCATTGTCTGGGTGACTTTACTCAAAGAAGAACAGGTGGCACTAGCTAAACCATTAATTTCACTCCTTTCAAAAGATTATCATAAGAAGCAGCAAGGCAACAGACCAAATGTTGTGCAAGCACTTCTAGAAGGGCTTCAATTGAGTCATCCCCAACCGCGGATGCCAAGTGAACTAATTAAATACATAGGAAAAACTTACAATGCATGGCACACTGCATTGGCTCTGCTTGAAAGTCATGTAATGTTGTTCATGAATGACACAAAGTGCTCTGAGTGTCTAGCAGAGCTTTACCGTTTGCTCAATGAAGAAGATATGAGGTGTGGGTTGTGGAAGAAAAGGTCAATCACTGCAGAAACTAGGGCTGGTCTTTCACTTGTTCAGCATGGGTACTGGCAACAAGCTCAAAGTCTTTTTTACCAAGCTATGGTTAAGGCAACACAAGGGACATATAACAACACGGTACCAAAGGCTGAGATGTGTCTTTGGGAAGAGCAATGGCTATACTGTGCCACTCAACTAAGCCAGTGGGATGCATTAGTGGACTTTGGAAAGAGTATTGAGAATTATGAAATACTACTTGATAGCCTTTGGAAATTGCCTGATTGGGCATATATGAAAGATCATGTAATCCCTAAGGCTCAAGTTGAAGATTCTCCAAAACTTCGTTTAATACAAGCATTTTTTGCTCTTCATGACAGAAATACAAATGCTGTAGGGGATGCTGAAAGTATTGTTGGGAAAGGTGTTGATCTTGCTCTAGAACAGTGGTGGCAGTTGCCTGAAATGTCCGTTCATTCCAGAATTCCTATTTTGCAGCAATTCCAACAGCTAGTCGAAGTTCAAGAATCTGCTAGAATTCTTGTGGACATTTCCAATGGTAGCAAGACTTCTGCCAATTCTTCTAATGCACATGGGAATCTTTATGCAGATCTGAAAGACATCCTGGAAACTTGGAGGCTGAGAACTCCAAATGAATGGGATAATATGTCTGTTTGGTGTGATTTGCTCCAGTGGAGGAACGAAATGTATAATTCTGTCATAGAAGCATTCAAGGATTTTGGCACCACAAATCCACAGCTTCATCATCTTGGTTATCGAGATAAAGCATGGAATGTCAATAAGCTTGCTCGCATTTCTCGTAAGCAAGGCCTTTATGATGTTTGTGTGACAATACTAGAAAAGATGTATGGCCATTCAACTATGGAAGTACAGGTATTTGTTTCATTGCCCATCACTTGGCATCTCCTTAGTATGTTCAGTTATATTAATGACCCTACCAAACTAATTGATTATATCTTTAATATTTAAAGTTGTTATGCTTAAAGCTTAATATTGTTATACCCATATTAAAAGTTTTATTGCACAACCTTCAACTGCCTTGAGCCACTTGGATAGTCTTGAAGTGTGAATGCTCTCATAAGCTTATCTCTAATTGCTTACGGTGACATAGTGAAAGTATCTCACTGGCTTCTGTTGCATATCGCAGGAGGCCTTTGTTAAAATACGAGAACAGGCAAAAGCATATCTTGATATGAAGGGGGAACTTACTAACGGACTTAATTTGATCAGCAGCACAAATCTGGAATATTTTCCTATGAAAAATAAAGCAGAGATTTTTCGTCTCAAGGGGGACTTCCTTTTAAAATTAGGCGACTCTGAACAAGCTAATATTGCATATTCAAATGCTATCAGCCTTTTCAAAAATTTACCTAAAGGGTGGATAAGCTGGGGAAATTATTGTGACATGGTAATCATTTTATCTGCCTTTACATGCCATCAGTGCTCTGTACAACTCAACTCAGTATTAATGTAGTAATTGATTTTACAGGCTTATAAAGACACTAATGATGAAATTTGGTTAGAATACGCTGTTGGCTGCTTCCTTCAAGGTATTAAATTTGGTGTTTCTAATTCAAGAAGCCATCTAGCTCGTGTTCTATATCTTCTCAGCTTTGACACTCCCAATGAGCCAGTGGGTAGGGCATTTGATAGGTACTTGGATCAAATACCTCATTGGGTTTGGCTTTCTTGGATACCACAGCTACTACTTTCCTTGCAGAGAACAGAGGCACCTCATGGCAAACTTGTTCTACTTAAAGTTGCCACTGTGTATCCACAGGTGAAGGTTTTTTTTTTTTTTTTTTAAAGAAAAACTTATGATTTAGGTTGTCTGAATTTTATTCTTAATAACTAATTTTTATTTTGTCGTTTTCAAATATTCAGGCTCTGTATTATTGGCTCCGCACATATTTGCTTGAACGTCGTGATGTTGCAAATAAAAATGAACAAGGTCGTATGGCACAGCAAAGAATGCAGCAAAATATTTCTGCTGCAAATACTGGTTCTCTTGGCTTGGCTGATGGAAATGCAAGAGTACAGGGTCATGGTGGGGCGACTTTATCTTCAGACAGCCAAATTCATCATGTTACTCCATCCGGTGGAATTGGACCTCATGATGGTGGTACTTCTCATGGGCAAGAGACTGAAAGGCCAACATCTGCAGAAAGCAGTGTGCACTCAACGAGTGATCAATCCCTGCAGCAAACTATGAATGATGCTGCTGGGCAGAGTGCATTGAGGCGTAATGGTGCTATTGGAGCGGCAGCTTTTGTTGCAAGTGCTTTTGATGCTGCAAAGGACATAATGGAAACCCTCAGAAGCAAGCACACTAATTTGGCTAGTGAACTTGAGGTGACCATTTCAATCCTAACTTTCTTGTTCTACTCAAATGACAGTACATATATTATGTGGTGGATGTTATATTACACTAGCATAGCATCAAATAT
Source organism: Dipteronia dyeriana (assembly GCA_032871835.1). Classification (NCBI taxonomy): domain Eukaryota; kingdom Viridiplantae; phylum Streptophyta; class Magnoliopsida; order Sapindales; family Sapindaceae; genus Dipteronia; species Dipteronia dyeriana. The sequence continues at coordinate 4,632,565 of CM065298.1, forward strand.
AACCATCTTTAAAATTTAAAAATTAAAGTTAATTTGTTAATTTCTTTTTGAATTTTTTTTGCAGAGCTTGCTGACAGAAATTGGTTCAAGGTTTGTAACTCTGCCAGAGGAAAGACTTCTGGCGGTCGTTAATGCATTGCTGCACCGCTGCTACAAGTATCCTACCGCAACTACTGCAGAGGTTCCCCAATCCCTCAAGAAGGAACTCTCGGGTGTTTGTAGGGCATGCTTCTCCGCAGATGCTGTGAACAAGCATGTTGATTTTGTGAGAGAGTACAAGCAGGATTTTGAGCGTGATCTTGATCCAGAAAGTACAGCTACTTTTCCTGGCACTCTTTCTGAATTGACTGAAAGATTGAAACATTGGAAAAATGTTCTCCAAAGCAACGTTGAGGACAGGTTTCCTGCTGTATTGAAACTTGAAGAAGAAAGCAGGGTGTTACGCGATTTCCATGTAGTTGATGTAGAGATTCCAGGACAGTATTTTTGCGATCAGGTAACTAATTGCTATTTTCATTTTCAATGTCATCATGATCTTTGTTTTACTCGTATTGGGGTTTGGCTCAAATTATTCTTTTCTATGTTAAGATAAAAAAACTAAAAAAATGGAGCTGGAAGTTGTTGTTTCCTTTCTTAATGAACTTCCTAAATAAAAAGCCTTAAACGTTGAAGTTGGATAACAATTATGCAGTTTCATTAGTTTGTGTTCTAATGAAAATTTTTCTATCGATTTTTTCAGGAAATTGCGCCAGACCACACGGTGAAGTTGGACAGGGTTGGAGCTGATATTCCAATTGTGCGAAGACATGGAAGCAGTTTCCGACGTTTAACTTTGATAGGCTCTGATGGCTCTCAGCGGCATTTTATCGTTCAGACATCTTTGACCCCCAATGCTAGAAGTGATGAACGCATACTGCAGCTTTTTAGGGTGTTGAACCAAATGTTTGATAAGCACAAGGAATCAAGACGCCGCCACATATCTATTCACACACCAATTATTATTCCTGTTTGGTCCCAGGTGCTTAGCTCTCCCGTTCCACAATTTTATTCCTTCTACTTCAAGTATCATATTTGTTGTCTTCATTAATTGCTGATTTCTAATTAGCTTGCACATGAAGGATATATTATATAATTGATTGTTCTGTGAACAGGTTCGTATGGTTGAAGATGATCTGATGTACAGCACCTTCCTTGAGGTGTACGAGAACCATTGTGCGAGGAATGACAGAGAGGCGGATCAGCCCATTACCTATTTTAAGGAGCAATTAAACCAAGCTATATCTGGCCAAATCTCACCTGAAACTGTTGTAGATCTCCGTCTCCAAGCTTATAATGAGATAACAAAATCTTTTGTGACAGAAGGCATTTTCTCACAGTACATGTACAAGACTCTGCCGAGTGGTAACCATATGTGGGCTTTCAAAAAGCAATTTGCCATTCAGTTGGCCCTCTCAAGTTTCATGTCTTTCATGCTCCAGATTGGTGGAAGGTCCCCAAACAAGATTTTATTTGCTAAGAACACCGGGAAAATATTTCAGACAGATTTCCACCCTGCATATGATTTGAATGGAATGATAGAGTTCAACGAACCAGTGCCTTTCCGGCTGACAAGGAACATGCAAGCATTTTTCTCTCATTTTGGTGTTGAAGGCCTTGTTGTGTCTGCAATGTGTGCTGCGGCACAAGCTTTGGTTTCACAGAAAGTAAGTTTTACTGAATTTTTTCTACAGGTTCTGTAGATTAATACGTGGATAAAAGCATCGACTCAGTTTTTTTGTTTTCCCTTCAATTCATTTTGTATATTGCAGCAAAGTCAGCATATATGGTATCAATTAGCAATGTTTTTCCGTGATGAGCTGCTGTCGTGGTCTTGGAGAAGACCACTTGGGGGTATGTCAATGGCACCTGCTGCTGGAGGTGGTAATATGAACTCCATCGACTTCAAAAACAAGGTCAACACCAACGTGGAGGGGGTTATTGTCCGGATCAACGGAGTAGCTCCTCAGTACTTGGAAGAGGTAAAACTTCCCAACATTTGGTCTGAAAATCGTCCTTATTAAAAGGACCCATATCATATGCTGCTTAATCCTAATCTTGTAACACTTTCAGGACGAGAACACGGTGGAACCACCACAGTCCGTGCAGAGAGGCATAACGGAGTTAGTTGAGGCCGCCTTGACTCCAAGGAACTTGTGCATGATGGATCCAACATGGCATCCCTGGTTTTAAACTATCGTTGTAAATATCAAATTAGTGCACATGTAAATATGTATATGTACATGAATTGAATTGCATCCAAATCTGGAAATAGCTGCTAGCTAGCTAGTTTACATTAATTTTTAATGGATCAATTTGATATCAACAAGTCTTAGAATCATGTTTTTATGATATTTCACACTATCCTTGCAATAACCAATTTGATTAACCGACTTGTATGCAATCACTTGGTGTAGGGGTGGCCCTAGGGTGGGCACCCGTCCTGGGCCTCTTAAATCCTGAGGGTCTAAACATACATATGAGTTTTTGTTTTGGGTTAAATCGTAAGAAAAAATCTATAATATGCTTGAACAGTACAAAAAACAATTAGAATCCGGTCCCAATTCACTTTATTCTAGTATAAAGCCCGATTTTGGTGCTATGTGAGGGATAACTGCATTGCACTCGTCATCCTAATGGTGAGGCTGGTTTCCAGTTTCTGGTTTTCCTGTGTTTTTGGCTGTTTAGCCTTCTCTCTTACAAAAAAAAAAAAAAAAAAAAAAAGAACTTACATCGGAAGGGCATGTTTAATCATGCACAAGCTTGTCAAAACCAAAAACACAAATAGATGAATCTGTTGCATATTACTGGTTACTGTGCTGCCATTTTTACATCAAATATTGATATTGCACTAATTTTTATTCATTTATTTATCACTCTTAAAAGTTGTATGAAATAGTGAGATACTAGTAAAATGCCCCGCGCTTTGGAAGTATTATACCATTTTATATATTATTTTCAATTTTAATAAATTTTATTTATAATTTATAATTTTATTTATCTAAATTATGAAACAAACAAATTAAAATATAAAATATATTTTAATCAAAGATAAAATGATAATCAAGTAAAATAATAAATCTGTATCAAATAAAAATATTAATTATATTGATTTATATATACATATATATACATACACACGAAAACAATATATTTATAGTGCATTGAATATTAATATGATAAACAAAAGTCTGTATTAAATATTAATGTGAAACAAAAGTATCATGCATTACATATATTTTGTCTATTAAAATAAATTTATTTAATTAAATGGGTAAGTTTAACAAACATTAAATATATTTAATAATAAACTTATGACATCTCTTAAAAGCTAAACAGGCTCAAAAATCGAAAAAAATAAGTTGAATCTTATTTTTTATTTTTAGTTGTATAAATTTGTAATCAAATCAAATTGAATCTTAGAACCTGAGATTTATTTTATAGTAATTTTTTTTCCAATATTTGTAATTTGAAATTCAGTTGCACTATAAAGAAAGCCTCGTCTATCAATCAAATTAAAAAAACAAGTCTAGCAATTTTTTGACTATGTTTTATTGTAGTTTGAATTATTGGTATTGTGGTAGTGTTTGAGTGTCATTTTGTTTTGTTTTTGTTTTTGTTTTTAAAGAAAAAGATGGAAAGAGAGATTTGAGAGTAGGAATGGTAATGAATCGGGTTCGGGCGGATTTAGGAAAAACCAAACCCCAACCCATGAAAGAAAATGACATCTTAACCTATCCACAAACCCACGAAATCTAGTGGGTTCGGGTTTCATCTGCGGATTTTAGCAACATCCAGACCCACTCAAGAATTCGGGAATTTCTGAAGATTTGTTGTTTCAAAAAACTCACTCCTACGTACGTAACTCAATCCGAGTTAAACCCAGTTGCCAATAAGCATCCACGTTAGTTTTTTTCTTTCGAACTTCAGAGAAAATGAAAAAAGTAAGAGCAAAAAAATGCTTATAAATGTCTGAAAGGAAGAATATATGAAGAAGGCGAGTTTAAATTTTGAAAAGAAAAAGAAAAATATAAAATAAGTTGTAGAGAAAATAAGTGGAGAATGTGTTTTAATTTTGAAGAGAGAGTGTATAGAGGTTGAAGATCAAGAAGAAAAGAAAATAAAGACAAAACATAAAAAGAAAAAGAAAAATAATAATGATTTTAAAATCTGAAAGATAAATAATTGGGGCCAACTGTATGCGATGTAAGACAGAAACGAAATATAAAAATAATTATTATAATATTATTTGTTAAATAATTATTAAATAAAACGGGTTTGTGGGTTCGGGTTTTGTTTTTTTTTCCACGCCCGAACCTATGACGGGTTGAGATTTTAAATCCAAACATGCTAACGAGTTTTATTTTCACATACCAAACTCTCTCCAAACAAATTAGGTTTGGTCGGATCTCACGTGTTCGGGTTTAATTGTCATCCTTAATTAAGAGAAAGAGAGAATGACGGTAGATAGGTGAAAAATAGAGATATTATGGTATTATGGCAGTGTTGAATACCATTTTATTTTATTTTTTTATCATCTTATAAAATGACATTGTTATAAAAATCTTTTTGATATATATAATACCCCGCGAACATTTTTGGAAAAATCCAAATTATGCGTCCAAAAAGTCACATACCAAATTAGGGTACAGCAGTGCCTAGCTATCAACTAGACTTTTCAGAGAAAAAGAGAATTGAATTGTTCCATCAAAGATTTCTCCTGCTTTTTGCTCTGATTGCTTCCCTCATTCACCTTCACTCCTCACATTTTCTCATTAGTTTAGAGATTTTTTAAAAAGTAATAATTTAATGAATAAATTAGTTAAATAAAAAAGCACTTTTGAAGAAGCACTTTTTTTGTAGCAGCTTCTTCACAATCCTCTCATAATAGTGGTGTCCACAGTACGAATCCGGTTCGGTTTCTATAACTATACCGTGTTATTGCCGGTTTTAAAACCGTCGGTTACTGTTTTAACTGTACGGTTTCAATTTGAAATTGTCGATTTAATAGAACCGTAGGTGCTATTATCTCATAAGTCATGAGTCATAACAAAATATAATGAATGGAATCTATTAATTGGTTGATTGGCAAGGACCACTATGATTAATTGTCATCAAAGCCTGATATCCAAATCGATGACTCTGATTTGATCAAAGGTAGTGCTCCCCACCCACCAACCTGTGGTAGTAGAAGTTTTCGCTTTTTCTTCTTCTATTTTTTTTTTATAAAACAAATGGAAAACTCTGCCTTGATATTTCTTCCTTTTTATAGGAATTAAACTATCACCGAGATTAAGGAAAAGGCACTGCAGTCTAGGTGAAGATTTCTTCTGATATTTAAAGGGTTTTTGCAGGGTTTTTTTTTTCTGGGTAGACTAGCCAAAAAAGGAACACTGATTCTTGGCTTAATTGAATGGAATGGACCACCTTTACAATACAGCACTACTTTTTTTTTTTTGACTTTTGGCCTCAACATTTAATAGATAGTACGTATAGAGACCTCATTGGGTGCGGCAATTAATGTTACAATTCAATTAAATCCATAATGTAATGTAATGTTACTATTTATTCTGTTATTCATCTAAAATTCAACATGGGATGAATGGAAATCAATTACTAAATGAATGGAAAATGTTTTTATTTTGCAGTTTAAATTATATAGGAATTCTTGAACCTAAGAATTAAGAAAAATAAAATTTTCATTATTTATAATGCTACAATTTTCAACTCGTCTGTATTATAATGAGTATTATTATTTATTATAGAGTCGACGGAGTTATGATCTTATAAGAAACCTCATAATTACCTTTACAGAATATAAATTGTAAATTTTATCAGAATCCTTGATTGACTTTCATCCGTCCGTACTCGATCTGTAATGTTATTGAATCGAAACCCCGTACAAAACCTATAAATATATTAATTCTTTATAAAAAAAAAATATACATTAGTTCTAACTATAAATATTTTGATTCATTAGGAAACGTGAATATAAATAGGTCAAACACATGAATCAAAGTAAATTAAATTTAAGTACAAATATTGATTGACTTGATAGAGAAGTTGGTGATAAATCTACCATCAGGTTTATTTGAAGCTGTGTTGTCAAGAAGAAGACAAGGAAACTTATTGGTGTCTTGACTTATCCAATCCATTTGAAAAAAAAAAAAAACTTTGCTTGCATGAAGCAACATCTCCAATAGCTTCTGTGCTATCTAATCCATAGCTTTTTTTGGGAACTGGGAGTTCTTTTTTATCTCTTAAATAATACCAGCTGCTTCCAGCAATCAATCATTTAACATTCATATATATATATATATATATATATATATATATATGATATCGCCTTCTAAAAGTTTCCCAACAAAAGTGCTTCTTCTGAGTTTCAACTTCCCACCTTTTTTTTAACATTTTTATCATTATTGGGAGTTTTGAAGAAACCATGAATGGAAAATTATTGTGTTTGTTTATATTACTACTTTTCATTCAGATTATTGTGAGGTGGGTTTCTGCAACTAGCAGGCCTTTTCATGGTTTTGTTGTTCATCATCAATCTTCAGGTAATTATTATTATTCTTTTGCAATGCTTATGTTAATGATTTTCAAGTATATGCTGTGCTTCTCTTCCTTCTCTACTTTGCTTATCATATATAATAGCTATGCATTCTCAGTAAAAAGCTCTTTTCAGCAAAGTTCTTCTCCTTCAAAGTGTTTATTTGCTCTGTCTCTGTCTCTCTTTTTCAGTCTTTTTTTTTTAAAACTAAAGTGCTTCTTCAGTTCAAACAAAGTTCTTTTTTCACTAATCAAACCTTAATTGCAGGCCAGATCAGCCCACAGTCTCTACCACCAGTGACCTCACCACCAAATTCCAGCTCCAAACAGGTCTCTCTCTCTCTCCCCCCCTTAGAAGGGCAATATTCTCGATATTAGAACCTCAGATATATCGACCAAAACCGATATTTATTTGTTACCGAAAGGTTCCTATTTGATTTTTTAAAACATTTGTTTATTAATATTTTCGTAATTTCTATTTGAAGGAATTCAAGTTGAAGAAGAAAATGATCAATGAAGGAGGAGAAGGAGAAGATTCAAGAAAAATAGGATCAAGTCCACCAAAGTGTGAGCACAAGTGTTATGGATGCATACCATGTGAGGCCATTCAAGTCCCTACAAACACCAAAAAGCAAACCCATTTTTTGGGTGTCAAGTATGCTAATTATGAGCCAGAGGGTTGGAAATGCAAGTGTGGCCCTTCCTTTTATACCCCATGAATCAATTTTCATCAACCAATGCAAACATCTAATATTATTTTCTCTCTATATATTTTCTTTGATCATTGTACAAAAACCCCTCAATATTTGAATTTGCCTTTTTTTTTTGGGTAGTATATTTGGGTAGTTCGTTAAGCCGAAATGTTGTTTTATTAGTTATTTATCTTTTGTCACCAAAACTAATATTCTCATGTCACATCTTAAGCTTTATACAGATGATATCTGGAATACAAAATTTATAAACAGTAATAGTTAAAGAATCACTATCTCCGATCAACTATTACTATAAAATTGTGATTAGGGAAATGATGAGACAACTCGAAAATTCTAATAGAATAGGCTTGAGAGGTATATTACTGGGCTAATCTCGTAGAGTTCATATTTATAAATTATAATACTGGTTGTAAAGATCTTGAGAGTTTAGATGCAAATTCTTTGCATATAAAATTACATGTTAATAAACATATATAATAATAATAATAATAATAATAAACAATAAACTTTGTTTTAATTGTTACATAAATTAGAGGGTTTATTTATGAAAAGACAGATAATTTAAACTCACAACCTTGTAAAAAAGACGCGAAAGGTTTACTATCTCGTCAAACATTTAACTTATAATAAATTAAATTTTATATAAATCAATCTCATCTCATCAAACATTTAACTTCAGATAAATTGAATTATTTATAATTTCTGACATTTCAGATTTAACGAAGGCCTTTAACTCTTTTGGCAACCAGGAACAAAGTTAGAAGCTCAAGACAATTAGGAGTCACTAACAAATTTCCATATCATTTTCCATAAACGATATCCTCCTAACACTATTCCAGTCTCAAACCTCTGGTGATGCCTGAGCGAGCCAAAAAAAAATTTATCCTTATATTTATAAGCTATCCAGAATGTCACATCATGCATTTTAACATCGACGTCTTCTTCTCCTTCTCATTCTTCTAATAAATAAGCACGAAGAAGAAATCCAATGATGTTTTTTTTCGAAAATCCCTCGCAATCCAACAGTCTATCAATTCTATTTTAGAGATGCAGTAGTCTTCCCGTTCCGGAAATAGATTACAATACAGGAAACAAGATCTATCATCTATGTACGTTTCTACACAAACGACGACCATAGAAGACTATACACGTCATTTTCCATACCTAAAAAAAATTCATAAGCCAATATGCTTAAGATTGAAATTGTATATCTCCATTCTTTATGTTGGTTCTTTCAGGCCATGGCCCGACCAACGGTAATAAGTTTAAGTGGGAGTCCTCCACACTTTCTTGCCACCTTTTCAGCAAGTATGAGAATATCAAGATGATAGTCTCTTCTCTGATCTTCTTTAGAAATAATATCCGTTAAATATTTTTGTAACTGCAAATCCTAATGAAACGAGTTGTGAAAACAACCTTGAAATCAATTTCTTGACCTTCAAATAAATTAAATGATGTAAAATTGAAAATTTTAATAAATTGACTCATCAGTTAAAATATAGGTATTATTACTCTAATATATTGAAATATTAGTATATACCTTAATTATATATATACAACAATATCATATGTGTTGTAAATAAATAAGATATAACAAATAAATAAAATGAGGGAGATGAGAGAAAAGATTTACTCTTTATATTGATTTCAAATCGTGAAACATTTTACAAATGAGATGAGATATATTCATAGGTTTGAAGAGGTGAGCACCACCTGCACCTCTCTTTACTTTAACTACAAAGAGGCGGCCACCTCCTTAATTTAGGAAGTTGATTAGGTTAAGTAAACATCCCACTTACATGGTTTATAGAATGAACAAGAGGTGAGGAAGTCATTCAAGTGGATGGTGGAAGCCACTACATCCATAATACTTCCCTTTGAAATTCAATATTTGTATTTTAATTTGTTAAGAAAAACCCAATGATAAAACGTGTTAAAGAATCATTTTTGTTTAAATTGTAAATGTCGCTTTTTTTTTGTTGAACCAGTATAATAAATTTTGGTTCAGGAAAAATACGCAACTCAAAAAATTTCATAATATTATTTGGTTTAAGGGTTGATTACTATTTGATCAACCTTATATGCAAGGATCACCTACTACCGGGTGAACCTATGTTGATAAGTTTGTAATATTATATTGGTTACTAAGATTTAGAGTTTAGATGCAAATTCTTTGGGTATACAATTAAATGTTAATCAATGTAATAAACATTTAACTTCTAATAAGTTGAATTTTACATACCGTAAATATTATATACAAACAATAATAAATAAGATTAGATTTCTAACAATGCCGTCGTGGCTCCGTCAGATATGACTTGAGATAAAATAAACAGTCGTTCAGTTTGTTTTAGATTCGAATCGTTTCACTGCATATCATATATATATATAAAATAGAAATAAAAATAAAGATAAAATGATTAAATTAGTATGTAATTATGATATTATTTATTTCATTTTCATCCTTGGAAACTAACAAAGAAAATGACAAAACCACCCATAGATAGAAGTCATAATTCTAAATGACCAAAATACCCCTTACTTTAACCAAAAAGACTACCAACTTTCACATACATCACGAACACATATAAATAGCTCCCAAACATCAGATTGTTTCTTACAGATACAGTTCTATCAAAATGGCCAACTTCTCTGTCGCTGATGTAAGTTTCTGATCTCAACAATTCTTGCAAATACAACTCCTAATCTTTATTGAATTTTCTATTTATTAGCTGCTAAGTGAATATAAAAGATGGAATTGCTTTTTGTTTTCTCTATTTTTATGTATGCTGTTTGGTTGCAGAGAAAATGTAGGAGAACAAAGAAAGGGAATTGAAATGCAATTGTTATGTTATTTTAGATCCAGAATAATATAAAGTACAAGATTCAGGATCAGGGTTTTTTAAATGATTGAATATTGTCACTTTTGTCTGTGTTTTGTTGAGATTTGATCCCAAAATGTCTATGTTTTGTTTTTTTTTTTTTTTTTTTTTGAAAGTTCTGTTCTGTTTATTCTGATTTATGCTTGTGTTAGGTTGCTGAGAAAATATAGGAAAAAAAACTGATATTTGAACCTTCACAATTTCATTTCTTGAATGCAGTTAATACCTTGATTTTGTTTCAATAATTATTACCAAACATGAATTGCATTTTACCTTTTTTCAGAAAGGTGAAAAAAGATTTTGAATTTGTATTAAATTTGTTAGAAAGGACATTAAATTATCACCTATTCGAAGTTTGTGTTAGAGGTTTTATTTTCTCAGCAACCAAACATAGGTGAATTTATATCAATTCAATAGTCTTTTATTCTTTGATCTGCATATATGTACAAATATATGGGTTTATTTATTTATGTTTATTAAGTTTCTGTGACCTGGTTGTTAAATTAAATCAACAAAATTTTCAGTCATGATTTTGGTAATATATACTCTTTGAATTATGAAATTTACTCGGTTTTTGTAACTGTTCATACAAATTATTCTGTATATTCTGTCATTGTTATGCAATGTAAATGTGGAAGATTGCTTTTGATTGCATATACTAAACTACAAAATCTGGAATGGTTAAAACAAGGATCTTGATTATGCAGTGAATCAATCATAAAATATTCTAAATCTGTTATCCATGATCTTTCGTAATTACTAATATTAGTCTGACTGGTTACAGTTTCAGTTCTTATTGCGTTTGTGGGAAATTCAATGGGTTGTAGAGTTCTAATCAATGATGTTCCTTTCGATGTTCCGTAGGGTTTTTGCCCTTCAGTGAAGAACATTCTTGTTCTAGATTCTGAAGGGAAGCGAGTAGCAGTCAGGTATTACTCGGATGATTGGCCAACAAATGGTGCTAAGTTCGCTTTTGAGAAAAGCGTGTTCATCAAGACATTGAAGACAAATGCTAGGATGGAAGGTATGCCTCCTAAATTTTATAGAACTATGTCTTTATGATTCAAAATGATTGTAACTTTAAATGGTCAAGCAATTGAAGACCTATCCACATTCCGGGTTTTCCTGAATGAAACTTAGAAATGTTCCGAAGTCCATTGTGGAATCGATTGATGTGTGTCACTATTTCTTGTAAACTAGGTGTAGTATGTGTTTGTGCAATGTGAAATTATGGTCAATCTTGTGATTGACCCCCAGTTTTCACAACTATGTGCAGCGGATATTGCATTGCTTGATAACAACATTGTCATCTATAAGTTCGTTCAGGATCTACACTTCTTTGTGACTGGAAGTATCGAAGAAAACGAACTCCTCTTATGTTCTGTTCTTCAGGGGTTCTTTGATGCAGTCACCCTTCTCCTCAGGTATTTCCAGTCACCTCTCCAACTTTGGTTTCTTAATTGTGATCATAATTGTTACTCAGATTTTTTTTTTCTTCTGTGCCTTCTATTCTTGCTTTTCGCATGATGTAGGAACAATGTTGACAAAAGGGAGGCTCTCGAGAACCTGGATCTTATCTTTTTATGCCTCGATGAGATTGTCGATCGAGGGTATGCAATACGGTTCCCAAACTCATACATTTACAATGTTGTCAGTTTCTTTGAAGGAATTTGGAATGCAATCGTACACAAACAGTACATGAGAAAATATTCTTTAATCATGCTTGATATGATATTGACATAGTCAACTTAATTTGAGCATACTCTATATATATACCATTCCGATATTGGAATTTGGTTGTTCTTCGAAAACTCTCGTACTATCTGGGAAAAAAAAGGTCTATATAACCGGATGATGTGTGATGTTGGCATCTCAGTTTACTTCGGCCATCTTACAATAATTATCTCGGATGTGTTGGATCGTGAATCTTGATCATCTCAATCCCTCTCCTTACGAGTTACACATCCCCTACTAGGATCCATGATCCATCCACCATTCCAATTTCACTCCTAAGTCCTACCCACTTTAGAACAACCTATTAACTGATTTCTTAAGAACAAAACATTATGATTCTGTATGATTTACTATGGTTTGATATAATTATGTTCATCTGCTCCATCAAGTAACTTGAAAATTTTGGTTTAGTTTTTTTTATCATGCTGCCTGATTCTGGTTCGATTGCCCCGTTATTAATTCATTTGTTTCTTTTTATATTTCTGGCAGCATTGTACTTGAAACAGATGCCAGTGTCATTGCAGGAAAGGTAGCAGTCCACAACATGGATGGTGATTCACCTTTGGCTGAACAGGTGATGTAATAAATTATTGGTGTTGATTAAATTTTAGTAAGATGTGAGAAGAAGAAATTATCAAATTCTTGAAACACCAGATACTGCTGTTTAACAACATTGTTTGTGATATATTGCAGACACTATCTCAGGCATTGGCAACAGCAAGAGAACATTTGACAAGATCACTTCTAAAATGACCAGTAATCTGTTTGGGAAAAGAGTATCTGATGACTCTTCATTCTTTTATTATATTTTGATTTTTGTTGACATTGCAGCAGTGTTTAATTCATTTTTATTTTGGTTGAGCTTATTAAATAATAATAGAATCTCATTTAATTAGATTACAAGAAAACTTTGGTGGAAATATGGGGTTCCATAAAAATATTGTAGTTCCAGTGGAAATATTGTTAATCTTCAAAATATTGAAGATATTCAATGATATTTTTAATATCCATCACTCAAAAATATAGAACTTATTTTGGTCAAATATTGATATTTACTTCTTTATCTAAAATACATTATTAAATTTGTACGATGTCATGGAATGATACTAAAGTCGGTTTATCTCTTGAAACTAAAATTTTGGTTTGTTTGTTGGCCCAAAATATATTCAAGCCCATATGACCCGAGGCCTATTCCTATCTTCAGTCCAACCCAAATATAAGTATAAATTAGCTTAATTATTTTTATATTTTATAAAAATATATGTGAAATTTTTATTTAGTAGAAAAGAAATAAGCTAACTCAATGTTTTTTTTGTCCAAAACTCATCTAAAACTCATCTAAGCATCGGTTAGTGTCGATTAAGTTGAGTTAGGGGTGAGCATGGTTCGGTTCGATTCAGTTTTGATCAAAACCATATTGAACCAACATATATTCGGTTTTTAAAAATGTGAATCCGTTTGAACCGTTTGAATTTGAAAACCGAATTGAACCAAACACCTTTATCTCTGTTCGGTTCGGTTCGGTTCGGTTCAATTCGGTTTTGGGCCTAATGGGCTTTAAAGGTTTTTCAATATGTTTTTTTTTTTAATTTTTAGGTTTTTAAGTTGCATTTTTGGCATTTAGCCTTAATTTTTTTTAAAGAAAGCATAATACGTAAAAATTAATTTAAACAAAATACAATCCAACCCACCCGAATCTAAAATTTCAATCATATTCGATTTACATGCTCAATCAAAATATAAAATCATCATAACTTCTATAAATAGAAGTAAAAAAATATAGTATATATATGTAGTCCAAAAATAAAACATCAACAACAAACAATCCATAATAAAATTGAACCTTACAAAATAATTAATTAAGACAATTCGGTTTATTCGGTTCGGTTTCGGTTTTGGACGGTTTTGTATGTCCAAAACCGAAACCGAACCTAATTCAATTCGGTTTTTAAATTTCAAATTGGTTTGAACCGAATAAAAACTATGAACCGAATCAAACACCCTTTTTCGGTTCGGTTCGGTTCGGTTCGGTTCAATTCGGTTTCAGTTTTTATGCCCACCCCTGTTGAGTTAATGCATAATTACAACAATATATATATATATAGTTATATATATATATTAGAGAATCTTTCATAAGGGGTCTCTTATTTTAATTTCGGTAATGACCACTATGAAATCACATTGATTTGAATGAATTTTGATTTGATTTGATTTTTTTTTATGATAAGTTCATTGAAATCCACCTATAAATAAAATTTGAAAATTTATCAAACACTCAGGGTCGGGCTTGAGATTTTCGGGGTCTGAGGCGAAATACAAAAAATGAGCCCCTCGATACTTTATGTATGTTTAATATATTTTTTTTCTCTAATAAATACTTGTAAATATTAATATAATAAGAGTGTTATACTTTTTTTTTCCTTTTTTAATATATATGAGATAATTATTGTTGCGATTAGGATTCAAATATTCAACACATACTAATAATTGAGTTTTATAATTTATGGTCTTTTAAAAATAAATATGTTCGGTGAGCCTATTTTGAATTCATTTTATGGGTTTATTAGTTTAAAAAAAAATGGTCAGTGAGTTTTTTTAAACTCATTTTTATGACCTGTTAGTTTAAATTCATAAAAGAGTTATATCTAAAATCAATTTAAAAAAAAAAAAAAACTTTGAATGCCCTTACAGATCGGGGGTCCTGGACGGTTACCTCACTAAGTTCCCCCTAGGGGTGGGCCTGCAAGCACTATAACTATTTTTCTTGAATTTTTCTATATTTAGTCCATTTTTTTGGATGTATTTATTTTTAAAAACTATTTTTTCTTATGAGAGATTCTATATATATAAATATAAATAATTAAATTTTGTTTTTGTTCAAGTTCTCCGTTTACAGTACATTCGTCAATATCACTAATATATCATTATATTATTCCACAATGATACAATGACATGTAATTAGTTTTTGGTGGTACTTTATATAATAACATGGGAGGAAGTGTACCTGTTATGAGTAATAGTTTTGGAATTTAATAAAATTAAATGTGTTAAATCAACGTTCATATTAATATATACCTTAATTATTATTATATATATATGATGAAATCGTAAGAAATGATCAAATAATTTATTGAGTTATTGTTTTTAGCCAAAACTTTATATTTGATTATTGTTGGCATCTTTATGCTTGAAGTGACAAATATACCCCCATTTTTGTTTTATTACACACATTGTTTCCCACTCAAATAATTTCACTGATATAAGTGAAACCCTCTAATAATTTCAAAAACCTCAAAGACCGCCTATTGTCTTCATCTCTCTTTGTGTAAATCGTTTTGGGTATTCATTTTTCTCTAAACCTATTTAGGTTTTCTCTCTCTCTCTCTTTAAACCATACAAAGGGTCTTCATCTCTCTCTCCCTAAAATCGATGGGATTTTGGTTATTCATATCTTGTAAATCGATTTTGGTCGTTCTCTTTCTAAACCGAATGTTTTATGGGTCTTCTACTCTATATTTCGGTTGTTGGTCTCTGCAACTCGGCTCAACATTTCGTCTCTCTTAACTGATTTGGTTCACAACATTGTTGAAGGTAGATCCAGATCTGAAACCTAGCATTCAGCTCTGTGTCGAAGTAGTTGAAGGTATGTTTCCCTTTCCCACTTGTTTTTTAGAAGAATCAATAAGTATAATTTGAAGAAAAATAAGTTGGTTACGATTTTGAGTGAAACCCATTTACTGTAATTTTTGGTTCCCATGTTACATGCTAGTTCAATTTAATGTTACATGTCAGTTTATTTGTAACTTTGATATGTCTCTGTAATTTCGATTTAGAGTGCAACCCAACTATTTCTAAGTGTAGTACCCAAGTTACATGCTAATATTTGTTAAAGTTACATTCATGTTTATTTTGTGTACCAAAGTTACATGCTAAGTAATTTGTGAAGTTACATACTAGGTTATTTATGAAGTTACATGTTAGGTAATTTGTGAAGTTACATGTTAGGTTATTTTTTGAAGTTACATGCCATCCAAGTCCTACTTTGTTACATGTCAGTTCATTTTAAATTTACATGTCCAATACTTGAAATGTCAATTATTTTACTTGTAGAAATATGGATCTAACAAAATTGGTCATCCATCACAGTGGAAGTTGGGTGGGCAATTATTACGAGAGTGGTATGACGAAGTGGGTCAGTGTTCCTAGAGGTGTGAGTTATAATGCATTGGTGAGGTTGGTACAAGATGTTGCCAAAGTTGATGCTTATAGGTACAACGTACAATTATGCTCATTAGCATTTACAATTAGTGGTTCTGCTAATCTGAGAATTGAGAATGATAATGACATGTCATGTATGATGAATGAAGATAAGCTCTTACCTGAGATTTTTGTCTCTGTTTCTACAAAGGAAGCAAGAGATTGTGTACAGGAAAGCCACAATTCACAGAAGTGTCCATTGACACCGGAAGTTGGTGATACCACCTAGATTTTTAATTTTGCTGTTTTAATTTATATGTGTATGTACAACCTATATTTTATTAAGTTTGTATTCAGTTTGACAGTTGAAAGACAATGATTCCAAATTATAGATTCCAGTAATGTTACATATTACAAGTTATATGCTAGTTCAAATTAAAGTTACATGCCAGTTGAAAATTAATTCCATTTCAGAATAGAACTCTAGTAGTGTTACATGTTAGGAGTTACATGCTAGTTCAAATAGGAGTTATATGCCAGTTTGAAATGAAGTTACATGCATGGACATATTAATTTAATTCCAAATTACAAATTCCAATAAAGTTACATGCCAGTTCAAATTAAAGTTATATGCCCGTTCAAAAATAATTTCATTTCAGACTTGAACTCTAGTAGTGTTACATGTTAAGAGTTACAAGTCAGTTATAAATGAAGTTACATGCGTGTACATGTTAATTTCATTCCAAATAACAAATTCCAGTAAAGTTACATGTTAGAAATTACATGCTAGTTCAATTTGAAGTTACATGCCAGTTAGTATTGATTTTCACAGTTGAAACACAAGGTCTAAAAATAAATTACAGTATCGTTACATGCTAGAAGTTACATGCTAGTTCAATTTGAAGTTACATGCAAAATAGTATTGATTTTCACAATTGAAACACAAGGTCTACAAATAAATTTCAGTATTGTTACAAGCTAGAAGTTACATGCTAGTTCAATTTGAAGTTGCATGCCAGTGTAATTTGAAGTTACATGCCAGTTAGTATATATTTTCACAGTTGAAATACAAGGTCCAAAAGCAAATTCCAGTATTGTTACATGCAAGAAGTTACATGCTAGTTCAATTTGAAGTTACATGGCAGTGCAATTTGAAGTTACATACCAGTTAGTATTGATTTTCACAGTTGGTATTTACATGCTAGTTGTATTTGAAATTGATTAAAAACAAATATCAAATAGAAAAAATGAAATTAATAAAAAGAATAAAGAGAAAAATTGTAAGAAAGAGAAATGAATAGAGAGATAATTATTTATAAATGAATCTTTTATTGCACATATCAGTAGGTACAAATTATAACTAATACCACATAATAATGTGGATCAAAGAGGAAAAAAAATATTACAAGGCACCTCCTATAGACCTTTTTTACAACAACTTTAAGTTTAATGAAATGAACAAATTTACAGTTCTTCAAGTCAAATGTCATTATTTCCTACTATCTGCAGTTTCATTTCCACTTCTAGACACATTGGCATGAGACTGACTCCATGCTCAAGCCAATCTAGAAATGAATTACTCCAACAGATAGAGCTAACACAACCAAATGCACACCTAGCAACTTGAGAGAGAATCAGTTGCGATTCCTAGAAATATGAACAATTTTCACATTTGTAAACTTAGATTTCATAGGTAACACTCTGCACAAGAGAAGCTGACCTCATTACAAAAATCCATCACTCCTAACACATCAAATTCAACTCATTTGAGACTTGTCCTCGGTGTAAACCAACCACCTTTCCACCATTTTTGAAATCTGCAATGAGTTCACCAGCCCTACTCCATCTATCTTCTAGCTCTTTGACCACTCCACCATATAAGATACTATTCTTGTTGTGCCAAAGCTGCCAAGTAGCAACCAAGAATCTCAAAACAATCTCTTCATTCTCAACTAAGCCAAACCATATAATCCTGTAAAAAAAAACTATTTTGAAGCTTATTAAGATACATGCCAGTACAAACAATATATATGATACATGCCAGTACAAACAAGATACATGCCAGTACAAACAAGTTATATGCCAGTACAATCAAGTTACATGCCAGTACAAACAAGTTACATGCCAGTACAAACAAGTTATATGCCAGTACAATCAAGTTACATGTCAATACAAACAAGTTACATGCCAGTACAATCAAGTTACATGTTAGTACAATCAAGTTACATGCCCGTACAAAAAAGTTACATACCAGTACAAACATGTTACATGCCAGTTACATGCATGAAAAATCCAATTCAAATAATGGGTGGAATCATTCAACACAGATCCATTGCAACCATATCGTTAAAAACTGGAAGAAAAAAAAAACAACTGTAATGAACAAAAAAACATTTCATGCCTAAAATTTATCAAACTTTAGTTAAGGAGATAAGTAAAAAATGTGAGTGTGTGTATCTATGTTATTGCTTTTAGTAAATTTTACGTGTGAAATAATACATGGCATGTACCTAATAAGCAACCGAATATATACAAAATAAGAGGGGTGCAAAATCAAAATCAAAATCAAAATCAAAATAAAACACAAACCAATCACAAATCAAACTTCAGAGACAATCAAAATCAAAATAGTTTACAAAATTACTAGACCTAAAATTGGATCTTTGCTTGAAAAAGTTGTGGATCTTTAGTTTGTCAACTTTATATTTAAATTTTAATGTCTAGTTATAGGATGCAACCTAGCTATTCAATTTTAATTGTTTTGAATAGTATCCTAAAAAACTCTACCAATTTCATGCTTCCATACTTTTTTTTTTTGAAAAGACAATTAATACAAAGGCAGACCAGACCGCCAAGGAAAAAACAACCTACAACAAAACAAGCCATATCACAATAAAAAAGAACAAAAGACTAACAAAAAAAAAAGGAGAAACAGAGCAAAAGGAAATGCAACATCAAGACAAAATAGCACAAGCAACCCAGACAAAACCATTAGTGCAGCACATGGCAAAACTAAAACATCAAGCCCCTAAATGAGTTAGGCTTTGCATTTAAGTAGAAGTTTGAGACCTCAATTTACTCCCACAGTGAAATTAATGAATAATATATACATATACTTGTGTGTAATTTAATATAAATTTGACTTATAAAATTTGACCTCACTTCCATGCTTCAGAATCAATTAATGAAAACTTATATCAGATTTTTCTTCTTATACATATTCTCGTGTGCAGTTTTTGTTTTTGTAACAAAAAAAAATGTATGATGAAGTTTTCTCCTTAACTAGTTATATTTATTGGTTCTTAATGTACATAGAGTGTGGGATTTATAGGGTTGGGAAATATGGGATACAGAATGGCAACATTACCACAAATCAAAATCAAAATAAGAGTTTGCAAAATTACCAGACCTGAGACCAAAGGTGTGTGACAACAAGATGAGTTCGATAGCCAGAGGTCAGCGATGACCAGAGGTGCAGCGACGACAACAACGACGGCGGTTTCTTTTTATGGTTTCTTCTCTTCCTTTCTCTCTCTTTCTGGTTTCGTCTCTTTTTGGTGAGAGCAACAACGACGAGAGAGGTGTAGCGATCTCTAATCTTCCTTTCTCTCTCGTTTGGCAGCAACGACGAGAGAGGTGTGAGGCAACGACAACGACAGTGAGAGATCGCTTCTCTTCCTTTCTCTCTCTTACTTGTTTTATACTTGATATTGATGTAACCCTATCACAAAAAACTGATAGCTAACACGTTTTTACCTCACATTTACTTAAAAAAAAATCAAATTTAAGGGATTTTATGTCCAAAAGTGGTAAAAAGTGAAAAAAACAATAAAAAATAAAATTGTGGCTAAAAACAATAAACTCATAATTTTTTTTGGCTCTTTATGAATTCACCCCTATATATATACACTACAATATCATATGATAAATGTTAACTTTTTTTTGTGTGTGATATACAGGAATATAGTGGTTCTACTTCTATCATAAGAATAATTTATTTTAATTTCGGTAAAAATCTTGATGAAATCATGTCGAAATCTATGAATTTTGATCTTTTTTTTATGGATGATAAGTTTAATAAAATCTACCTATCAGTAAAATTTAAGGCATCAGAAATTTGTCGAAATATAGATAATTTTAAGAAAAATAGTTATAGTGCTTAAAAAGTTCTCAAATTTTATTCTTAAGTAGATTTAATTGAACATATCATCTACAAAAAAATCCAAATCAAAATTTATAAAATTGCTGGAAAATTCCATCATATGGGGCCATATATATGAATATTAAATGTGTTGCACTATCTTTTGGTTAAGTCTAAATTAAAGTGATCTAATTAAGATTTAAAGTATTAAGGCTTAAGGGTATAATTGTCATGGAATTAATGTGTAGATACCGGAGTGCTATTTCTAATTTGTTGAGTGACCGAATTAGAAATAACCAACATATAATAATTTGATTATTATATATATTTAGGGTTATGGTCTCCAAATGACACGATGTTTTGTTTTGTCTGTATCCCCATCAACAGAGCAAAATAGAACTGTAGGGTTCAAGAAAGTCGTGTTAATTTGGAAGATCACAACCCGTCCACCAACCTCCGGCAATGGATTCAGGTACGCTTCCGCTTTCTCGATTTACATATTTTCTCTTGAATCAACATGGGTTATATTATGTACATTAGGGTTTAATTAATCATGATATAGAAACCTGTTTAGGTTATTGGGATTAATTATGTGCCTTTGCACGTTGTATTTGTGTTAATCGAAATCCTAACAAGTGGTATCAGAGCCACCCATTATCGATTCTTGAGAATTGAAATTTGGATTTTGGTTTTAAAAAATAAAAATTAAAAAAATTAAAAAAATAAAAATAAATAAATAAATAAATAGGGTTTTGATCTTCCTATGTGAAATTTGCTTGAGTTTTAGTGTTTTGGATTCGATTGATGTATGATTATGAATTCGCTTGAGTTTTTAAAGTTTTTTTTTTTTAAAAAAAAAATCTGCATATTTTTTTTTTAAAAAGGAAAAACTGGGTTTCTTTTTGTTTACAGGTTTCTATCCAGACCCGATATGGTTACGGGTCGATGACCCTAACCCACACCTGCAGCGTCAACGCCGTTTGTTTTCTGACAAGTTTTGGGATCAAAACCTACACGTTTTGCGGCGAGGGGGACAGTCGTTGATGGCGATCTCGACCTCGATCTGGTGAGATCGGCCGATCCAAACCTAGATCGATCGTCGATATTCTTTACGGATCGGGTTTTCTGGTTGTCCGCTGCTGACCATCTAGCGTCGTTGCTTTCAGGCGATGGTGCGGCGGCGGCGGCGAAGGACACCTAGGGTTCTCAGATCTTAGTTTTGTGTTGGGCAACTTTTGGAGAATTCGAAATTCTTGAGGGACTTTTTTGCAATTTTGTTAGGAATTATGTGATTTTGATAAAATTTCGGGGCCAATTTATAATTTTGAAAAAGTAATGGGCCTGTTTGCAATTAAGAAAACATTTTGGGGTAGATTTATAATTATTGAAAAGTTAAGGGGCATTTTGTAATTTTCAAAAGTTTGAGCCACTTTTTAATTATTGAAACTTAAGGGGTCTTTTTGTAATTTTACAAAATAAGGGGCAGTTTTTTAATTTGATGAAATTAAATAAATTTTTGTTTTGTTTTAGTTTATTTTGTTTTAAGGATCAACTCAAATTTAAATATTTGGTGGTATATATTTTATTGTTAAATAAAGTAGTCCATCATTCTGAATGGGCTAATTGAAACAAGATGTCACCAAAGTGACATCTCTTGTGTAGATTGTTTATGAGAGATGTTGGATGTTTGTGTGTGTGTAAATTCATACGAGTATTAGTCGGCCCAAAGGAAGACTAATACTTGGCCGAGTTACACACACACATGTGGTGGTAAACATGTGACGATTATAAGGTTTTACATGTGAATAATAAATCGATCCAAAGATAGATTTATTATTTAACATAAATTATTGTCAATGTTTGATCACTACAACAAGAGTACCACTTACAATTAATATTATTGTCTAAAGACTTGATATTAATGTTGTACTAGGTATCTTAAGATGAGACGGACAATTATTTGGTATATCTTTTATGGTTAAATAAAGTGTTCTATCATTCTAAATGGGCTAATTGAAGCAAGATGTCGCCAAATTGACCTCTTTTGTGTAGATTATTCATGAGGGATGTTGGATGCTTGTGTGTGTATAAATTCATACGAGTATTAGTCGGCCCAAAGGAAGGTTAATACTTGATTGAATTGCACACACACCTGTGGTGATAAATATTTGAAGATTATAAGGTTTTACATGTGAATAATAAGTCGATCCAAAAATAGATTTATTATTTGACATTAATTAATGTCAATATTTGATCACTCCTAAAAGAGTATCACGTGTGTGTATATAAATTCATACGGGTATTAGCCGGTCCAAAGGAAGGTTAATACTTGACCGAATTGTACACACATCTGTGATGGTAAACATGTGACGATTTAAGGTTTTACATGTGAATAATAATTCGATCCAAAGATAGAATTATTATTTGACATTAATTATTGTCAATATTTGATCACTACAATAAGAGTACCACTTACAACTAATATTATTGTCTAAAGACTTGATATTAATGTTGTGATAGGTATCTTGAGATGTGACTTACCATTATTTGAATTTGTTGACTATTGTATTTGGTTATTAATGTGAGCATGTTTGTGTGTTTGTTTGGTTCTTTTTCAAGCTAATGTTTTACTATATCTGCTAATACCAACTCTATACTCATGCTTAATGGGATCAACTTTAAGGATTTGGAAGGAGAACATACTCATTGTTCTCGGCTGTACGGATCTGAACCATGCATTTCGGGTTGAGCAACCCGCTTCTCTTACTGATGCAAGTTCTGATGATAATAGGAAGAACTTTGAGAAATGGGTTGCTCAACCCGAAATGCAAGGTCCAGATCCATGCAGCCGAGAACAATGAGTATGTTCTCCTTCTAAATCCTTAAAGTTGATCCCATTAAGCATGGGTATAGAGTTGGTATTAGCAGATATAGTAAAACATTAGCTTGAAAGATAACAAAACAAACACACAAACATGCTCACATTAATAACCAAATACAATAATCAACAAATTCAAATAATTGTAAGTCTCATCTCAAGATACCTAGCACAACATTAATGTCAAGTCTTTGGACAGTAATATTAATTGTAAGTGGTACTCTTGTTGTAGTTATCAAATATTGACAATAATTAATGTCAAATAATACCAACTCTATACCCATGCTTAATGGGATCAACTTTAAGGATTTGGAATGAGAACATACTCATTGTTCTCGACTGCATGGATCTAGACCTTGCATTTCGGGGTTAGCAACCAGCTTCTCTTACAGATGGAAGTTCTCCTGATAATAGGAAGAACTTTGAGAAGTGGGATTGCTCAAATCGCATGAGTCTTATGATCATCAAGCGCGACATTCTAAAGGCATTTAGGGGTGCGGTATCTGAAAAGATAACCAAAGCCAGAGAGTTTCTAACCAAAATTGAAAAGCGTTTTGTGAAAAACAATAAGGTAGAAATAAGCACTGCATTTGCAAAGCTTGATTTCTATGAAGTACAAAGGCCAATGGAACATTAGGGAGTATATTATGGAAATGTCTCATATTGCTTCTAAACTTAAGGCACCGAAACTCGAGTTGTCTGACGACTTGCTTGTGCATTTGGTAATAATATCACTTCTTGCATAATACAGTCAGGTTAAGGTCAGTTACAACTGTCAAAGGGAGAAATGAACTCTTAATGAGCTCATTTCTTATTATGTATAAGAGGAAGAGAGACTGAAGCAAGATATGACCGAAATTGCTCATTTGGCTAGCACCTATAAGGATAAAGGCAAAGAGAGAGAGAATAATGAAGCTGCTAAACACTTTATGAGCTTTGGACAAGCATAAAGCCTAGTCTGAAGCATTTTCACATTTTGGGATGTCCAGCTGAAGCAAGGCCTTACATGCCACATGAAAGGGAATTGGACTCCAAAATTGTGAACAACTACTTTATTGGCTACATTGAGCAATCTAAGGGCTATAAGTTTTATGATCCCACACTTAGATCAATTTTTGAAACGGGAACTGCAACATTTTTTTTTGAGGATGTTGAGTTTGGGGGAGAAATATGGTTAGACACATTGTCTTTGAGAAATAATCGGTTTCGATTCCTACTATCAATTTTGACAATGTGCAGGCTTTTATCCCTGTCATTGATCAATAAGCGAATCTGGATCCTCAATCAGACAATATTGAACAACCCCCATTCAAGATGAGGTAATTGTTCTTGAGGAACAAACTCAACAACCTCAAGAGCCAGTGTCATTAAGGCGATCCATTAGAGAACTGAGAAATGTTATTCCAGATGATTTTTTTCGTATTTCTCCAGGAACATGAGGAAGACATTGGAATGATGGAAAATGATCCTATCAACTTCCATCAAGCCATGCAGGGTTCCAACTCTCAAAAGTGATTTGATGTCATGAATGAGGAGTATAAGTCTATGCAAGACAATAAGGTTTGGGAACTTATCCTATTACCAGAATGTGTGAAACCCATTGGTTGTAAATGGATATTTAAACCAAAAGGGATTCGAAAGGTAATGTGGAGAGGTATAAGGCTCATCTTGTAGCTAAAGGCTTTACCTAACATGAAGAGATTGACTATAAAGAGACTTTCTCTCCGGTTTCAACGAAAGACTCTTTTAGGACAATCATGGCACTTGTTGCATATTTTGACATTGAGCTTCATCATATGGATGTCAAGACGGCGTTTCTCAATGGTGACAATGACGAAACAATTTATATGGTGCAACCAGAAAACTTTGAGTCAGGAGACCTAAAGAATATGATTTACAAATTGACAAAATCCATCTATGGACTCAAGCAAGCTTCCCTTCAGTGGTACCATAAGTTTCATCAAGTGATTATCTCGTTTGGTTTTGAGATAAACGTTGTTGATAATTGTGTGTATCACAAATTCAGTGGGAGTAAGCACATATTCTGGTTTTATATGTCAATGACATATTGCTTGCCACAAATGATACATGCATGTTGCATGAAACCAAGAGATTTCTATCAAAGAAATTTGAGATGAAAGATCTTTGTGACTCTTCCTTTTTATTAGGGATCCAGATACGACGAGATCGCTCTCGGGGTATTCTTGGATTATCACAAATGAGCTATATCGATACAGTGCTCAAAAGGTTTGGCATTCAGGACAACAAACCAGGAGACACCCCTGTCGCTAAGGGAGACAAGTTCAGTCTCAATCAATACTCAAAAAGTAACTTTGAAGCTAAGGAAATGCAGAAGATTCCCTATGCATCAGCTGTAGGGAGTCTAATGTATGCTCAGGTGTGTACACATCTGGATATTGCGTACATTGTTGGTATGTTAGGCAGATATTTAAGTAACCTTGGGATTGATCATTGGATAGCAGCCAATCGAGTTATAAGGTATTTGAAGAGAACAAAAGATTACATGTTCACATATAGGAGATCATATTAGTTTGAGATCATAGAGTTTTCCGACTTTGATTATGCTGGATGCCATGACAGTAGGAGACCCACATCAGGCTACATATACTTGTTGGCTGGTGGAGTTATTTATTGGAGGAGTGCCAAATAGACACTCGTAGCTTCTTCCACCATGTCAGCAGAGTTTGTAGCATGCTATGAGGCATCCAACCATGGAATATGGCTGCAGAATTTTGTCACTGGCTGCGCATTCTGGAGGGTGTTGAAAGACCACTCAAACTATATTGTGACAATAAGTTAGCAGTGCTATATTCTAACAACAACAGAAGCTCATCTAGGTCAAAGCATATTGACATTAAGTACCTAGTTGTGAATGAAAGAGTGCAGAGTGAACATATATCCATAGAGCACATTGGGACAAACTCCATGATAAAGGATCCGCTTACAAAGGGGTTACCACCCAAAGTCTTTCATGAACACACAACTCATATGAGTGTTATTTTGTGTGAGGATATCACATTATAGTGGGAGTTTGTATAATTTTGTATTTTATTGCTCTATATTTGATTTTGGATATACTTATGCATTTATGTATTTGGATATTTTCTGATCAGAAATAAAATATTCGGCTAATTACACTCTGTTACATTGTGTTAAGTTTTGATCTCACTAAGGAATAAAGTAGAACCAGTTGGAATAGACATGTATAGATCACATTGCATGTAATTTCCATGCTACGCATCCATGATTGATCTATGTCATTTGGTTATGTTGGTAAACGTGACCATTGATGGGTTTAGTCACGTTAAATGTGACGAAAACCGCTTTGATCCTATGTCGGCATAATCAATGGACGAGATTGTTCGGATATACCCTAAAATTGTGATAGCAAATTTTTGGAACTCATAAAGTCATACACATTTGTAAAGTTACATATGTGGCCCAATGGGAGATTGTTGGAAAATTCCATCATATGGGGCCACACATGTGAATATTAAATGTATTGTGCTATCTTTTGGTTAAGCCTAATCTAATTAAGATTTAAAGTATTAAGGCTTAAGGGTATAATTGTCATGGAATTAATGTGTAGATACCGGAGTGCTATTTCTAATTTGTTGAAGGGCCAAATTAGAAATAGCCAACATATAATAATCAATTATTATATATATTTAGGGTTATGGTCCCCAAATTACATGATGTTTTGTTTTGTCTGTATCCCTATCGACCGAGCAAAATAGATCTATAGGGTTTAAGAAAGGTCGTGTTAATTTGGAAGATCACAACCCTTCCACCAACCTCCGACAATGGATTCAGGTACGCTTCCGCTTTCTCGATTTGCTTTTTTTCTTTTAAATCAATATGGGTTATATTATGTATATTAGGGTTTAATTAATTATGATATAAAAACATATTTAAGTTATTGAGATTAATTATGTGTCTTTGCATATTGTATTTATATTAATTAAAATCCTAACGAAAATTAGTTATGATTTCATTAAAATTCTTAATAAAATTAAAATAAAATATCCCTACGAGAGAGCCTCCGTGTAAGAATATATATACACCTCATAATTAATTAAGACTTTCTCCAGGGTACAAGTCTAATCTGCCTTCAATATATTGCTAAGAATTTGCAGCCATGACCAGCATTGATTTTCACAGTTTTTTTAATTAGGTAAATTGACTTTGAAGAAGTAAAATAACGTGAAATAATATAATTCAAAAAAAGCAAAGTAGTACTCTTCGAACTTCGAAGAAACTCACAGATAGATAAATAAATAAATAAAATAAAATATTTATTGACATATCAAATCCGAAATTGAAGGCCTACTAAGTACGGAGTTGTTCGTCTAGTTGAAACGACTCCAACTATTGCAATTTCATTTACTACAATTTCACAACATCAGATCAGATTTATGAAAAATACTTTCGTATATGTATGTATAGCAAGTTTCAAGTGTAAGTGTAGGATCTTAGATATAAATAGTAAAGTGAACCGCGTTTTATTACAGGAGTATTATATCGATTTATATATTAATTTTAAATAATAATTAAACAAACATAAAATGAAAATCAAATAAGAAAATAATTCTATACCAAATAAAAATATCAGTTAAATTGATATATATATATATGAAAACAATAAATGTACAGTGCATTAAATATTAATATGAGAGACAAAAGTCTATGTATTAAATATTAATGTGAAACAGAAGTATCATGTATTACACATATTTTGTTAATTAAAATGAATTTATTTAATTAAATGGGTAAGTGTAACAAATATTACAAATATTTAATATTAAACTTATGACATCTCTTAAAAGATAAGCATATTCAAAAATCGAACGAAAATAAGTTAAAACTTATTTTTGATTTTTGACTGTCTATATTTATAGTCAAATCAAATTGGATCTTGAAACCTAAGATTTATTTTATAGTATAATTTTTTTCAATATTTGTGATTTGAAATTCAGTTGCACCGTAAAGAAAACTTTATTCACCAACCAAATTTAAAAAGTAAGTCTAGCAATTGTTCGACTTTGTTTTATTGAAGTTTGAATTATTGGTACTGTGGTAATGGTTGAGTGTCATTTTTTTTAAGAAAAGGATGGAGAGAGAGATTGAGACTATGAATGACAATGGATCGGGTTCGGGCGGGTTTGAAAAAAAACAAAACAAAACCAAACCCAAACCCACGAAAGAAAATGACATCCAAACCCATCCATGAACCCACGAAATCTAGTGGGTTCGGGTTCGGGTTTCACCCGTGGGTTTTAGCAACATCTAAACCCACCCACGAACCCGCGAACCAGTGAACTCCTGAGGATTTGTTGTTCCAAAGCGACTCACTCATCTGTGCGTAACTCAGTTCGAATCAAACCCAATTACCGATAGCCATCCACGTTAGTTTTCTTTTTTCAGATTTAAGAGAAAATGAAAAAAAACATAAGAGCAAAAAAAGGCTTTAAAATGTCTGAGAATAAAAATATATGAAGAAGAAGAAGAAGAGTTTACATTTTGAAGAGAAAAAAAAATGAGTTGTAGAGAAAATAAATGGAGAAAATGAGTTTTAATTTTGAAAAGAGAGTGTAGGGGTTGAAGAACGAGAAGAAAAGAAAATGAAGATAAAAGACAAAAAGAAAAATAATAATGGAAAATATTTTAAAATATGAAAAGACAAATAATAGGAGGCAACTGTATGTGATGTAAGACAAAAATGAAATATAAAAATAATAATTATAATATTATTTGTTAAATAATTATTAAATCAAACGAGTTCGCGGGTTCGAGTTTGGTTTTTGTTCCACACCCGAGCCCGTGACGGGGTTGAGATTTCAAATCCAAACCAGTTCACGAGTTCAATTTTCACATACCAAACCCTCTCAAAGCGGGTTGGGTTCGGATGGGTCCCACGAGTTCGGGTTTAATTGTCATCCCTAATTGGGAGAAAAAGATAAGGACGATGGGTAGAAGAAAGAGAGTGAGAGGTGGTGGTACTGTGGTAGTGGTTAAGGGTCATTTTATTTCATTTTATTATTTTATTTTTCTCATCTTTTAGAGTGACATTTTTATAAATAAATAAAAATCTATTAAATTTTACTATTCAGATGAATAGTAAAATTTTAGAGTTGTTTTAGTATATATAATAATTCATATGCGGTATCACCCATTATCATATGTGATAATCAGTTTTATAAAGTTATAGATCGATTATATCAATTAGTGATTCTGTAGGAAAATTATATACTAGATTTCGCTAATAATTTTCTTATATACATACATATGTATAAAGAGTAATGTTACTTTGTCCAAATTTAATGTCTAAATGATGTGTAAAACTTCAGTCCATTTAGTTAAATTGAATTAGATTTATATGAATTAAATATATGGACTAGATTGTTGTCACATCATTTAGACACCATATTTGAACACCAATTTTAAACAAAGTAGCGTTACTTATATATTAATATATAATGACTTAAAGACAAGTATTGACACGTCCTAAAGAAGTGTTCATACTCCTAAGTATAAGAGTGTCATAGTAATAAATTAACCGGTAAGACCGGGTCGAATCACAGGGAGATTGTTCACTTGTCCTTGTAGAATTATTTATCTAGATTAATTACTAAGCTTGTTATAAAATGAAAATCAATTAAAATTAAAACTGGGGCTAAGGGATCCACTGTTGGTAATTCGAATATGATCCAATTATTAATATTTAGTCCAGATTAATGGGATGATATTCCACTCCGCTGATCATTCTCTGATAGATGTGGGTAAAAGTACTCACTGTGCTAGACAATATCTGTCTGTCTACAGTGAGTCAAAACTCCACAAAGATTAGAGGGGATAAACCACTCTATGATAGATATGGGTAAAAGTATTCACTGTGCTAGACAATATCTGTCTGTCTACAGTGAGTCAAAAACTCCACAAAGATCAAAGGGGAGAAACCACTCTCTGATAAATATGGGTAAAAGTACCCACTTTGCTAGACAATATCTGTCTATCTACAGTGAGTCAAAAACTTCACAAAGATCAGATGAGAGAAATCATAAAAATAATAAACTTATCATAATTGGATCATATTTTCCATACCAACAGTATCACTTTTGGCCCCAGCTATATAAAATTAGTCATACATAATTTAACTAGAAAATAGTTATTTTATTTAAACTGAGAATTTGAGAACAAAAGAGAGAGAATTTCACAAATCTAATATCAGATTTGGATTTAGAATATCAAAATTAGGGGGGAGAGGCCCCTTGTTTATACAAAATACGGATGAAAATTGACGATTGAATGAATTTAGAATAGAACGTCCAGATTTCGTCACGTCATCAGTGAACAGTAACGCATCCGTTAAGTGAATAGTGAACAGTGCACCGGTTTCTAGAATATGATTCTCTACAGCCGCTTGTATGGTGCACTCGCAGTTTGGGCCAATAGGAATGTGCCACGTCATCAAGAACAGTGAAAGTCAACCGTGAACAGTGAAAGTCATCGTGAACCGGTGAACAGTAAAAGTCACCTGAATAGTGAATAGTTAAAATTACAAAAATGTCCTTCGTGGTCTTCCTAAGGTTTTTAACATTCTAAACTTGAAAACGATGTTTGTTTTGCCATCTGACTTCTCCATAATTCTGAATTGATCGAATTACCTCTAAAATACAAAGAAAAATACACGGATTACTACACAACACATTTATTTAAGAGAGCAAATGAAATTATGTCTAAATTTGAGAATTAATCATATTGGAAGTGTAAAATGATGATATTATCCCTTAATCAGCATACACTTTTCAGTGTTAATCAAGTACCTAACAAGGCTTTGATAGTGTCATGTATCATGTGTGAACACTTCATTAAGTCAATGGTTTCTCTTCTTTGTCTTGATATGGAAACTTAAGTCCATTGTAGTTTTATATTTATGAAAATAAATTTGTTGTTAACTTGTACCCGCTACCCTTTTTTTTTTCTCTTCTTACTTTGATTTATTTTTATTTTTATTTTTATTTTTGTACAAATGTTTCCATTTTTCACTTTATTTGTTTGAGTCGTAACTGCATTAAATTCAAGGTTGTCCAAGTGTTCTTTTAGCTGACCATATGTCAATCTCGACCTAACTTCCTTTCTTCCCTACTAGTGGTTTTACCCTGGGTGTAAGTTTTGTCTTGACCATTTGGGCAATCCTGATCAGTTTTATCATTATCTTTTCAATTTGATCATCTTAATGGGATTATCTCTACGCCCGATCGTTCAAGTAACCCCGATTAGGTGTTATGAATCCATCTTTTGGTCAACTAAGATGGATATGGTCTTATTGATTTCTTGTGTGTGACACTTCTGGCCTCTGTCTATTTAGGCAATTTTATTAACGTGCTGACGTATCATATTCCCTAAATTATATCAATAACACATTTTTTTTTTGATATTTTGATAACGGTGAAATATTAAAGAAATATGAAGAAAGGGAAAAAAATAAAAAGGATTAGTGAGGAAAGAAGTCTCTTAGAGTGAAATGAGGGAGGAAAAAAAAAAAAGAAAATGTAAAAAATAAATGAGGAAAGAAAATGAAATATAACATTAACATTTAGGAGAGAGAATAGAAAAAATAAGAAGTATAAAGTAAATTCTTCAAGTTGAACACCTTCTGGTTGTTTTCGTCTGTTTTGTTTTTATTTTTCATTTAGACCCTTTTTTTTTCTTTTTTGTTTTCCAGTTCTATATTCAAACAAACACAATTTAAGGGTTAGCCCAAATGCCCCAACAACCCTCATGGTCTCATGCATGCAAATTTTTTGAAAACATTATAGATGGTAAAACATTTTTCTTTTGACTTCTCTTTACGTATTTGAAAAGTTACCATTTTGCAAAGTGAATTTCACTTTATTTTCTTAGTGATTATTTTATTTTCAAGGGTTCCTTTTTTCTATATATAGTATATTTATATGTAAAGGAATGATCATCCTCATCATCATCCTTTCTCAGACACAGAAGATTTTGGAAGCTGCTACTTAGTTCTTTTACGTACAAGCTAGCTGGTGAGTATTTTATTGTTTAAATATTTATAGTCTTTGATTAGTATAATATAATTCTCTAGTTATACCGGTCCTAAAAACAAATTTATAGACCGAGACTATATAACATTATATAGTGAACATAATCGCACACAAAAATTTGTTGATTTTCCATTTTCATGCAACTATTGTCGAAGAACTTATCTTCTCTTATTCTATGAATCTAATGGTCCATTGTCATGGTTTTGATTTTTTTTTAAGATCGATCTGATTAGAAAAATACCCTTAATTAATATATATTATTGTAATTTACAAAACCTGACAAGGAGAAGCTAAGTACTCCGTGTTTATGTATGTAATATATGTTTATTTAATTTAATTACAAAATTGTTACTCAATTGATTAAATATAATTAATTATCATGATATTGAAATTTAAGAGTCTAAGAGGTGATAACTATCACATGTATATTAGAATTGTAGTGTATATTAAAATAATTTAGTGTATCTCTAATATAAAAATGACTTCTATTTTAATAAATATCAATAGACTTACTTTTAGAAGTATGTTTTATAGACAATCAAATCAAAAATTAGTGTTTCTATTTAAAACTAAACTTATTAATTAATGACGTTACTTTTTATTTTATTTTTTCGATCTTCACTCAAAAACACAATGCGAATAGACATGATTGTATTGGTAAAAATATATTTTTAAAACATTGTCTATTTGTTCGATTTGTCATTTAATTTCTTCAGAATCCATTAAAGCATTGGAGAGATCAGTGTTGTTATGTTCATAGATTTTGAAGAGATCGAGTTTATATAACTATATTCTGATTGTTTGAACAGTAGAAAATGGTTTCATCCAAGGATGAGAGCACTACAATTCTCAGAACAATGAGCTTCAAGAAAAGGGAGTCGGATTGTAGCCAAGATATTGATCATCATCATGATGATCATGATCACCAAGGAAATTGTATGAGTGATCCCATGATCAAAGATTCTGTAAGATTGTTCAAGAGCGACCAGATGGTTGAGAAAGAGCCGGTGGTGGCAGCCGCAAATTCGAATTCGGATGCTGCTGCAAGTGATCATGATGAGTTCGATAGGGCTGAAACTAAGCTGCAGAAGTTTTACAAGAGGTACAGAACTAGAAGAAACCTAGCTGATTGTGCTGTTGTTGTTGAGGAGCTCTGGTAATTATTAATTAATTTGTTTAATTTCTTCTTGTCTATTAATCTTCTTTATAGATAAATTTGACTGGATTAAAATGCTTCATGATTTTTCTCTTTTTATTTGTTGAAGGTGGAAAGGACTAGACTTTGCAGCTCTTAGGAGGAGCTCTGTGTCATTCTTCAACTCCGATAAATCGGAAACTGCTGTTTCGCGATGGGCTCGAGCTAGGGTTAGAGCAGCCAAGGTACATTTATATTAATTGTCAATGAAATTTTGAGACTGATCAGAAATATATATATATATATATATATATATTTATCTCAGTAGTACTATTTGGATATATCAAATTCAGGATCCTCAAGTGCCACTAAATTGATTAATTTTTTAAAATTTAATTTGTTGATTAATATTGTGTATATATAGGTTGGAAAAGGTTTGTGCATGGATGAAAAGGCTCAGAAATTAGTTCTAATGCACTGGCTTGAAGCTGTAAGTCCACAAAATTGAACATATATCTTTGGTTCGATATCGATTATAACACTCATTTCTAATATGGTTTTGCACACAAAATATCTCATTTCAACCCGGTAAAAGATTAATATATACTACGATCAATATATTTTTCTAACCAATATAATAAATGGTGGATTCTGATATCTCATCGTTTCTTTTAGAAGAATGTTTGGATTTTGAAATTCTGTCAATATATACAGATTTTAATTTGATTTTATTACGCAGATTGATCCACGTCATCGTAATGGTAACAATCTCCATCTATATTATGATGTTTGGTTTGCAAGTGAAAGCAGCCAACCTTTCTTCTACTGGTAACAATAACAAAATTAATTTCAAATCTCTTTATAAGAAGTGTTTTGATAAAAAAATTTTCCCATTCTTTAATTTTTTTCTCTTCAATGATCTCTCTAATTACTTTAATTTGTGAAATTTAATGAAAAGGTTGGACATTGGAGATGGCAAAGAAGTAAACCTAGAGAAGTGTCCGAGGACTACACTACAACATCAATGCATCAAATATCTTGGACCAGTAAGAATTGTTTTACATATATACATATACGAAAATCCTAAGATGCAGACGTACAATTTTTTTAAAGCAGTCTGAACATTAAGATTTGACATTTGATTATTATTAAAATCTTGACGTTAGTAATTAATTACAAAATTTTCATGGTGCTAATTAAGCTTGTGTTCTTGCAGAAAGAGAGGGAAGATTATGAAGTGGTAATGGATAGAGGGAAGCTTGTTTACAAGAAAAATAGGGTTTCTGTGGACACATCAAAGGATTCCGAGTGGATATTTGTACTTAGCACATCAAGGAACTTTTATGTTGGAGAGAAGAAGAGAGGCCTCTTTCAACATTCAAGTTTCCTCTCTGGGGCTGCCACAATTGCATCTGGTAGATTGGTTGCTCACAATGGGATCCTTGAGGTATTTATATATATACACACGCATTCATGCTCACTTCAAAAATTAATGAAAACACATGTCTTAAGTACTTATAACGATATGATTGTAACTGATCATCTCACATGATATATTTATGTTAATTGTTCAGGCAATATGGCCTTGCAGCGGTCATTATCGTCCAACAGAAGAGAACTTTATAGAATTTTGCAGCTTCTTGGAGGACCAGAATGTAGACTTGACTGATGTTAAGGTATGTCTACTAGGAGTGAAAATTTAAAATTTCGTAATTTCTAAATTATTTCAATCATTAAGAAAAAAAAAATACATACATAGTTGAATATTATTAAAAAGTCAACGTACTATTATACTACATCAACCGTACATCTATTCTAATGAAGCGTTTTTTATATTGAATTGATTATTTTTGAATTATTATGTTACATAGGTCCGTCAGTTTTAAAAAAAATATCACATAGATCCGTCAGTAGAAAACGTGTTATGAAAATATTATCGTTGAAGATTGCTGCTCCCTTTACATAATTTATGTTCGTGTATATATATATATATGCAGAAAGGTCCAATTGGTGATGGCATCCCACCTATCCCAACAAAAAATAATCCTGAACAAAAAGTGCCAAATTCATCTATTCCCATTATTGAAGATAAAGATCATGATGAGAAAAGAAACAAAACCGCACAAATTATAGAAGAAGAATTACAAGTCTTTGTTGGGGTGGGAAGAAGCAAAAACAAATACAATATGACAACACTGCCATGCAAATGGAGCACAGGAGCCGGCCCCAGAATCAGATGTGTCGGAGACTACCAACTAGAGCTGAAATTTCATGCACTTGAACAGGTCAATTTGTCACCAAGGACAACAACAGTAGTCAAGCAACCAGATGGTGCACATTTTCCAACTAGTTGAGGTGGTCCAATTCCATCCCCAAGACCTAGCCTAAAATTCCACATCTCTCCTAGACTTGTATCATGCATTGGACTAGGAAGTAGTCCAAGACCAATAAAGTAGATGTAAACTGCTACATCTTTAATATCCAAAGGCAACAACATCAAAGAGAAAGGAAAAAAAAAAAAAAAAAAGCTTCTAAGTAGTTTTGGAAAAAAAAAAGTATTTTTAGGCTAATAAAATTTAAATTAATGACTTAATTGTTAGAGAAGTCTCTAAGACCTCTTTTTTTTTGGATTATATATATATATATAAATATCCCTTACAGAATTTAAATTTTTCATTGTATAAATGTGTAATAAATAGTCTCTAATAAAGTTAACAGTTCTCCCTTTCTCCCGATATATGTTTTATTTATTAAAATTTTGATTTAATTATATAAAATTAACTAGTTTTATTATTATTATTTTATTTGTTTCCGGAATACCCTTTTATATATTTTTCAAACTTAATATACCTCATATTTTTTTTTAAAAAGTAAAAATAACTTCATATTTAATCTTTAAATATAATTTTCTCACATCCATTCACATGACTTGTTTTTTCTTCTTATTTCATAGTGAAACTGATCAGAATGATTTATACACCTATTTGAGGTCCCCGTTTTCTAGTTTTGGTTATTGTTTTCGAGTATATTTTGGTATTTGATATGTTTGTAAGCCTTGTGTAGGTACATGTTCCTTACTGAAAGTATTTGAACTTAATTGATGAGTTTTGGAGGTTAGAAAAAATGAATTTGGAATGGCTCGTGCAGAACAATCAACTTTGGAAGGCTATATCTCCCTCGATCGATCAAACTACATTTCCCATAACCACTTTTCGAAAATATCTAAAATTCTACTTTCCAATGCAATTTGCAGATCATGATTCCAAGATTTCTGAAGAAAGTTATGACCGTTTTTGTATTGGTGCGTAGAACTGGTAGATCTGTGCGGTAAGCAACCGCGCGAGACCAAGTTACGTACCGTGTTTTGTACCGTATTTTTGGGCAGAAAGCTCCAAAAAGTGATGTGCAGTACGCGGTGTTGATACAAACAGCACATCGAACCACACTTTTGGGCAGAAATACGTTTTCCAGTCATTTTCAGAGGGATATACTTGTCTTTTCACCCCAAAGTCTTGTCATAACCTCCCTCACTATAAATACCCCCTTTTCTCCTCATTCTTCATACAACTCTTCCCCTCTTTTCCCCTCTCACGCCTCTTCTCTTCTCTCTTCCACTTTCTTCCATTTTCTTTCATCTCTTGCTCCCATGAAGGTTTTTCCTTCATGGAAGCTCACCATACACCTCCACCTCACCACTATACACTTCCTCCATCCATCGTAGAGTAGATTACAAAGGAATTAGGAACCAAATTTGAGCTAGGAAGGCTAGAAGCATCTTTGGAGGACTTGTCTTCAAAGGTTTGTTCTTATTTACTCATTTATTTTATTTCTTGTTGTCTTTTATGTGTAACACCGAATTTGAGAATTTGTAAACCTTTCACATGTGCTATATATGTATTTTTATACTTAAATTCATTTGGGTTTTGTTTTGCTCTTTGATTTATGCTCTTAATATGATATGTATGTGTATGAATTATTAGAAATCAATATGTGTCCATAATTGGGTTTAGGAGTAGTTGTAATTTAGACTAGAAATTAGATATCCATGATTGTTGATTGATTGATAGATGACATGAAATTTCATGTATTGAGTAGTTTGAGTAATAGAGATTTTAGCCTCAAAGAGTACAAAATGTTTCAGTTCAAGCTTTTAGTTGCTAAATTAACCTTGGTTCATATCCTTGTTCTTATGGGTCTTTGTATTAAGACACGATTATCCATCCACGTGACAGGATTGGGTGATGAATTGATTGTGGGAAATTTTTCTAATCAATAGGGTGAACCTTTAATCTAAATTGAATGTTCTTAATGATATAACAATCACATTGTTATATATAGTTGTTAGGTAAACTTGTTTCCCATGTTTAGTCATCCTAGTGAGTTGACTAAGCCGAATATTTGACCTAGAAGTAAAGACCACCGACATTTTTCTTATGCTTGTGTCACGGTTGAGTTGTTTCCCTAGTGTAACAACATTTTATGCATATCTCCATTCCATCTATCATTGTATATATTATTTATATAATTTATTTAGTTATATTATTATTCACTTTTCTGCACACGCAACACATGCGTCCGCTCGGAGTGTTGTAGTAATAGCTAGAACTAGAGACGGTCGGTAAATCCTACCTCCCAGTGGATCGATCCCTTGCTTGCCGTTGTGCTAGTCTCTGTGACTTGCGCCCTTACGAGACCGAACTTAAATGTTCATATTTGATGACACCGCAACGATGTGTCCCGTCAGAAACCATCCTTATTAGATGCACCTTTTTTTTTCTGTAGTCGATTGTATTGTTGGTGATATATTGTGAGTGTGGCATTAATCGTCTGATATTTTTTTTGAACGATTGAGTTAGGGATTTAGTGTGGTTTTGTTTCGTCAAAGATTATGTTTTTTAGGTGCGATTCCTGATGTGATTTAGTCGATTTTTTTTAAATTAACATTAAATTAACTTTGAAAGATCCCAAATAAATATACAGAAGAATTGATACAAATCATAGATTGTTTGGAAGATCTGAACGAAAATAAACCAAAGAAGAAAAAAAATAGAAACGTGAATATAGAATTTGTAAAGAAAAACAAAACAAACGTATGAAACAATAAACTCAATAAATAGTAAACATGACAAACATAAGATCGAGATCTGAAAAAAAAATATAAACAAAAATAGTAAATATTCAACGATTAAAATAATCTATGTCATTATTGTTTTGAAATAAAGAAAATGAGATTTTATTAGTTTTACTTTGTATAAGATTTTTTTTTATAAAAAAAATGTATATCTCTTTAAGTAATTTGATACGGAAAAAAAAATATTAAATAATTTTAAAAGTGAGATATAAATAGTTAAGTAGTGGATAAGTGTGAGCATCCATTGGATCGGTTCATATTTCGATTAAATCGATAAAAAAACTGATAGTATTAGATTTTTTTAAAAATGAACCGATCCACTAAAATTAAGATTTATCAACCGATCAAAAACCAATTGAACTGGGCCGGTTTGGTTCAGTTCAGTTTTTTCAATTTTGGACCAATTGGGCCAAATTATTGTTATTATACATTTTCTTACATATTTAATCAATTTCGCCTGAATTTAACTAAATTAACTTATGGCTTTAAAGGAAATTTCATTATGGGCTTGAACAATTGTTTTATTAGGTTAAAAAAATATTTGAAAAAAAATAAATTGTAAAGGATGTTATCACCATTTTTAAAAAAATATTTGTTGGATCTCGGTTCGAGACAACAACCTGGAAACCGAACCGTGATATTCGGTTTTCATAAAATGAACCGACTGGTTAACATAAGAAAACCGAAAAAAACTGATTGGATAGGTTTGGTTCTGTTTTTTGGTTTTTTGTCCACCCCCTAGTAGTGGGTCTCAATAGCACTACTCCTAATATATAGAAGCACTGGATTTTTTTAGGAGCTTTAAAAGTGTTAGGAGTCGTTTATTTTTTTGTTTGAAGACTGAATAATCTTAAATTTTTCTGAAGACTAAATAGGAATGAAATCTGAATTTGAATGAAATGTTTTTTTTTCGTCACATCTGAATGTATTGTCAACATGTTTATTTTTTAAAAGTAAAATTATTTAAACATAAACAATTTTATATTTATACCCATGTTATACAATTATACGTATAATATGAAACAAAAACAATCAAAAATTAATAATTATATATGAATACATATGATCATGATCTTCTTTTTCGATTACAAACAAACTTCATTTTTTCTAAGAAAATAAAATGTTTTTATATAAAAAAATTCAAAAAATAAAATTGGCAACAAGAAAACTCACACAAAACACTCAAAATATATAATATATACATCACCCTAATATCATAATAAAGTATTGATTTTAAACACCAATATAATAAATGATTATGGTTTTTTTTAATAAAAAAATTAGTGCTATTTAAAATAACCAATATATCAAAATAAATATTTCGATACCATATATAATTATGATGAAATTAAAAATATGTTATATATGAGGATAATAGCGAAAAAAAAGATTTTGGATTGCATTTAATGCAATTTAGTATTTTGTAATTAAGTGAAAAATCATGATTTTTTACTTTTTATTTTAATTTATTTTTTGGTATTTTAAATTTGTTTGACCACTTTAAAAAATAACCAAAATAATTTAACAATTATGACTTATTAAGTTTTAAGTGAAAAAAACAAACGACTAATTAATCTTCTATAAAGATTTGGTCCATTAACATACATTAATGCAATTCCATGTATTTATTTAACTAAAATCATTACTGTAATTTAACTGATAGATTATCTATAATATGACTTTTTTTTTTCTTATGACTTTGTGATCGGTAGATTGTACTTCTTAAAAAAAAAATAGCATAAAAGAATTCACAATGCAGGATTCTCATATTAAATGAAAATGAGATTCTAATCCTTGGATGATAAGATGAAATTGATCTGCCAAACTGGTAATATTTCTATTCTTCACACAATATTCTCCTTCCACATTCATAAGTATATTATTAAGGAAAAAAAAAACCTCTGGAAAAATGATTTTTTAATATAGTTAAAAAAATGACACAAAACTTTTCAAATTTTATTATATTATACATGGAGAATTATAAATAAATTCATATTTTTAGATGAAATGTCAAATTAAACTCTCTGATTTGAAATATCAGCAAAATACCCTTAGGGCGTGTTTACTAATCAGAAATGAATAGAATCGGAATCAAGTTCTGTTGGAAAGAGAATTGAGAGGAATCAGAAACAAGTTACTAAATTATATTACAGTGTTTACTAACAATTTAAGAATCGGAAACAAAATCATATTTATTTATTTTAGTATTTACTTAAACTAAGAAATCAAAATGATACATGATTGATTACATAAATACCCTTGTATATAAAACATGATGAAATATTTTTTCATTAATATGCAAAGATATATTTTATATTACTCATAACACTATAACTATAATAATTAATATTTTTAAATTGCAATA
The DNA here is from genome assembly GCA_032871835.1 of Dipteronia dyeriana. NCBI lineage: Eukaryota > Viridiplantae > Streptophyta > Magnoliopsida > Sapindales > Sapindaceae > Dipteronia > Dipteronia dyeriana. Next base: position 4,673,415 of record CM065298.1, read on the forward strand.
CTTGAACTAATTATACAAGGAATTGAACTATATAAATAACTTGATTAATATATATATATATATATATATATATATATTAACATATAAGAAATATGAATATGAGGTAGTTGTTTTTTTTTGTTGAAAAGTGAAATAGTTATTTTTATTTCATACATATATATATATATATATATATATATATATATATATATATATGTGTGTGTGTGTGTGTGTGAATGATTTTTGTTTGAAATCACACGGTTATAATAGTATAAATTATTAATTATGTAAACCGAAATGAAGATTAAAAAAAAAAGGTAAACCAATATGATTTATGAAAATTAAAAACAAAAGTAAATACTTATAAAGAAGATTTTTTTTTTAAAAATAAGGACATTTTAGTAAATATATCATGAATTTCTTTTCCAATCAGGAAAAGAAACTCGATTCCTTAAATGGGTGGGAGTTCACTTTTGCTCACCACTTTGAGGGTGGGTGAGATCCATGCAAGATGTGGGTAATACTCACCCACCTTCAAGGTACTCACTCACCCACCTTCAAGGTGGGTGAGCAAAAATAGAGTAAGTGGGTGGGATGAATTAAGTTCCTCATGGAAAGGGAACTTAATTACTGATTAGTGAATCAGGTTCACGGATTTTAGTTCCCCAAAAATTTAGTAAACAATAGAATTAATAAATCAGGAACTTAATTCCCTTTCCTAATTAGGATTTCTGATTAGTAAACACGTCGTTAGTGTAATTATATTTAAATTATATACAATGGAATAGAGTTATTTTCTTTAACTTATATACATCTTCGAAATGCCTATATTTTCTTCATATATATATATATATATATATATATATATATATATATATATAAAGTTAAATATTATTTTGGTTTTATTTCAATTTTTTTTTAATGTAAAAGATTTTATTTCTTGTTCGTAATAAAATTACTAATCTCGTTTATCCGACATATCTCTAACTCAATCAGTAGGTGTCAAAATTTATTTTAAAACTTCAAAAAGTCTTTATATTTTTGTTATGACTTACAATATATTTATTTATTTCGGTGTTCAAAAAATGTTCATATATTCGTTACAACATATAAATTATCTACGAGTAATGTTACTTTGTTTAAATTTGATATTTAAATCTCGTAACAAAATGATGTGACAATAATCTAAAATATGTATTTAATTCATGTAAATCTAATCCAATTTTAATGAATGGACTGAAGTGTCGTCACATCATTTGAACACCAGATTTGTACATCAAATATGAAGAAAGTATCATTACTAGGGATGACAATTTGACCCGCACCTGCGGTTATCCGCCCGAACCCGACCATGTAGGGTCGGGTGTGGATGGTGAATTTATGACCCATAGATTCGTGAACCCGTTTAATGAAAAAATCGGTAGGTTTGTGGACGGGTGCGGGTTGGGAAAACGAACCCGCGGGTTGGGAAAACGAACCCGTGGGTTGGGCCCGCGAACCCGTATAAATAAAATACTTGTATATAAACATACATAGACATTTGAATTATTGTTTGTCGTTTTATTTTTATGGTTATTATTGTTTTGTAATGTATCAAGTAGGGAATTAGAAATGAAAATTTAATTCAATTAAGTATCAAATAGGTGATTACATGTTGAAAATTATAAATGATAAATCGCGGGTTCGCGGGTTTGTGGATAGCGGGTTTATGGGTATCCCGTGAGTGAAGCACCCAACCATGAACCCACATTGTTTCGCAGGTTCACGGGTGAGGGTATGGGTGCAGCCATAGCCCGTCCGGAAAACCTGCTTACCTACACGGGTTCGAGGGCGAGCGTGGGTTTCACGGATGAGGGTTTGAATTTTATAAAATCCACCCGAACCCGACCCGACCCGCTGTCATCACTAATCATTACTCATTACTCATTATTTATTTATTCTCTCTTTTATTTGAATTTCAAATTTTCAAAATACCTTTTTCTCTCGCTCTCAATAAACTCACAAAAGCATGCTTTTTCTCTCTAGATATTCAAACTATCCAACGGTTTCTAAACCCAAAAGCGCTCTCTCTCTCTCTCTCTCTCTGCTTCCAAAAAACTGAAAACACTTCTCTGTGCTCCGTGTGTGTTCTCTCTTTCTTACAAAGAATCTCTAACACGACAAGACTCTCAACTTCTGTTGTCAAGTTTTTTGTTTCCAAAATTAGATTTTTTATTTATTTTATTAACCAGTTCTAGCATCACAAACAGCTTCCATAATCCATTGTCAAACTCATTTTCCAAAAAAAAAAAAAAAAAAAACATCAAATTTACTCTGTTTTCTAACTTCATAAAACAGCTCTCTGTTTTTCTATCTACAAAGAACCAAACATTTTCAAATGGGTGTTTCAGGACAATAGTCGAAATCAATAAGAAAAAGATCCAGATCAAAGACGAAGTAACCCCCAAAACACATTGTTTTTCTGCTTTCATTTTCTTATTTTCCGTGTTCATGTTTTTGTGCATGCTTGACTGGTTTTGGTTTACAGGATAAAATCGATGGAGAAGACAAAGAAGAAGTGGAGGGTATGGAGGAGTTCCTCATGATGGTGGTACTTCTCATGGGCAAGAGGCTGAAAGGCCAACATCTGCAGAAAGCAGTGTGCACTCAACGAGTGATCGATCCCTGCAGCAAACTATGAATGATGTGTTGAAAAATTCCATCATATGAGGCCACACATGTGAATATAAAATGTGTTGTGCAATCTTTTGGTTAAACTTAAATGAAGGTGATCTAATTAAGATTTAAAGTATTAAGGCTTAAGGGTATAATTGTCACGGAATTAACGTGTAGATACCGGAGTGCTATTTCTAATTTGATGAGAGGCCGGATTAGATATAACAAAACATATAATATATGATTATTATATATATTTAGGGTTATGGTCTCCAAATTACACGATGTTTTGTTTTGTCTGTATCTCCATCAACAGAGCAAAATAGAACTGTAGGGTTCAAGAAAGGTCGTGTTAATTTTGAAGATCACAACCCGTTCACAAATCTCCAACAATAGATTCAGGTACGCTTCCGCTATCGATTTTTCTACTTATGTCTTAAATCAACATGAGTTATATTATGTATATTAGGGTTTGATTAATAATGATATAGAAACATGTTTAGGTTATTGAGATTAATTATATATCTTTGAATGTTGTATTTGTGTTAATCGAATCCTTACAAGTGGTATCATAGCTACCCATAGTCGATTATTGAGAATTAAGATTTGGATTTTGGTTTTAAGAAATTAATATATATATATATATATATGGTTTTGATTTTCTTGTGTGAAATTCGATTGAGTTTCGGTGTTTTGGCTTTGGATTCGATTATTGTTTGATGATATATATAGGTATGTATTTTTTTTTAAATCTGCACGTTTACGAATTTTAAAAAAAACTGGGCAATTTTGGGTTGTTGGGTTTCAACCCAACTCCGTTGCCGATCTCGGCCTCGTGCTTCGCCCATAGTCACCGGTACAGATCGATCGACCTACCGTGTGTGGCGCCGCTGTCAGTTCGATCCAGAGTGGATCGATGTTCCTCGATCGCTGCTTCGTTCGATCGGTCGGTCAAGATCGATCGCTGATCGTGCAGGTTGTGCGCCGCTGCTTGGCTGTCGGCGTCCTCCTTCTGGTGATGGCATGGTGGTCTGAAGCGGTGGCGGTTAGAAACTAGGGTTTACAGAGTTTTTTTGCTTCAGGCCCTTCTTTTGAAAATTCGAAATTTTTTAGGAACTGTTTTACAATTTATTTGGGCCATTATATGATTTTGAAAAACTTTCAGGGTCAATTTATAATTTCCAAATCTTACAGGGCCTATTTGTAATTAAGAAAAAGTTATGGGGTAGATTTAGAATTAAAGAAAAGTTATGGGGTCACTTTGTAATTTGTAAAGGGTTTGGGCCAAATTTTAATTATGAAAACTTGAGGAGCCTTTCTGTAATTTTATAAAATAAGGGTACTTTTGTAATTTTTAAAAAATAAATTAAATTTTTATTTATTTTCATTTTATTTTAATGATCAACTCAAATTCAAATATTTAGGTATATCTTTTATGGTTAAATAAAATAGTCCATCATTCTAAATGGGTTAATTGAAACAAGATGTCACCAAAGTGACCTCTGTTGTGTAGATTGTTCATGAGGGATGTTGGATGTTCGTGTGTGTATAAATTCATGCAGGTATTAGCCGGCCCAAAGGAAGGTTAATACTTGGCCGAATTACACACACATCTGTGGTGGTAAACATGTGACGATTATAAGGTTTTACATGTGAATAATAAGTCGATCCAAAGATATATTTATTATTTAACATAAATTATTTTCAATGTTTGATCACTACTAAAAGAGTACCACGTGTTTGTATATAAATTCATGCGGGTATTAGCCGGTCCAAAGGAAGGTTAATACTTGACCGAATTGTACACACATCTGTGGTGGTAAACATGTGATGATTATAAGGTTTTACATGTGAATAATAAGTCGATCCAAAGATAGATTATTATTTATCATAAATTATTGTCTATCATAAATTATTGTCAATGTTTGATCACTACAACAAGATCACTACAACAAGAGTACTACTTACAATTAATATTATTGTCCAAAGGTTTGATATTAATGTTATACTACGTATCTTAAGATGAGACCGACCATTATTTGGTATATCTTTTATGGTTAAATAAAGCGGTCTATCATTCTAAATGGGCAAATTGAAGCAAGATGTCGCTAAAGTGACCTCTCTTGTGTAGATTATTCATGAGGGATGTTGGATGTTTGTGTGTATGTAAATTCATGCGAGTATTAGGCGGCCCAAAGGAATGTTAATACTGGCCGAATTGCACACACACATGTGGTGATAAATATGTGACGATGATAAGGTTTTACATGTAAATAATAAGTCGATCCAAAGATAGATTTATTATTTGACATTAATTATTGTCAATGTTTGATCACTACAACAAGAGTACCACTTACAATTAATATTACTGTCCAAAAACTTGATATTAATGTTGTACTAGGTATCTTGAGATGAGACTTACCATTATTTGAATTTGTTGATTATTGTATTTAGTTATTAATGTGAGCATTTTTGTGTGTTTGTTTTGTTATCTTTCAAGCTAATGTTTTACTATATATGCTAATACCAACTCTATACCCATACTTAATGGGATCAACCTTAAAGATTTGGAATGAGAACATACTCATTGTTCTCGGCTGCATGGATCTGGACCTTGCATTTCGGGTTGAGCAACCCGCTTCTCTTATGGATGCAAGTTCTCCTGATAATAGGAAGAATTTTGAGAAATGGGATTACTCAAATCGCATGAGTAGTATGATCATCAAGCACGACATTTCAGAGGCATTTAGGGGTGCGGTATCTGAAAAGATAACCAAAACCAAAGAATTCCTAACCGAAATTGAAAACCGTTTTGCAAAAAAACAATGAGACATAAACAAGCACTGCATTTGCATTGCTTGATTTCTATGAAGTACAAAGACAAAGGGAACATTAGGGAGTACATTATGGAAATGTCTCATATTGCTTCTAAGCTTAAGGCACTGAAGCTCGAGCTGTCTGACGACTTGCTCGTGCATTTAGTAATAATATCACTTCCTGCACAATACAGTCAGTCTAAGGTCAGTTACAACTGTAAAAGGGAGAAATGGACTCTTAATGAGCTTTGGACAAGCATAAAGCCTAGTTTGAAGCATTTTCATATTTTGGGATGTCCAACTGAGGCAAGACCTTACAGGCCGCATGAAAGGGAATTAGACTCCAAAATTGTGAGCAGCTACTTTATTGGCTACTCTGAGCGATCTAAAGGCTATAAGTTTTATGATCTCACATTTAGGTCAATTTTTTGAAAATAGAATTGTAACATTTTTTTTAGGATGTTGAGTTTAGGGGGAGAAATAAGGTTAGAGACATTGTCTTTGAGGAAGAATCGGTTACGATTCCCACTATCGCTTTTGACAATGTGCATGTTTCTATACCTGCCATTGATCAAAAAGCGAATCTGGATCCTCAACCAGACAATGTTGAACAACCCCTCATTCAAGATGAGGTAATTATTCCTGAGGAACAAACTCATCAACCTTAAGAACCAGTGTCATTAAGATGATCCACTAGAGAAAGGAGAAATGCTATTCCGGACGATTTTTACGTATTTCTCCAGGAACATGAGGAAGACATTGGAATGATGGAAAATAATCCAATCTACTTCCATCAAGCCATGCAAGGTTTCAACTCTCAAAAGTGGATTGATGCCATGAATGAAGAGTATAAGTCTATACAAGACAATAAGGTTTGGGAACTTGTCCCATTACCAGAAGGTATGAAGCCCATTAGTTGTAAATGGATATTTAAAATCAAAAGGGATTCGAAAGGTAATGTAGAGAGGTATAAGGCTCGTCTTGTAGCTAAAGGTTTTACCAAAAAGTAAGGGATTGACTATAAAGAGACTTTCTTTCCAGTTTCAAAGAAAAACTCTTTTAGGACAATTATAACACTTGTTGCACATTTTGACCTTGAGCTTTATCAAATGGATGTCAATACGGCATTTCTCAATGGTGACATTGACGAAACAATTTATATGGTGCAACCAGAAAACTTTGAGTCGGGAGACCCAAAGAATATGGTTTGCAAATTGACAAAATCCATTTATGGACTCTAGCAAGCTTCCCGTCAATGGTACCATAAGTTTCATCAAGTGATTATTTCGTTTGGTTTTGAGATAAACGTTGTCGATAATTGTGTGTATCACAAATTCAGTAGGAGTAAGCACATATTCCTGGTTTTATATGTCGATGACATATTGCTTGCCACAAATGATATAGGCATGTTGCATGAAACAAAGAGATTTCTATCAAAGAATTTTGAGATGAAAGATCTTGGTGACGTCTCCTTTGTATTAGGGATCCAAATACAACGAGATCGCTCTTGAGGTATTCTTGGATTATCACAAAGGAGCTATATCGATACAGTGCTCAAAAGGTTTGGCATGCATGACATCAAACCAGGTGACACCCCTGTCGCTAAGGGAGACAAGTTCAGTCTCAATCAGTGCCCTAAAAGTAACCTTGAAACTAAGAAAATGCAGAAGATTCCCTATGCATCAGCTGTAGGGAGTCTAATGTATGCTTATGTATGTGCGCGTTCGGATATTGCGTACATTGTTGGTATGTTAAGCATATATTTAAGTAACTCTAGGATGGATCATTGGAAAGTAGCCAATCGGGTAATAAGGTATTTGAAGAGAACAAAATGTTACATGCTCACATATAGGAGATCGGATCAGTTTGAGATTATAGAGTATTCCGACTTTGATTATGCTGGATGTCAAGACAGTGGGAGATCCACATCAGGCTACATATACTTGTTGGCTGGTAGAGCTATATCTTGGAGGAGTGCCAAATAGACACTCATAGCTTCTTCCACCATGGCAGCAGAGTTTGTAGCATGTTATGTGGCATCCAACCATGGAATATGGTTGTGGAATTTTTTCACTGGGCTGCGCATTTTGGAGGGTGTTGAAAGACCACTCAAACTATATTGTGACAATAAGTCAGCAGTGTTATATTCTAATAACAACATGAACTCATCTAGGTCAAAGCATATTGACATTAAGTTCCTAGTTGTGAAGGAAAGAGTTCAGAGTTGACATATATCCATAGAGCACATTGGGACAAACTCCATGATAGCCGATCCGCTTACAAAGGGATTACCACCCAAGGTCTTTCATGAGCACATTGCTCATATGTGTGTTATTTTGTGTGAGGATATCACAGTATAGTGGGAGTTTGTATAATTTTTTATTTAATTGCTCTATATTTGATTTTGGATATACTTATGCATTTATGTATTTGGATATTTTCTGATCAGAAATAAAGTATTCGGTTAATTACACTCTGTTACATTGTGTTAAGTTTTGATCTCACTAAGGAATAAGTAGTAGGACCAGTTGGAATAGACATGTATAGATCACACTGCATGTAATTTCCATGCTTCGTATCTATGATTGATCTATGTCATTTGGTTATGTTGGTATATGTGACCATTAATGAGTTTAGTCACACTAAATGTGATGAAAACCGCTTTGATCCTGTGTCGGCATAATCAATGGACGAGATTGTTCGGATATACCCTAAAATTGTGATAGCAAAATTTTGGAGCACATAAAGTCATACACATTTGTAAAGTTATATATGTGACCCAGTGGGAGATTGTTGAAAAATTCCATCATATGGGGCCACACATGTGGATATTAAATGTGTTGTGTTATCTTTTGGTTAAGCCTAAATTAAAGTGATCTAATTAAGATTTAAAGTATTAAGGCTTAAATGTATAATTGTCATGGAATTAATGTGTAGATACCGGGGTACTATTTATAATTTGATGAGGAACCAAATTAGAAATAGCAAAACATATAATATATGATTATTATATATATTAGGGTTATGGTCCCCAAATTATACTATGTTTTGTTTTGTCTGTATCCCTATAAACAGAGCAAAATAGAACTGTAGGGTTCAAGAAAGGTCGTGCTAATTTGGAAGATCACAACCCGTTCACAAATCTCCATAAATGGATTCAGGTACTCTTCCGCTATCGATTTTTCTACTTTTCTCTTAAATCAACATGGGTTATATTATGTATATTAGAGTTTGATTAATCATGATATATAAACATGTTTAGGTTATTGAGATTAATTATGTGCCTTTGCATGTTGTATTTATGTTAATCGAATCCTTACATGATGCTGCTGGGCAGAGTGCATTGAAGCGTAATGGTGCTATTGGAGCGGCAGCTTTTGTTGGAAGTGCTTTTGATGCTGCAAAGGACATAATGGAAACCCTAAGAAGCAAGCACACTAAGGTCCAATTTGGCATTGCTGTGCTGCGGAGAGAAGTGCTTTTAAAATTGTTGTGGGGGGAATTGCTTTTGAAATTGCTGTGGGAAGAATCAGTTGAGTGTTTGGTAAACTGATTTTCCAAAGTGATGTGAGAACTAAAAGCAATTTCAATGTGTTTAGTAAACTGAAATAAAAAGTGTTGTGAGTGTGTGAAATTACTAAAAGGACATAGACATCTAAATGGTACTAATGTGCTATACTTTATATTTTTCTTGTTTATTTGTGTTTAGTGTTAAATGTTATATAATTATGGTACTTTATTGAATTAATTAGCCCCATTTTTTATTATACTTTATTTAATTAATTAGTCCAATTTCTTTATTTCTTTATTTCTTTATTTCTTTATTTTATTCTACTTTATTTTTTAATTTCATTTGTATTCTACTTTATTGAATTAATTATCCCAATTTTTTTATACAGTTATGGCAACATTTTTTTTTATACAAAAATATAAGTCCAATTTCTTTTGTTAAATTTCATTAAAGGTCACAAAGTTGGAAAGTTAGTAAAATTTCATTTAATATCACTGTAGCGCGTTTTCTAAAAGTAGAAGCAAAAATCTAAAAGCATATATTTGTACATTCTAAAAAACTCAGTTGGGAGAAGCTAAAAGTGGCCAAAAGTACTTCCCAGCGATTTTACCAAACACCTTGTCTTAGGTTCAGAATCACTTTTGGCCCCAAAAGCAGTTGGGAAAACAATACCAAACTAGGCCTAATTTGACTAGTGAACTTGAGGTGACCATTTCAATCCTAACTTTCTTGTTCTACTCAAATGACAGTATTACGTGGTGAATGTTATATTACACTAGCATCAAATATAACCATCTTTAAAATTTAAAAATTAAAGTAAATTTGTTAATTTCTTTTTGAATATTTCTGCAGGGCTTGCTGACAGAAAGTGGTTCAAGGTTTGTAACTCTGCCAGAGGAAAGACTTCTGGCGGTCGTTAATGCATTGCTGCACCGCTGTTACAAGTATCCTACCGCAACTACTGCGGAGGTTCCCCAATCCCTCAAGAAGGAACTCTCTGGTGTTTGTAGGGCATGCTTCTCCGCAGATGCTGTGAACAAGCATGTTGATTTTTTGAGAGAGTACAAGCAGGATTTTGAGCGCGATCTTGATCCAGAAAGTACAGCTACTTTTCCCTTCAATTCATTACGTGGATAAAAGCATCGACTCAGTTTTTTTTTTGTTTTCCCTTCAATTCATTTTGTATATTGCAGCACAGTCAGCATATATGGTATCAATTAGCAATGTTTTTCCGTGATGAGCTGCTGTCGTGGTCTTGGAGAAGACCACTTGGGGGTATGTCAATGGCACCTGCTGCTGGAGGTGGTAATATGAACTCCATCGACTTCAAAAACAAGGTCAACACCAACGTGGAGGGGGTTATTGTCCGGATCAACGGAGTAGCTCCTCAGTACTTGGAAGAGGTAAAACTTCCCAACATTTGGTCTGAAAATCGTCCATATCATATGCTGCTTAATCCTAATCTTGTACTGCTTTCAGGACGAGAACACGGTGGATCCACCACAGTCCGTGCAGAGAGGCATAACGGAGTTAGTTGAGGCCGCCTTGGCTCCAAGGAACTTGTGCATGATGGATCCAACATGGCATCCCTGGTCTTAAACTATCGTTGTAAATATCAAATTAGTGCACATGTAAATATGTATATGTACATGAATTGAATTGCATCCAAATCTGGAAATAGCTGCTAGCTAGCTACTTTACGTTAACTTTTATTGGATCAATTTGATAGCAACAAGTCTTGGATTCATGTTTTTATGATATTTCACACCATTCGACTTGTATGTATCACTTGGTGCAGCGGCGGCCATAGGGTGGGCACCCGTCCTGGGCCTTTTATGTCTAGAGATCCTAAATATATGATATGAATTTTTATTATGGATTAAGTTATAAAAAAAAACAAAAAAAAAACAAAAAAAAAACTCAAACAATACTAAAAACAATTAGAGTCCGATCCCAATTCGTTTTATTCCGGTATAAAACCCAATTTTGGTGCTATGTGAGCGGGATAACTGCATTGCACTCGTCCCACACAAATTTAACTCCGCTCTCCTCAAAGAATCCTAACGGCGAGGCTGGTTTCCAGTTCCTAGTTTTCCTCTTTCTTTAGCTGTTTAGCCTTCGCTCTTAAAAAAGAAGAAGAAACCTTACATGGGAGGGGCTTTAATCATGCACAAGCTTGTCAAAACCAAAAATACAAATATATGAATCTGTTGCATATCACTGGTTACTGTGCTGCCATTTTTACATCAAATATTGATATTGTACTAATTTTTATTTATTTATTTATTTATCACTGTTAAAAGTTTTGATGAAATAGTGAGAAATACCCAGTGAAGTGTGAACACTTTTGGAAAAATCCAAATTATGCGTCCAAAAAACTACACACCAAATCAGGGTACAGCAGTGCCTATCAACTAGACTTTTCAGAGAAAAAGAGAATTGAATTGTTCCATCAAATATTTCTTCCCTCATTTCAAGCTTTTTGCTCTGACTGCTTCCCTCATTCACCTTCACACCTCACATTTTCTCTTCAGTTTAGGGATTTTTAAAAAAGTTATAATTTAATGAATAAATTAGTTAAATAGAAAAGTACTTTTGAAGAAGCACTTTTTTTGTTGCAGCTTCTTCACCACCCTCTCATAATAGTAGTGCCCACGGTTTGAATCCAGTTCGGTTTCGATTTGGAACCACCGGTTACAGTTCCGTAAGAAGATAAAACTGTAATCGTAACCGGCTTAGCCGGTTTGGTTTACGGTTTTTAATCGTGGGTTATGTGGTTCGGTTACGGGTTGACACGTGGCAGTTTCTGATTGGTTGGTTTATTTATTTATAAAAATTTAAATGAAAACCGGAGGTTAAGCTGCCAGTTTTCAATGGTTTTTTGAATGCCATAGGTTTTTTTTTAATAATAGCCATAACCAAATCGTGTCACAATCAGTTTTCAACTGGTTTTGAAACCGTCGGTTATTATTTTAACCGTACGGTTTCGATTTATAATCATCGGTTTAACCGAACCGTGGACACCTTTATCTTATAAGTCTCATAAGTCATAAGTCATAAGTCATAACAAAAAGTAATGGATGGAATCTATTAATTGTTTGCAGTATCTGAAGATACCCAGAAGCCAATCAACAGCAAGGACCACTATGATTAATTGTGATCAAGGCCTGTTATCCAAATGGATGGCTCTGATTAGATCAAAGGTAGTGCTCCCCACGTACCAACCTGTGGAAGAAAAAGTTGACTCATTACTCACTTGGTTTATTAAGTAACTGACTCTATCTAACTCTTTAAAAAGTTTTGGCTTTTTCTTCCTCTATTTTTTTTAATTAAAGAAATGAAAAACTCTGCCTTGGATTTTTCTTCCTTTTTATAGGAATGAAACTATCACCGAGATTGAAGAAAAAGGCACTGCAGTCTAGGTGAAGATTTCTTCTGATATTTAAAGGGTTTTTGCAGGTTTTTTTTGTTGGTAGACTAGCTAGTGATTCTTGGCTTAATTGAATGGAATGGACCACCTTTACATTACAGCAATTTTTTTTTATTTTTTTTTTACTTTTGGCCTCAACATTTAATAGAGGCCTCATTGGGTGTGGGAATTAATGTTACAATTCAATTAAATCCATAATGTAATGTTAGTGTTTATTCTGTTATTCATCTAAAATTCAACCGTGAGATGAATAGAATTCAATACGGAACTCAGTTACTAAAAGAATGGAAAAGACTTTAAAAGAATGGAAAAGACTTTTATTGTGTAGTTTAAATTATACAGGAATTCTTGAACTCAAGAATCGAGAAAAACAAGTTCTTCATTATTTGTAATGTTACAACTTACAGCTTATAACTCAATCTGTATTATGTTGAGTATTATTATTTATTATAGAGTTGAAGGAGTTATGATCTTATATGAAACCATTATCTTTAAAGACAATATAAATTGTAATTTTTATCAGAAACCTTGTTTGATTTTCATCCGCCTGTACTCATCTGTAATGTTATCGAATCGGGACCCCATACAAAACCTGTAAATGTATTAATTCTTTGTAAAAAAAAAGATACATTATATGTATCTACCTATAAATATTTAGATTCATTAGGAAATGTGGATGTAAATAGGTCAAACACATGGATCAAAGTAAATTAAATTTAAGCAAGTACAAATATTGATTGACTTGATAGAGAAGCTGGTGATAAATCTATCATCAGGTTTATTTGAAGATGAGTTGTCAAGAAGAAGATAAGGAAACTTATTGGTGTCTTGACTTCTCCAATCCATTTGAAAAAAAAAAAACTTTGCTTGCATGAAGCAACATCTCCAAGAGCTTCTGTACTATCTTATCCATAGCTTTTTTTGGGAACTGGGAGTTCTTTTTTAGCTCTTAAATAATTCCAGCTGCTTCCAGCAATCAATCATTTATCATCCATATATATATGATATGGGCCATATGGCCTTCTAAAAGTTTCCCAACAAAAGTGCTTCTTCTGAGTTTCAACTTCCCACCTTTTTTTTTTTACATTTTTATCATTATTGGGAGTTTTGAAGAAACCATGAATGGAAAATTATTGTGTTTGTTTATATTACTACTTTTCATTCAGATTATTGTGAGGTGGGTTTCTGCAACTAGCAGGCCTTTTCATGGTTTTGTTGTTCATCATCAATCTTCAGGTAATTATTATTATTCTTTTGCAATGATTATGTTAATGATTTTCATGTATATGCTGTGCTTCTCTTCCTTCTCTACTTTGCTTATCATATATAATAGCTATGCATTCTCAGTAAAAAGCTCTTTTCAGCAAAGTTCTTCTCCTTCAAAGTGTTTATTTGCTCTGTCTCTGTCTCTCTTTTTCAGTCTTTTTTTTTTTTTAAACTAAAGTGCTTCTTCAGTTCAAACAAAGTTCTTTTTTCACTAATCAAACCTTAATTGCAGGCCAGATCAGCCCACAGTCTCTACCACCAGTGACCTCACCACCAAATTCCAGCTCCAAACAGGTCTCTCTCTCTCTCCCCCCCTTAGAAGGGCAATATTCTCGATATTAGAACCTCAGATATATCGACCAAAACCGATATTTATTTGTTACCGAAAGGTTCCTATTTGATTTTTTAAAACATTTGTTTATTAATATTTTCGTAATTTCTATTTGAAGGAATTCAAGTTGAAGAAGAAAATGATCAATGAAGGAGGAGAAAGAGAAGATTCAAGAAAAATAGGATCAAGTCCACCAAATTGTGAGCACAAGTGTTATGGATGCATACCATGTGAGGCCATTCAAGTACCTACAATCAGCAAAAAACAAACCCATTTTTTGGGTGTTAAGTATGCTAATTATGAACCAGAGGGTTGGAAATGCAAGTGTGGCCCTTCCTTTTATACCCCATGAATCAATTTTCATTGACCAATGCAAACATCTAATATTATTATCTATTATCTCTCTATATGTTGTCTTTGATCATTGTACAAAAACCCCCCAATATTGGAATTTGCCTTTTTTTGGTAGTATAATTAGTGTAGTTCATTAACCCGAAATGTGTTTTATTAGTTATTTATCTTTTGTCACCAAAACTAATATTCTCACGTCACATCTTAAACTTTTGTATCATTGGTTACATGACAGAATATATTAATATGTACTTTTTTTAATTTAAATTATAGATGATATCTCGAATACAAAATTTATAAATATTAATAATTAAAGAATCTCTATTACAGGTAAACAATTAGACAAAATCATGATTAGGGAAATAGTGAGACAACATGATAAATTAAATGGATATGATTTCACGGTGATACTTATCAAAATTAAATAAAAATAAAAATTAAATAAAAGAGATTTTTTTATATATATATCTTAAAATTCCAAATTCCGACATTTCAGATTTGTCAAGGCTTTTAGCTCTGCTGGCAATTAGGAACAAGTTTAGAAGTTCAATAAAATTAGGAGTTTCTTACAAAATATCAATATCATTCAATGATATCCTCCTAACACTATTCCAGTCTCAAACCTCCGGTGCTACATGAGAGAGCCAATTTTTTTTTTTTTTCCTTATACGTGCATGCTATCCACAATGTCACATAACTAAGTACATCATGTATTTTAACATCGTCATCTTCTTCTCCTTCTCATTCTTCTAATAAACATGCACGAAGAAGAAATCCAATGAGGTTGTTTCAAAGTCCCTTGCTAAACTTCCATCATGTTTTATCGAAAACCCCTCACCAATCCAACAATCTATCAAATCTTTTTTAGAGATGCAGTAGTCTCCGGAAATAGATTACAATACGGGAAACAAGATCTTTGTACGTTTCTAAACACACAATCATAGAAGACTATACACGTCATTTTCCATACCTAAAAATTCATAAGCCAATATCCTTAAGATTGAAATTGTATATCTCCATTCTTTATGTTGGTTCTTTCCGGCCATGGCCCGACAAATGGTAATAAGTTTAAGTGGGAGTCCTCCGCACTTTCTTGCCACCTTCTCAGCTAGTATGAGAATATCAGGATGACTGTTAATAGTCCCTTCTCTGACCTCCTATAGAAGTAATATCTAGACGCGCTGCTGCATGCGTCAAATATTTTCGTGAGTTTCGGCCATGAGATTGCAAACCCTAATGAAACGAGTTGTGAAATCAACCTTGAAATCAATTTCTTGACCTTCAAAATAAATTAAATGATGTAAAATTCAAAATTTTAATAAATTGACTCATAAATTAAAATATAGGTATTATTACTCTAACATATAGAAATATTAGTATATAACTTAATTATTTTATACAACAATATCATATGTTGTAATTAAATACGATATAACAAATAAATAAAATGAGAGAGAGATGAGAGAAAGGATTTAATTACTCTTTGTATTGATTTCAAGTGGTAAAACATTTTACATAGGAGATGAGATACATTAATTTATAGGTTTGAAGAGGTGAGCACCACCTGCATTACAACCACTTGCACCGCTCTTTACTTTAACTACAAAGGGACGGCCACCTCCTTAATTTAGGAAGTTGATTAGGTTAAATAAACTTTCCACTTACATGGTTTATAGAATGAACAAGAGGTGGGTGAGTCATTCAAGTGGATGGTGGAAGCGACTACATCTTAATACTCCCCCTTGAATTTCACCATTATATTTTAATTTACTAAGAAAAATCCAATGATAAAACAACCTTTGCAAAACATATTCAATTTTTTGATCTTCAAAATAAATTAAATGATGTAAAATTTCAATTTTTAATAAATTGACTAATAAATTAACATATAGGTACTCTAATATATTACACTAATGTAATAACTATTGGGACTTGTCGTGCAATGTCGTGTCGTATGTACTTGTACATATATAATATTATTATCTCTCTATATATTTTGATTATTTTCTTTGATCAATGTGTAAATACCTCATGCTGGATTTTGCTTTTTTTTTTATTATTATTAGAAATGTGGTTCACAATTTATGTATTGACAAATTGCCTTAACTTCCACCTTCTATACCATCGTCTACATTGTTGACAATGTGGAAACCAAACCACCGACCACATTCATGGCATCCATTAACCACCATGTTGAAAATGGGTGAGGGTTGTCTATGTCTTTCCCTTATAAATAAGACCATCAGCAAAGCAAGGGAAATCAAGGCAATCAGTAAGAAGCAATTCAATATTCTGTGCTTCCAGAGAGAGTTATTGAGAGTTGAGAGAAAAACTCTGTTTTGTATCATTTATGAAATAATATTAGTTTGCTGCCTCCCGTGGATGTAGGCAACTGCTGAACCACGTAAATATCTATGTATGTGTGTTGTGTACACTTTTCTCTATAATTTCTGATCATTTCTGTAACAAATTGGTATCAAAGCTTTGATTTTTTGTAAAGTTCAGAAATTTCGAAGTGCTCAAATCGTTGTTTGGAGGATACCGTTGTGTTCCTCTCGGAAATACGATTCCAACGTCGGTGACTGCATCTAAAATGGAGCTCTAACGAACTCTCTACTTCGGTCAAAGTTCGATCAATATTGGAAAATTTTCCAGAATTTTTTCTGTAAATTTTCAAGGAAGAAGATGACACTGTAGCATCCATATCATTCAACATGTCAGCTGCCAGGTCGCCGCATAGTCAACACCATTCATCCGCCACGGCAGCGACAATAGCCACCACAACCGTCAAAGTCAGCTCCAGTCATCCGTCACGTCAGCGACACCAGCCACCACATCAGTCCAAGTGAGCTCCAGTCATCTGCCACGTCAACATCAGTTATCCACCACGTCAACACAGGTACTGCCACGTCAGCGCCAGTCATCCACCATGTGGGGCCAGTAAAAAGCCACGTCAGATATAGCCACGCCAGCGACACTTCGCCAGTCAGAGAGTATTCTCTTTCCATCAGAGAATATTTTGTTTTCGTCAGAATAATCCGTTAGCCTAACGGAATATTCCTGAGTCAACTCGGTTTAAAAGTGTTTTTTACCCAACTCAGTGCAATTTTCACCCGTTTTCGACCGAGTCGGACCTATTCCTACTATTTCTACCGTTCCAGACGCAACCGTGCCATCAAGTTCAGCTAATTCGCTTGTAAGTACTGGTTGTGAC
Organism: Dipteronia dyeriana; assembly: GCA_032871835.1. NCBI lineage: Eukaryota > Viridiplantae > Streptophyta > Magnoliopsida > Sapindales > Sapindaceae > Dipteronia > Dipteronia dyeriana. Next base: position 4,690,968 of record CM065298.1, read on the forward strand.
TTACTCATGCCTTATTAACTTTGTTTTCGGGCACGATGAATGATCCAAAAGTTGGAGAAAACTTAGAACAATCAACTGAAACTCAGACCTCGACATCATCCAATATTCTTGGCAAAGGAGCTCGATATCTAATGCGAAGTTTGACATTGAGAAGTTTGACGGCACCAACAACTTCGGCATGTGATAATACGAAGTTATGAATTTGTTATTCCGGGAAGGATCAGATATTGCTTTAAGTTCCAAACCCAAGGATATTTCCGATGAAGACTGGAAATATGTAAATCGTCAAGCTTGTGGAACAATTTGGTTGTGTCTAGCCAAGGACCAGAAGTACTTTGTCATGAAGGAGACTATGACATCAAGTCTTTGGAAAAAGTTGGAGGACAAGTACATGACAAAAAGCATAGAGAACTGACTCTACTTGAAGAAGAAACTTTTTCGATTCCAGTATAAGAAAGGTATTTCTATGATTGAGCATTTGGATAATTACAATAAAATTCTCTCTGATTTATAAAATTTAGATGTTGAAATTAGTGATGAGGATAAAGCACTAATGTTGTTAAATTCCCTGCCTGATAATATGAACACTTAACCACAACTCTGTTATATGGAAAGGATGAGGTTAAATTCATAGACGTTTCTAATGCTTTGGTGAATAATGAGTATCGAAAGAAGGATCAGCTTGATCACAGACTCAACATCAGAAGCACTGACTATTTCCCGAGACAGGACAAACAATAGAAGATCTGGAGTACCTAGTGAGTGTGGTAAATCTCGCTCAAAATCAAAAGGAGTATCTCGCTCAAAGCTAAGAGGAGAATCATCATTCAGACGTCCTGCAAAGGACGAGTGTGCCTATTGTCATCAGAAAGGGCACTGGAAGAAAGATTGTCCAAACAAGGATAAATCTAATGTGAATGTTACAGAAAAAGCTGATGATGGAGAGGATTCAGCTTTTACAGTTTCATCATCAGAAAACCATTCTAATAAATGGATTCTAGATTCTGGCTGTTTTTATCATTGTGTCCCAATAGGCAGTGGTTCTTAAGCTTTCAGGAGCTTGATGAGGGAGTTGTGCTTATGGGCAACGATAATACCTGTCGAATGAAAGAGATCTAAACTATTCACTTGAAGATGCACGATGGTACAACCAGACGATTAACAGACGTCAGGTATGTCCCTGATTTGAAGAAGAACCTCATTTCACTGGGGGTCTTAGACTCCAGCGGTTACAAGGTGACCATGGAAGGTGGAGTCCTGAAAGTTGTAAGAGGTGCATTCTTGGCAATGAAAGGAACTCGACAGAGAAATCTATATTTCCTAGACGGGTACACAGTCACAGGGAGAGCAACCGTCTCCAACAGTTCCGATGATGAACCATCTGATACTTCCCGACTCTGGCACATGCGCTTAGGGCATGTCGGGGAGAAGACTTTGTAAGGTTTGGTGAAGCAAGGTATTCTGAAAGGTGCCAAGACAGGTAAACTTGATTTCTGCGAGCATTGTGTCATGGGAAAGCAGATGAGAGTTAAGTTTGGCACCACCATTCATCGTACAAAAGCAACACATGATTACATTCACACTGATGTTTAGGGGCCTTCCTAAAATGCTTCATTGGGAGGTAAACATTATTTTGTGATTTTTTTTGATGATTTCTTCAAGTATGTCTGGGTATATACCATGAAGCATAAGGATGAAGTTCTAGATATCTTTTTTCAATGGAAAAAGATGATTGAAACCCAGACAGACAGAAAAATCAGAAGGCTTAGATCAGACAATGACGGAGAATACAAATCAGATCCTTTCATGAAATACTGTCAGGATGAAGGGATAATCATACATTTTATAGTTCCCTGTACGCCACAGCAAAACGGTGTAGCAGAATGGATGAACCATACTTTGGTGGAGAAAGTTCGATGTATGCTTTCTCAATCTGGCCTTAGCAAGACATTCTGGGCAGAGGATTTGATGTATGCCTCTCATATTGTCAACAGACTAGCAGCTTCTGCACTTGATGGGAAAACTCCCAAGGAGGTATGGTCCGAACAATCTGTTTCTGATTACAACCGATTACATATATTCGGATGTCAAGCATACTTTCATGTTATTGAATCCAAACTAAATTCTTGAGCCAAGAAAACTATTTTTATGGGCTTTAGTGAAGGAGTGAAGGGATTCAGACTATGGAATTTCGAGTCAAAGAATATCATCGTGAGTTGAGATGTTACCTTTGATGAATCTGCAATGCTGAAGCAGACCTCTCGAGACACAGAGAATGAGAATCCAAATTCTCTGCGACAGGTGGAGTTTGAGACTCCTAAGAAGTCAGAAAAGGCTTCTCCGATAGTCGATCATCCTGATGATGATCCTGATAGCAAGGATGAGATATCAGTTAATGTGGAGGATTCGACACCACTATCTGAGATCAGACAACAGCCTGAATCCATTGCCACCAGCAGATCGAAAAGAGATATTCGGAGGCCTGCTCGTTACACAAATGTGGTAGCATACGCCCTTCTAGTGACTGATGATGAAGTCCCATACACATATAGAGAAGCTATGGAATGTACGAACAATGTCAAGTGGAAGATGGCAATGGATGAGGAGATGAAATCACTTCACCAGAGTGAAACTTGGAAGCTGACACAACTTCCAAAGGGAAAAGAAGTTATAGGGTGCAAATGAGTCTATGCTAAGAAAGAAGGTGCTTCTGGCAAAAACAACATCAGATACAAAGCCAGATTGGTAGCGAAAGGATACGCACATAAAGAAGGAATAGACTACAATGAGGTATTCTCACCAGTTGTCAAACATTCGTCTATTTGAATCCTATTGGCTTTGGTTGCACAATTTGATCTCGAGTTAGCTCAACTCAACGTGAAGACTGCATTTCTCCATGGTACTTTGAATGAAGAAATTTATGTCTTAGCCAGAACGGTTAAAAGTTCCAGGAGAAATGAGAATTGGGCTTGCAAGCTAAACAAGTCCTTGTACGGTTTGAAGCAGCCATCGCGACAGTGGTATAAGCGGTTTGACAGCTTTATGATTACTCAGAAGTACACACACAGTCATTTTGATCACTTTGTATACTTCCGCAAACTCCAAGATGATACATTTGTCTATTTGCTCTTATATGTGGATGATATGCTGATAGCATCTAAGAGCAATGTGGAGATCGATAGGCTGAAGGCTCAATTGAGCTCAGAATTCGACATAAAGGATCTTAGAGAGGCCAAGAAGATTCTTGATATGGAGATCAAAAGGGACATAGCAAAATGTACCATTTGTTTGACACAGACTCAGAATTTGAAGACTGTGCTTCAGAGGTTTGGCATTGACAGCAAGTCTAAACCTGTAAGCATACCGTTGGCTCCACATTTCAAGCTGAGTGCATTGATGTCACTGACTACTGATGATGCAAAGAGGGAAATGGATCATGTTCCTTATGCAAATGCAGTTGGTGCCTTAATGTATGCGATGGTGTGTACCAGACCCGACATTTCACACACCGTAAGTATGGTGAGCCGTTACAAGCACAGTCCTAGTATAGGCCACTGGCAAGATGTGAAATGGATTTTACGGTATATCCATGGTACTGTAGATGTTGGTTTGAAGTTCGAGAGAGATCAAACGATTGAAAAACATATCGTAGGATATGTTGATTCAAATTATACTGGTGATTTAGATAAGCGTCGATCTACTACTTGTTATGTGTTCACTATGGTAGGAGGACCAGTAAGTTGGAGATCACCTTTACAGTCAACAGTGGCTTTGTCTATTACTGAGGCAAAATATATGGCTGTAACAGAAGCTTTCAAAGAAGCCATTTGGTTTCGTGGTTTAATTAAGGATTTGGGCATTGTTCAGAAAAGTGTGGAGATTTTCTGTGACAGCCAGAGTGCCATTTATTTGGCAAAGAACCAAGTCCATCATGTTCGCACCAAGCATATAGACGTACGTTACCATTTTGTTCTGGAAATAGTAGATGAAGAGAACATTTTACTCAAGAAAATCAGAACTGCAAACATGTTAACAAAGGTGGTAATAGGGATCAAGTTCCAATATTGCTTGGACTTGATCAATATCTCTCGAGCTCGTATCGCCTAAGGGGGTAATGGAGACATCATTGATTGGTGCATTCTCGCCAAGGTGGAGATTGTTGACAAATTGACTCAACTTTCACCTTCTATCTACCACCACCTACATTGTTAGCAATGTGGAAGCCAAACCACCGCCCACATTCATGGCAGCCATTAACCACCATGTTGAAAATGAGGGAGGGTTGTCTCTGTCTTTCCCCTATAAATAAGACCCTTAGCAAAGCAAGGGAAATCAAATCAAGCAGTAAGAAACAATTCAATATTCTGTGCTTCCAGAGAGAGTTCTTGAGAGTTGAGAGAAAAACTCTGTTTTGTATCATTTATGAAATAATATTAGTTTGCTGCCTCTCGTGGACGTAGACAACTGCCGAACCACGTAAATATCTGTGTTTGTGTGTTGTGTACACTTTTCTCTATAATTTCTGGTCATTTCCACAACATTATGTACTTATACTTATATATATATATTATAAACGATAATCATTAAAGAATCATTTTTGTTTAAATTGTAAATGTTGTTTTTTTTTAACAAGTATTAACAAGTATAATAAATTTTGGTTCAGGGAAAGGACTCAACTCGAAAAATCTCATAATATTAATTGGCTTAAGGGTTGATTACTATTGGATCAACCTTATGTGTAAGTGTCACCTACTACCGGATCAACCTATGTTGATAAGTTTGTAATATTGGTTACTAAAATTTTGAGTCTAGATACAAATTCTTTAGGCATAAATTTACATGCTAAACAGGGGTGGATCACCGTAAGGCCAGGTGGAACCTATGCCCTATCTTAAATATATAAAAAAAAAGAAAAAAAAGAAGAGAGAATATATATATAAAAAGAGAATATATATATATATTTATTTATTTATAGTGATTAACCTTTCAGGACAGTTTGTCACCTCCATTTCATAATAGTTTGTTGTCTTGGTTCAATTCCTACCATTTCCATTTCTCAAGCAAGCTAAATATCTTTTTGTTTTTAAATTCAATTTTATCCGGTGATTTTAATTATATTTTTTATGTCATTTTTATTTTAATCTCTTTTATTTAATTAGTTATTATGATTCGTTTTATTTTTTTCCTGGTTGAAATTCATGGATCTGCCACCGAATATAATAAACATTTAACTTCTAATAAATTGAATTTTACATATTGTATATATTATATACAATCAATAATAAATAAGAAGGGTGTGTTCATTAAGGATTTTAAAAGACTTTTAATGTCTATAAAAAGTCTTGATTGAAAACAACATGATCTTTAAAGACTTTTTAATGTCTATAAAAGTCTGTGTTGAATATCTATGACTTTTATAGAGTCGTTAAAAGTCTACATTGAATATATTGAAACTTTTTAATTCCATAAAATTCTATCTACATTCCAGGTTTTCCTGAATGAAACTTGGAAATGCTCTGAAGTAGAGATGCCCAACAAGGCCCCAATTCCCCGCAGCGGATATTGCATTGCTTGATAATAACATTGTCATCTATAAGGACCTGCACTTCTTTGTGACTGGAAGTATCGAAGAAAACGAACTCCTCTTATGTTCTGTTCTTCTGGGGTTTTTTGATGCAGTCACCCGTCTCCTCAGGTATTTCCAGTCAACTCTCCATCTTTGGTTTCTTAATTGTGATCATAATTGTTACTCAGATTTTTTTTTCTTTTGTGCCTTTTATTCTTGCTTTTCCCATGATGTAGGAACAATGTTGATAAAAGGGAGGCTCTTGAGAACCTCAATCTTATCTTTTTATACTTCAATGAGATTGTCGATCGAGGGTATGCAATACGGTTACCAAACTTATACATTTACAATGTTGTCAGTTTCTTTGAAGTAATTTGAAATGCAATAGTACACAAACGGTACATGAGAAGAAACTGAAGTAATTTGAAATGCAATAGTACACAATCGGTACATGAGAAAATATTCTTTAATCAAGCTCGATATGATATTGATGTAGTCAACTTAATTTGAGCATCCTCTATATACCATTCCGATATTGGAATTTGGTTGTTCTTCGAAAACTCTCGTACTATCTAGGAAAAAAAAGGTCTATATAACCGGATGATGTGTGATGTTGGCATCTCAGTTTACTTCAGCCATCTTACAATAATTATCTGGGATGTGTTGAATCGTGAATCTTGATCGTCACAATCCCTCTCCTTACGAGTTACACATCCCTTACTAGGATCCATGATCCATCCACCATTCCAATTACACTCCTACCCACTTGAGAACAACCTATTAACTGATTTCTTATGAACAAAACATTATGATTCAATATGATTCACTATGGTTTGATATAATTATATTCATCTGCTCTATCGAGTAACTTGAAAATTTTTGGTTTAGTTTTTTTTATCATGCTGCCTGATTCTAGCTTGATTGTCCCGGTATTAATTCATTTGTTTCTTTTCATATTTCTAACTGTATCGTACTTGAAACATATGCCAGTGTCATTGCAGGAAAGGTAGCAGTCCACAACATGGATGGTGATTCACCTTTGGCTGAACAGGTATGTAATAAATTATCGGTGTTGATTAAATTTTAGTAAGATGTGAGAAGATGAAATTATCAAATTCTTGAAACTTACTTGTCATTGAGTTAAGACACAAGCCAACACTAAAAACAAACTGTTAGGTTTTAGCTCGTATTCTCAAGTGAACCCAATATTAACCAAACAAGACTCAACTGATGTGGAGCTTCCTAAAGACGTGGGATAACGTTTGGAAGTTGGAGACGGTGTTTGAGGGAGGTTTGAAGACTAAAACAACTGAAGAAACAAAATCTTATAGGGACCGCAGCGTAGACCGCGGTGCGGACAAGCGCACAGACCACGGCATAAGGAGCGGTCGAACTCCTGTGGAATGACGCGATGTAGACCGCGGCGGAGGTAAATGCACCAACCGCGGTATTTTGAGCTGTGGTTGACAGCGATGATCCGTGGTGTTGGGCGCGGGTGGCCAACCGCGACCCAAACCGTGGTAATGGCGGATTTTGCCAAAATCAGGAATGTGCGCGAAAATAGGAAATATGTTTTCTTCTTAAGGTTCTTATGCTAATTAGAAAATGTAAGAGTTTGTCTTCATGAAGAATAGGAAAGTCCTGCACTTGAAGGAAAATGATTTCTCCTTAACAAAAAGACTTGTCATAAATAAGAAATATTATTTATGTGGAATAAATAATTCTTGTACGCTTAGGAGTAGGAATTCCTTTTATATTAAACTCCATGTAACTAGTATAAATAGAACCTTGTATCTAGGTTATTTTGTGTGTGGAGTTAATAAACACCATGTAACATCAGATAGTGGAGATATCCGGTTGAGAGACCCGTGAGAATATACGTGGAGAGATCGAAGGGAATATCAGTGGATCAAATTAGAGATCCGTATGTGATATTCAGGGGAGACCTAGAGGATATTGGGGGTTATTGGTGAGGATCTTGTGAGCGTGGTTTGAGGTTTGAGTGTGAGAGAGAATTCTGGAATATATGGTTATAACAATTTATCATATAGTGAAACTTTATCTGTCGTCTTGACGGCCCGTAGTTTTTTTATCCGATTTGGGTTTTCCACGTATATCTTGTATTGTGGTTATTTATTTTCTCTCATCTATTTTTCTGCTATTGACGACGTTATTAATTGCTATGAGTTATGAGCGTATATTAGGCACGATGATTCCGTGATCATCGATTCCAAAATCTCCCCCAACACAAACTGATCTGGATGATTTTGGAATTCGCTAAAATCCTCCCTTTAAATTTGTTTGAACCCTCTTGAGTAGTGGGGATTCGATAAATTTCTTAATCACATTCATTTGATTGTTTGTAGCTTCTACTCTAAGGATGCCTATCCGTTAGATAAAACTAACGGTTGAGACTTCAAGATGTTAAAATTTGGATGTCCACACCTGATAATATTTATACCACCAAAGTTTTCTTTGTTTTCATTGAAATATAAACTTTCTCAAACACCAGATACTGCTGTTTAACAACATTGTTTGTGATATACTGCTGACACTATCTCAGGCATTGGCTACAGCAAGAGAACATTTGACAAGATCACTTCTAAAATGATCAATAATCCGTTTGGGCAAAGAGTATCTGATGAATGATTCTTCATTCTTTTATTATATTTTGATTTTTGTTGACATTGCAGCAGTGTTTAATTCTTTTTTATTTTGGTTGAGCTTATTAAATAATAGAATATCATTTAATTTGATTACAAGAAAACTTTGGTGGAAATATGGGGTTCGATAAAAAGATATTTAATGATATTTTTTATATCTATCACTTCAAAAATATAAAACATATTTCGGTCAAATATTGATATATACTTCTTCATCTAAAATACATTATTAAATTTGTATGGTGTCATGATGGATGTTAAAGTGGGCCTGTCTCATGAAGACCAAAATTTTGGTTTGCTTGTTGGCCTAAATATATTCAAGCCCATATGACCTGAGGCCTATTCCTATCTTCGCCCAACCAAAATATAAGTATAAATTAGATTAATTATTTTTATATTTTATAAAAATAAATAGGTGAAATTTTTATTTAGTAGAAAATAAATAAGCTAACTCTATGTTTTTGTCCAAAACTCATATAAGCATCGGTTAGTGTCGATTAAGCTGAGTTAATGAATAATTGCAAAAATTTATGAGGATTGTAAATTTATACTTTTCTCCACCAAAATCAATGAAAAAATTAATGTAGGACTTGTCTGAAAGCTCGAAGAAGAGGAAAAATGATGTTGAATTTGAATTTATAAATATATAGTTGGAATCGTTTTGACTCTTAACTAGACCTACAATTGTAACCTTACTATATCAAATATCACTAGACTTTGTATTTATATCTAATTCATATATTTCACACACATTATATATACTCTATATAATTAAATTTTGTTTTTGTGCAAGTTCCCCATTTACAGAACATTCATCAATATCACTAATATCTCATTATATTATTCCACAATGATACAATGATATGTAATTAGTTTAATAGTTTGTGGTGGTATTTTATATACTAACATGGAAGGAAGCGTGCCTGTTATGAGTAATAGTTTTGTAATTTAATAAAAATAAATGTGTTAAATCAACGTTCATATTAATATATACCTTATATATATATATATATATAATTTGAGAAATGTTAACTCATAATTTATTTTTTGTGATATATAGGAATATAAATGTATCTCATAATGATCATTTATTTTAATTTCGATAAGAACTTTGATGAAATTATGTCGATTGTTATGAATTTTGATATAGTTTTTTTTACGAATGATAAGTTTAATAAAATCTGTTTATCAATAAAATTTAAGGCATCAGAAATTTGACGAAATATAAGAAAAGTTAAGAAAAATAGTTAAAATGTTTAAAAAATTCTTAAATTTTATTCATATATAGATTTTATTGAATATATCGTCTATAAAAAATATATATATCAAAATTTATTAAAATAAATATGATTCAATTAAATTTCTTATCAAAATTAAAATAAAATATAAGCAATATATTCCTATTAATTATGACTTTCTCCAAAGTACAAGTCTAATCTGTCTTCAATAAATTGCTCAGAATTTGCAGCCATGACCAGCATTGATTTTCACAGTTTTTTTCAAAATGAAGAAGTAAAATAACGTGAATAATAATATAATTCAAAAACGATAGTACTCTTCGAACTTCGAAGAAACTCAAAAATAAATAAATAAAATATAATATTTATTGACGTATCAAATCCGAAATTGAAGGCCTACGTACGGAGTTGTTCCTCTAGTTGAAACAATTCCAACTACAGCAATTTCAATAGTTTACTACAATTTCATACATGTATATAGCAAGTTTCAAGTTAAAGATCTTAGATATATTCTTATAACGGGATCATCAATTATCATATGCGATATTGGGTTTTCTAACATTATAGATCAATTATACCAATTAATGATCCTGTAGGAAAATTACATACCTGCATCCCGCTAATAATTATATATATACAATGACTTAAAGACAACGTAACAAGACTTTGATAGTGTCTTGTATCATGTGTGAACACTTCATTAAGTCAATGGTTTTCTCTTCTTTGTTTGATATGGAAACTTAAGTCGATTGTAGTTTCTCTTCTTCTTTCATTCAAACCTCTATTAAGTCATAATATTTACTCCTAATGAAAACTTTCCATCACGTAAATATAGGTTCCTCACATTCGGGATCTCGTACGTTTTTATGTTTGAGTCCCAATTCTCTACCATCAAAGAACCAGTCCTCTAACATTAAAGAACCATAATTCAGGAGACATAAGAACATACAGGGTTCTAAACCTTGGATCACCTGGTGTAAAAACGAATGAAATTTCATTACTGTATTTAGCACTTATCAACTAGCACTTCTAAACTAAGGATCATGACCCTCTCTTTATTTTGTTTTTGTTTAATTTTTTATAATTTAACGACATTTAAATAAAATAAAAAGCACATAGTCACGATTTAATCATTTTTTTTCTCATATAATCCTGTATTTTAATTATACTTTAAAAATACTAAGAAAAACGAGTACGAAGGAGAGGATACCTCAACTAGACAACAGATACTATTTGCATGCTTAGAGAATTTTCACATAAATTAACACGCTATTAATATTTCTTCTTCGAAAATGCACTACACCAAAGTACACAACATTTTTTTATGCAAAAGCATGGTCAGCCCAAGTATTTTGAGTTATGATAATAATTACAAATGCAAACTTTTCAAAGAGTTTTCACCTTTTTTTTCACCAGAATATATATATATATATATATATATATATATATATATATAGAGAGAGAGAGAGTTGTAGTTTTTCTTTCCTCTAGTCTGGAAGATTTGATTTTATTTATACCGATTCTACAAATATCAATCGTTGGATTCACATACTTCAATTTAATCAAAATTTTATTAAACTTAATCAACAGTTCACAAATCTCGTCATAATCTTAAAAGTTTGAGGGGAGAAAAGTTATATATATATATATATAGAGAGAGAGAGAGAGAGAGAAAGAGAGAGAGAGAGAGAGGAAATATCATGTTTTAACAAAAAAATTAAAAGGTTTCTATTTTATCTAGAATTAGTGTTTTCATTATTTTTACCAAATTTTTCGTTGAAGAGACAAATTCACCTCTGCCTTTTCTATTTATTTATATTTTTTTTAAAACTAATTTTCTAAAAAAAAAAACCTTTTTCTGGGTGACTTCTAATGTAGGTTTGGGCGACGATGAGGTTTGAGACCTCCGATGGAAGTTACTTGCCATACACAATTTTTTTTATTTAAAAAAAAATGAGATTAAACACACCAAATTAAACACACTAGGAATTAAACTGGTGGTTTGTTTAATTGATAAAAACCGGTGGTGTGTTTAATTAAAGAAAACTGGTGTGTTTAATTTAAGAAAACATGTGGTGTGTTTAATTAAAGAAAACTGATTTATTTAATAGAAGAAGACTGCTGGTGTGTGTTTAATTGAAGAATTTTGGAAAGAAAAAAAAATACTCCTCCTCCTTCATTTTTTTTTAGATTGGAGGTCGACGAGACCTTTAAACAAGATCTCGTCGACCTCCAATAAAGGTCAGACATCCATTAATAGAGGTCTGCAATTGGAGGTCGGTGAGATCTCGCTTAGAGGTCTTGCCGACCTCAAATGGAGGTCTGCAGATCTCCAATAAAAAAAAGTTTTTTTATTTAAATGTATTCTTGTCTTTTTAGTGGAAAGTTTGATAAAAACAATCAAAATACTATTGTTTGGTAAAAATAAAAACTCAACTAATTATATGGTTAGTTTCAATTTTAACATCATATATATATATATATATATATAGTTTTTATATTATCAAGGAACTTTTTAGTTTATGACGAGATTTGTGAGTCCCTTTTGTGTTCTTTAGATCCAAAATGTGTGAATGGTCCAGATTTAATGGTCATTAATTCACTTTTCTATTTTCTTTTAATATTTGTATTTTTCTCCAAATCCAAAATATTGACCGTACTAATGTGAGTGCCGTAACGATGTTTTTTTTTATTTTATTTTTTACATTTATCTTAAAACTTAAACAACGTGTTGGACTCCCATAGGTAAGTACCCAATCATTGTCATTTTTCTCTCACCTAATATTTAATATTTCATTTCATTTTCTCTCCTTATTTAGTTTTCCTCTTTCCTCTCTTATTTTTTTTACTGATACCTCTCAAGTCTCAACAAACAACACTTTTTTTTTGGTAACATCAGACAATAACATGCATTTTTATTATTTCAATTTTTTTTGGTTAGTGTTAACGTGTACAAAGTGAAAAGAGAAAAAAAAAACGAGCAGTGTACACATGTTAACGGCCACTTTATTACTATAAATAGAAAATAGTCATTATATTTATTCTAATAATATTCTAATAAGATAATATATACAGTCATGTTGTTATTTCTATTTATGGAAATAATTTGGTCGTTAACTTGTTCCTGTTACCCATTTTTTTATTTTTTCTCTTTGATGAATTTTTATTTATGTACAAATATTTCCATTTCTCACTTTATTTGTTTATCAACTGATAATGTTATCTAAATTTCTAATAAAAATATTCCGTAATATTATATTAAAATTTAATTATTACGAAAATAAATCTAGATTTTTAAATGATAAATTTAATTGATAAAAAAGCTTAAATAAACTAAAATCAACATTACACTCATATTTATTTTATAATATAAATTAAAATTTATTCAGTATTCAAAAAATCCATAAAAAAAAACTAATTAACAAAATCATAACATATAGCATTTCAATTCCATTTTAGTTTTTTGATATTTTGATAATGGTGAAATATTAAAGAAATATGAAAAAAGGGATAAAAAGAAAAGGATTTAAGATAGTGACGAAAGAAGTCTCGTTGAGTTAATGAGGGAGAGAAAAATAGGAAAGATAAAAAATAAATAAGGAAAGAGAATGAAACATAACTTTAACGTTTAGGAGACAGAATAAAAAAATAGAAAGTAAATAAAAACATTAAATAGAAGAAATAGAAAGAAAAATACTATTATTATTGCAAATAAAGTATTAAAAGTATACGTGTGACGAAAACTTTGAATTCTTCAAGTTCAACGCCTCGTGGGTCGTGGTTGTTTTTTTTCTTTTCCAGTTCTCTATTCAAACAAACACAATTTAAGGGTTAGTCCAAATGCCCCAACACCACCCTCATGGCCCCATGCATGCAAGTTTTTTGAAAACATCATAGATGGTAAAACATTTTTCTACAATTTTCTTTTGTCTTCTCTTGACGTATTTGAAAAGTTACCATTTTGCAAAGTAAATTTCACTTTGTTTTCTTAGTGACTATTCTATTTTCAAGGGTTCCTTTTTTCTATATATATATATATAAAGGAATGATCTTCCTCATCATCATCCTTTCTCAGACAGAAGATTTTGGAAGCTGCTACTTGCATTAGTTCTTTTACGTACAAGCTAGCTGGTGAGTATTTTATTGTTTAAATATTTATAGTCTTTGATTAGTATAATATAATTCTTTAATTAGATCGGTTTTGAAACTAAATTGAAAGACCGAGACTATGTAATATTATATAGTGAACATAATTGTACACAAAAAATTGTTGATTTTCCACTTTCATTCCACCATTGCCGAAGAACTTATCTTCTCTTATGCTATGTATGTAATGTTCAATTGTCATGGTTTTGATTTTTTTTTCCCAAGACTGATCTGATTAGAAAAATACCCTTAATTAATATATATTATTGTAATTTACAAAACCTGACAAGGAGAAGCTAAGCACTACGTGTTTATGTATGTAACATGTGTTTATTTAATTACAAAACTGTTACTCAATTAATTGAATCTAATTAATTATCATGATATAGTAATTTAACAGGTGATGACTATCACATGTATATTAAAATTGTAGTCTATATTAAAATAATTTAGACGTCTCCGATATAAAAACGACTTCTATTTCAATAAATATTATGAGACTTATAGAAGTATGTTGCATTGAGAACCAAATCAAAAATTGATGTTTCTATTTGAAACAAAACTTATTAATTTTGAGAATAATATTTTTTTATTTTATTTTTTCTTCACACAAAAACACAATGCTAATAGACATGATTGTATTGGAAAAAATATATTTTAAAACATTGTCTATTTGTTCGATTTGACATTTAATTTCTTCAGAATCCATTAAAGCATTGGAAAGATCAATGTTGTTATGTTCATAGATTTTGAAGACAGTTTATATAACTCTTTCTGATTGGTTGAACAGAAAAGAATGGTTTCATCAAAGGATGAGAGCACTAGAATTCTCAGAACAATGAGCTTCAAGAAAAGGGAGTTGGATTGTAGCCAAGATATTGATCATCATCATGATTATCATGATCACCAAGGAAATTGTATGAGTGATCTCATGATCAAAGATTCTGTAAGATTGTTCAAGAGCAGGAAACTGAGAGACCAGATCGTTGAGAAAGTGCCGGTGGTGGCAGCCGCAGCATCCGATTTCAGATTTGCGGCAAGTGATCATGATGAGCTTGGTAGAGCTGCAACTAAGCTGCAGAAGTTTTACAAGAGTTACAGAACTAGAAGAAACCTAGCTGATTGTGCTGTTGTTGTTGAGGAGCTCTGGTAATTATTAATTAATTTGTTTGATTTCTTCTTGTCCATTAATTATCTTCTATATAGATAAATTTGACTGGATTAAAATGCTTCATGATTTTTCTCTTTTTATTTGTTGCAGGTGGAAAGGACTAGACTTTGCAGCTCTTAGGAGGAGCTCTGTGTCATTCTTCAACTCCGATAAATCAGAAACTGCCGTTTCGCGATGGGCTCGAGCTAGGGTTAGGGCAGCCAAGGTACATTTATATTAATTGTCAATGAAATTTTGAGATTGATCAGAAATATATATATATTTATCTCAATAGTATTATTTGGATATATTAAATTCATGATCTTCAAGTGCCACTAAATTGATTAATTTTTAAAAAATTTAATTTGTTGATATTATTGTGTATATATAGGTTGGAAAAGGTTTGAGCAAGGATGAAAAGGCTCAGAAATTAGCTCTAAAACACTGGCTTGAAGCTGTAAGTCCACAAAATTGAACATATATCTATGATTCGATATCGATCATAACGCTCATTTCTAAAATGGTTTTGCACACAAAATAACTCATTTCAACCGGATAAAAGATTTAAATATACTACGATCAATGTGTCTATCTAACAAATATAATCAATAGTGGATTCTGATACCTCATTGTTTCTTTCAGAAGAATGTTTGGATTTTGAAATTCTGTCAATACATACAGAATTTAATATGATTTTATTATGCAGATTGATCCACGCCATCGTTATGGTCACAATCTCCATCTATATTATGATGTTTGGTTTTCAAGTGAAAGCGGCCAACCTTTCTTCTACTGGTAACAATAACAAAATTAATTTCAAATCTCTTGATAAGAAGTGTTTTGATAATTTTTAATTTTTTTTCTCTTTAATGATCTGTCTAATTACTTTAATTTGTGAAATTTAATGAAGGTTGGACATTGGAGATGGCAAAGAAGTAAACCTAGAGAAGTGTACAAGGACTACACTACAACATCAATGCATCAAATATCTTGGACCAGTAAGAATTGTTTTACATATATACATATACAAAAATCCTTAGATGCAGACGTACAATTTTTTTTAAAGTAGTCTGAACATTGAGATTTAACATCCAATTATTATTAAAATCTCGACGTTAGTAATTAATTACAAAATTTTCATGGTGCTAATTAAGCTTGTGTTCTTGCAGAAAGAGAGGGAAGCATATGAAGTGGTAATGGAGGGAGGGAAGCTTGTTTACAAGAAAAATAGGGTTTCTGTGGACACACCAAAGGATTCCAAGTGGATATTTGTGCTTAGCACTTCAAGGAACTTTTATGTTGGAGAGAAGAAGAGAGGCCTCTTTCAACATTCAAGTTTCCTCTCTGGGGCTGCCACAATTGCATCTGGTAGATTGGTTGCTCACAATGGGATCCTTGAGGTACATGCACACATGTACATGCTCACTTCAAAAATTAATGATAACGCATGTCCTTATCTGAGAAGAACCGTGAACATAGTCTGTATTGTATATAAGTACTTATAACGATTGATATCCTAGTAAGAGTACGGTGGTAGATATGATTGTAACTGATCATCACATGATATATTTATGTTAATTGTTCAGGCAATATGGTCTTACAGCGGTCATTATCGTCCAACAGAAGAGAACTTCATAGAATTTTGCAGCTTCTTGGAGGACCATAATGTAGACTTGACTGATGTTAAGGTATGTCCAGTACTAGGAGTGAAAATTTAAAATTTCGTAATTTCGTAATTATTTCAATCATTAAGAAAAAAGAAATACATACATAATGGAATATTATTAAATAAGTCACGGTGCATGTAATGATATACTATGTCAACCTTACATCTATTCCTATAAAACAAATCTTGAATTGAATTGACCATCTTTAAATTATTATGTCACATAAGTCTGTAAATATAGAACGTGTTTTGAAAATTGAAAATATATATTATCTTCGAAAATTGCTGCTCCCTTTACATAATTCATGATCATATATATGCAGAAAGTTCCGATTGATGATGACATCCCACCTAAGCCAACAAAAAATAATCCTGAACAAAAAGAGCCAAATCCATCTATTCCCATTATTGAAGATAAAGATCATGATGAGAAAAGAAACAAAACCGCCCAAATTGTAGAAGAAGAAGAATTACAAGTCTTTGTTGGGGTGGGAAGAAGCAAAAACAAATACAATATGACAACACTGCCATGCAAATGGAGCACAGGAGCAGGCCCCAGAATCAGATGTGTTGGAGACTACCCACCAGAGCTGAAATTTCATGCACTTGAACAGGTCAATTTGTCACCAAGGACAACAACAGTAGTCAAGCATACAGATGGTGCACATTTTCCAACTAGCTGTGGTGGTCCAATTCCATCCCCAAGACCTAGCCCAAAATTTCACATCTCTCCTAGACTTGTATCATGCATTGGACTACTTCCTAGTCCAAGACCAATAAAGTAGATGTACACTACTACATCTTTAATTTCCAAAGGCAACAAAATGTTTGCAAGTGCTTTCGGTGCGAAGAGGAAAAAAAAAAAAAGCTCCTAAGTAGTTTTGGAAAAAAAAAGTATTTTTAGACTAATAAATTTTAAATTAATGATTTAATTTTTAGATAAGTCTCTAAGATTTTTTTTGGTGGGATTATATAATATATATATCTCCCTTGTAGAATTTAAATTATTCATTGTATAAATGTGTAATTAATATTCTCTAATAAAGTTAACAGTTCTCTCTTGCTCCCAATATATGAGTGGTGCTATTTGTATCCTCACTATTAAACTATTTATGTTCCATTTTTTAAATTTTGATTTAATTATATAAAATTAATTAGTTTTTTTTACTATTTCCTAAATACCCTTTTACATATTTTTCAAACTTAATATACTCCATATTTTTTTCAAAAAAGTAAAAATAAAAATTCATTTCATATCTAATCTTTATATACAATTTTCTCACATCCATTCATAGGATTGTTTTTTCTTCTTATTTCATGGTGAAACCAACCTTATTAGATGCCGAGTTTTTTTTTTTTGTTGATTGGATTGTTGGTGATATACTGTAAGTGTGATATTAATCGTCTGCTGATTTTTTTAAGCGATTGAGTTAGAGTTTCGGTGAAGTTTCGTTTCGTCAAAGATTAGGTTTTCTTAATTGCGATTTCGTTGATTTTAAAAAAAATAACATTAAACTAATTTTGGAAGATCCGAAATAAAATCTACAAAAGAATTGATACAAATCATAGAATGTCTGGAAAATCTGAAAGAAAATAAACTAGAGAAAAAAATAGCCAATATATTTGGAATTTGAAAAGAAAAACAAACCAAATATGTGAAACAATAAAATCAATAAATAGTATACATGAGAAACATGAGATCGAGATCTGAAAGAAAATATAAACAAAAATAGTAAACATTCAACGATTTAAAATAATCTATGTCATTAGGGTTTTGAAATAAAGAAAGTGATGTTTTATTAGTTTTATTTTGTACGAGATTTTTTTTAATAAAAATTGTATTTCTCTTTAAGTAATTTGATGAAGGAAAAAAAAATACTAAGGTCCCGTCCTGCAACTGTTTTTCAGTCCGTTTTCGTTTTTGAAAATAAAAAACGATTTGAATTCGCATTCGTTAACCATTTTTCATTTTATTTCCAAAAAATAAAAAATAAAATGAAAAAAAAACACAGTATTAATAGTGAAATATTTAAAAAACATAAAATAATTGTTTTATTTGTTTTTGTTTTTATTTTTCAAAAAATTTAACATTAAAATTTAAAAAAAAATCTTTTTTCTCTTTGTACATGAAGTCTTTGTTAGGTTTTCTCATCTCTTCTTCTTCTTCTTTCTTCATCTTCATCTTTCTCGTCCTCTTCTCTTCTCTTCTTCCCCTACTTTCTTCATCTTCATCTTAATGTTTTTTCTTCATCTTCTTTTTCATCTTCTTCTTTCTTATTCTTAACTTCCTTCTCCTCCTCTACTTTTTCTTATTCCCCATGAAAGCAAGGCTGGACCCTTCGAGCCACCGATCTGTTTGTGCTCCGTGAATCTTAGTTTTTTTTTTTTTGTGCTCTATAATTTGTGCTTCGAGCCTTGTGATGTTGGAAAACCCTAATCTTCTGTATGGATGATGAGAAAGTTTGAGAAATATAAAACCAAGATATGATTTTTAGATCTGTTGTGTGTGTTTCGGGTATTGGTCTTGGTTAGTTCAATTTCAATTTCAGAGATTCTTGCTGGTTTTTCTCATTTTATTTTCATGAGTTTATTAATTAGAACACCCATTTGGTTTTTTTAAAAGAAAAAAATTGGAGTAATTTATGAGTATCAATATGTAATTTGATTATAAATCAGTAATAGAATAGATGCATGAAGCTAATTACAAGGAATTGGGTCTTGATTGAGGCGTGTGAAGATCATGAAATCAGTTTGTATATGATATCACCAGTGATATTTCAATTTTAGATAGTTTTCGATTAATCTACTAGACGCGTTTTTTCGGTTTTTATTTTTAAAATACAATTTTCAGTATATGCTACCTGACGCGTTTTCGGATTTCGAAATTGAAACCAAAAACACTATTTTCATTTTTCTTTTCGAAAAAAAACAAATGAAAAACACTTACAGCACTGATCATAAATAACTTAAAAAGTATGATATAAATAGTTCAGTAGTAGGTAAGGGTGAGTATCCTTGGATCGGTTCATATTTCGATCAAACTGATAAACTACTGAAACTATTCAGGTATTTAAAAAAAATGAACTGATCCAATAAAATTAAGATTTGTCAACCGATCAAAAACCAACCAAACTAGACAAGTTCGGTTCGATTTGGTTTTTTGATTTTAGGCTTATTTGACCAAATTACAGTCATTATACATTTTTCTTTTTACATATTTAATCAATTTGGCCCAAATTTTGCTAAATTAACTTATGGGTTTAAAGGAAATTTCATTATGGGCTTGAACAATTGATTTTACTAGGTTAAAATAATATTTGTAAGAAAAAAGTGTAAAGGATGTGATCAACAAATTTTTTTAAGAACAATTTTTTTTTATATATATTTGTTGGATCTCGGTTCGTTTTTTCGGTTTAAGACAACAAACCTTGGTTTTCATCAAAATGAACTGAACTAACCTGGTTGAAATAAGAAAACTGAAAAAAAAAAAACCCGATTGAATCGATTCGGTTTAGTTCATTGGTTTTTTATCCACCCCTAGTAATGGGTGTATCAATAACACCACTCCCAATATATAGAAGCACAAGATTTTTAGGAGCTTTAAAAATGTTAGTTTTCTATGAAGATTTGGTCAATTTACATCCATTAATGCAATTCCATGTATTTATTTAACTAAATCATTATTGTAATTTAACCGATAGATTATCTATAATATGAGTTTTTCTTTTCTTTTAACTTTGTGATCAGCAGATTGTACTTCATAAAAAAAAAATAGCATAAAAGAATTCGCAATGCAGGATTCTCGTATTAAATGAAAATGAGATTCTAATTCTTCGATGATAAGATGAGATTGAACTGCCAAACTGGTAATATGTCTATTCTTCACACAATATTCTCCTTCCACATCCAAAATTATAATATTGAGGAAAAAAAAACCTTTAGAAAAATGATTTTTTAATATAGTTAAAAAAATGACAAAGAAAACTTTCAAATTTTATTATATTATACATGGAGAATTATAAATAAATTCATATTTTAGATGAAATATCAAATCAAACTCGCTTGTTTGAAAGACCAGCAAAATACTCTTACTGTAATTGACTTTAATTTATATATAATGGAATACAGTTATTTTCTTTCACAAAAAATAAAAAGGTTATTGACACTAGTCTCCCCTAAACTTTACATGAGTTTGCAAGACATTAACCCTATGAAATTTTATTTATTTGCAAAACATGTATTGGGGATTTTGAACTGATGATCGCGGAATCGTTGTACCTAATATACGTCTATAACTCATAGCAATTAATAACGTCTATAGCAAAAAAATAGATGAGATAAAATAAACCAATCATAACACAAGATATACGTAGAAAACCCATATCGAGTAAAAGACCACGGGTCGTCAGGACGACAGAGAAAATTCCACTATATGATAAATTGTTACAACCATATATATTTCAGGATTCTCTCTCACACTTCAACCCAAAACCATGCTCACAACGCTCACAAGATCCTCCCAATATCCCCTAGGTCTCCCCTGAATATCACCCACAGATCTCTAACTTGATCAACTGATATTCCCTTAGATCCCTCCTGAATATTCCCATGGATCTCTCATCCAGATCTCTCCACTTTCTGATGTTACATGGTGTTTATTAACTCCACACAAAATAACCTAACTACAAGGTCTATTTATACTAGTTATAGAGAGTTTAAGATAAAAGAAAATCATACTCCTAAACGTACAAGAATTACTTATTCCTCATTAATACTATTTCCTATTTATGACAAGTCTTCTTGTTAAGAAGAAATCATTTTTCTTCAAACACAAAAACTTCCCAAGAGAACACTTTCCTTTTTCACCGAAGATTTCTCATTTCATGCATGCTTATGATTGACTACAATTCGGGTCACGGTTGTGCACCGCTTCCTAAACCGTTACAAGTCACCTGGAATGCACCGCGTTCTTTGTTTCTTCGGCTCTTCTGGTCTTCCACCTCCCACAAACATCACCATTTCTACTTCCAAACGTTTTCCACGTCTCTAGAAAGTTTCATATTAGTTGAGTGTCGTTTGATTCAAATTGGATTTACTTAAGAATACGAGCCAAAATCTAACAACCGGAT
Source organism: Dipteronia dyeriana (assembly GCA_032871835.1). Lineage (NCBI taxonomy): Eukaryota > Viridiplantae > Streptophyta > Magnoliopsida > Sapindales > Sapindaceae > Dipteronia > Dipteronia dyeriana. The sequence goes on from CM065298.1 coordinate 4,712,526, forward strand.
TGTAGATACCCCTCAAACAGGCGTTCACGAGGCAATAGATCAAACTGTTTGTTAATAAATGAGAGTTTAAGGGGTTTAATGTCTAAAAAAATGTTTAAGGGGTAAAATGTAAACCTACATAAAGTTTAGGGCAACTAGTGCTAATAACCAAAAAAATAGAGTTATTTAAATCGTTTTCTATATAATCGAACTAAAAAACAATATTATACCTTTATTTTTTCTACAAATATGGTTTTTGACTAACTTTGAAGTATCTTTTAAGTTAAAAAATAAAACAAAGAAGAAATAAACAAAAATATAGGTATTCTTTAACTTATATGCACCTTCGAAATGCCTATATTCTCTTCATATATTTATATAGAATGGTTTTCTCATAAGGAATCCCTTATTTTAATTTCGATAAGGACCACCATGAAATCACATCCAATTTTATGAATTGTAATCTGAAATTTTGTATGGATGATATTTTCAGTGAAATCTACGTATGAACAAAAATTGAGAATTTTTGTAGCACCATAACTATTTATTCCGATTTTATTAAATATAAAGGCATCAGAAAAAGGGTGAAATATAGGAAAATTCATGAAAAATAGTTGTAATTCTTGAAAAATTCTCAAATTTTATTCATAGGTGGATTTCATTGAACATATCATCCATAAAAAAATTCAGATCAAAATTCATAAAAATTGATGTGATTTCATAATGATCCTTACAAAAATTAAAATAAGGGATCCCTTATTAGAGAACCAATATATATATATATATATATAAAGATAAATATTATTTTGATTTTAATTAATTTTTTTATTTTAAAGATTTTATTTCTTATTCATAATAAAATAATTTTTTTAAAAGTGATTTCTCTTTTACTACTGTATATTTTTAATTTTTAATTTTTTTAATTCAAGTATACGGTAAGAGACCTAAATAAACCTATTTTAATAATAATAAAAAAGAAGACCTAACTAAGGCCCCACTTGATTTTTTGTGTGATGACTGAATAGTGTTGTATGTTACTGAAGACTGAATAATGAGTGAAAACTGAAAACTGAAAACTGAAAACTGAAAAACATGTTTGTTTTTTTCAGTGAAAACTGAATATAAGTGATAAGTTGTTTGTTTTTTTAAGTTATAAATATCTGAAAATAAATATTTTTACATCTATACTCTTCTAACTATTATTTGTTATATATTTACATTTTAATATGTTAAGGACAACTCTAACATGTAAATTAATTCTAAAATAAATTTATTTAGTTATTAAAAATATTTCATACATTATTCCATTTGTTGAATTACATTAAAAATGAACATAATATTTGATGGTGATACATTCTAAAATTCTCAAGAAATATTAATAAAAACAAAAAATCAACTACTACTTGATTTTGACCCAAATAGCATTAGGCGGTGTATCTCATCCATGTATATATATATAACTTTTTTTCTTCCCAAAAATAACATCTCAAAACCAAAAAAAAAAAACTCAAAACAAATTCATCATGAAAATCATTCTCCAATTAATTTTTAGAACAAGTAAAAACGATGTACTCAAACTGTAATATAAAATTAATAAAAATAATTATCAAATTATGGAAACAAGAAAGAGTTCTTACCAGAATATGCTAGAAAAACCAGTCACCAATTGTTTTTGTTTTGAAGAAGTTAGATTTACTGATGTTAAAGTTCTTTACGGTGAGAAGGAAAAAAAGTATTAATATGATTAGGGCTTTAACAAAAACAGAATTGAAAATATACAAAAATAGTGAGGATAGTTTTGGACGTAAAAGTTTATAATTAATTCTATTGGATTTGTGTTAAGTGAAAAGTGAAAAAAATTCACTTTAAAAAAAAAAAGTGGTTTTAATTGCCCATTAAGTGATTTTAACACTTATAAAATCAAACAAAACAACTGAATGAAACACATTAAGTGACATTCAATGTTAAGTCAAAAAATCAAACAGGACCTAAACCTACTCCCTAATATTTGATAAAGTCGACTAATGGTAAGAATTTTTTTAGGGTTAATTACAGTAACTTACCCTTAGTTTATTAAATCTATCAATATTTCAAAGACATGCAATAAATTAACACAAACACCCATTGTCATTATATCAATCTGGTAACTCTAACGGTTGACTAACATTGACCCTTAGAAAGTCAAATATACTCCTATCAACTCATCCCAAATATAAAATATTTTTTAATTAAAAATTAAAAAAAAAATAATTATAATCTACTAGCGTCGAATTTCCACCGCCGAAAAAAACATGAGATATTTGACGATCTCCTCCTATTGAAAAAGATTATCGTCAATCTCCTCAAACTAGGTTCTGCCGTTAGCAGAGGGGACTCCTCTGCGAACCTAATTATTATTATTTTTTAAATTTGATTTTAGACTTTTAAATTAAAAAATATTTTATGTTTGAGATGATGAATCGGGGATATATTTGTTTTCTACGAGTCAAGGTTAGTCAACCGTTAAAGTTAACGGATTGACTTAATGGTAATGTGTGCTTATGTTAATTTAGGGTATTTTTTAAAAATCTTGCTGGATCCAATAAAATAAGGGTAAGTTAATAAAATTAACCTTTTTTTATTAACAATTAAAAAGTTTCTTTAAAAAAACAAATAACTTCAAAGCATAGCACTTTTTAGCAAATGTGGCAGTATTAGAGCATCTCCAATACAAATATACACTCGGAGAAATTTGAGTGCCACAAATGATAGATATTTAAAATTTTAGAAATTTTCTATCGAATGCAATTATATAACTTTAATATGGAGTTGATGTGGTAAAGAAAAAGTTAGAGAATATGGAGTTGAGTTTCTAATTCTAGAAAATCTCTCTCCTACAAATGCTGACTAGGATTTCTAACTATTTCCACAAATAATATAAAAACTCATTTGATTGCAAAATTAAAGATGAAAGATTGTGGAATAATTGTTTTATTAAGATTGGTAATAAAATGAATACATATTTGATTTTAGAAAATTGTATTAGAGATGTGATTATGAATTTCTATAATTTCTTTTTTAAACTAAATCTAAATTAAATAGAAATGATAATGTAACACTATTTAAAACTATAAAATATATATTTACATTGAAATGATCTTATTGTACTTCCCTCTTTATATTAATGGTGGGAGTTTGATACATAGAAACAGAAATATCCATATTATAAATGTATTGATCTCGGTGTATCAAACAGATTTCTAACTCAATCGGTAGGTGTCAAAGTTTATTTTAAAACTTCAAAAAGTCTTTATATTTTTTATTTTTTGTTATGAATTAGAATATATTTATTTATTTCGGTGTTCAAAAAATGTTCACATATTCGTTACAACATATAAATTATTTATTTATTCTCTCTCTTTTATTTGAATTTCAAATTTCAAAAAACCTTTTTCTCTCGCTCTCAATAAACCCACTAAAGCATGCTCTTTCTCTCTCAGATACTCAAACTATCCAACGGTCTCTAAACCCAAAAGCACACACTCTCTCTCTCTCTCTGCTTCCAAAAAACTGAAAACACTTCTCTGTGCTCTGTGTTTTCTCTCTTCCTTACACAGAATCTCTAACCCGACAAAACTCTGCAACTTCTGTTGCCAAAAATTCTGTTTCCAAACTAATTACAAAACGAAAACTTTTTTTTTTTTTCATATCTGGGTACATTTGTACTTCCAACAACTCTGTTTTTCACTTCACAAAATCAAGTTTTTTGTTTCCAAAATTAGTCTTTTTTTTTTATAATTAACCAGTTCTAGCATCACAAACTGCTTCTAGATTCCATTGTCAAATTCTGTTTCGGAAAAAAAAAAAACAAATTTACTCTGTTTTTTTTTACTTCATAAAATAGCTCTCTGTTTTTCAATCCACAAAGAACCAAACCTTTTCAAATGGGTGTTTCAGGAAAATGGTTGAAATCAATCATCACTCAGAAAAAGACCGAGATCACAGATGAAGTAACCCCAAAAACACATTGTTTTCTGCTTTCATTTTTCTTATTTTCCATGTTTTCATTTATTTATTTTTTGGTATGCTTGACTTGTTTTTGTGTACAGGACAAATCGATGGAAAAAACGAAGAAGAAGTGGAGGCTATGGAGGAGTTCTTCAGAAGGGTTTGGATCTTCATCAAAGAGAGGCCACTTGGCGGCATCAGAGGCGTCTGATTCTGATGATGCGTTCAGTGCGGCCATGGCTGCTGTGGTTCGTGCTCCATCCAAAAATTTCAAAGTGGTCAGGCAAGAATTTGCAGCTATTCGCATCCAAACCACCTTCCGGGGCTTGCTGGTAAATGGGGTTTTTTTTTTTTTGTTCTTTTGATGTTTCCATTAATGTTCTTTAACATGTATAATTGGTTTAAATTTATTTAGGAAAAAGTCTAATTTTTGGCCTTGAATTGTAAATTTTTAACTGAAATGTCTTATATGTATGTGTAGAGTTGAAACTATTTGTTAGATAAGTGAATTTGATAGTATTTTTGAAGGCAGGGTTTTGCTATGAATTGTAAAAGTTTAGGCTTTTTTGGACACTGAGTGATGATTTTAGCTTGTTTGTGAATAATTGAGCTAATTTGATGTTGAAAAGTTTGTGATTTTTTTGTTATATATAGATCATTCTTTGATTATTCTATAAGACAAGACTTAGTTTTCACTTTTCAGATTATTGTTTAAGTTCTTCAAATTTTAGATGTTTGAATGTGTATAATTAGGCTCTATAATTTCCAGAAATAGAAGGAAAATGTACTAACTTTAGATGCTTAGAGTTTTAAGTCAGTGAGTGCCAAGAAATGGGAAATTTTCAAGGATTATTTGGGACTATAGCATCATTATAAAATGGCTTTATATAGGAGGTTCATATAGTGTGATTGTGACATTGTTTTGTTAGGGATGAGAAAACCGAAAGCCACTCAAGTTAAGCGTATTAGGATGTTGAAAATGAAAACAAGAAGCGTTTTGCTGGCATTTCCTATTTTCCTATGTTTGTATGTTGTTCCAATCCAAGAGAAAAACTAGTTAACGGTTTTATTGGACAGGATGTGAATGTTACTCTAGCAATTTTGATTGCTTCTCAGCTTCTATGTAATCCCAGAATCATGTAACATTGTTTGAAAAGTATATCTGGAGTTTAGAATATGTAAAAGTTGTTTCTCTTTATGCGTGTGCTATTTTACTTTGTTTACCTGGAAATTATGAAATAACCGCAGGCAAGACGGGCTTTGAGGGCATTGAAAGCAGTGGTGAGGATTCAAGCTATATTCCGCGGCAGGCAAGTCAGGAAGCAAGCTGCTGTGACACTGAGATGCATGCAAGCTCTTGTTCGAGTTCAGGCTCGAGTAAGAGCAAGGTCTGTGGGGATTTCTCCTGAAGAGCAAGCAGCACAAAAACTTTTGGATGAATATCACAACCAGGCTGATCCCACCAAGCAGGCCGAGGTAAGAAACTATATTCTAGTTTTTCCAGGCTTTACATGTGAATAACGAGATGTTCTTGTGTTGTTCTCAATAATGATGGATGTGTCAAAAATTGGCAGCAAGGATGGTGCGATATTCCTGGAACTGCAGATGAAGTAAGAGCGAAACTTCAACTGAGGCAAGAAGGAGCAATCAAGAGGGAGAGAGCAATTGCATACTTCTGCTCTCAACAACAGGTAATGAAATTAAGAGCCATTAGATTTCTTGAATAGATGCTTTAGCTTAGTTGGCCATTCATTTTCTTTGGTTTTTCATGAATAGATGCTTTTTAGCTTAGTTGGCCATTAATTTTCTTTGGTTTTTCATGACTAGCTAATTAGTTGAATAGATGCTTTAGCTTAATTGGTTTTTCATGACTTGCATTGCATATGTTTTTTGAGTATGTGTAATTTTTCTTCTTTCAGCAATCAAGATCATGTCCCAGTCCGAATTCACGAGTAAAGAAGCCAGCAACATCCCTCAAGCATCATCGGCTAGGCAAGAGCAGCCCGGGATGGAGTTGGCTAGACAATTGGATGTTGGAAGAGATCCATACCGACCCTTCAGAGATGATGACACCTTTTTCTCGGAAAAGTGAAGATAACATTGCGGGGATGTATTCATATTCTGAACAACTTGACTCGGTAAAAGTAAGGAGGAATAATGTCACAACTAGGGTTCTTGCTAAACCTCCTACTACAGTTGGTCAAATTACTCGCTCGTCTTCCTCACCAAGTTCTGAATCCCCGTATGATGAGACTTCCCCGTCAACTTCATCCTCATCTGCATCTTTAACTCCAATGTCCGGTAATATTCTCATGATGGAAAGAGCAGAAGAGAGCTACTACCGAAAACCACCAAGCTACATGAATCTCACTGAGTCTACCAAAGCTAAACAAAAGGCTTCAAGGTTCTCTCACAAGAATCTAATGTCACTTTCTAATGGCGATAACAGAAGCTGTGCTGATTCCGACCCTTCATTCAATCTATGCAAGGATCTCTACCCACCAATACCGTTGTATCAACATGATTGGTCAAAAGCTCGACGACACTAAGGTTAAGGATTCTTGCAACCATGTTATTAATAGGTTCATGCAGACAAACCTTTGCTTGAGTTCAACAGCTTGTTGTTTGTTGCCCATTGCATATGTTTTGACCAATCCAGTATCATAGAGGTTAACATTAAAAGATTCAGATATTTGTAGTATAGAATATATATAGATATATTTTGAGTGAATTGTATTAATTGAACTGAAATATGTTCAACTTACATGAGTGATTGGAAGTTTTTGAGTGAAGACTGAGAAAGTCTTCTCTTTTGTCTGTGACATATTGAGTTTATATTTTGTGTATTAATGTTATGATATGAGATTTTACTATATAATGGAAATGTATTGAAGATTGAAGATCAAAGATTGTTGAATTGTGATAAATTGTTAATTGTGGTTTCTTAGAGGATTATATGAAGATTGTTGATTTGTGCTAAATTGTTGTTAATTATGGTTCTCATAGGATGTACAAAAATGATGCTTAGAATGAGAATTCTTCCAAAAAAGTTTCATGAAAATGCAAAAGCTAACATGTATTTTAAGTGTGTGTGGTATGTCTTTTCTAGTGGCCAAATGTGTTTTAGAATGTTAAAAGCTATTTTGATGACTTTTTTTTGTTGTTGTTTGGTAAAACCAAAGGAGTGTTTTTTTTTAATATTAAAAATGCTATTTTATCTTGTTCGGAAGAAACTTAAAATTTGAACTCCTAAAAAACTCTTTTTGAGGCTTTTAAAAAATATAAATAGTTTGAATTACCGTCCATAAATTTTTTATATTTTACCATATACTATTATAAATACTTTATTAGTATTTATTTTTACACTTTTTAACAATAAAAACTTTTTTAGAGCTATTTTGCAAACAATATACTGTACTCTTTTATTAAAAACTTTATTTAATAAAAACTATATTTATAAAAGATCTGCTCCAAAAGATATATTTAAAAAGCCATAACATACATCCCCCAACTCTTCTAAATGTCTGGAAGTGCTTCCGGTAAAAAGAAGATTCGAGTAAAACTGTAAAAGCACTTTTAAGTGTTTCAATCCAGAATCATTTAATTGTTACAGAAAAGTTGAATACGGTCATCGATCAAGTCTATCATTTATGCTTGTGCTCTTGATCTGTATCCATTAAAATATACAACAGTCACTCATTTGATTGAATAAGGTCCAAATTCATATTTAGTTCAATTTTGTTTTATTACTAATTTTTTGTGCTGGTCCCAGCTGGTAAGAATTATATTGGTCCTAGCTAGCTAGAACTCAATCACAATCATAAATTAAAAATTAATAATCCCATTACAGCTCACTGACAACAGGTTTCAAAAATAAATAGACATTTCCCATTTCTAAGGACTTTGAAGTTGAATCAGAAAAGTATTTAATATATTATTTTCTATTAGAAGTCTAATCATGTGATTAGAAATAATTAAGCTTTTATCAGGTAGACATATGGTCAAACTTGAATGATTATCATAATATGAAAAACCTGCGATAGTACAAATGCACAGAGATCATAGATGATCATGGCCGTTGATGTAATAACATGATCTGTTTAATTCTCTTTATCATGTTGATGATGGTCCCCGTTATTCACGGCTCGTTACAACAGAGGGGAGGAGGAGGACCACCACCAGCACATCCATCATCCTCCCCAGTCCCCACTTGACGTATATATACTGTAAAAGACTTCATTTTCTATCTTTTTAAGCAATAGAAAGATAGGGATCGAAATGACAGAAAGAGAGAGATCTCTTCAAATGAAAAAAATGATTAATGGGTCGGTCACATCTTGCATCGTTAGGAAAGACGTGCTTGGACTAGCTTATAAATTTTGGCACTATTTGTTTTTAATCAAGTGGATCCGTCCCGATACAACTCGGAAAACAATATTAATTCTAAACGAATTTATAAATCTCGAATCATCTTATCTTCTAATCAAGTAAACCATCATGATACAATTACAAAACAATATCGGCAGACGATACGAGGTTGGTTAAGTGGTAAACTCCTCACACTTATGCCATGAGATTATGGTTTCGAATTCTCCCTTTCTGAAAAAATCTCGAATTTATGTACTGCTTAAAAAAAAATGTATAGATCAGTATGGATTAGCTTATAAATCTTGGGGTCATCTGTCTTTAACCAACTAAGTGAACCCACCCTTTTCATACAACTAAAAAACAATATCAGTCTAGACTAGCTTATAAATTTTGGATTCATCTATCTTTAATCAATTCAACTCGTCTTAGCTAGTATATCTAGAAGATGATTTTATAAGCATGAAGAGTGCTTGCGTGAAATCTGAAATTGGTCCTCCACATCTCAAATTACAAATCAAAGACAATGCTGGAGTAATCAAAATGCATCTACACTTTAAAGAGCTTTATATGGTTTATAAACTAGCTAGGCAGGATCTCACTCGTTAACGATATAAGGATGGGGAAACTCACACCGATTACCTATCCATTAATGTTCCGATGATAACTTAATTTGGTGGGACCGGGCTGTTAATAGGTCAATATCAGGAAGTGATAGAAAAATCACATTTTGAGAAGGTTTAGACAATATCTTCAATCCGTTAGAGTTTGACTTCTCAATGTAAATGCATGCATGAATAAGAAGAAGATGAGATCACAAGCTTCCCATGTGGGGGGAGTAATATTATGCAAAACAAGCACAAACAAAAACAACAAAACAAACAAGATATGCAAAATACCAAAAATCTGTAAAATTGAAAGAAAAAAAGAAAAGAAAAGAAAATTTCTTTTTTTTGGATATGTCAAAGTTTGATATGATTCTCATGAAGTGAAAGAAAAGAAAAGCTTTCTTCAAATTTGAGTAAGAGTGGACTTTCTTCAATTTTGGGGGGTTGCCATGAAGAGAAGGAAGGGCAGGGAGCCAATTGTGGGGTCCTAATGTCCTATAGAGCATAGAGGTACCTATTTTCTTGTATCCCTTTTTTTAAGGGAATTTATCATTTTATTAATAGGTTACATTAGTGGGCAGCTAATCAGAGTAATAATTATCCGGTAATTTTTGTTAAATTGGTTTTAAAACCTTATGTAACTTAATATCTAGTTTCATAATATCGTAGAACCGAATATTTATAACGATATATAATTAAAGTTTGTGATCTGACAATAAATCTCTACTCTCTATACCCATATTAATAAAATTATGTGCCCAGAACATATTATTCCTCCTCCCACACCAATATTTATAATAGTTTAAATAAATATGTACATAAAAACGTATTTTTGAAACTAAATAAATTAAAGTATCTTTGGGAATGAAAACGAAAACAAAAACACACGCACAAACTTTGATGAACTGATTTTCAAAGACTAAAACCAAATGTTTTAAACAAAAAAGTACTTGAAATGCTTTCTGAAAATGTAGTAATTATCACATAGATGCTTATTCATAAAGTCACTTAAAAATGAATGCTTTTTTATTTTATTTATTTTTTTCTCTTTGACAAACACAAACACATAATGCATTTGGTTTCATTAATTACATCCAAAGCCAAAGGATAAGGAAAAAAAAAATCCCATCAACTTGTTCTCTAGCTTTATGAATTCTATCTCCATCTTCTTTATAAAAACTTGTGTTATGAGAAGATCAATATGTCTCACACATAATTGGTAGACATGTCTATATATAAATATAGATATCAACTTTTACTTTGTTTTGGAATTATTAAGATTCCTTATATATATATATAACTTTTACTCTGCTTTGAAATTATTAAGATTCCTTATAAATATAATTGTCAAGGCTAGCTAGCTAGCTATAAATATAGCTAATTAAAAGTGAATATTTCTTGATTTTAGGATCAGTTTGATATTATTTTTAAAAAGTTAAAATTAGATTATTTTATAATTTTAATATAAAATTATATTTGGTAAAACTTCTATAAACTATTAATTGATAATCTGACGGTGATTTTGAAAAGTAGTTGAGGGATTACTTTTTAAAAGTGATTATTGGATAATCTATTTCAACATTTAATGAATATTTTAAAATATCATTATTATCTGTTGTATGTAAATTTTACCAAACATACACGTCATTGACAGGAAGGAAAAAATAACCAGGTGTATGTTTAGATGGACATCCGGAAAATATCCTACAAAGCATCATTAAAGAGGAGCAAGCCCGAATAAGCATATACCAAATAAAGACCTACTCGGGATCAGTTAACAACACTCGGGACTGGCTAAAACAACACATTCACTCGGGCTCAAACAACACTACTCGGGACCATCAGGTATCAGTCTTACTCGGGAGTAAATACAACCCGAATAAGAACTTATCGTACGGGTTAAGTCATTAAATACGCAAAGATATTCTTCATGAAGGAATCCCAAATAATGGACCTTTAAGTTAGAAGAGTCCCCCAATCAGGAACAATTTGATTCCTTTTCGAAGACTACATTCTTATAAGGAAATAAGTCAAATGGAACTACGCTACTAGAATCCCACTCAATTTCCATAAGAGACTCCGAAACAGGGAAGAAGACAAATCAACCTCAAGCAAGTAACCAAATCACAATTAAATACAAATATCTTGTATTACTTGTACAAAGCAGATTAGGGTTCTATAAGCATATAAATAGACCCATAATCTGGCTCGAAAAGATATAGACAATATAGCATACAGTAATCACAAATAATAGAGAGAAAAAGGGAGATCGAGAGCTTGTAAAAACATCTTATTCTCTTAGTGGATTTTGGCTTGGTTGATCTTTCAACTACCCGTGGATGTTCTCCGACCATCGGAGTTTTACCACATAAACCTTGTCTTTGATACTCTCTCTGTATCTCTTTCTCTTTGAATCAATAGCCAAAATCCAGTCCTTGTTGGCTTTTCTAGCATAATCCAGAAATCGACGTCAACATTATCCTTATAAAATCAGATTAAAATAAAATTAAAATCATTTATATATTTTATTTCATCACAAAATTAAATATTCTATTCGAATATTGATTTGATTTATAAAATCTTTTAAAAATCTTAAATTTTTTTATGGAATTATTTTTTCTAATTAAATATTCTAATTAATATTAATTAATATTTATAATTAATGAAAAAAAAAAGGAAATAGAGTCCTAAACTCGTCTATATTTTAATCATTGTAACTAATCTCAGCACTTTTGTAATAAAATTACTAAACACATATATATCGATTTTGAACTATACAGTTAACTAAATTGGCTCTTAATATATAATTGCACTTCAACTTTTCTATCTTGAATCTTTGATCACTTGGAATTAATAAGGAGATATCAATGGGTCTCCTTCAAAAGTTTACGATAATTGATTTTCTTTTAAAATCAAGTTTAATTAGGATTATATATATATTGAAATATTAAAATAATTTAGAATTTGAGAGAGATGGACATAATAGAACTCATAGTCTCATAGTGTAAATATAAGGGTAAACTATTTAATCAACGTCATCTTATCGAATTTAGGATAACATTTGATGAAAAGTAATACTATTTTATCCAAATTTAGTGTTGTGTCAAAATGATATGGTAACCATCAAATCCATTCATTTAAATTATGTAAATCTAATACAATCTAAATGAATGGATTATAACGTTGTCACATCATTTAAACACTAAGTAATATTATTGTTTGATTATATTAAAGCTACTTTCCTTCCATCTTAATTGGTTTTAAACTGTTTTTATATTATATTGATAAAACCTAAGATCATAATGCATAGTTTTTTTTAGCATTGCATAGCTGATTAATCAAACTTTGAAATGTTAAAAAATTTATAAACTTTGTAACGTTACATGCATGTATATAGTCATATCGGTGAAGCCACATCGTTAAATGTGGGGGACAAAACCAACAATTTATATTAATATTTTACCCAATATTTTTTATTATTTATATTTTTTTCCGTTAAATTTTAATAGTTTTTCAAAACCTTTTAAAATCATGGAGATGGCTTCACCTCTGCATAGTCAGTACTGTAACGTTATTAAAAAACGATACTCTTTTTTTCATGACCATCTTGACTCGAGAACCTTATATATGTATATACGTATATGGGAGTTTGAAAATGACCTATACCAAAAGGAAAATTAGTTTGAAAAGATGACAGAATTACCTAGCCATGTGTTGTGTCATGTACTTTTGGGTTCTGAAATCACAAAGAGAGTTGAAGGGAAAACAATAAACAAAACAAAATTCTGCTAAAGCTTACGCCCTCTGATGGCTCAACAAATAAAGCAAAAGAGTCTGGTGCTATGAATTGTTGCACATGCAACAATTAAATCAAAGAATCTTGTTTGGTCCTATAAATATATATTTATATTTACACATTTCCTTCCATCTCAAGCAATATTCCAAGCTCTTGCTTTTTCTTCCATAAGCAAACCATAATTTTATTGTACTTGTATCAATTAATTAACTGTTTAATTCACCACATGAAATCAATATTTCTTCAAGGTTTTTTTTTTTTTGGTTATTATTTTTTTACCTTGGGATCAGAAAAGAAAAAAAATGCATGTTTATTTGACAATTAACTAATAATTACTATAGAAATTCTTCCTACAAATGTTGGGTTTCTATGTTCAATATTGATCGGTTCAAAAAGATTGATTGATTTTCCATCATTATATGTATATATATTCATGCTTTCATATATATATATATATATATATATATATATATATTTCAAGTCAGTGCACATTGATATAAATTCGTCATTGCATTGGATGTGGACCATTAGATTTACATATTTTAACTCAAAGTGTATGCACTTGTCAAAATTTCTTCATAATCAATGGTTCAAATGCAACACTGATATAATGCTTACTTACTGAAAAACCAATATATATATATATATATATATATTATCATTGATCTTTCGTTTGTATTTCACCGACTCATTTTACAGTCCTATCGAAGAAAAAAGAAAGTAAGGGAGAAATGAAATTAAAAATCGATTTGATTTAACGATGAGTCACATTTTCCTTACCCGTTTGCTCTATATATATATATATATATATATATAGAGAGAGAGAGAGAGAGAGAGAGAGAGAGAGAGAGAGAGAGAGAGAGAGAGAGAGAACGGTTAAGGAAAATGTGACTCATCGTTAAATCAAATCGATCTTTAATTTCATTTCTCCCTTACTTTCTTTTTTCTTCGATAGGACTGTAAAATGAGTCGATGAAATACAAACGGAAAATCAATGATAAAATATGAATAAGTGGGAATCTATAGGATAGAAGATATGTGTACTTACCAAGATTAATCTTGAGTCATAATTAATGTTAAAACCCTACTATGACCAAGTTATTTTCATCATTAATCAAATTAATTGTCGCTTTTTGGACAAGTAAAAAAAAGGGCCTTAAAATTTCCATTTTTGGTGTCAAAGCCTACCTCTCAAAGAATCTATATGTCTCCTCTTTTATCTGAAACAAGATTAGAAATCCATCTTAAATAATATCGGTGTTAGTTGTGATGTATCTTTCACTTGATATTATTCTTCTTTTACATTACCCTAGCTAATAACCCCTTCTCTAATAATGTTGACATCACAGCTTATTATTCTCGTAGTAATGTCTTAATCTTGTATATTCTAAGCATAAATGAATGCTAGCTAGAAAATGATTTGATGATTAATTAACTTGTAATTGGTAAGCTTCAACATCCACTTATACCGGGATGGACAAGGATTTTCTGTTGATTCGAACCCATACCATTTGAACTGATCAATCATGCATAAAGATTAATAGTTACATGTTAAAAGATTCTTCTAAGTTTAGAAAAGCTCATATATACTAACAGAAAATGTAGAGTTTTTTCTGCTTTTTGTTTATATGAAGGGGTGAGGGGTTGTCGGAACCCGGCACATGCTGATATATGTGCATGGTGAGAATTGAATACCCAGTACCACTGATGCCTTGATCTAAGAGTGAATGTGCGAGGAATATTTAGTGTTTTGATAGAGATAATACATAGATAGTTTGACCGAATATATTAATAATAGGAAAGAAGCATAGAACCTAGACAGAAATATACCTCTATCTTTATCTTTATTAAAGGTGAAGCTGGCCCCAAAAATGGTTTATGTGATCTTTTTTTTCCATCTGCTCAAATTGGAGACCATGGATATAATGAAAAAAAAAGGGAAATTTTTGGACTACTTGAACAAAACTTAAAGCTATGTTATTGGAAACTTAATTATATATAATGACATCAAATTAGAAAAAAAAAATTGACAAAAAAAATCCTAATGAGTGATGTCAAAAGTTTTATATTCCTTTCAGCTATATATTCTTTTATTCCATATTATAGCTAGACTTGCTAAAATTTGCCTTGGATTTATACTTGTTAGAGGACTTGCGAGAATTTCCAAGGCCAAGGATGTTGTATTTAACTAGAAAATATATAGTCATAGATTTGGCAAAAAGAATTAACTAATTTTAACCCAAAATAAATAAATTAGAAGACAAAATTGTAAATTTGTAATTAATTAATATAATATCATTATAACTACATCTAATCTACTATATTGAGGAAATACCTCTTTTTAGTCAAAAATTAGGAGGTTTATTGTTTTTACCCATGATTAGTATTTTTATTGTTTTTACCCAATAATTGGTTGTGATGACTGAAATGCCCTTCATTTATTCATTGTTTTATTTTTTTTTCTTTTTATCTGAAAAGTCTCTATTCTCTCTCTATTTATCAAGACATTAAGACAATTTATCTTTCTCTCTCTTTACTCTTACATTGTCTTTCTCTCTATCCTCTTTCACGTTCTTTTCTCTCTTTTTATCTGAAATTGGGTTGCTAACACAAGCATCTTCAGTTTCTTCAAATCACAACACAAGCATCTTCAATTTTGATCTTCAATCTCATGGATTTTGCTTTGAATTAGAAACGTATTTCATGGATTGGGATTTAGATTTTCAATTTTCGATCTTCAATCTTCAGTTTTGATCTTTCAGAGATTCAAATTTTGCTTCGAATTTAATGGATTGAAATTCGTATTTCACGATTTGGCTTAGGTTATTATGATGAATCAAGATGCTCCAGATTCTTCTTCTAGAGGTATGTATTAGAAACCCTATTTTATTTTGTTTCATATGCAGATGAAATGATGAATGAAGGTTGAAGGAGATGGTTTACGTTAGTGTGTTTAAATGATAACCAGTGGTGTGTTTAATTAATTCGTTCGGTGTGTTTAATTTATTATCTCTGGTGTGTAAATTGCTTTGCCTTGGTGTGTTTAATTTTGTTTGTGGTGTGTTTAATTGGTTTGTCATTATGTGTTTAATGTGGTGTTCATTGCTATGTTTAATTTGGTATGACATGGGGTGTTTAATCGCTTTACCATGGTGTGTTTAATTTGATTTGCCCTTGGACATTTAATTGTTGTTTCCTTCGTATTTAATTTGTTGTTTCCTTCGTATTTAATTGTTGTTTCCCTGGTGTATTTAATTGGTTTGTCGTTGTGTGTGTAATTGGGTTCGTCTGGTGTGTTTAATTTAGTTGGCCTGGTGTGTTTAATTTGGTTTGCCTTGGCATGTGTAATTGGGTTGGCCTAATGTGTTTAATTTAGTTGGTCTTGTGTGTTTAATTATGGGTTGTCGTAGTGTGTTTAATTGATTTTCATTGGTGTGTATAATGGAGTTGGTTTGGTGTGTTTAATCAGCAGCTATTTATCTTCCTCATCAATTAAACACACTAGTTTTAATTGTGAGATTTTTTTTGTTGACATGCAGGAGTGGACTCTACGAAATTGGTAATCACTTATGGTGATAAATGGATAGGGAACTTTTATGAAGGTGGTGAAACAGAGTTTGTTAAAGTTTTGTCCCACAACCTTTGAATGTTGTGGATTATATAAAATATGGTGAGGTTATGAAAATGCTATATTGATTTTGTAAATTATTGCCATGTAACATGAGATGTCTGATTAAATGCCAAAAAGAAGTGTTTTTAGGTCAATTTTTCATAATTGATATCAGATTTTCAATGTCTGGTGTGTTTAATTTTTCCTAATTTTATGCCAGCAAAAGTGTCACTAAGAGCAATAACAGTTTATCCAACTAAAAAAATAATAAAAATATTTCGTATGAAACTATATAATAGTTATCAAGTGTAAGTCATGCATGTTTTTTCGTATCGAACCCCGACTATGTAACATTATAGAGTGAATTTTTAGTGATTTTGTAACGTAATAGAATCAACTCTAAACGTTACAAAAATGAATATCGCATGAAGAAATGTGTTGGATCTCATACCTGCTGAAACTATATGTTTTTTTTATGAATAAACTATATGGTATTAAAATAAGATTTTGATGAAAACCATTGGAAATGGATGAAGAACGTTTATGAGGGTGGTGAAACAAACATTGTCAAAGTTCTATCCCACAAACTTTGAATGTTTTAGATGATGTAAATTATGGTGATGCCATAAAATTGATTTTGTAAATTACTGTCATGCAATATGAGATGCCTAACTAAATGTCAAAAAGGTGTTTTTAGGACAATTTTTCCTAATTGATATCAGGGTTGTGACTCAACCAAGTTTTCACACATTTTTTCAATACATTTGGTAATTATTTTTCGTCACATGATAACATCTTGCCAAATTTATATATACTTTAAATAAGCATTTTAAAAATAACATAATATATTTTCTTTTTCTTTTTTCAAAGAAACTAAATCCAAAGTACACCGTCAGTAAAATTTGAGCAAAATTACATGACGCTCCGTAGAAAGGAAATAGGTTTTACATTACATCTCATAAAAATTTCCAATTGGTACATACAGAATATTTTGAACAAAGAATTCTTGAATCTATAGTTACCACAAGATAATATTTTTTACATTAAAATTTTGAGCAAATATACCACTCTCAAGAGGGGATTTTGGGACTCGTTCATTTCTCATACAAGATTTTTAAATTAGGTTTCGTCCATCTTCATAATAATAAAAATGACTAAAGATACTTAAAATAAAACACTAATTCATTCATAACATTGGAAGTAATCAAACTGCGTCTCAAAAAAGGCATCAATCGGCCACACAATTAAGTACTAAATTTGATTTAAACTCTAAATCCCTTGTTGTTCCTCTTTCTCCTAACCTTCTCTAACTTCCTTCCCTTCAATGGCACCTGAAGTTGCATATAAAAATAGTCAGATTTCTCAGCCCGAATTAAAATATAATTTGTCTAGAAATTCGAAGAAATTAATTTAAAAGGTATGAAAGAAATTAACAGTTCATAACAATTGAATACAACAGTTCAAATGAGAAAACGGAATAACTAAGAAAATCAGTTTGGATGATGGAATTTAAAGTGAGTTTCAGTTATTGTCTCACATTTATCTTCTGTTTTCAGTTCATTGTTCAATTTAGTTTGAACATTGTCTCTAAGCTAATGTCTTAATTCTCATATTGGTTTGTTACCTAACAAAGGTTTTCATTTAATGAATAATAAACAAATCAATACTAAAATATAGCAAAATAATCAGGGGAAAAACACCCTGCCCAGAAGACCAAGCAAATGAGGCACAAAACAACCAGCCAAATTAGAAGCACAACAAAATAAAAAGCAGTTACGAAGTAGAATGGAAAACAAACACCATAACAAAATATGAAATCAAAATATATATAAATCAAAATCACATATTCCAATTAAACACATCAGTCCTACCTAATTAAACACACCGGTCATACCCAATTAAACACATCGGTCATACCTAATTAAACACATCGGTCATACCTAATTAAACACACCAGTCATACCAAATTAAACACACCAGTCATACCCAATTAAACACACATATTCCAATTAAACACACCGATCATACCCAATTAAACACACCGGTCATACCCAATTAAACACATCGGTCATACCTAATTAAACACATCGGTCATACCTAATTAAACACATCAGTCATACCAAATTAAACACACCAGTCATACCAAATTAAACACACTAGTCATACCCAATTAAATACACCGGTCATACTAAATTAAACACACCAGTCATACCAAACTAAACACACCAGTCATACCAAATTAAACATACTGGTCCTACCCAATTAAACACACCATTTTTCAAGACATTGTTGTGAGTGTCAATCAACTTTCAAACTATTTTTTATTTTCTCTAACATACAGATTCACTTGAAATATGTTAACTCAATTCACAACCATCAAGAATAATTGATAATTATATAAGCGGGTACAAAAGGAAACATTCAATAACAAGTCATAACAGGAATTTGAGACAAAATTAGAGATCAAGTTGTCTATCAATAACAGGTTTTGAAGACAGGCTCAGAGGCAATTGGGCTATACACTGAGATGCTCCTAATTCCTAAACCAAAAGGTTTGGCGCTACTTGATCAGCACAAACACAACACAAATGAACAGTTGTAGATAAATACAATCAAATGTAAACAAGCTAAAATGTACATGTTAGTTAATTTATCAGAACAATTAAATTCAGATCATTACAATGTTCAAATTTATAACCAATGGGTCTTGAACAATAGTTTTAAAATAGAACATTTACTTCATATTAAGCAATCAAATTGAAATTAAATAATCCATAAATGTATTCACAGGATCATATATAAGTAACATGTAAGAATTTTGTAACTTAACTAGTACACTAAACATCACTCGACAAAACAGAGAAAATGATAGCAATGCAACTTTCTGCATAGCGTTGACCCGAAATTTGGTTTCTTTCCAACTCATTAGTTTCGACAGTAGGATCATTCATATGTTCCATAAGAACAAATAGAAACCAACAGTAACATACATTTTCTATGCAAGAGACATGAATAAATGGGATCACCATAAAAAGACTAACAAAAAAAACCAATAAATAAGTTAAAAAGTGAAGAAATCACAAAATTCATCTTTACTTGTATTAGTAAAGATGTAATTCAAATTGACAGATTTTATTCAAATTTTCCACCGATATTTTCTTGGCAAACATCCAATTGAGGGCAGATTAGGTTCCACTAGTAATATTTTTTTTTCACAATTCAATTTCATGGAAACAATAAAATGATTGAATATATAAACATCAGAACACTCGATATCTGTACAAAATTAAAACTTGGAACATGGAACCACCACAAAATCACAAGCAAATCATTAATGAATTTGAAACTAAAACCTGAATAAACTATCACATTAATGACAAATGGAAAACCGACCACACAATTAAGCACAATTTTCAACTGTTCCCCTTTCTTCTAACCTTCTCAAACTGTCTTCCCTTCGATCGTACATAAGGCTTCACAGACAATCTTTGGTCCTCTTAGAAGAACCTGAAGTTGCATATAAAAATAATCAAGCATACAACACATTTTCCCTATGAAATTCATAAACATATAACACATCATAATTCAAAACCATTCTACAAAGATAAACTTCACCATTTTGCATTCATCCCAATAATGGAAATGTCTAAGTTTACCGTATTAAACACATTTTAAAGTACCAAATTAAACACACCGGCCATATCCAATTAAACACACCACTCATACCCAATTAAACACACTATTCCTACCCAATTAAACACACCAATAATACCCAATTAAATACACTGATTCACAACAATTACACACACCGGTTCACATCAATTCAACACACAATCTTTCAAGACATTGTTGTGATTATCAATCAACTTTCAAGCTATTTTTTATTTTCTCTGACATATGATGAAACGTAAGTTGAAGAGTACTGACCCAATATTTTGAATGCATATTGGAAATGCTTGGATTGATGATTATACTGGATTCTAAGGAATGTATGACTATTTATGGACACATGCTCTCATCTCAGATGAAACCAATGCACATAATAGTTGATAACTGAAGGAGGTTGTAGTATTAATATACCACAATCTACTTATACAAGCCCTTTATTTTTTTTTTGAAAAGGTAAAGCTTTATTAACAACCAAAGGCAACAACCCAAAGGCAAACAAAGGCCACAACAAATGCCCAACAAACAGAACAAAAAACAGCAGAAAAATAGCTAAACAGCTGGAAAAACAGAAACAAAAGCAAAGAAAAGAACCACAACCAGAACCAGAAGATAACTGGAACCCTAAGAACCCAAAACAACAGAACACACCTCCAAGACAGCAGCAACCCAAGTAGCAACAAAACAAAGAGACCCAACGACACACCACAACGTTGAAAGAAGCAGCAAAGCAGACAACAACCACACAAAACAAAAAGAAAGAAACTAAACAGAGAAGAACCAAACACAAAAAACATAAAAACAATTATTGCCCAACTTAAAGTAATAATAATGAATTAATACAGAGCAAAAAGATAAAATGACAACATGAAAACAATTATTTTCCCAACTGAATCAAAATCACCGTTTATGAACATATTTATCATTTCCTAAACAGTAAACTTGGTTTGGGTTTCAGATGAATTAGTTGCAGATTCTAAAAACACTGGAAAAGTTCGTCCTTCCCATTCCCCACATTAGATTGAATTTTGAAGGAAGCCAAAAATGAGTTACACAATTTCAAAATCTATCATAACTGAACAAAATCAATTTCGAAATCTATCAAAATCAAATTCGAAATCAAAATCACTTTTTTTTTTTACTCAAATCCAAAAATACAACCAAAAATACAAACAAATTAAAACCCTATAATCAAATATAAAGATGAAGTGCAAACCATCGGTGACTGAAATCGAAGACGCCAGTGACTGGAGTCAGATCGTCGTCACAGTCGGTCGATATCTATTACAAGTTAACAAAATCGATTTGTTAACAACTTGACAAAATCAATTTGATAATATTTAAATGAAAAATCAATTTCGAAATCAATCAACCAAAACCCAATCTTCTGTTGAAACCCTAAAATCAATTGTCAAGAGGAGGTGCTTACCGTTGGTGACTGGACAACGTCGTCTCCGTCTCCATGTCGTCGTCGGTGGCTCCTCGTGGTGGTGGTCGTTGGTGGCAGAGAAGGTTTCGCGAAGTCGTCGGTTCTCGTCGCCACTCATCTTTCACGTTTCGTCGTCGGCCCTGGTCTCTCTCACAGCCTTCATCGCCGTCTGCATGTCCGGGTCGCCTCCTCGTCGTCGTTGAGTCATGGTGGTGGTAGTCATCCGGTGTGGTCTCTCCCAACTTGTCGGTCTGGTAACAGAGCTCTTGCAAGTCTCTCTCAACTCTTGATTTTGGGGATTGTGTTTTGTATTTGTTTATTTATTTCAATTCTGTACTAATTCATTTTCAATTTGTTTTTTATTTTTTCAACTAATTATCACTGAAGGGCAATTTTGTCCCAAATGTGAAAAGATTGGTAAAAACAATACATTTAATAATTTTCGGTAAAAACAATAAACACACTAAAATTTTGGTTACTTTTAAAGTTCTTCCAAAAATTTCCAAAAATGCATAATTTCATATTATTACTTCATTACAAGAATTTATGAGGAGGACACTTTATGAATAAGAGACACTTTTACCCAATGTTGAATGAGTTGTAGCTAGGAGTAGTTGGGATTTGCTTTTCTAGGAAAAATTTGAGAGAAAACATTAATTATGATAATACAATAAAAGGAGTAATGTGACCCCGGTTAAACCAATAAAAAAAATTAAAATCAGAAAACCTTTCGTATCACTTGGATAAAATACAGACATACTACATTGATTTTATTTTTCCCTTGTTTAAATCGATAACCTTTGCTGAACGGGCACGTACATTCAGATAAATTACAACATGTTTAAAAAAAAAATCCAAAAAAATAAAATTAAAATGAGAGTATGCTTTGACGAATTTATTCGAATCTCTTTGTATTTAATTAAAGATATCTCTAGCTAAATATATCTATTAAATATATTGTGTGTTTCAGTACACCTTTTTCCATTGTCTCATCCTTATCAGTAGAAACTTTAATAAAATTTGACGTTGTGTGCATAGGAAATTATTCCTAAATTATCATTACAAAAACAATATCTCGTGTATATATATATAAAATCATTAATTCATCACCCATCGAAGAATCATTGTCTTCCCTATAAACCTAATTGGATCTTATATAATTTATCATTAAAATGTCAAGTGGGTTATGATTGATTAATTTGGTTCATATATTTTATTATTTTTTAAAAATATTTGACCGAACGGGCCAAGAATCTGTTCAGACTTTCCGTGATCAAGCACTACATGTGCAATCCGGATATTTACTCTCACAGAGATATCTAATCTCACACTACTAGAAATAAAACTCCTCATATGTATTTATAAAATGGTTCATATTTTGGAAATAATTTTCATAATATTTGAATTTATGAGTTTCAATTTCAAAGCAATATTCTTGTATAATTGTATTTATTTTTCCTCACAACCATGATAATTACCCTGATGGCCATCAACTCTTGCCACCACTATCAAAATGGCCACCGGATAGGGAATTGATTTCAAAATGGTCATTTTTGGTAAACAATGTTACACTAATGGTCATTCCATCCATTTCCATCCAATTACATTCAATAAGTGGTATTTTGGTAAATAAAGGGATATCATTAATTTATTTTAGTTATTTTTTAGAAATCAATTTTTTCTTTTGATTTTTAAAATAAATAATTATATTTAATGTGTGTATATACGTATAGCATATCCTATATATATATATATATATATATATATATATATATATATATATATATATATATATTTATTTATTTCTTTTCAATTTATCTCAAATGTTTTTTTAGAATTTTTAGAATTTATAACCTTAATCTTCTCAAAAATGAAAATATATATTCAACTTATCTCAAATATATTTTTTAGAATTTTTAGATTTTGTAACCTTAATCTTCTAAAAAAAAGAAACATATATATGTAAACATATACATATTTGATATATATGTTATACGTATATACATACACTAAATATAATTATTTGTTTAAAAAAACAAAAGAAAAATTGATTTACAAAAATTGTCTAAAATAAATTAATGATATCCCTTTATTTACCAAAATGTCACTTATTGGATGAAATTGGATGGAAATGGATGAAATTGGATGGAATGACCATTAGTGTAACATTGTTTACCGAAAATGGCCATTTTGAAACCAATTCCCCATCCGGTGACCATTTTGATAGTGGTGGCAAGAGTTGATGGCCACCAGGATAATTATCCCATTAATTAATTAGTTTTGGGTTATCATTCACTCATGGTCATATAATTAATCAGTAATATGTTTTTTTTTAAATAAAACTTGTCGGTAATAGCACAAAATGAAGCATTCATGTCAATCATGGAACAATTGATCATGTGCTTAAAGAAGACATTGAAAGAAGGCCTAATTAATCATCAAAATGGCTGCGTATTGTTTCACTTTTATTATTATTATTATTTTTTTTTTTTTATTATTATTATTATTATTATTATTATTATTATTATTGTTGTTGTTGTTGTTGTTGTTTCACTTCTTGA
This sequence comes from Dipteronia dyeriana, assembly GCA_032871835.1. Classification (NCBI taxonomy): domain Eukaryota; kingdom Viridiplantae; phylum Streptophyta; class Magnoliopsida; order Sapindales; family Sapindaceae; genus Dipteronia; species Dipteronia dyeriana. Next base: position 4,736,527 of record CM065298.1, read on the forward strand.
TTGATTAAATTTTAGTAATTAAAAAAAATAGTGATTAGTTTGAAGTTTGGATAAATGACTACAAAGTCAGCAGTTTAAATCCTACCAATAATATAAATTTTTAAAAAAAAACTCAATCCATATAGGTAAATAGATAGTGTAAAAAAAACAAAAGATGTGACTCAAGAGATAAGGTTTGTCCGGTAATAAAACCTCTCACATATACATCATGAGATTACGGTTTCGAGTACTCAAATCCAATAATATTAAAAAAGAAAAAAAAACAAAGATGTGACTACATGCCCAATTTAATCATAACTAGCCTGTTTGTACCACGTTCTTTTTTTCTTGCTTAATGATATGTGTTTACTTTCCAAATCAAATACTAATAATTATTCAAGATTACTTTTATATATATCTCATGTGGTAATTTATTCAAGTGCGGATTAATTGTTCGAATATAATATATACGAACATGGTCCATTCTATGCAAAACAACCGTTAACTAATAACATTATTTTAACCGTTAGATACTTAGATCCATCAAATGGCTACGAAGGAAAGTATGTAATTTTATACATATACATACACACGTTACAAAAAGCACTTGTAGGATGTAGAAGTGCTTTTTCAAAATTCGCTGTCAGTAGCTAATTTTGTAAAATAGTGCTTTTACTTGAAAATGTTTATAAAAACAATAAACTAGTTCACACAACAACCTTATAATGTGTTTCTAAATAATGATCTACATGTGTGCATGCCCACCAATGAAAATATACCAGCAAAAAAAGGAAAATCAAATCCCAATCTCTGGGTAGGGTTCACCAATTTTTGTCCAAATAGAAATGACACAACAAGTCCAATCCAGAAAAATCAAAAAGAAATTATTAGGAAAAAAAAAGGTTGACATGAAAGGTAGATTCTCTCTATTGGATTGTTGTGTCTACAATGAAGCCAAAAAAAATGGTCTAGTTGAGCAATAATGTTTCTTGAGTGAACAATTCCCAACCCTATATAATTACTCTGAAGATAAAATTTTCAACGTTAGATATTTGATTCATACTCAATCTTGCTGTCCTCCATTGCTTTTACCTTTTGCTTTGCCTTCTGGGGAATCTTTGTTTGGACTTTACAACATTATATGATGAGTCTGTAATTCACTAATTTGTAATTAGTGTGAGGATCAGCATTGAGAGATTTATGATGGAAAAAAAAAACAAATTAATTTGATCACATTATTGTTGTGTGATAATTATTAGTCAATATTTGAATTCAGATTGATGTCTTAAAAAATAAAAACAAACCTTAGAGTTTCTCTCTGCATATGTATATTGTCTGTTTTGAGTCTTGACTCGTACTCAAATTGATGCTTTCAACAAATTCGGGAGCAAGATATTTGTATACATAAAAGTTAGTGAACTCTTCAAACATGCATCATTATTTTGTACAAATTCGGAGAGAGAGATCTCTATACAATAAAAGGTAGTGAAATTGTTAAAAACAGACAGTGAGATTTTGATACCTTATTCTTGACTTACCTGTCTTGAATTATTTTGTTTTTGAAATATTATACTGGACTTGTAGCCGCCGATACAAATGTGAGAGATTTACCGCTGAACCAACGTCATTTCATCACCTATCTTGAATTCTTGATGATGCATATGCCATGTGTCTTAGAGAGTACTAAATTTTAAATTCATATCATAATTACAGGTTAATTGCATCGGTGATACAAAAGCTGATCTCGATCAGTTTATTGAAATCAACAAGTCCGTGATGACACGTAAAACATGATTAACTAGAGTTTATTAATTATATATATTCTTTACATGTTAAATACGTCAATAACACAAAATCTGATATCACGATTACATGTAAAACATGATTAATAACTAGAGTTAATTAATTACAGAGGGGATTGGTTGGAAGAAATCAGTGTGTTGAAATTTCACATCCCATCCCATCCGATCATCCTACGTTATATACAATGTAATAACACGAGGATATAGGAGACTTATTGGAAGTAGAATGTCACCATCTTCTCTTCAATCAAATTTGCTTCTTTTTTTTTGTCTCACAAGCAAAATAATATATATATAATGACTCCGCATTGACAAAATGGGGCCCTATTGTACAATTGATTACATGCACACATCTTACCCATAAAACTCTATAGCTAGCAATCTTGGCTCAAGAAAAATCAACCAAATGATCTTCTTTCTGGTAAGATTGGGATATATAACATATTAACATCAATTTTGAATATTATGTGATTATTTGTAGATCATTTATAAATAATAAAATTATAAAACATTCAAATTAGACTAGATTAAATCAAGGCTCCCTTCCCTATTGGAGAATTCAAACCAGGGTATTATAAACAAAATCTCATATTTACCTATTAAGTGTGGAGAGATTATTTCCACATAATGGAAGTTGCATTCTAGATCACCAAAAGTTTTATTAGCGGATCAGTACTATATATTAGATGTCAAAAGACAATTTTCGAACTGTATTTTTCTTTTACTGGTTTCTCTAATGAAAATCATGATACATAACCAGATCATCAAAATTTCATGCAATCACAGCCGTTTGATCAACTTAAGTACCTAGAAATATTGAATTTCAATGTAGTTTGTTTTTTAAAAGTATTTTAAGAATATTACAATAGGGGTACTTGCCGAGATCATAAAATATATATGCGGTCCAGATTTCTACTCCCATAACACAAGGTAATTTCTGTTGGATAATTTTTTGATAAACTCTCATTTTGAGCAAAAATTGAGTATGATAAATTCCATAGAAATGGAAGATTAAAGTGGATTCGAATTCTCCTCCGTGAGAACTTCGAAATTGTATACTCAAATTCAAAAAATGGTTAATCGGTGAATGAGAAATTGAGTCTCAAAGTAGACCCTTTGTGTAGGGATTAAAATGAATCTCACATTAATTAGGGAAATCACTTATATATAGTTTATAAGTGAATGTGTGATATGAGCTATCAACATGTGTGGCATAGAAGATCTCTCTCGCTTGCGTAGTGGGGTACAAATCATGGACCCCGAACCTTCGAATGCACGACTCGTGTGTAGGCGAGACCTGTGGACACGAATGCCGCTCCGATTGAACCGTGAGAGTCCAGTTGACCTTTTGTCACTTCCCTAAGTCAATGTTTTTTTATTGTGATGAATAAGGAAAGCTTTAATTGTTTGGATTCTGATTTCTTACTTGATCACTAAGAATACAGAATCGGGTTTTAATTAGAAATAAATCTCTTTGGAGAATATTATCTAATTAAATTATTTTCTTATTAAATCAAAATCGAATTTTCTAAAATAATCCCGAATTATCCCAAAACCCTAGTGTTTCGGTTTGGGTATTTAATACCTCTAATATTCTGTTCAACCTACCGAAAAACAATATACAAAATTAGAGGCAGCCGAATCATTTTCTTCTCTGTTTTCTTGGTAAGTTTAAACTCGATTTGAGTTCGCTGGTAGTGGTGTGCTTAGGCCTACCACTGTTGAACCGTTGTATCCTGTGAGACAAACGCATAATACACATACGATGTTGTCGGACGAAATTATCTTAAGGACACCGTGTGAAACACAGGCCTCTGTTCAAACTCTGTTTTTCTAACGTGGTTTTCTCGTTGTGTTATTTTCTGTTTTCCTTGATATCAGTCAGGTTTGATTTCAAATTACGATTTACAATCTTAAGACAATTATTTCTTAAAATTATTTTCCAAACTACATTTACTCCTTCAAACTTTCTGGTATCAGAGTTCTGATTCAGATCGTAACGGACTTGAAAAATCACTGGTTCGGTTTTTAACTGTGGAAATCGGGTTCTTTGGAACACTGATTTAAATTTCGATTATACCATATTTGTGGAAATCGGGTTCTTTGGAACACTGATTTCAACTTTGAAAAATAACATTAATCTATGGAAATTGAGTCTATTATTAGACACTGATTTCGAAATCAATTACGATTTCAATTGGGTAATCGGCTCTACAATATCAGACACTGATTGTGATTTCCATCTTGAAATCTGATTTGATATCAACTGGTATCTGTGTTACTATTTCTGTGATACTAAAACGATTTTGTTTTTGTTTCAGATATTATGGTAAACAAATCGAATGTGAATACCAGTGTTCCACTGGAGACTTTAATCCAAGTATGTGATTAGATACTTCGGCTGTGAACTCTGTACTTATGGGCTAGGTATCAGTTCTACTGTGGCCACAACGACTCCGGTCATCAACTCCTTTGTAAGAAACATGCATGATCTGGTGATGAGCCAGTATATGAGTCCAGGGAATGTTCCCATGGCAAATCCCTACATGAATTTAGTACCTTTACCGATGAATCCTATGGAGATGCCTGATAATTTCAGTGAACCGAATTTTAAATGATGACAGCAAAAGATGCTATTTTATTTTACCACACTGAACCTTGACAGGTTCTTGATTGAAGATGCTCCTAAACCTAATAATGGTGAAGAGGGTGATATTCAGGTATGGAATGCTATTGATGCATGGAATCACTCAAATCTCTTATGCCGTAATTGCATACTGAACGGGCTGTCAGATTCGCTATATAGCGTTTATTCTTAAAAAAAAAACAGCCAAAGAACTGTGAAAATCATTAGACCGCAAATATAAAACTGAGGACACTAGTTCCAAGAAGTTTATTGTGGGCCGATTTCTTGATTACAAGATGGGGGATTCCAAGACAGTTATGAGTCAAGTCCAAGAGCTACAGGTGATTCTGCATGAGATACATGCCGAAGGGATGACCTTGAGTGAAACTTTTCAGGTGGCTGCAATCATTGAGAAACTTCCTCATTCATGGAAAGAGTTTAAAAACTATCTCAAACACAAGCGAGGAGATGAAGATCGAGGATCTGATTCTCAAGTTTCATATTCAGGAAGATCATATGAAGTATGACAAGAAAGATGTTAATGTGCCTGAAGTAAAGATCAATGTGGTTGAGCATGGGCAAAGTTCTAAACCAAAGAAGAACAAGCCTGGGAAAGGATCCAAATTGGGTATTAAAGGAGGAGTCTCTAAGAAGCCAAAATTCCAAGGGAAGTGCTTCAACTGTGACAAGCTGGGTCACAAATCTTCTGAGTGCAAGTTGCCAAAGAAGAAGAAAAACCATAAGGCAAACGTGGTTGCTGGGATCTCAAGAGATGTATACGAGATCAATCTCTCTACAGTTGTGACAGAAGCAAACCTTGTTGGGTCAAACCCAAGGGAGTGGTGGTTGGATACTGGGGCCACTCGTCATATATGCTCTGACAGGGAGATGTTTAATACATTTGAAGAAATGAAGAATGAAGAAAAGTTGTATGTGGGCAACTCATCCACATCTGACGTGAAGGGACATGGTCAAGTCATTCTCAAGATGACCTCTGGTATAACCCTGAACTTGAACAATATGCTGTATGTATATGATATTTGTAAGAACTTGGTGTCCGGTTCGTTGCTCAATCAGCATGGGTTCAATATGGTGATTGAATCAGACAAAGTGGTTTTAACCGAGCAGGGAACTTATATGGGTAGGGGATATATAACTGAAAGGTTGTTTAAGCTTAATGTATATGTTGTTAAAAGAACAATCAATAAAGATAATTCTTCAGTTTATTTGCTTGAGTCTTCAATTTATGGCATGGTAGACTAGGACACATTAATTATGATACTTTGCGTAAATTAATTAACTTAAATCATATGCCTACATTCAATATAGATTCTAAACATAAGTGTGAAGTATGCGTTGAAGCAAAAATAATAAGGTCATCATTTCAAATTATTGAAAGGAAATCTGAACCTCTTGATTTAATTCACACAGATATATGTGATTTAAAATTTGTTCAAACAAGAGGTGACAACAAATATTTCATCACATTTATAGATGATAGCACCAAATACCGCTATGTATATTTGTTGAAAAACAAGGATGAAGCTATAGAGAAGTTTAGTCTTTATAAAAATGAAGTTGAGAATCAACTCAACAAGAAAATCAAGGTACTGAGAAGTGACTGATGTGGTAAATATGTAACACCGTTTGGTGAATTCTGTGCACAACACGAAATCATACATCAAACTACTTCACCATATTCCCCTCGGCAAACGGTATTGCAGAACGTAAAAATCGTACCTTGAAAGAGATGATGAATGCAATGCTGATAAGTTCTGGAGTGCCTCAGAACATATGGGGTGGTGCTATATTGTCCAGCAATTACCTTTTAAATAAGGTACCCCGAAAGAAAGAAGACAATACCCCATATGAACTATGGAAAGAAAAAAAACCTTCCTATAAATTCTTATAAATGTGGAGGTGTCTTTGTTGGGGTTTATGCCCTAAAGATGTAATTTGTAAATGGATTTATGAAATAAATAAAAAGAAAAATTCAATTCATTCTTGTTATGTTATTTATTTTATAAACTTGTACATATATTTAAACATCCAAGACTGCCATATGTAATCTCGAACTGTGTATATGAGTGTCATATACGGATGGATACAGTAAGAGACATGCAATCTAAAGAGTCCATAGATAGCAAATAAAGTTGGGTACTTTATTTGTGGTTAATCTATAGCTGTGGTCCATTCTGTAATATACGATGATTCTATCCTGAATCATTCATATGAGATATGAGAATGGAGACACCTTGTATGATGTGATCATATAGGACTGAGCCATGATCTATATGAATCTTTCACCAAGATCCGTTTACCGATGAGATTCATGTATATCAACTAATGATGGCTATATGTGGGTGATCTTAATCCTGAGTGTCTTATCGACTCCTTCAAGTTAAATCATAGCCTTTGATATACCATGGGTAAGGTCAGATGCATTTCCTGATCAATATACTCTGTATGTTAGGATTGCGGTTTGGCTTGTGGCTGGGAAGGTTTGTACACAATAGTGGAATCCACTCATTCTTGTGAGAAGTAGATGGTAGTTCCCTTAAGGGTTGATTCGAGACTTGGACAATATGAGCGCTCTCCTAATTCCGTAAGGAAATAGGATTTATTGTTCATTATAGAATCAACAGTACTTAAAGGATATATGTAATTCGAGGGGTATAACGGATATATGACCTAGCTCTAATTATGAACTGCTGTGGAGGATCACACCATGTGTAATAGTTATATCGATGGACATCGAGTTATATCAGTCTGTGTAAAAGCGTCTACAGTTGAGAGAGTGCAGCTTCGGGTTTTTAGTAGAATAACACCAGAGTTAATAATCAAGGAGTATTAATTAAAGAGTTTAATTAATGATTCTGAGGATTATTGGAGCTCAAAATACCGTGGGTACATTAAGTCCCCTTGCTAGCCCGATCGATTTAGGTAATAAAGGTCACGCTTAATTAATTGGATTGTCCAATTAATTGTGTTACAAAAGTTACACGTATATATTCGGGAATTAATTAAATAATTAGATTATTTAATTAATGAATGTTAATAGTTAAATTAATTAAATAATTAGATTATTTAATTATATTGATAATTATTAATTATTAATTAACTATTAAATAGAGAGTGTTAGTTGATAGATGGATTTAGGTGAAGATAAAATAATATGATTATTTTATTTTACTAAATCATTTATCTAAGTATTTGAATTTAAGATATTTGAATTTAAATTTAAATTTAAAATACTTATTATCATTTTTAATATATTAGATATATTTGAAAAAGATAATTAAAAAATATATATCAATTAATAACATGAGATTGTATTGGATGCAAATTGGTGTGTACATGAAACAATAGTCAAAAGAAGAATTTATATAGAACGTAAATATTTGATACATATATAATATTAAAATAGATATAGCAGATAAATATATATTCGTGAAAAACAAAATAAAAACGCAAGTTGATTCGGATATGATATATATATAGATAAATCAAAAGTGTTATATAAAGTGATATTGATGCAGACTTGAGATATAGATATTTTTTGGTGAAAAAGCACAAGCGACATATCTTTATATATATTTGTGAGTAGTAGCGTTATATATATATATATATATATATAGTTTCATATTTTATGTGTTTTTGAAACACATAGAAGAAAGAGTTTCTTCAATTCTCTCTACATCCTTCATTCAAGTTTCTGAGACCGTGACGCGTCCACACGCAGTTACCAGTTCCGGGAGATAGCGAGGAAGATCGAGTGGTTCAGACAGGAGCACATCGTAGAGTGAAGGAGCTTCCAAACGTTGGTAAGATTGATTCAGACAGGAGTATATCGAAAAGTGAAGGAGCCTCTAAACGTTGGTAAGTATATCTTCTTCTGATTATATTGATTATATTGATTACAATTTCATGTGTTTACATATTGTATGTATTGCTTCTGAAAAATAATTACGATCAAAATTTCACTGGTCCCAGATACAGATATGATCTGTATAAAAATTTTAAAACCTAGTTCCGCTGCATAACCGGTGAACGGGGTTCCAACAGTCTTGCCAAAGTAGCCGTACCTATACCTAAAAAGGTGAAAATAAGTCCGAAAACTGTTGACTGCATTTTCATTGGATATGCACAAAACAGTAGTGCTCATCGATTCTTGATCTATAAATCTGACATATCAAACATACATAAAAACACGATAATGGAATCTAGAAATGCAATGTTCTTTGAACATGTATTTCTATGTAAATCTAATGATGAAGCAAGTTTGTCAAAACGAACACATGTTGATAGTTGTGAGGACCAAGAACAAGGAAATGAAGTAGATGATGAACATAGACGTAGCAATAGAGCAATGACGGAATCGTCTTTTGGTCCAGATTTTATGACCTATTTACTAGAAGGTTAACCTCGAACTTTCAAAGAAGCGGTAAGCTCTTCAGAAAGACTCTTGTGGAAAGAGGCAATTAAGAGCGAAATTGATTCCATCATTCAAAATCATACTTGGGAATTAGTGGATCTTCCTCTGGGATGTAAACCGCTAGGATCCAAATGGATTTTCAAAAGAAAGATGAAAGCAGATGGATCAATTGATAAGTATAAGGCCAGACTTGTAATTAAAGGTTACAATCAACGAGAAGGCCTAGACTACTTTGATACATATTCTCCTGTGACGAGAATAGCCTCCATTAGAATGATACTTGCAATCGCAGCTTTATGAAATCTTGAAGTACATCAAATGGATGTGAAAACGACTTTCTTAAATGGAGATTTAAATGAAAAAATTTATATGGAACAGCTTGAGGGTTTTTCTGCTCCAGGACAAGGAAAGAAAGTCTGTAAATTGGTGAAGTCTTTATATGGTTTAAAACAAGCACCAAAACAATGGCATGAGAAATTTGACAATGCTATGATGTCAAATGGATTTAAGATCAACGAATGTGACAAATGTGTTTATGTCAAGGACACAGAAAATGGCTATGTCATTGTATGTCTTTACGTTGATGACATGCACATTGTTGGTAGTGATGATAAAATGGTCAAATCTACCAAGGATATATTGAAATCAAGATTTGATGTGAAAGATATGGGACTAGCTAATGTAATGTTGGGAATAAAAATCTCAAGGACATCTAACGGACTCATACTAAGTCAATCACACTACATTGACATGATTCTTAAAAAATTCAACAAAAATGATTCTGGAATTTCCAGAACACCAGTGGATGTAAATCTACATCTATCCAAGAATAAAGGTGAGAGCATCTCTCACCTAGAATATTCTCGAGTGATAGGAAGTCTGATGTACTTAACAAGTTATACAAGACTAGATGTAGCTAATGCATTCAACAAATTAAGTAGATACACCAGTAATTTAGGAGCCGATCACTGGAAAGGAATAGTAAGAGTACTGAAGTACTTATGATTCACTAGTAATCATGGACTGCATTATGCCAGATATCCAGCGGTCATAGAAAGATACACTGATGCTAACTAGATATCTGAAATGAATGATTCAAAATCCACTAGTGGGTATGTGTTCACACTAGGTGGTGCGGCGGTATCTTGGAAATCCTCTAAACAAACATGTATAGCCATATCCATCATGGAATCTGAGTTTATAGCATTAGATAAATGTGGGGAGGAGACTGAGTGGCTATGCCAATTCTTAGAAGATATTCCAAGATGGCAAAAGCCTGTGCCGACGATTTGCATTCACTGTGATAGTCAATCAGCAATAGGAAGAGCACAAAACAATATATATAATGGGAAGTCTAGACATATACGTCAAAGACATAATACCATTAGACAACTAATCTCAACTGGGGTTATCACTATTGACTATGTAAGGTCAAAAGATAACATTGCGGATCCGCTAACTAAAGAGTTAAACAAAGAACTAGTTGAGACATCATCGAGAGAAATGAGACTAAAGCCCATTAGATAAAAGGTCGATACAATGGACACACAACCTAGTTGACTGGAGATCCCAAGATCTAGGTTCAATGGGACAACCAAGTTTTAAGACTCAGTTGGATCACTGCGGGGATTACCCTCAAGTCCATTCCTATGATGAAACAGTGATGCCCATAGGGAAAAGGTTAAAATATGGTTTTTAATGATTCTTATGCGTCAAAATTCCTAGCTATGGAAATCCGAGCAGAGTAAAGCGGGTTACTCTTAATTAAAAAATCACCTATGTGAGAGAGAAGCGGGGCCGCTTCTAAAAGAGAATAGTAAATGGCTATATTCTCCAGAGACTCTCATAGAACCAGGCGCATGTTCATGGCTAAAACGAACATAAAAATGAGAACCAAATCGGGTCTGGAAGATACCTGTGTAAGGTGTGTGATCGTTTACACAAAACGGCAGAACAATTCAAGGATATCACATCTACTGATCAGCCAGTAAAGTAAGCATACATTTACAATGGAAGGTTCAAAGGGTAACACCTACCTATCCTATGCAGGTTTCGACCGTTTGAACTTACCAAACATCTTCTTTGAGTCTCCTAGGTCAATTTCATTCATGTGGGGGATTGTTGGATATTTTTATGATAAACTCTCATTTTGAGAGCAAAAATTGAGTATGATAAATTTCATAGAAATGGAAGATTAAAGTGGATTTGAATTCTCCTCCGTGAGAACTTCGAAATGGTATACTCAAATTCACAAAATGGTTAATGGGTGAATGAGAAATTGAGTTTCAAAGTGGACCCATTGTGTAGGGATTAAAATGAATCTTACATTGCTTAGGGAAATCACTTATATATAGTTTATAAGTGAATGACTGATATGAGCTATCAACATGTGTGGCATAGAAGCTCTCTCTCGCGTGCGTAGTGAGGTACAAATCATGGACCCCGAACCTTCGAATGCACGACTCGTGTGTAGGCGAGACCTGCGGACACGAATGCCGCTCCGATTGAACCGTGAGAGTCCAGTTGACCTTTTGTCACTTCCCTAAGTCAATGTTTTTTTATTGTGATGAATAAGGAAAGCTTTAATTGTTTGGATTCTGATTTCTTACTTGATCACTAAGAATACAGAATCGGGTTTTAATTAGAAATAAATCTCTTTGGAGAATATTATCTAATTAAATTATTTCCTTATTAAATCAAAAACGAATTTTCTAAAATAATCCCGAATTATCCCAAAACCCTAGTGTTTCGGTTTGGGTATTTAATACCTCTAATATTCTGTTCAACCTACCGAAAAACAATATACAAAATTAGAGGCAGTCGAATCATTTTCTTCTCTGTTTTCTTGGTAAGTTTAAACTCGATTTGAGTTCGCTGGTAGTGGTGTGCTTAGGCCTACCACTGTTGAACCGTTGTATCCTGTGAGACAAACGCATAATACACATACGATGTTGTCCGACGAAATTATCTTAAGGACACCGTGTGAAACACGGGCCTCTGTTCAAACTCTGTTTTTCTAACGTGGTTTTCTCGTTGTGTTATTTTCTGTTTTCCTTGATATCAGTCAGGTTTGATTTCAAATTACGATTTACAATTACTTCCATAATCGGGAAGAAAACTTCTCACATATGTTTATAAAATTTATATGGTGGAATTTGAACCTCACTATTTACGTGGAAAGGATGTGATACAGTAGTTACATTATATATAATATGAAAACCATGCAAAAGCTATATTGAAAAAATGCTAAAAAAAAATAATATTGAAATTTAAAGGTAGTCGATCATCACATGCACACTCACACGTGATATATACACTTCATGCATGAATCAAGACCATCTATCCAGTCAGCCAGTTTCTGTGCATGGTTTTTGATCTTATCAGGGTCGTTCAATAAGTCCAAAAAATGGGACCTAAGAGCACTGAGACCCACCACCTGCATGTTAAACACGTGTCCAGCTCTGAAAGACCTTCAGCAGAAGAAAGTATATATATTGAGAATCCTACGTACGTATACACCATACAAATTTACAGAGAAGAATTACAAGCTTTTGAACCCTATTTTTTTTCTTCCAAAAAAAAAAAAACCGGGGCCACCACTATATATGTACAGCTCCCAACATTAAATTCTGTGAGTCTTCTTCAGTGTATGTACTCTCAGAGAGTCTCAATCTCTCTCTCTCTCTCTATTTCTGTTGATGGTGTATATTTTTATATCTCTGCAAAATCATTTGTAGCTATTGCTGTTGTAGTTCTGTTGCTTTGTCTTCTTCTTTCAAATCTCAACACTGATCTTGTTCTGTCACTGGCTGCGATATTTGTTATAGAGAGAGAGAGAGGAGAGAGGAGAGAGAGAGAGAGATGGGACATCACTCATGTTGCAACAAGCAGAAGGTGAAGAGAGGGTTGTGGTCACCCGAAGAAGATGAGAAACTCGTCAACTACATTTCAACTTATGGACATGGTTGCTGGAGCTCAGTTCCTAAACTCGCAGGTATAACCGCTTAACTTATCGTTCTAGAAGTCCTGAACGTTTATCAGGACGACAGATAGTCATTGGATTGCAATCCAGTGTTTTCTAATATCTACCGTCAGATGATATATCAAGTTTGTATGATTCTAAACATTTATAATATGATGATGATCTTTGATCATTTGAACCATTTTTTCTTCTTCTTTTTTAGCTTTTAATTAATTAATTTGTTGAGAAATAATTTGAATAATGGTGTAACAGGGTTGCAGAGATGTGGAAAGAGTTGCAGGTTGAGATGGATAAATTACCTGAGACCTGACTTAAAAAGAGGGAGTTTTTCTCCCCAAGAAGCTTCCCTCATCATTGAACTCCATAGCATTCTAGGCAACAGGTAAATATTATATATACCTATATAGTCTATATAGCTATAGCTACCTACCAAGCTATAAAAAAATACCATCATATATTGAAATTAATTTAATTTAATTATGATCATCATCATGATATCAATCATGATGGTGATGATGATGATCAACAATTCATGCAATTGAGGAGAAGACTAATTAACTTTTTGGTGGTGGTGACCACTACTACAGGTGGGCTCAGATAGCAAAGCATCTACCGGGAAGAACAGATAATGAAGTGAAGAATTTTTGGAATTCGAGCATAAAGAAGAAGCTCATCCCTCATGATCGTCATCATCATCATCAACTTCTTCTTCATCATCATTTTCCTTCTTCTCTTGCCACCTTCCCTTCAGATTTTCAAAACCCTATTAATATCACAATTCCTCATGATCATCATAATCATCAAGAAGGTCTACAGATCTTCTCATCTCTCAGTGCAAACCCTAATAATCAGCTGCTTATGAGGAATCCTCCTCCTCATCTTCATGATCTACAAGACCAACAACTCTACCACATCTCCTCATCCCCATCTCCATTAATGTTGCAAAATCTTGGACAAAATAGTAATTATAACAACTTTGGTGATTATCAGTTGCCATCAACTCATGTCATGCTTCCAATAAGTTGTTCATCTTCATTTGAATCCACTCCTACATGGGCATTGCCTAATTGCTTTCCTCATCATGATGATCATCAAGAAAATCAGATTTTCACCAACAACATTAATGAAGCAACAGCTCCACTTGATGACCATGATCATGATCATGATGATAATGTTAATAATATTCTTGATCCAAGTAGTATTCTGACAATGCCTACAACATTGCCTAAACTTTGTGAAATCCTTGAAGGAAATGTTTGTACAATAATGCCATCTTCATCTTCCTCCATGGAACTACTTGATCATCATCATCATCATCATCATGACCCAATGAACAAACTCTCATCATCATCATCTACTAGTTATTTATTCCCATCTGGGTCTTCCTATGTTCATCATTATCCAATGGATCAGTGCATTGATGCCATCATGTCAACGCTTCCCCCGTCTTCATCTTCCTCGTCTTTGACTTCATCTTCATCACTGTCACCATTGTCAAGATCAGGAGGCCAGCAGCAATATGTCATCACAAACCCTAGTTTTCCTTCAACAATTGCAACCAGCTGCTGCTGGGGTCCATAGAGAATTTGAAATTCAATTTAGGTAATGTTGTAATAATGCATTCAATTAATTACAGACAGTGAGTGAGAGAGATGGAGAGAGAGAGAGAGAGAAAAAGAGAGAGATCATTTATTTCATGGAATATATATATATATATATATATATATATATATATATATATATGTTGTGCTTAAGATGGTGAGAGCTGCAAAAATAACCTAAGTGTTTGGCAGTTCAATCAGGTTTAATTCTTGATCAGCAGTGGCTTTTATTTGCTTTCATAAATAAGTATTATTCATGTCTCTTCTCATCACTCTCATCCAATAGTATATATATAGATTTGTATTTTTTTTTCATGAGTTTTATATTTCTTTAGTCATGAAATTAATTAGTTCTCTCTACATTTGTGTTTTTGATTATCACTCTTGATCATTATTTCTCTAGCTAGTATATAATTAGTACTCTTTAATTAATTTGCTTTTTTTTTTCTTTTTAATTTGTTATTGGTGATGACATGATCATATCTCTCTCTGTCCTTTGAAACATTTATAGAGATGGGGACATTATATGGTACATAATTATATATTGACTTCTTCTTCTAAGGTACGGTCTAATTTCATATGAATTTGAGTGGTTTCTAAAAGTTCTCTTTTAAATTTTATTAAAACAAAATGAAATATTGAGATTTACCTAATAATATACCTCTTACACCTATATTATGAGATTATAGGTTTGAATTGTACACCTTTCTTTCAAATATCGAAATTATTGAAGTTATTAAAACACTTTTTTTTTATCTAATTAGCCAAAAAAATGCAATTAAGTTGTAAAAACATTGTGAAATATTTGTACAACAACGACCATATATATATAGTACTTGTACAAAATCTAAAAGTATTTAATTATCATTAATTTTCTAATGTTTCTATCACTTAATTTGAATTTTATATTTCCAAAAATTATCTTTGTGAGTCAATCAAGGACTCAAGGTGCATTGCTGTCTATGTGTTAACAATAGTCTGTGTCTCCTATAACTTTTTTATAATTATGTTTATCTATGTTCCCCAATAGTATAGCCAAAAGAAGAATTGCTTTATAATTTATTCACTTTATTTTCCAACACAAAATTTCATTTCAGTTTCAATGTATGAGGAAATTTGACTTTGGGAATAAGCCACTTTTTATTTGATTTTATATAAATAAATAAATAAAGTTTTTTTTCTTTTAAGTAAAAGTTTTTATAATGATTCATATTTGAACATATAATACTCTTAAAATCATGTTACATATGCATTTATTTTATAGAATTATATCTCTAATAATTATACACATCAAGCCTCCATCATTTTGCTCTCTTTCAAGTTAGTTATTCTTTACCGCAGGTAAATGACACTCATTGTAATATTTCAGGTTCCAGTATCTACAACACAAGTATTTCATATATATATAATTGGATATTCTTTAAATTTGTTCTCTTTCTTGTCAATGCAAAACTTGACCTTGCGTATTACTTTTGCATCCAATTAATTATGAGCCAATTTTTTAAAATTGATGATCATTTAACATAGTAAGTGGTAACAATGCACATTCAACCGGTCTTACAAATGTTAAAAAAAAATATCTCGTCCTATCAATTCAATTTGACACAAAAATGAAATATCATTTCATGTAAACTTAAACTTATTAACCCTAATCATCATCGATCAGGCGTCTGAAGTTTTGTTTGCATGTCTAAATCGCAATATGTGCTTGAAACTAATTGACAAAATTGCATTATTGCTTTCTACTTTGTTGCTAATGCTAAAAGTTTTCATATAGGGTAATATGCAAAAATATTTCATATATCATCCTCTTGGATATTATTGAATAGAGTTTTTTTTTTTTTTTTTGAAAATATTACACTTTTACATAAATCGGGGTTTTTTAGGGATGGGAATGACTCGAACCCGCAACCTCATAATACAGATGTGAGGGGTTTTATTACCACATGATCAATTTCATCTCATTGAATAGAGTAATATTATACAACTTAAAATTCAACCTAAATAACTTAGTAAGTGAGTTGTTATCACCATACAAATCATGAGATAATATGGTTGACAAATCACTTACTACATTGTTTAGATTGAATTTTAGATTGTCTCTCGATGTAGCATATTCATTTATTTATCTCAATCGTATATGTTTCTGCCTTCGGGCCTTGCAATGTTCAATCATTTGAGGGTGTACTTTGTAGTATAAATTGGCCCAATAAAAATATTGTCAATGAAATAATGCAATTCTTACCACTACATTAACAAGAAGTAGTGATTTTAAAAGGCAAACTCTTGGATTTTATTTCTTTTGAAATACGTCGTAGAGACCTACGAAATCCAATAACACTATAGTGCAGTAGTGTTATCTAATTTGAAGTTGAATGTTACCACTGTGATACCGAATTTACAAAGTTTGCGTAATTTAACACTAAATTTGTGATATTCGAGTGAAAAAACATGTGAAACACTAGTAGAGACCACTCAACCGTAACACATACGCACCATTGTTTTCATCTGTCGATCAGCAAGGCATCAACATCGCTTAAACAATTATTGAATTGAATTATATCAAGAAATCAAACTACATTTCATAGATGAATTCAAACTAGACATTTGCATAAAATTTCCAAGAGAGAGAAAGCACAAAGAAAAAAAGGACAATGTTTAAGTGAACAAATCAAGGGCCAAAACAACAGTAATGAGAACTATATTCCAAATCCATTTGAGGCATTAGAAATTGGTTGAACCAAAGCAGAGCAAAGGTGTTCTAATTTGCATAATTGTATCTAAAGGCCGGTCCTAGACTTAATTCTGATTCAATCAGCTTTGGGGACCTTTTGCTATTCGTCGAGCAATGACTCTCCTTCCACCCTTAGTTGCCTTGCTGCTCATATATAATAAATGCAAATTAAAGGCAATCCGGTAAAGGGAGAGAAGGATGAGAAAATAAAGATGATGCAAGACAAGATAGAGAGGTACCGAGCAAAGAATCCATGATTCCTTTTACGTCTAATTGTGCTAGGTTGGAATGTCCTTTTGGGAAATAAGAGCAGTGGCTCATTTGATGAATCTCCTGCAGAAAGAAAATAAATCAGTCCCGCAGAAATGAAAAGGAATACAAGCTAATATAGTCAAATGCTCCATTACTGACCAATCTTCGGCAAAATCTAAAGCTAAAAAAGAGGGGAGAAAATATATATGGCATAAGGGTAATGTATATATATCCTACAACATTAGCAAGGTGTGTGTTGCAATTTCTGTACACAATAAGTTAAGATTTGTCTTTTGATGTTTTCAGCATATATGCAACAAATTCCAATAATTATAATATACAGGAAAAAAGGCAACAAGAACCACCAACACCACTTTACCTTGTACCACTATTTCCAGCAATGTTTAAAAGGTAGTTTTTTCTGATATTATAATGATTGAATTACATCAGACACACAGAAGAAGCATGCACACAAGATATCAGACCTTGTTTGGTGATAAAAACAAACAAAAAGATAGGCAATAAAGAGAAGAGGCAGAGTAATTCAAGATAAAATGACAAGCGGAGGAAGGTGGGCTGGGGAAGGGGTAAAGGATGGTGATCAACGACCACAAAGGACTAGATTCAATAACTTACTTAGCAGCTAGACCACTATCTCAAACTTAATATCACCTATCTTAACCACAAGACTTGCTTCTTATTCTCTGACATGCAAAATCAAATACAGAGCATTTAAAGAACCCCACGAAGAAGTCATTTTGATCAGTCCCTGGTTTGATTATGATGAAAACAAGCAAGTCCTGCCACTACCACCTCCTACACATATTGTAGGATCTAAGACTGGCATGAGTCTAGTGGTGACATGCAGAAGCCTCTCTTGAATATTTACTAATTACTAGATGATATGTATCCTTATATAATTTTGGTGCAATTCACAAATAAAAATTCAAAAGACCTTTCTTGGTGTTACTTATGTATTTCAAATAAACTATTTTTACAATTATCAAGACAAGAAACTGTTCATAACTTTCAGAAATTACTTGCAAGTCATTTTGTTTTAATTTGTTATCCCTTGTAAGAAACATAAGTACCATATTTGCATAGTATGTGTGGTATACCAGCATTGTGCTATACCCTGACCCTGCTTACCAATCCCCTCTTGCATGTGCCCAAATACATTACTTTTTCACATATTTCCTTTTCCCCCACATTATCAAATATCGCATGACTGTCTAGTTTTGAAAAACCATCAAAATGTAGTTAGGGCTATACGTTCAAACATTTTCAAACCACCGGTTTTGACAGCGCTCATACTTATTTGGACACATCTAAAGATAAGACACAATTTTCAAAAGAACTTCTAGAGCTTGTGTACAGTTTCTTATCTTGATAAATGCCAAAATAACTGCCTTAAGGTCTATAAATACTCCCAAGATAACCCTTGAATATCCATTCTTGAATTAAATTAAAATAGTACGAGAATACATATTGTTCAGTAAATAAATTGCTCAGGGCGATGTTGCTTCCTAAAACTAAAAGTATCTCTATCATGTATGACCCTAGTTCCAAATGATGAACCATCGCAATCAAGCATTAAGACTTTCTTAGAAATATTCAGCTTCACTAGAAGATAGAGTGATAGACCACGTTAGCAAGCAGCCTACCATGGTTATCAAGATATCAAGTTTCCAACTATTTTGAAGAAACAAATGATAAATTATCTAGAAAGCACAATCTTTTCTCTGACCTAATACAGAGCGGAATAAAGTGCTTCGGTTCCTAAATTCAGTTGGGTATTGAAAACAATACAAAGTAGCCCACTCTTATACCAACCCATGAAAACTGTATTCTAGAAATGAAGTTGTTTTCCACCAACAATTGAGAAACCTGTGGAAGAACCAAGCTCAACTACTCAATATCAATCCAAAATTCATATGATGTTAAGTTCAAATAATCGACTTTAATTTGCAACAAGAACCTATCAACACTAACAAGTAACAACAACAGAATATAAAACAAAAATCAATTCAGCATTTGAAAAAAAAAAAAAAAAAAAATTCCAACAACACCCGCTTCTCAACTCAAACTAGAACTCATATAAACCACACTAAAACCACTAAAAAAACTAATAAACACAAAACCAATTAAGTAATTAACAAATAAACACGTACGTGTCACAGTATCTCAATATATAACAAAAACTAATCATCAAGTCACGAAATTTCACAGCACCCATTTGATAAACTGGACCGAATATCGAGTTAGAGGGTACCTTCGGGCAAGAAGAATTCGATAGACGGAAGTCCAGACGGGTACAAGAAGCCCTGATAAGAAACGAGTTTGGAGTGCGAATCGGCGTCGTTTTGTGGGAGAAGGAGATGGGTCTGGACGTTGGAAAGAGAAGGGAAGATGGCGGAGGTCGAATTCGGGTTTATTAAATCTGCATAGACAGCTCCGATAAAAGCGATGGAGAAAGAAAGAGAATTGAATGAATAATTTCTTGTATGGAATGATACCGGAAAGCGTTGGAATCCCAAAAATCCATTGACCTTTTAAATTGTTTCAAAAAGGTTATTTTACTAAAATTTTGTTCTAAAATCATTGTTTTAATAAAGGGGTGTTATTGATTTAGTCCTTATAATATATATATAAAATTTACTTATTTATCCGATCTTTATTGGATTGGATTAGATCCTATATTTTTTAAAATCATTCATTTTGATCCTTCTAATCAGAAATTAGACGATCAACCCTAACAGAAAAAGCAAATTGATCATTTTACCCTTAATTTAAGGTAAATGACCATTTTACCCGTTAACTAAATACAAACTCGGATTAAAAAAAAAGCAAATAAATATTATTTAAGTTTTTTTTAATCAAAAGGAAAGAATTTAAATTGAAAATTTTCTTCATCATCGTCAATTCATCGACCTCCAACTGAAAAAATTGAAAAAGAATTTTTTTTATCTCTATCTCAAATCATCAACAAAACCAGTAAACCAACATCAAATCTTCACCATCACCGATCACCAAATCCCCCAACACTCCACCATCACCGATCACCAAATCAACAAAACCAGATGCAACTGGATACAATATCCCAACACTCCACCATCATCGATCGCCAAATCCACAAAATCCAACCACACCAAACCTCCACCATCACCATCGAATCATTATCTAAACCAGCATCAAATCATCAACACCAATACACACAGCATCAAATCATCAACATCGAATCAAATCTTCACCATCACCGATCACCAAATCCCCTAACACTCCACCATCATCGATCACCAAATCAACAAAACCAAACGCAACTGAATACAATCCCCCAACACTCTACCATCACTGATCACCAAATCCATAAAATCCAGCCACACCAAACCTCCACTATCACCATCGAATCATCATCTAAACCAGCATCGAATCATCAACAGCAACACACACAGATAGGGATGCACATTTGGGGAATGGGGATGGATATAGGTCCCCCCATCCCCATCCCCATCCCCATCCCCATCCCCATCCCCACTTCCTATACCCTTCCCCCATCCCCCCCATTTCCTTATTTGGGGAAATGGGGATGGGGAATTTTGGGGGGAGGTATATCTATCCCTATCACCATTTCCCCATTTTCCCCATTTTCCCCATTTTTTTTTCGTATTTCTCCGTTTTTCCGTTTTTTCCGTTTTTCCATTTCTCCATTTAACTAAAAATTACTAATTTAACTAAAAAAAACAAACATTCCATTAGAAATACAAAATAAAACCCATTAATATATTACAAATATAAATATATATTATAATTAATAATATATATTAAAATTATATTTATATATGTTTGGGGAAAATAGGAAAATGGGGGTGGGGGATCTCATCCTCATCCCCATTTCAATATAATTATGGAGAAAATGGGGAAATGGGGATGGGGAGGGCCCCATTTCAATTTGGGGATGAATTTCATCCCCATTCTCCCCCATTTCCCCATTTCCCCCCCCCCCCCCCCCCCCCAAATTCCCAAATGGGGATGGGGACGCGGGGAATTGGGGCCTCGGGGAAAAATGTGCATCTCTACACATAGATGCAACTGGATACAATCCCCCAACACTCAACCATCACCAATCACCAAATCCACAAAATCCAGCCACACCAATCCTCCACCATCACCATCGAATCATCATCTAAACCACAATCAAATCATTAACACCAAAACCATCTCAAATTATCACCACCACCGTACAACAACCTCGAAGCCAGAGAACCAAACCACCATCAACCCACGAAATCAAACCCAGTCACCTAACCCTACTATCGAAATCAATCTACAGCCACCGAACCACCAATATCAACCTAGAAAACCCAAAAAATCCACCACCACCACTACTGAAACCAAACCCCATCCACCTCCCAACACGAAAATCCAAACCTGGGATCGTTTCGGTTCGAACCAAAATATGGGTCCCTTTAGGTTCGAATCCAGTTCTAGTCCGAACCAGATCTTGTTTCCCTGATTCGTTTCACTGTGATCTATGGGAGTAAGAGAGATGGGTTTTTAAGATGGCCAGAGAGTAGCTTCTTCTGAGTTTCATAGAGGTCGGAGAGAGACTGAGAAAGGAGAGAGAGAGAGATGGATTTACAGAGAGGTCGAGAAAGAGAGAGATCGAGAGAGAGATGGATTTTGGACGACTAAGTTTAGGTTGAGAGAGAGAGAGATTGGTTTTTAGGTTTAGGTTTTGTTAGTGGATGAGTTTGATTTTTGTTGAAGAACATATGAACTAATTTTCAGCCACCATCATACCAAGAACTACCGATTTTTACCTGGATTGGTTATAGGTTTTGAGTGAGAGATATATTTTTTATTTTTATTTTTTATTTTTATTTTTTTTATTTTATTTTTATTTTTTTTAACTTTTTTAGTTTTGTAATTATTCTTTTGTTTATAATTTTTTTTTTTTTTATTTCTATTTATTTGTATGTTGACATGTGATACATAGTTGTTTAAAGACAAAAATACCCTTGTAACTGTTCAATTTGACTAACGGTTCATTAACAGAAGGCGAAATTAAGCTGTTTTGAAAAACATAAGGATCAATTCAGTGAAAAATGAATAAGTGAGTAAAAAATAGATTATCAAAAAAAAAACATAGGGACTAAATCAATAATACCTCTTTTAATAAAACATTGCTTATAGACAATCGTTATATTAAAATCTAACCAAAAGTTATCGTTATTCATTATGGATAATATTTTATATATTTTAATTATTTGATTATATATAAAAATTAATGATTTGATTAATTTATTATTTTTATATGTAATATTTCCTGTTTATGGGTGATACACAATTTATTATTATTCTTTAAATAATTTGTAGTAGCATCAAACTTATTTCATGATTAATTTATTATTTAATTATATATATAAAGTAATGATTTGATTATAAGAATTTTATGGTCAATATCTCCTGTTTTATTAAGTAATCACAATCAAACAAATATTCAAAATACAGGTTAAAAACATGTTAAAAACCTGTTTAAAAACCGATGTAAAACATGTTTTACTAATTTTTAACATATATTCTAACATAATAAAATATATGCAAACGGACTTCAAACAATTAATGGGTAAAATGACAACAATTGACACATTATTTCTATGAAATGGCTAATTTGAGACATTTTGAAAAATTAATGGTCATTTAGAACTGTCTCACCAAATCAATAGATTTAGATATCACTGACCCAATAAAAAGAATTTAATATATACGATATATTACATATGGATTATAGATTATGGATAAATATAAAAAATTAAATCTAATAATTTACGTTCAATGCCAAGTCAAACTTATATATTAAGGAAAACTTTATGAGATCACTTTACTAACTTCCCTAGGCTAGTCATAAAGCATGTGAGCCTCGATTAAAGAAATGTTGGCTAACTTTTAGCATGGCTAACTTTGTTGACCAATGGGTCGTTTGTTGTTTTATCTGGAGACTGAACTGTTCTAAATTTTTCTAAAGACCGGATAAGAACTAAAATCTGAACATGAATGACATGTTTTTTTCCCTCACATCTGAATGTATTGTCAATACGTTTATTTTTTAAAAGTAAAATTGTCTAAAAATAAGTAATTTTATATTTATACCTATGTAAAACAATTGTACATATAATATGAAATAAAAATAATCCAAAAGTAATAATTATATATGAACACATATGATCATGATCTTCTTCTTCTATTACAAACAAACTTCATTTTTACTAAGAAAAGAAAATGTTTTTTTTTTCAAAAAATAAAAGGGACAATAGGAAAACTCACACAAAACTCTCTAAAAAAATAATATATAAATACATCATTATAATATCATAATAAAGTATCGATATTAAACACCAATATGATAAGTGATTAGAGTTCTTTTTTATTTTTAAAGCTATTTAAAATAAGCAACATATGAAAATAAAGATTTATATGCCATAAGTAATTATGATGAAATTGAAAATATGTTATATATGGATGGATAGTATCGGAAGAAAAGATTTTGGATTGCATTTAATGCAATTAAATGGTTTACAATTAAGTGAAAAGTCAAGATTTTTTGCTTTTAATTTTAAGTTGTTTTTTTAGGATTTTTAAGTTGTTTAACCACTTTAAAAAACCAAACAAAACAAAACAACTTACTAATTATGATTTAGACCCATTAAGTTTTAAGTGGAAAAAACAAACGACCCCTAAGGCTCCTTTGGTTTTTGGATTTAAGTCTGAATGGGTGTGAAAAGATTCCTTTTTTTTTTCTTAGGATAAAACATATTTTAGTCCCCTGTAGTTTATCTTAATCTGCATTTAATCTACGATTTTTTAGAATTATAATTTTTAATCCATCATTATTCTGACAATAAGGATTGTAGTTTCTACCGTCCAATTCCGTTAGGGTTTTACTGAATTCTGTTAAGTCAATGAGAGTAAATAGGTAAATTCGTCTGTGGGGACAAAAAGAGTAATTATGGTTGAAGGCTATAAAGGTAATTCAATATATATAATTAATAATATTAATTAAAATTAAAAATAAAACAAAAATAAAAAACACAAATCAATAAATTAGAATTAAAAAGAAAAAAAGAAAAAAGAAAATAAAATTATCTCATCTCTCACCATCTCTCATCTCTCTCTATCTATTATCTCCTCATCGCTTCATCTTCATCATTAAACCCTAACACTATCTCTTTCTCTCTTTTCTTCTTCTTCTTCTTCTTCTTATTCTTCTTTATCGACTAGGTTTGGGTGTGAGTGTTTTATGGGTTCGATTGGATTTGGGTGTGGGTGTAGGTGGTTTGGTACGATTGGTATGAAGTATTAAGCAGGATGTTGGCTGGTGGTGTTAGAGATAGAGATGGTGGTCGTCAGAATGGTGGTGCTTCCCGTCTCTTGGCTACCAACGAGATTGACTCTCTCTCTCTTTGACCACTTCTTTTCGCGGTGTTGGTGGTGATCTTCTAGGTGTGATGTTGTGATGTGTTTGGGATTGGGTTTATGGAGAGTGATGATGATGATGAAGATTTTGGTGTTTGGGGGCTCAATTTGATTTGTGTTTAAGGGGCTTGAAATCGTTTGGCTTATGTTAAAATCTATGTTGGTGTTTTTTTTTTAATTTGATTTTTGTGTCAGTGCTTGTAAATGGGTTTTTTATATTTGGATTTGGTGGTGGTGATAGTGGTGGTGGGAGTTGTGGTGGTGGTGGACGACAATATTGATTCTCTCTCTCTCTCTCTCTCTCTCTCTCTCTTTGACACTCTACTGGTGGTGGTGGTGGACAGGGATTTGGTAGAGTGCTTTGTTTTTTATGGGTTTGATTGAGATGTGGTGGTGGTGGCGAGAAGCATGTGGTTCACAGTGGTGGCTAGATTTTAGGGGTGGTGATGTGTGGTTGACTAACTTGAGTTGTGATGGATTATGTAGGGTTTAGGTGTTGGAATGGTGGCTGGTCTGGTTGAGAAAATGATGATCGTCTGGTCTAGTGGAGAAGACAATGATCACGATGACAAAAGATGGTGAAAGAGATGGTGATGATCATATTATTATTATTTTTAAAAAATAGTTATTTTTAATTTCTGTTTTAAAATTTATATAAAAAAATCCACCGTCCATCTCAAAGATGTATGGTGGAGATCCATCTTTATTTTTATATTTTTAAATATTTTTTATGTTATTTTAATACATAGTAAGGGTAAGATTATAATTTGACGTAAAATTACTTTACTCACACAAAAGATAAAAGTAAGGGTAAAATAGTATTTTCAATGGGATCAATAGACATCAGGGGTATTTATGTCATTTAACACACTTGATGTGTCAGAATCTGTCTTTTTAACGGATTCTGATACAAAAGGATTAAAAGTTAATATTTCAAAAAAGCATGGACTAAATGCAAATTAAGATAAACTATATGGACTAAAATACAATTTCCCTTTTTTTTAAGTCTGGATTCTAAGAAAGTAAAAAAAAAAAAAAAAAACTTTTAAGGGGGTGTATTGGTTTGAGATTTTTTTTAATGAACAATTTTAGGGTGTAAGGATTTTATAGATTTGCAAGACTATTAGGATTATTAGGATAACTATGATTATACTTTTAGGATTATAATGATTATATGGACTAGACTTTTAGAATTCTGAAAGAGTCTTTGGACTTTATTTATAGACTATTAGGATTATCTTGATTTTATTTCAAGACTTTTTGGACTTTTATAAATATAGATTTTATAGAGTCGATTATAGTATTCAATTTTCTCTACACATTAACGAATACCCACACCCAATATAACACCGAATATGAATGTGTGGTTATGATTGAACGCTCTTAACTTATAATTTCAGGACGTCCTTACTAGAGAACCACTATATATATATTTGTAAATCAGCTATATCTTTATTCACACTGGTCATTACAATTTATGTATAATAAACCATTATTTACACCTATCAAAGAAGCATGCACAATAATAAAGATGTCACGATTAGGAATCATTGTTCGACATCTGTTCTATGAAATTTAAGTTAAAAAAAAAACGAAGTAAAATTGTTGCACTACTCCACCCTCTATCTCCAATTTCCAGTCACCAATCACCCATTTGTGGACCACAACTCGTCCATGCTGAAGATCTAATGAGGTATGGAAGTTGAGGAAATTGAAAATTTATGATGAAAAATTGATGGGGGTGTAGAGGTTGAGGAAGTTGTAGTTGATTTTGAGTGAGAGAGAAAAGTCTAGAAAGTATTGAGGGAGATGACAAGATAATTTTAGGTTCAAGTTATTTATAAATATCATTAAAAAGTATGAAAAATCTATTTTGTCATGAAATCCTAAGAATCTTGATCTCAATCTAATACCACCAGACATTTTACTGCCTCTTGAAAGTCTAGATCCAATACCACACGACAATATGGATTTTTTAAAAAAAATCTTAAAAGTCTTGATTGCATACTACCAGACTTATCTAACTTGTTAAAAAGTCTCAATCAAATACCACTAGACTTTTACTTTCCCAAATTGTGTAATAAAATCTTGAACCAATACACCCCCCTTAAAATAAAAATTCTCACAACTTGACTTATATCTTAGTAAGATGTTTTTTTTATTCCTTACATCCAAATTTGCCGACAAACAATTAAAAAATTACATCCACATTTTATTAAAATAAAATACTATTTTATGTTGTAGGAGGCCATTACTGGCTTCCTTGGCCACTTGCTACCGGAGATGGAAGGATTATGGATTCCTTTCTTCCTTCGTCTTTAGAATGTATATGTTATAAAATTTTGTTATGTAATTGTTTTTTCTAAATTTTATTGTGTATTATTATCTTATAAATAATAATTTTATTATATTACATATTATTTAATTTAATTTATATTTTAAATAATATTTCATTAATTTACTAAATAAATTTAAACTAAAAAATATTATAAATATTTATACTAAATATAAATATATAAAACAATTAGTTAGAGAGGTAAATAAGATTATTAGTTAAAAGGGTATATGTGTCTTATCATGATTTTTCAGTTGTTTCTATTCAGACATCATAAATGAAAAACAAGTAAGATGTTAAGTTATTTTCTTTCAGAACTTTTCAGACTTTAGATTACATTCAAGTCTTTCAGACTTCAGACAAAAAAACAAACACCACCTACATCAAATAGGAAACTAAATATTTCCAACATTAATACTAGATTCTTAATACCCTCTCTCAGAGACTGATATCGTGAAGTCCCAACTTGTTTCGTAAAGACACAAATTGGTCATTCCCCAAAGCTTTTGTAGACACATCTTCTAGTGTTACAAGTTTGTAGAGATGTATAAGGTACTAATCATTCTGGCTTGTAGCTTTTCTTGAATAATATGACAATCTATCTCAATATGTTTTGTATGTTCATAGAAGACGTGATTTGATGCAATGTACAAAGCGGCATGGTTGTCACAAAATAATGAAATATGAGCCACTTGTGGAACTTTCAAATCTTCTAATACATACCGTAACCAAGTTAGTTCTAAACATGTATTTGCCATGGCTCGGTATTCAGCTTCTGCAGATGATCTAGAAACATTTGCTTGCTTCTTGGATTTCCATGAAATGAGATCATTTCCTAGGAATACACAATATCTGGTAACTGATCTCCTTAAGGCACGCCAACCTCCCCAATTCGAATCACAAAAGGCTTTCAAGGTGATATTGTTTGTGGAAGAAAACAATAGATCTTATCCAGGGGTTCCTTTGATGTACTTGAGAATTCAAAGTGCAACCTCCGAATGGGGTTTTCTAGGTTCATGCATGAATTGACTTAAAGTACGGACATATTATACTATGTCTGGTCTTGTAACAGTGAGGTAGATCTATATGCTCACTAACCTTCTGTATTTTGGCGGGTCCTCCAATGATACTCCATATGTGGGAGTAAGCTTCAAATTCTACTCCGCTGGAAACTTGTCAGGATAAGAGCAATATGCCTCGAGTTTTGTAAGATGTACAGTGCATATTTTTTTTTAGACAAGAAAATACCCTTCCTTGATCGAGAGAATTCAATGCCCAAAAAATATTTCAAATCACCAAGGTCTTTTATTAAAATATGCTTAAAAAGATTTTTTTTTTTTTTTAGATATTCCATTTCTTG
Organism: Dipteronia dyeriana; assembly: GCA_032871835.1. Lineage (NCBI taxonomy): Eukaryota > Viridiplantae > Streptophyta > Magnoliopsida > Sapindales > Sapindaceae > Dipteronia > Dipteronia dyeriana. The sequence continues at coordinate 4,765,106 of CM065298.1, forward strand.
AAGATTGTTGCCTATGAGAAGAATATTGTCAACATAAATAACAATAGTGGTGAAAGAAGTTCCTTGAACCTTGGTGAAAAGAGAATAACCTGTCTTTGATTGTTGATAGCTAGCTTTCTGGATAATATCTTAAAATGTGGAAAACCAATTCCTTGTTGCTTGTTTAAGGCCATAGAGAGACTTGTTGAGCCGACATACAAGATTCTCCCCATGTCAGTGAAGACCAGATGGAGGTGCAATGTATACTACCTAGTGTAAGTCATCATGGAGAAAGGCATTTTGAATGTCAAACTGATGATTGAACCAATTACGAGCAGAAGTGATAGCAAGAAGGCTACGAAGTGTAGTGAGCTTGGCAGTATGAGAGAAGGTTTCATGATAATCGACACCTTCAACTTGAGAAGGTTTCTTGATTGCTGCCCACTCTCTTTCTCTCTCTCTCTCTATCTCTCTCTCTTTTTAGGGTTAGGTTGGTTTTTGTTTCATGATATCATATCTATATATAATGTTTAGTGACCAGGGTTTTAGTGAATCAATTTTAAGATAGGATCCAAACCCTATTTTAATATGTATTTCACTAAAACTTGAACTCTTGACCTGCTTAATAAAAATAATCTCTATTATTTTAATCATTTGCTCTTGTGAAGGTTCGAATTTGTAACCTCCATTTAACAATTAATAATTCTTAATTATTAATATGTCAATTAAATAATCATATTATTTAATTTACATTTAATTAATCAATTAAATACTTTATTAATTAAATAATCATATTATTCAATTAATTCCCAGATTAAATCTAAGTCATTTCGTAACTTAATTAATTGGATCATCCAATTAACCGTGAATCTTGTTACCAATAATCGTAAAGGGGATAGCATGTGGACCTAATGGACCCACAGTTTTGAGCTCCAATAATACTTAGAAAATTTAATTAAAACTCTTTAATTAATATTTCATAATTATTAACCTCGGAGTTATTCCACTAAAAACCCAATGTTGCACTCTTGTAACTGTAGATGTTTTACACAAACCGAAATATCAGTGTCCATCGATATAACTGTTACATATGGTATGATCATCCACAAGTAGTTCATAATTAGAACTAGGTCATATAATTCGTTATACTTTTCTTATTATATCTTTTCATTTAAGTACCATTAATTCTCTAATGAACAATTATATCCTTTATTCCTTTACGGAAGTAGGAGAGCGCTCTTATTGTTCAAGTCCTAAATCAACCTTAAGGGAACTACTTTTCCACTTCTCATAAGAAGGAGTAGATTTCAATATTGTGTCCATACCTTCCCAGCCATAAGTCAAACAGTGATTCCAAGATACAAAGTTATTAATTGAGAATGCTACTCCGATCTCACATATGGTATGTCTAAAACCACAATCTAACTTAAAGGAGTCAGTAAGACACTAAAGATTAAGATCACCCATCATTTATATATATATATATATATATATATATATATATATATATGAATCTCAACATGTAACGGATCTTGGTGAGAGATTCATATAGATCGTATCCCAGTTCTATATGATCACATCATATTAGGTGCCTCTATTCTCATATCACAACAAGAGCAGTCTAGAATAAGGACACCATACATTATGGAATGAACCGCAGCTATAGATTAACCATAAATAAAGTATCCAACTTTATTTGCTTTCTACAGATTCTTTAGATTGCACGTCTCAAATTGAATTCCTCTATATATGACATTCATATATTCAGTTTGAGATTACATCTAGCAACCTTCGATGTTTAGCACATATAATTTACCCTAGGGCAGATGCATTAGTTAGGCCCACTGCAACACCACTCACATCAGCGCTAGCATCAACGTTTATCGACACCTCAGATGGTTGGCCCGAACCCTCAGAGGCCTTATCAGCTTGGCCTGCCATCTCTTCAGATGAGTCATCGATATCTACTGCTTCAATTATTTTGTCAGAGTCAAAGTCTGACGACTCACCGTAAAGTTTATTTAGGCCTTGCCAAGGATCTAAATAGAACGGTCAGCCTGAGCTTGCTCAGCAGATGGAGAAGGTTGATCAATTGATCGAGGCAGGTTGGTTTGTTGAGTATGAGCCTGATCGTCAACTTTGGCTTGGTAATACGATAAATGAGTGGGTACCATGAAAGGTCGGTCAGATCTTCTCTTTAAACGTATCTGTCTCGATATCAAATCATTCAGCGTGCTTTGATCATCATCCTCTTCATCAGGGTCATCCACTCTGATTCCCATAGCATGTATAGCAGGACTAACCTCAATTGTAACCATTTTTTAGGGGGACATTAGATTCAGAAGTCCCAGCCGCATTCTTGGCGACTTTCATATTGGTAGTTTCCAGAGTGAAAATTCTATTTGAGTCCCTCGAAGGGATATGAACCTCCTCTGTTTATGCCTGAGTAGCAGGCACTTGAGTAGTGTTGGGATCGGGTACACAGATATGCTACACGAAATCCTGCTAGGGCAGAGCTATCCCTTGAGTTAACAAGTTAGTAGCCTCCATTTGACTGGCCATGTCCATGCTTTTGACCTTCTCAGCTTGCTCGATAGTCGCGATATCAATGTCATACACTAAAAACAATTTCTAATAAAGTTAAGAAAAAGAAAACAAAAATGGGCACAAAACAAGTCGTGGAGGATTTAAACTCAGAACGCTTACGATTCGACGAGATAGCTAGGAAAAGCCCTAATTTGATCAGATCTTTCTCCACCAGCAATGAGCAGCGGTCTCTGTCATCCTAGGATCGGGTGGCAGCTCGAACCACCTGACTGGCTTCTATATCAGTTAGCCCAACAGGAGACCTATTCCAGATATCTAGACTGAAGAAGTGCCTTGGAACACTGTTCCAGGCCAAATCCCGATAACCATCGGCAACCACTACTTAACCCCAGTCGTCTGAGAAAAAAGAACCAATTATTCTTCTGGTATTTGTTCGATGAAAGAAATCCTCAAATGAAACCCGTGTGGTCCTTGTGAGATAAAGTGAGGATCTCTCTTCAAACCCCACGGTGATCCAATGGCCAGAAGAGTTGGACTGAAAATAGAAAGTCACTCCAATGTCCGATCAGCCAAGAGTGTATAAGTGACGAATCTCTCAGGAGATTCTTTACACCGATCATCTTCCACAAATGCCTCAAGCAAAACAAGATCCTGTATGAAATTGGGGGCTAGCAGAGCAGGTGCGATTCTAGCCTCTGCCAAGAATCTAGCAATTAAGGGTTTGATAGACAGTCACATTCGAAGTAAGCATGGCCCCGTATATGGCAACAACTCATGAATGATGGTTCCGGATGGCCCGCCGATCGCCAAGTGACAATCTAACGGATTGTGGTATGTCAAACCTTCTAATATAACCTTCGATCTCTCGACTGGTGATCGTGTTTACTTTAGTGTTAAAGGATGAGAGATCGGTTGCAGAAAATCTTAACAGATGCACTCATAGCATTTTTCTGGGACATCCACTAACTAGAGATAGTGGAAGGGGATCTTTAAGTTGACCGGCGGAGGAGCCCTAACAGCAGATTTGCTATCCTGACCACTGCGTGTTGATCTTGTCATTCATGGCCTGTTTGGTGCACGGGATTGGATTAAACTATTTCATAGGATAAAATTGGATTGAGATGGGACTGGAATTAGATGTGATTGGATTGGACTAAATTAATATTATACTGTGTTTTGAGAAACATAAGACTGTACTAAATTCATGCCACGTTTTGTTTGGTGAAATGTAGGATTGGATTAAATATAATAACTTTTTTAAAAGAAAAATATAATAATTTTTTAATTTGATAATATTTTACTGAATTATGTATTTGAAAAAAAAAATGTTTCTTCTACTTCTAGACAAGTCGTTATATGGAGATCTGAAAAACAAAATATATTTTTTTTTAAAACAATTTTTTTTTTTTTGAAAAACAAAAATAAAAAGTTTTGAAAGATATCTGAAATTCTCTCCTAAATCTCCTCTTACAACATATCTCTCACTTATTCTCTTCATTCTCCATGACCAAATCCAGCTTGATTTCATCATTGACCAACATCTCTCTCGTTTCTTCTCTTCCTTCCCTGATCAAAAAACTCTCATAATCTCTCTCATCTCAAACAAATGGATCATTCAACTTTGACACCATTCAAATGTCCACTCCAACACCACCCTCCTCCTCCTCCACCGCTCCCAACTATCTCACCGAATTCGGCCTCGACCCAGAATCAAACGTGTCACCACCACTTCGACCCAGAATCAAACACCAACAGTAGTACCCACTACTCCACTTCTGATGGGACCATACTCCCACGTCTTTGATTTCGTACTCATGGAACATAATCCAAGCGGGGTTTTTTTTTGTATGGAATCTATTAAAAATGGAGCAGATCTTATGGTTATTCAAGGGTTTTTTTTTGTGGAGTCTGATATTGATAAAAGAGGTGTGTTTGTATATTGTTGAAAGAATGAAAGAGGTCTGTATTTGGAAAAAAAAAATTAATGGAATGTGATTGAAGATATGGATTGAAGAAAAATATTTGTTAAATAGTATTTCAATTTTTCATTTTCTTTATTAATTTTATTTTATAAAAAAAAATTAGTCCTGCAATCGACGGACTAAATAAACCCAAAAAATTGTTGGGATTATTTAGTCTTGCAAATGCAGAACTAAAACACTAAATACAGGGCCCTTCCAGATTGGCTAAGCCAGTCCAATATGCTTCCAAACATAGGATTAGATTAATTTTAGTCCAATCTCAGTCCAAACCCAGGTGCCAAACATGCCCTTGTGGACATAGATCAACAGAAGATATATTGGGGTTAGTATGGGAAGACCTAAACTCAAGGTGTGCAATTGAGTAATCAACATTGAGAACAATGGGTTGAGCATGCGAAGTAAAAGTTTGAGGGTAGCTTCTCAAAAAAGATTCAAGCCTATCAATGCTCTTTGTCACCCATCTCAACAACACGTATAAACAAGATCATTAGGAAATATGGTGATCAAATATGTCATGTCATCGAAAGTCAGTCAGGGAAGAACAACCCAAGATGACCTTAAAATGATCTCGAAATCTGATCAAGCTTGTCCAAATGATAGGGGGATAGTAACCCAATCGAGGTAACTAGATTGATCGGATAAAGGTGGCCCGATCGGGGTAACTAGGTCGATCGGGTCAAGACATCCGATCGGAGTTAAGAAGTCTGTCAGGGTAGGTGAGATATGGTCAGGTTTGACAATTATTTGGCTGAGTGACACATGGAAGATATTAAACCCAGAGCAATCATGACTTAAATACGCAGAAAAAGAGTCTTATTCAAACACGGTGCCTTTAGTTACACTCTAATAAGGAAACAAATTTCCTTACATATATCAGAGTCCAAATGAGGTGAAATATCAGATTCATTCAATGTACGAGATACACGGAACGGAAAAAAAGAAAAACAAATGACTCCAATAATTTAGAGTCTCATTAAATTACGTTGTTTTCCTTACTTATACATGAAGATTTAGGATTCTATGCACTTATAAATAGAACCTATAAACGACATTACTAGAGCTAGTGAAAAATAAATACAGAGAGTACAAGAGAGATTGAAGGTTGTCGTATGTAAATTTTACCATGCATACATGTCATTGACAGGAAGGAAAAAATAGCCAAGTGGATGCCCAAATGTGCATTCGGGAAATATCCTATAAGGCATCATTAAAGAGAAGAAAGCCCGAGTAAGCATATATTGAATAAAACCTACTCGGGATCAGTTAACAGCACCCGGGACTGGTTAAACAACGCTTCCACTCGGGCTCAAACGGTGCTACTCGGGACCATCAGGTATTACTCTTACTCGGAAATAAATACGACTCGAGTAAGAGCTTGGTGCTTATTTCATACGGATTAAGTCATTAAATACGCGACGATATCCATCAGGAAGGAATCTCAAATAAAATAGAGCATTAAATTAGAAGAGTCCCCAATCAGGAAATAACTTGATTTATTTGCAAAGACTACATTCTTATAAGGAAACAAGTCCAAATTGAACTGCACTACTAGAATCTCGCTCGATTTCCATAAGAGACTCCGAAACAGGAAAGAAGACAAATCGACCTCAAGAAAGTAACCGAATCATAATTAAATACAAAGATCCTGTATTACTTGTACAAGGCAGATTAGGGTTCTATAAACATATAAATAGACCCATAATCTCGTCCAGAAAAGATATAGGCAATATAACATACATCAATTATAGTAAATACAGAGAGAAAAAAAAAAGAGATCGAGAGCTTGTAAACATCTTATTCTCTTAGTGGATTTTGGCTTGGTTGATCCTTCAACCACCCTTGGATGTTTCTCCGGCCATCGGAGTTTTACCACGTAAAACTTTTCTTTGTTACTCTCTCTGCATCTCTTTCTCTTTAATTCAATAGCCGAAATCCAATTCTTGTTGGCTTTTTTGGCATAATCCAGAAATCGACATCAACAATTGGCGCTAGAAGGAGGGGCTTGAACCTCTGAACTTGTTAAAAGCAATGGCAAGAAGCAGAAGTAGTTCAGGGAATGGCCAAAAATCACCAGGCGATTTCCATGTTGGCAATACGTCACAAGATCCTGCAGCAAACACAGAAAACCATCCTGCGCACCTGGCGGGGATCCAGCAAGTTCCTCCAACCAGCAGAGATCTTACGCTGCGTTTTCAAGAGGCCTTGCAGCAATTGGTGACCGACGCAAGCAAGGGAAGGGATTGATCTACTGGCCGCAAGAGCACATACTCCCAATCCTCCACCTGCAAGGATCGGTTCAATGGTGGTGGGGCCATGAATAACTATGTCAGAAACCAGAAGGAACTCTTCCCCAATCAATCCAGCTGGACAGAAAACACTAGAAGAGGAAAATCACTAGAGGCTGGATCGCAATCAAACAATACGTGCCAGACATCGTAAATACGATCGGCGCAGAGGACGATCATCATCAGAAGACAGTGATCAACACCATCGTAAACTGTCATCATGGAGTCACACGAGAGGTCGGCATCAGAGTGAAGAGTCTGAGGAAAGAATGACAGTTACCCAACGGTTCAACCGTCAAGAAGCCCTGTGGGAGACAGAGATGTCACAATCCAGAGCCTAACTCGAGAAGTAGAGAATAACATGCGACAGATGGAGACACTAGTCAGACGTTATGGCTGTAACGATCTATCCGACGATGACTCCGACTGACAGGACCCACCCCGACTCCTCTCTTGAGTACGAGGGAGGCTCTGTGGGCTGCCCCGATTCCTCTCTTGAGTACAAAGGAAACCCTATGGGCTCTACATTCTCTAGCATAATAAAAGGACTTTCTACTGAAATCTCCATTCGGAAATACTTGTTTGAATCAAATAAAATGTGAGGAGAATACTGGAGAGTACATAATGTACATAATTATAATTTCTTTACATATATTTTCGTCTGTTATAAAAAGTTTATCAAAAATGACCGTTCGGACCAAAAACCGACAACTTTAAAAACTAAGTAACCAGTCATCCCGAGTGGGAGATGAAACAGGCCGAGTAAGAAAACCGAGTAGGCCGAGTAGACCGAATAGGCCATGTGGGCCGAGTAGGTCAAGTGGGCCGAGTAGGCCGAACAGACCGAGTAAAAATCCGACCACGTTTGACCATGCTACCATCTCGACCATGCCTACCGTCCCGACCATGCCTACCGTCCAGACCATGCCGACCTCACATTTTTAAATATGTACATGAAAATTTAAAATGCATGACTTTTATGCTTCATGATGTCATCGAGTGGCCCACCTCAAAACTTCTGAGTCCGCACAAACGAGCAGCTACCTGGATAAATATTTAAGAGTGAAAGGATGAGCGCTAACGCCCAGTGAGTGAATGAAAACTTTTAAAAACACTTTTCTAGACCACTTTACAATAAGCATTCAGCAATACATGGTATAAGATAATATATCTACTTTGTACATAATAAACTGAATAAACTGAATGTTTCTCTTTGCTGAATAAGAATACATGCTTTATAAAATCTTAATCTTCACCAAATTCGTACGGAAATATCCTCCATACGTAAGCCGAAATATATTCAGGCAAACGCGGTCATGAATAACTTCTGGTCATACCCGAACAGAGCGACTCAATTACTCTTTCTCTGGTCATGCTCTGGCAGAGCGACTCTCTGGTCTTACAAGTGCATAGCGACTCTATTACTCTTTCTCTGGTCATGCACATGCAGAGCGACTCATGACATACACATGTGTAGAACGGCCTCAAAAGCCAACCATAATCATAACTGGGGAAGGGTACATGGTGCTTTTATAGAAATCATAATCTCTTCTTGATAATTCATAAAAATAATATAATTTTTCTGAATGCTAATATAAGTATAAATATATATTTTCAGTTCTCTGTTTACTCACCATCAATCATAAAAAGCAATAAAAGCTTAAAATGATTTGCAGCAATTAAAGCATAAAACTGTAAACTTGAGTTAAAAACAAAACTGAAACTTAATTCACTCACAACTTAGTCGTCAAGCTTATCTTAGACTGAGTATGCTAGGTTCCCTTCGTCTTCTTTCCCTATCAATCACAAAATCCAATTAGAAACTGGATATCAAAGAAGAATCAACTGAAATCTGAAATTACGAGAGCTTCACTGACTTTTCTCTTTTCTTCTCTTTCCTTTCTTCCGCTTGATTCTACTGCTTTCTAACTCTCACAACATTTATCCTCATATATATACTCATGGATGGACACAGCTGAAGTTGTGAGCTAATTAACCAAGCTCACAGTTGCCTGTCAGCCATACAATCCACTTAGGCTTACTCATCTGATGCCTTTCTGTTTTACGCTTATCCCATTTTATTTTCAAATTGGGTCTTTCAATTGGGCCTAAGACATGGGTGTTACACCGACAGTCCATTCACCAGGGAGATTTTGCGGGCCCCTTTCCCAGAAAGATTCAGGATGCCGCATGTGGAGTAATTCAAAAAAGATACAGATCCAAAGGAGCACGTTAGATGCTATAAAAGTGTCATGACTCAATATGCCCGCAGTGACCCCCTATTGTGTCTCAACTTTCCGTAAACACTGGGGGACACAGGCTCAAGATGGTTCGGAAGACTACCCCCGACGAGCATCAGAAATTTCAGCGAGTTGAGCAGGAGTTTCTCAAGGCAATTCTTGAGCAACGTTTACAGGAAGAAGTCGGTGGCATACCTCTCTCAAATAAAACAGGGGAAGGACGAGTCATTAAAAAAGTACTTGGGCCGGTTCGGTCAAGCAGTATAAGAAATTGGCAGCGCTAATAATGAAGCAATTATTGCTGCCTTCACCAATAACTTGCAGAATTGAAGACTATCCTTCGATTTGAGAAGAGCACGGCTGACTAGGTATGCCGACATGATGGATATGGCGGGAGGATACACTATGGCCGAGGAAGAAGAGTTAGCTACAGGAGGAAAGCCCGAACAGAAGAATATCGAATCCAATGGGCAGAATCAAAAGGAAAACCGGAAAGGGAACGGCAAGGAGAAAAACAAGGATGGGGGTAATGGGCTCAATACCGACAATCCACAGAGAAATACCGAGGCAGATCTACCAATTACACCCCTCTTCGAAAGAAACAAGAAGAAATTCTAGCCATCTTGGAAGAAAAGAATATGGTGCAAGAACTGCAGCGACAATCACAGTTCGCCCGGAGAGATACAACCAAGTATTGCCGGTTTCATAAAGAAACCGGGCATGAGACTTCAAAGTGTTTTCAGCTCAGAGATTACATAGAGACTCTTATTCGGGAAGGGCACATGCGGGATGTAATCTTGAAAAAAGATGAGAGACCAGAAACCAAGAAAGTCAAGGTTGATCACAACCCTGGTCAAAACCAAAGAACCAGCCCCGAAGCCAATCAAGTAATACATACAATTTTCGGAGGACCTTCTACTAGGAGAAACAACCGAGAACGAACTCAGGAAATCAGAGAAGCAATAGAAGCAATGAATAACTTCGACGTAAACTCGGTTGAACCAGACCCTAAAAGGGTAAAGGAAGAATGGGACCCAATAGTCTTTACAGAGGCAGATTCTCATGGCGTCGATGTTCGACCTAATGACGCTTTGGTTATAAGTGCCCGGATTGGCCATAAGGAAGTCCGGAGAATTTTAATAGATAATGGGAGTTCAGCAGACATCCTAAGTGTGGCCGTATACGACCAGCTAAGACTAGACCGAAAAGATTTACAGCCTTTCCATACTCCATTAAGAGGATTTGAGGGAATAGAGGTCAGGTCACTCGGGACGGTAAAACTACCAGTGAAGATCGGAACGGCACCATGCCAGAGGACTGTCATGCTCGACTTCATGGTAGTTGACTTGGATAATTGGCCGTATAATGCATTATTGGGCCCGCCATTCCTGAATAAAACAAGGGTCGTGACGGCCACTTATGCATTAATGATCAAGTTCCCAACAGAACAAGGGGTTGGGATAGTCAAAGGATCCCAAGAGATGGCCCGAAGAGCAAATCTGTCAGTATACAGAGACAAGCATGTTGCTGAACAAGTGTGCACCATAATGCAGCCAAATCAGTGTAAAAAATCCTTATCATTCGAACTGGATCCAAGAGAGGGCTCGAATGAATACAAAACAGAATTGGTTGAAGTAGTACTTGAAGAAGACAAACCGGACAAGAAAATCAAGATCGGGGCCAACTTGGATGGAAAAGTCAAGTAAGACTTAACCAATCTGCTTAGAAAATACAAAGATGTATTCACCTGGAGTCACGAAGATATGATCGGGATAGATGCCCGAGTAATATCCCACCACCTCACAGTAAGCCCGAATGCAAAATCGGTAATACAAAAGAGAAGATCGTTCAATCCTGAAAGAAGTCAAGCAATCAAACAAGAGGTGGAAAAGTTACTAGCGACTGGATCAATCAGAGAAGTCAGCTACCCTCAGTGGGTCACCAACGTAGTCCTCGTCCAGAAGAAAAATGGACAATGGAGGATGTGCGTAGATTTCACGGATCTAAACAAGGCATGTCCAAAGGATAGCTTCCCACTTCCAAGGATAGATCAGCTGGTGGATGCCACATCAGTTCATGAATTGCTCAGCTTCATGGACACTTACTCGGGATATAATCAGATCCGGATGAACAAAGCTGATGAAGAAAAAACAGCTTTCACAACGGATCAGGGTTTATATTGCTACACAGTAATGCCCTTCGGTTTAAAAAATGCAGGAGCTACGTACCAAAGGTTGGTCAAAAAAATCTTCACTAGGCAAATAGGAAGGAACATGGAAGTGTACATTGATGACATGTTGACTAAAAGCGTCTCAGCAGATGAGCATGCCCGCGACCTCCGAGAGACATTTGATGTTTTGAGAAGATACCAGATGAAATTAAACCCAAACAAATGTTTATTCGGAGTCTATTCGGGGAGATTCTTGGGTTTTCAAGTCCATCAAAGAGAAATCGAAGTTAATCCCGAGAAGATCCAGACTTTGCAAGAAATGACCTCACCTAAAACATTGAAAGAGGTACAACGCTTAACAGGGTGTTTAGCCTCATTGGGAAGATTCATCTCAAGGGCTACAGACAGGTGTGCACCTTTCTTCAAGATAATCAAAAAAGGGAAAGGCCTGGAGTGGAATAAAGAGTGTGAGCAGGCATTCTTAAAAATAAAAGAGTACTTGGGGCAAGCTCCCATCCTCTCAAAACCGCAAAAAAGGGAAATACTTCAGCTGTATCTGTCAATAACCGAGCTTGCAGCAAGTTCAGTCTTAGTCAGAACAGAAGATGGAGTGCAGAAATCAGTGTATTATACTAGCAAGGCACTCGTACCGGCCGAGACCAGGTACTCACAGGCAGAGAAGATAGCCTTAGCATTGGTTTCAGCAGTAAAAAAGCTGAGACCATATTTTCAGGCCCATACAATCCAGGTTCTCACCAATTGCCAATTAAGACAAATCTTACAAAAGCCAGAGATATCAGGAAGACTTACTAAATGGGCAATCGAGTTAAGTGAATTCGATATTCATTATGTCCTCAGAACCTCCTCAAAGGACAAGCGGTGGCAGACTTCATAGCCGAGTTCACAGAACCAAACCTGGAAGCAAAAAGACTGTTGGATAAAAGTTTCCCATGGAAACTATATGTTGATAGTTCTTCAAACACTCATGAAAGCGGGGCAGAGATCGTAGTTCGCACCCCAGAAGGAGATGATGTTGAATGTGCCATGAGATTTGATTTCAAAGCAACCAATAATCAAGCCGAATACGAGGCATTGTTAGCTGGACTCAGAGTCTGCATAGCTCTTGGGGCAGATGAAGTTGAGATATTCAGCGATTCACAGGTAGTTATCAACCAGGTTACGGACGAGTACCATGCCAAAAGATGAAGGAATGATTGTCTACCGTGACATCGCAAAACAGCTCCTCTAAAAATTTAAAGAATACAAGATCGCTCAGATTCCTAGAGAAGAAAATGAAAAGGTAGACGCTTTATCTAAATTAGCGGCAGCAACAACCTCAATCAGACCAAAGACCATTCTAGTTGCACACCTCCTTAAATCGAGTACAGCTGAACCTAAGCATTTGGAAATTTTAGAAATCCGAACACCGCAAGACGATTGGATGGTCCAGCTGAGAAGGTTCCTGGAAGAAGGCGTGCTCCCTAAAGATCCGGTATTAGCAAAGCGCATCAGGTATCGATCGGCTAGGTATACCATGATCGGAGGAGAATTATACAGAAAGGGGTTTTCCCGAGCTCTCCAGAGATGTATACCGGAAGAAGATGCACATCGAATACTTCAAGAGATCCACGGAGGAGTTTGCGGGAACCATACTGGGGGTAGGAGTCTGGCGCATAAGGTACTCAAGCAAGGTTATTATTGGCCTACACTTTTCTTAGATGCACAGCATTGGTCGGAAAGTTGCAACACCTGTCAAAGAATTGCCAACGATATCCGAAAACCCCCAGAAAAGCTCAGAAATCTCACTGCCCCATGGTCATTCGCCATGTGGGGCCGAGACCTGATCGGGCCAATGCCAGCTGGGACAGGGGTGGAGCAAAGCACGCCATAGTAGCTGTCGATTATTTCACAAAATGGGCAGATGCTGAAGCGCTGGTGCATTTCACGGAAGCCAACACCATAAATTTTGAAAAGAAAAACATACTTTATAGGTTTGGAGTTCCGGACACTATAATCACCGACAATAACACTCAGTTTGATAACCAAAAGTTCAGACAGTTGTGCGAGAAGTATCATATTGCTAACTTCTATGCGACACCAGCTCATCCACAAACAAACGGGCAAGTAGAAGAAGTAAATAAAATTACCAAGCACACCATTAAAGCAAAGTTAGATGACAAATAAGGAAGCTGAGTTGAAAAGCTTCCTGAAGTATTATGGGCATATCGGACGACAGCAAGGACTTCACCAGGAGAAACTCCGTTCACCCTAGCATTCGGAACAGAAGCTGTCATCCCCGTAGAAACATCGTATGCGTCCCCCCTGGTCAGGCTCTACGATGAAGAAAAAAATGTTGATACGCTACTACAAAGTTTGGATGAGCTAGAAGAAAAAAGGGAAAAGTCCCGAATAAGAAATACAGCATATCAACAAAGAGTGACTCGCCACTACAACTCTCAGGTTCGGATCAGGAAAATTTCAGTTAGGAGACCTGGTGCTCAGGAAGGTGTCATTGAACACAAAAAATAGAGTCGCGGGATCCTTGGCTGACAAATGGGAAGGTCCATACAAGATCGAGGGGATAGTTGGCCATGGAGCTTATTGGATTGCTTGACCCAATGGAGGGGTGTTACCCCGACCATGCAATGCCCAATATCTGAAGATTTTCTATCCTTAAAATATATATATATTTATATTGAATATTTTATTCTTTTATTGGTAGGATAAATATTAAACTGTAATTTAAATCTGTCAATTTTTTGCAATAATAAATAAAATTACTCGGAATTTCCGAAAGGATTGCATCTAGTTCGGGATTTCAAAAAAAGGCATATGATAATAAGAACATATGGAAGCAGAGCATGATAATAAAAATATGCAAATAGAATTCTCGGGACCATCAAATCCCGAATGGGTGGAGAAGCTCGTAGGAGCATGCCAGCCGAGCATGGTCAAAATGACCTTCGCAAAAAGGCAAACCCGATGCACCAGACTTTGGAAAAATGTTCGGGACACTATCGGGAGAAATTCCAGTGAAATGCGTAGCTGTGCTGAAGCAACCTTTTTTTTTTTAAAAAAAAGCTCAACGATTCGGCAAACCCTTGCGCATAAAAACTAGGGAGACGTCATTAGTATTGCGTAAGGACTCGAACGTATGATCATTGTGAGCCTTGATGTAACGTTCGGGTAGCAACCGGGTACGAAACACAAGTGAAAAAATTCTGTTTCAAGATGACTCGGTTAATAATAAAGAGTCAGTTTAATAAGATACTTGGCAATTGAAGTCATTTGGGTAACAACCGGTTTAATAAGATACTCGGTTAAGTTACCTGAACACCGAAGAAGCCAGTTTAATAAGATACTTGGCAATTGAAGTCATTCGGGTAACAACCGGTTTAAAAAGATACTCGGTTAAGTTACCCGAACACCGAAAAAGCCAGTTTAATAAGATACTTGGCAATTAAAGTCATTCGGGTAACAATCGGTTTAATAAGATACTCGGTTTAGTTACCCGAACATTAGCCAATTTAATACCACTCGGCAACAATCAGTAATGAACAGATCAAGATCATTCAATTCAGAATAAAATAAGATTTTATTGCTCCTAAAAGAATGGTTACAGTTCAAAGAATGTTTCTGTACAAGTAAAAAATAATCAGAATTTTCTACAATTCTACAAAATCAAGGTTGCGAGGACTTCGAGCCTTTACCAATACTCGGATCTGGCACCATCTCATACTCATGAAGCAGGCTCTCATTAGATGGCCAAGTGATATCGTCGACAGTATCATCCATCCACTGGCTGTAATCTAAACCCGGGACTGGCCAGACATCTGGGACTACACTCTCAACCGACTCTTGATTTGCAGTAAAAGGTCGAGAGAGAATGCTAGGACGGAATCTCTAAATGCATAGGATGGGGTTCTTTGCCTTGACTACGATAGTAGGCTCTCCATTCCTTCATCTGAATCTGAAGAGATTCCAAGACAGGTCCACGTGGTGTTTGATTGACAGCTCCCAATTAGCACGGGCTTTCTCGGTCGCCATATTCTTGACTTTGAAGAACTCGCCGGCCGAAACTAGCCCACGTTGAAATTCCCGAAGAAGTAGGGCATTGTAAGCAGGGGATCTTTTAAAATGATCCACCCCTTGGACTTCCAGTTCCAACCTGGGCTCTCGAGAAAGGGATTCAACTGTCAGCACTTGGCGCTTCAGATCTTCAATTTTTGGTCATACGCCGACTTCGCCTGCTCCGCCTCCTGCTCGGCCTTAAGCATGGATTCTTCAGCAGAAGAAAGAAGATTTTGAAGCGATGCAACCTTCTCCTCTGCCAGAGATGCCTTGTCCTCGGCTTCAACCTGCTTCGCCAGGCAGTGGTCGGTAAATATCTGTACAGAGCCGACCTCTTGCTGATAAGCCTGCTCAGCTCGAGCACGACCCTCCTCACTCGCCTTCAGCTGAGCCTCTAGACGCCTTATCCGATCGACTTGACATTGCTACGTTTGAATAAGCTCAGCAAATTCGGCCACCATCTGCAAAGGAATATACTTAGATATCTGGCAGAAGAAAAACAATAAATGAGTCAGAATTAACTGAGTCAGATTTAACTTACATAAGATGCGTCGTTGAAAACGTTTTGGAGACGTTCGGTCAGTGAACCATCTCTAAAACCGCTCCAGCGGTCCTCCCCGATATAAGCCCGACCGGAGGACATCTCCTGTAGCATATCCTGGGGAGAAAGGAATAAAGGAACCCCCGAGGGTTCAGTTCCCAGATTTCTAAACTCGGGGGCAGGAGTAGCCCTATTCGGCTCTAAGGATGGAGGAGGAACCCTCGAAGGTTCAGCCCCCATATCTCCAACTTCGGGGGTAGAAGAAGCCCTACTCGATTCTGAAGTGGCTGCATCTACTGATGCTCCAGCACCAACACTCGGGGCAATCTCATCTGCAACATCTTCGTCGCTGGAGTCAATGAATGAGACTACCCGAGGAACTTTGAGAGGACGAGACGGTGAACTAACTGTCTTTCGCTTCTCACCCCGAGAACTGTGGAAGTTAAGACCATCAGCAGGATCTTCCTACGGATCGTCCCGAAAAAACTCAAAGAATTCGGCACCAGCAGGCACTTGATCCGTCAAGACGTTACCACCGTCACCAGCTTCAAACCGTCCAACAGGCTCTTCACATGGATCCTCATACTGCCTCTCCCTATTTTCAGACAGTTGGGTGTCAGTCGGCTCACCTTGGCCACTTGGACTAGTAAAATCTTGAGTAGAAGGATGAGCACCCCGATCAACGCACTCAGGAATTTGCTCAGCAATATCAGTTTCCTCATCAGGCTCGGGTGGAGCAATACCCTCATCGCCCTGACGGGAAGCTTCCTTTCTACTCGCTTGTAGAATCGCATTCACCTGACGAGCCTGAAGATCGCTGACAACGTCCGTATCAAACACTAAAATAAAAAAAAAAATAAAAAAAATTTAATTATGTTAGAAAAGAAAATGAAAAGCAGAGAAATACAACAGAAAGAGTGACGGGTTACTTACATAGCCTGCGATGGCCCGAAATCTGTCTGAAGAAGCCGAGCTTTATCAAGTCATCCTCTTTGAAAATATAGCTCTTGCTCCTCTTTTTCAGAGTACGAACTGCTGTCCAAGTCAGCCTCTTTAGCTTTAAATCACTATAGTCAATTGTTTTCTTGTTCCACACTTCGGGGGAATAAAAGAAGCGGGGAACACTCAACACCATTTGGGAATCCCCAGATCGAACAATGATATCAAGCCCGAGAGCCCCTCCAGCAAAAAACCAACTGTTCTTCTAAAATTTGTTGGATGTAGGGAATCCCCATATGAAACCCTTCTTTTTTGGGTCATCAGAAGCATCGACCCCCCGATTCACCTTTGCTTCTTTGGGGACCCAACCGTCCGAAGAAGTAGACACAAGAAAATAGATCTCCGTTCTGCTAACCTGCATCAGCGTAAAGAAATGCCTGACTTCATTCGGGGAAGGCGGCGAAAGGTTCATTCGACTGAACATATGCCACATACACATCAAGGCTTTGTAACTATTCGGGGCCAACTGAGCTGGGGCCATCCCTGCTTCAGCCAAAAACCAGGCAATAAAAGGCTGAAAGGGAAGTGTGACGCTGCAGCAAAGCATCGATCCATAAATCGCTACCATGCCCTCATGAGGATTCCATACGGCTCTATCCCCCGCAGGAACCAAAGTGACTAAGTCGGGCAAGTCAAATCAGGAGCGGTATTTTTCTATCTCAGCTAGCCTGACCACATTCGGCTCAGTATCAAAGCCACTCGGACGAGTATCAGAAAACAAAAGACGAGATGCCATGTACACTTCATCAACGTCACCCTCGTTAACAGTCTGTTCCCTGGTCTGAACGCTGCTCGAGCAGTGCTTGTATACCTTACTTTTGCTCTGATGTTTACCCATCATTCGAAAAGATACACTATGATCAGAAATATCAGAATCAGAACTAGATGGAGTACTCGATACAGGGCTGAAAGTGACGTCAGGGTGAAGCCCGGAAACATCAACATCTAAGAATGGAGGTTCATCTATTGGGATATCCCCCAGTAATCGTTAATGCAATATACTAACTGGAAATCCCCACGTTCTAATGCATCAAAAACGATTTTAAAGAGACGATAGCGGGAAGATGGCCCCATTAAAACTAACCTTGATTGAGATTGATGCAATATCTTCAAGCGGAGAATCGTGAACTTCTGGATAAAGAAATCTGAGTTTAAAGAAATTTCTGCTGAATTTTTAAGAATAAACCAACAATGTCTCTTAGCGAAGAATTTAAAGATGAGACGGCACGAAACCCTAGGATTTCAAAGCGGGAAAAAATTTATGACAAAACTCGATGACGTAGGCGGCGCTTGGGGAAACGTAAAAATTATTTTTCATAAATGATATTGAAAAAAGAAAAGACGAGGGATGCGTGTCAAAACAGGAAGTAACCCTCAACCGTCAGAACTTCAAAACGTCGCTATCATTTAAGATCCCGCGTGATGAAGCGAATCGAAATTACAGAGTCACCATTAAGAAGCGCCATTATGACAAGACGGCTATTCTGACGAGAGAAAATTAAGATGATTAAAATACTCTTGCCCGAAATGAAATTTTCTCGACAAAAATATTTTAAGGGGGTATTGTCGTATGTAAATTTTACCAAGTATACACGTCATTGACAGGAAGGAAAAAATAGTCAGGTGGACGCCCTAAATGTGCATTCGGAAAATATCCTATAAGGCATCATTAAAGAGAAGAAAGTCCGAGTAAGCATATATTGAATAAAACCTACTCGGGATCAGTTAACAGCACTCGAGACTGGTTAAACAACGCTTCCACTCGGGCTCAAACGGTGCTACTCGGGACCATCAGGCATTACTCTTACTCGGGAATAAATACGACTCGAGTAAGAGCTTGGTGCTTATTTCATACGGATTAAGTCATTAAATACGCGACGATATCCATCAGGAAAGAATCCGAAATAAAATAGAGCATTAAATTAGAAGAGTCCCCAATCAGGAAATAACTTGATTTCTTTACAAAGGCCACATTCTTATAAGGAAACAAGTCCAAATTGAACTGCACTACTAGAATCTCGCTCGATTTCCATAAGAGACTCCGAAACAGGAAAGAAGACAAATCGACCTCAAGAAAGTAACCGAATCACAATTAAATACAAAGATCCTGTATTACTTGTACAAGGCAGATTAGGGTTCTATAAACATATAAATAGACCCATAATCTCGTCCAGAAAAGATATAGGCAATATAGCATACATCAATTATAGTAAATACAGAGAGAAAAAAAAGAGATCGAAAGCTTGTAAACATCTTATTCTCTTAGTGGATTTTGGCTTGGTTGATCCTTCAACCACCCGTGGATGTTTCTCCGGTCATCGGAGTTTTACCAAGTAAAACTTGTCTTTGTTACTCTCTATGCATCTCTTTCTCTTTAATTCAATAGCCGAAATCCAATTCTTGTTGGCTTTTTTGGCATAATCCAGAAATCGACGTCAACAAAGGTTTTAATAATTTCTTATATATTGAAATCATTTTCTCGCTGTCTCCTGCAACCGTGATTTTTTTCTCTTTAGGGTTTTCCACAGTAAAATTATGTGTTTTGCATGATCTTTTTTCTCTCATACTTAAAACCTGATTAATTAATTCTCATAACCTTGTTGGGCGCGCGATAAGTTTAACATACACCCAAAATCACCGTCAATAATTTTAAATAGACTTAAAAAAAAACATATACCTGAGAACACAAATTCAAGTGACATTGTACCTGATATAGTTAGGCAAAAAGAATTAGTAAAAAGAAACAAAATTTTCATTTTGGGTATTAAGACATAAAGATGAAATCAAAAATTAAAAGAAAGTTAACTATCAAATAATCGATCACGCGAGATAATTAAGGAAATTAAAAAGTGATTTCATAAGTTTTGATATAGATAATTGATAAGAATTGAAAGAAATGAGGAGTCTGATAAAAGATGAAATGGAGAGTTTGAGACGGAGATTGAGATGGAGAGAAATGGTGATGAAATGAAGAGTTATAGAGAGAGGTGGAGTGTATGTTTAAATGAGAGAGAGAGAGAGGTGGAGTGTATGTTTAAAGTATGGGTAGCAAAAATCTCCGATCCGCCCCTAACCGGCGGGGCTCCGATCCGTTCGAGATAGGTTTGGAGCACTTAAAAAAGGGTTCGGATCGGGTATGAGTCAAACTTTTTTTATCCGGTTTTTTGTTGGGTCGGGTATGGGTCAACCTCTTATATATGCCTCGACTCGACCCGTTTTGTCCAGTATTTATATAATTAATTTTAAAAATATATAGGGAAAAACAAATCTGTAATCTCTTTCTCTCTTTACCTCATTGCATTTTATGTTTGAATTTAAAGTTTATTAAACTTAGATGCTGTGTTCTATTAAATTTAAGTTTATGTATGAATTTTAAGTATGTGTTAAAATGTTTTTCTATAATGTATGTTTGTGTTAAAGTGTATATTTAAATTTGCAATCAAACAAGAAACAAATTGTATATATATATATTATTTTTGATATATTTTAAAATTTAATTGAATGTTAAAATTTTTAAAATTGAATTGTATGGTAAAATAATTTATATATTTAAAGGTTTGAGAATTTTGTTTATATAGAAAGAAAATGAAACGGGTCATTTCGTATCTATTATAGGGCATCCCTTATTATTTTGGATTGAGTTTGAGATAGAAAAAGAAAAGTCGTTTGACACACATACTGGGCTTGAAACAACTCGTATAAATCAAATTTTATGTATGGAACACCTCTTATCCGATCTAATCCAACATATTGCCACCCCTAACAGAAAGAAGAAGATAAGTGACTATGTACACATCAAGGGAGAGAGTGGTTGAGACTTGAGTGGATTGGTAGAAGAAGATAAATGATGAAAATGATAGTTGGTGAGACTTTGCTGGCACAACAAAAAATTTGAAAAAAAAAAAAGGACATACGGTGAAGTAGGGAAATTGTGTTTAAATTACGTGTTGAGTCCCCTATCATATTCATAGGTAGACCTATGGTTTAAACTCTTTAAAATAATTAAGTTGACGATAAAAACACTCTTTTCCATATATTTCTCATCACGACCATATTTTAGAACGGTGACTTTGTTTTTTTTTTTGTGGAATACTTGTTTCTTGTGCAGGTGACCGAGCATCTTCACAACATTAGTGTATTTTTACTCTTTATATATCTATTTGTTTAGCTATACATAAATATCTACTTATTTAGGTATGTGATAACTTAATAAGTAAAAAAAAAAAAATTAATAAAAACATTTAAATTCTTGATTTCCTATCAACAAATCTAATTATCCTCCATTTTTTTCAAGTCAGAAATAATAACTTTTCAAATGCACTAGTTGTATATGTATGAAACTAATCTTATTTCTTACCAAAAAAAAACTATATTAATTTTAGATGGATTTTCAAATTATTAAATATTAGTCTTATTTTAAATATCTAGATAAGACTTTTATGATGATAACATTTATAAATTAAAACTTATTATATATTAATTGAATTTAATTAGAAATATAAAAATAAAATAAAAATAATATAATAATAATTACAGAAGGGGGAGTCTCTCTTCGATATTGAAGAGAGAAAACCAAAATCTTATTTGAAGAATCTCTTTTGAAGAGTTTGTTGGAATCAAATATGTTGATATGGTTTGTTTGACTTTAACAAATATCTTATTTGAAGAGTTTTTTGAAAGTACTCTTAATCATTTTTAATCAAGTTTTGATTCTAAATTTATTCTTTTTATTTAATTTTCCTTCTACTTTTTATAAGTAATATATAAATTCGGGTTTTTTGAAAGGGTGATGACTCAAACCCACAATCTCGCAAAATAGATGCGAATAGTATAATTTAACTTTCCTTTTACGATAGTTGATTTCCTTTTTTATTTTGTATGTGATTGATTGCATATTTGCATATTAAGCTATTTGGATAACTATCTCCAACCCAAAAACCTAATTTGGAGCAATTTTTCACTAAAAACTGTGTTTGATAGATAAGATTGGACGGAATCGAAGAAAAATAATAGGCTGCATATTAATTTTCATGTTGTGCCGGGAAATAGCACCGCCACAACTGCTAGTACTATTCTAGTCCTAATAGTCCAGTCTTTTAAATTTATTTAGCTCATTTTTTTTCCTTTTTGGCTGGGATCCGAAACTTTACTTATATTTTTACTTTTTGGCTGGGACTATTTTTGTCCTAGTCTTTTGTTCTTTTTTTTTAAAATATATATATATATATATATATTATTTATATTTAAACTATTAAATTTATTTAATTTGATTTAAAAATTAATTTAATATATATTAGTTTATTCTAATATATTAATTTCTTAAAATTTCAATTAAAATTTAAATGTTATTTTATTTCAAATTGATTTTATTTATTTATAAATATAATTTATTTTATTTTAAAAAAAATAGATCAGTTCATTCATATCCAATATAATCTCACGCGTATAGAGATACACATTTTTCATCGGGACCTCAATTCCCCACGTCCTCATCCCCATTTGGGGATTTTTTTTTTGGAAAATGAGGAAATGGGGGGGGATGAATTTCATCCCCAAATTGAAATGGGGATGGGGATGGGGGAACCCCTTTCCATCCCCATTTCTCCATTTTCCCCACAATTATATTGAAATGGGGATGAAGATAAGATCCCCCATCCCCATTTCCTCATTTCCCCCAAATTCTCATTTCCCCCAAACATATATAAATATAATTATAATATATATTTATATTTATAATATATTAATGGGTTTTATTTTGTATTTCTAATGGAATGTTTGTTTTTTTTAGTTTAATTTGTAATTTTTAGTTAAATAGCGAAATGGAAAAACGGAAAACGGAGAAATATGAACAAAAACGGGAAAAATGGGGAAATGAGGATGGGGATGGATATACCTCCCCCCAAAATTCTTCATCCCCATTTTTTCCAAATGGGGAAATGGGGGGATGGGGGAAGGGTATAGGAAGTGGGGATGGGGATGGGGATGGGGATGAGGATGGGGGGATCTATATTCATCATCATTCCCCAAATATGCATCCCTACACGCGCATCAAACGCACCAAAATATTATCATTTTCACACTATTTATTTTTAAAAAATTATCATTTTCCCCTTAAGGTTGGTAATATTAGATAAATTGGTTCATCTAGTTTCAATAATAGTCAGTCAACCTACTAAAACCCAAAATATTATACATTTTACCCATTTGTCAAGTTTTCCATTGAACCATCCAACTTGTGGTAAAAAATCAACTACTCTAACCAACTATGTAACTATGCTACTCTAGCTCATTGTTGGAGGTATTTTGATTTAAAGGTATATATATAGTTTAAAATAATTTAAATCTCATATATATATAATTTAAAATAAATACATATTTATTTTAATAACAGAAAATATAAATTGAAAAGGGAAAAAATCAAAAAGGAAAAAGAAATAAATAATAGTAACAATACATTCCTTTTAAATATATGATTTTATTTTAATTATGAGTTTTTTTATAATTTAAAATAATATCATATAATTGAATGGAATTTACTACTATTATTTTTTATTTATTTCTTTCTTTTTCTTTTTAAATTTTTTCCTTGTTCAATTTATAGACTTTGATTTTCTGGGTTTTTTTTATCAAATTGAATTAATATATTTTTTGAAAAGGAAAAAAAAACTTAAAAAAAAGAAAGAAAAAAATTTACGAGCTTTGATTTTCTGGGTTTCCTTTTGTTTTCTTATTTCCCTTTTTCTTATTTCCTTTTTTCTTTTTATAAATATGTTATTATTATTTATTATTATTAAATACAAGTTTACTTTAAATTATATATATATATATGAGTTTATTTTAAATTATATAAATTATTTTAAATTATTTTAAACAAATTATATAACTATATATATATATACATTTAAAACTGTTGGAAGTAATAGATGTTAAGTAGGATTGTACTCATGTATATATTAGGATTTATGTTTACTTATCAGAGTAGGATTTCTGTGTACTTATCAGAGTAGAATTATGTGGTTGTAATTAATTTATCTTCCTATTTTCTCTAGGTCTTTTAGCTTTGGGTGAACACTTCATGTAATGTTATATATATGTTCATTATCAATGAAAAGGTGTGTGTGAATTCAACACCAAAACCAATCTCTATCTTATATGGTATCAGAGCAGAATCGATCCTTACTCAAGAAACAATTTTTCTCTTCTCTCTCATTCAGTCCAATGACAATAACCACACATGCACCTGAAAGCGGCTCCTCCGTAACACCTCCCATGATCGTCAACATCACACCAGCAACCTCCACAACACTTCGCTCGAATGAATTTCACCTCATTACCATCAATATCTTTGCTCAGGCTCCTCTCAAACTCACTGTCAACAACTATATGTCCTGGAAAATTCAGTTTCAAACTCTTTTCATAGGATATGATCTTCTTGGTTATATCAATGGCTCAAAGCCATGTCCACCGGCTACTCTAACTATCAATGATGTAGAATCTCCAAATCCGGCATACAATATCTGGATTCGTCAAGACCAACTCATCCTGAACGCGATCATTGGCTCCTTGTCTCCAACTATTATCTCATTTGTTGCCAGAGCTAAAACGTCAATGGAAGCATGGACCATACTTGCCAACACATATGCCAAGCCATCTCGTGGACGCATTTAACAAATCAAAGCACGTCTCAAGCACTCAAAAAAAGGTACACAAAATATCACCGATTTTCTTCACTCTGTTAAAGCCCGTGCAGATGAGCTTGCATTACTTAGTGCTCCGATGGACGATGAGGATCTCACTGGTCGAATCTTAAATGAACTTGATGATGACTATAAATAACTGGTTCGTGCGGTTCAAGCTTGTGATAATCCCATCATCTTTGATGAACTCCATGAAAAACTCTTGTCATTTGAGGCTTCTCTTCAGAACAGTAAAAAGGAGACGGCTACCTTCCATGTCACAGCAAACTCAACCAACAGAACCTACCATAACAACTGGCGTCCACAGTCTTCCACCAACTCCAATTGGCATCCTCAATCCACTAATAACTCGGGCTGGCGCCCGTCGCCCTAACAATGCTGGCTGACCTCAACCTAATTCAATTTCAGTGGACAGAACCGTGGCAATCAATTCTCCCCACGACCGTACCTTGGTCGCTGCCAGATGTGTGGCACTCAAGGTCACTCAGCTAAGAGGTGCAACTCTTTTCAAATGGTTCCAATTCACTCTCCTGGACCTGACCAACCACCGCCACACTCCTCCTCCTCCTCCTCCCAACTGCTTGGCAATCACAAGCTCACTTCGCTGTAACTAACTCCTCCAATAATCCGACATGGCTTCTTGATAGTGGTGTTTCCCACCATGTCACTGTCGACTTGGGTAATCTCTCTCTACATGCACCGTACAAAGGTTCAGATGATGTCATGATTGGCGATGGCACAGGTCTTTCCATCGCACACACTGGTTCCACATCTCTATACACACATGAAAAAACTTTTACTTTAAATGATGTACTCTGTGTTCCTGACATGAAAAAGAACTTAATCTCTATATCTCAATTTTTCGCGGCTAATAATGTGTCCGTTGAGTTCTTGTCTTCTTGTTTTCTTGTGAAGGATCTTCGTACGAGGGCGAATTCTTCTGAATGGCACAACCAATGATGGCGTCTATGAATGGCCGACTGTCAAACCCGAATCTTCCCCAATTCTAGCCTTCTCCAACATCAAAACAACTTCATCAAATTGGCACCATAGATTAGGTCATCCGGCTTTTCCAATTTTACAGCATATTATTTCTAATTTCAGTTTAGATTTGTCGTCTATGTGAAAAGAGGTTTTATGTCATGCTTGTCAATGCAATAAAAGTCACAAGCTTTCTTTTTCTGAATCATCTCTTGTTTCCTCTCTACCCCTAGAAATCATATTTTTTGATGTATGGACCTCCTCAGTTATTTCTCATGATGGTTTTAAATACTATGTAATCTTTGTGGATCACTTCACTAAATGTATATGGTTTTATCCACTGCGAAAGAAATCTGACGTTCATCAAACTTTTATTCGTTTTAAATCCATTGCGAAAACTATTTCAAAATCATAATCACCATTTTTTACTCAGACAATGGAGGGGAATACATGTCACTCAAAAATTATTTTTCTGAAAATGGTATTTCTCATCTCACAACTCCACCACACACGCTTGGGCACAATGGGTACTCGGAGAGACGTCACAGACACATCGTCGAGACTGGTCTTACATTACTAACCCATGCCTCTATTCCCCTTGAATTTTGGATCTATGCCTTAGCCACATCTGTCTACCTAATCAATAGGATGCCAACAAAAACTCTCTCCCTTGTGTCCCATTATGAAAAAATTTTTGGTAACAAGCCCAACTACTCTAAACTTAGGATTTTTGGTTGTTTGTGTTATCCGTGGCTTAGGTCATATTCTTCTCACAAACTTAATCCTCGCTCTAAGTCATGTGTGTTTATTGGGTACTCATTATCCCAAAGTGCCTACTTATATCTTGATCCCTCCAGCGCCAAAGTGTATGCCTCCCGTCATGTTCAGTTCGTAGAGTCTATTTTTCCATTCAAAACACTACACACTGAGTCGCACAGACCAACCTCCACCTCCATCGAGTCCTGGGTTCCTCTACCTCTCACTGTCAGGTCTTCATATCAGCCGGCTCCATCATCGGTCGTGCCCCCAGCAGAATCACCACAGTCGCTGACCTTCTTCCTCTTCAACAAGTTGACTTGCACCAGGTCCCAGCGACACCAGCTCCTGCCGTACCAGAATCTCAATATACTGCAGCTGCTACACCATTCGATTCTCCTACTGTTTTTATCCCAGCTGGTACACCCACAATTGCCTCTATAGAGCTGGAATTTGTCCCTCTAGTGACGGTCATCTCACAGCAATCACCACCTTCGGCCACAACCACTCCATCCCCGAACAAGTATCCTATGGTTATAATAGCCAATAACAACGTTCACAAGCCGATACAGAGGCTCAACCTTCACACACTTCTGCAGAACTCTGCAGACCGTGAACCTACAATAGTTGCACAAGCTTTAAAGGATCCGAATTGGTGTAAATCCATGTCAAAGGAGTGTAATGCATTGATCATGAATGGCACCTGAGAGCTAGTCCAGCCGGATTCAAATATTAATGTTATTGGCTGTAAGTGAATTTTTCGAGTCAAACGAAAATCCGATGGAACAATTGACAAGTTCAAGGCACGCTTAGTTACGAAAGGTTTCAACCAACAGCCAGGGGTTGACTATTTCGAAACATTCAGTCCAGTAATCAAACCCACAACAGTCAGACTCGTCATCAGCATTGCCATCAGTCAGGGTTGGTCTCTCCGTCAGTTGGATATCAACAATGCCTTCCTACAGGGTCAACTTACTGAACAAGTTTACATGACTCAGCCTTTTTGCTTCATTGATTCTGATCACCCAACTCATGTCTGTAAACTTCAAAATCGATTTACGGTCTCAAGCAAGCACCGAGAGCGTGGTACCATGAGTTGCACCAATTTATGATTGCATTTGGGTTCAAGAACTCTCACGCAGACACATCCCTTTTTGTTCTCAAATCTGGTGGTAATCTTCTATATCTCCTAATATATGTTGATGACATCATTCTCATAGGTAGTTGTTCAGCTCAGGTTGCACAATTTGTTGGTATCCTTGCCAACAGATTTTTACTGAAAGATCTTGGTTCTCTTTCTTACTTTCTTGGAGTTGAAGTAATTCCACACAATGATGGAATTTTACTGTCACAAAAGCGGTACATTATGGACCTTATTGCTCACAATAACATGTCAGGTGCCAATCCAGTCCAAACTCTGCTACCCACTAGCCCTCTGATCAGTCTTCACTCCGGCACGCCTCTAGAGGATCCCTCTCCTTACCGAACAGTGGTTGGTAGTCTTCAGTACCTATTGCTCACTCGCTCTGACATCTCCTATGCGATCAACAAACTGTCTCAGTTCATGCACCAACCATCGACCGATCACTGGGAGCTAGTCAAACGTGTGCTCAGGTACTTACGGGGCACCTAAGATGAAGGTATACTTATCTATCGTGATTCTCCTGTCTCTCTTCATGCATTCTCTGATGCTGACTGGGCTGGAAACAAGGATGATTACTCCTCCGCTAGTGCCTACATTGTCTATCTTGGGCATAATCTGATCTCTTGGAGTTCAAAGAATCAACACACCATTGCACAGCTCATCTACAGAGGTAGAATATCGCACGGTTGCATCCACTGCAGCCGAACTCAACTGGGTATGTTTTCTCTTAACAGATCTTGGTCTTACACTGTCCGCGATTCCGACGATTTATTGTGATAATGTGGGTGCCACTCAGCTATGTTCCAATCTAATTTCACTCTAGAATGAAACACGCTGCAATAGATTTTCATTTCATCCGTGACCAAGTTCAATCTGGTTCCCTACAAGTTGCACATGTGTCGTCCAAGGATCATCTAGCGGATGCTCTTACAAAGCCACTTCCGCGGTCTGACTTTTAGAAAATCAAATGCAAGATTGGCCTCTCTAGTCGTGGCCCATCTTGAGGGGGCATGTTGGAAGTAATAGATGTTAAGTAGGATTGTACTCCTGTATATATTAGGATTTATGTTTACTTATCAGAGTAGGATTTCTGTGTACTTATCAGAGTAGGAATTATGTGGTTGTAATTAATTTACCTTCCTATTTTCTCTAGGTCTTTTAGCTTTGGGTGAACACTTCCTGTAATGTTATATATATGTTCATTATCAATAAAAAGGTATGTGTGAATTCAACACCAAAACCAATCTCTATATTATAAAAACAACATACCTCCAACAATGAGATAGAGTAGTTCAGCTGATTAGAGTGTGTGGATTTTAACCACAATGTAGATGTGACACCGGTTCGGTTGGAACTGAACTAAAACCAGTTTTTCTGATTTGGAACTGGAATCGGACTGTGAATTCCGGTTTCAGTTTCTCAAAATGTATAACCAGACCGAAACCATCTATTCGGTTTAGGTTCTGGAACCAGTGATTTCTATTAATTTTTTTAAAAAAAGTTTTTTAGAGTTTAAGTTTTAAAATTAATAATAATATTATTAATAATAAACAAGATAAGGTTTTAGTGTGACAAATTGGCAATGACATGTGGTTGTATATGTGTACGTATATATATATTTTTATAAACATTTGTTTGTAAAAAGAAAAAGAACCGAACTGGTGGAACCATCTGAACTGAACCAAAACCGGAACCAGAACCATCGGTTCCAAATCGAAATTCGGACCAAACCGGAACGTGCATCATCTCTACCACTAGGTCAAAGGTTCAATCTTTGATGGGGGCGTTTTAATTTTTCAATTAAAAGTCAAAATATTTTTCTTTGATGGAAAATTTGATAAAATGGGCAAAATGACTAACATTTTGGGTATTAGGGGGTTGACTGACTATTATTGAAACTAGTGGGATTTGACTGACTATATGAGACTGATTACGCCGTGAATGCCTCACAATTCCATTTTTTGTTTCCTTCAGCTCGCAAGCAATGTTTTTTAAGGACATCTTTGTAGAAGCATATAACTCGATCGTCTCCTCTTCATCCACCGCCACAACCACCACCGTAACACGGCTACCTTCACTTCTCACTTTCTCTTTCTCTCTCCCCCCCCCCCCCTTTAAAATAGATCCAAACTCAACTTTGCTTTTTCCATAAAATATATACATTTAACAAGATTAATACTGATGTATAGATCTCAGGACAACATAACAGATCCACACAAATTTCTGTCAATCTATTTTTTTTTAAGTTAAAAGAAAAAAAATCAGAGGAAGTGTCAGGGAAGTGAGAATAAAGAACAACGGATCAATGCATGAAATCCTTAGGGGTCATACTGTAAGCATTTTTCGTTGACTGCTTTTTGAAAAGAAAATGAAATGAAAATGAAAACAGTGTTTTTGGTTTCAGTTTTGAAATATGAAAAACGCGTCTGGTAGCATATGCTGAAACCTGTATTCTGAAAATAAAAATACTAAAAACATGTCCAGTAGGTTAATAAAAAAATATCAAATAATCATCCCAAAAAATTATCAATTAAGTCAAAATGAATTTATTAAATAAAAATTATATTCAAAGGAAGAATTTATATGTTGAAGCATAAGGCGGTGTGCTAGCAAACTTCAAGAAAAAATTGGGTCTCCAGTTGAAATACTCTACTGCTAAAGGAAAACTTATCAAGATCAAAGCCTCTTACAAGCTCTATGAATCTAGAAAAAAAAAACAACAACAAAATACCAAGAAAAACAACAACAAAACCCATAACTACCACCACTATCACCAACAGGTGAACATGGTCTGCAACTGCTACCACCAAGGCCACTAAATCAGATCCTCTAAAGAAATCTAGTCCAAATCAGCTTAAAAAAATGAAACTCCCACTTCCTACAAAATCATTAATGTTTTCTAGTCCATTAGTTTCACACACAAACCCGGAAATCTAAGTCAAAAACCTCATCAAGAAAGAGCTTAAACTACACAAATCATCTTCTCATGTTCTCTCTCTCTTCCTCCACGTCAGCTTCCTCCGAGCTGCCGCAGCTGCCACCACTTCTACTGTCAACGTCGCACCATCCGACGTTATTTTTCTGACTACCCACACCACAAATGCTGGTGAGATCCTCCTCCGGCGATGCTGGGGGAGGATCTCTCATTCGCCGGCATCGGCTGCTCT
This sequence comes from Dipteronia dyeriana, assembly GCA_032871835.1. NCBI lineage: Eukaryota > Viridiplantae > Streptophyta > Magnoliopsida > Sapindales > Sapindaceae > Dipteronia > Dipteronia dyeriana. The sequence continues at coordinate 4,795,665 of CM065298.1, forward strand.
ATTTTTTCATTGAGAAGATGATGATGAAGTAGAAGAAGAGAAGAAAAAGAACAGTGATGAAGAAGAAAAAAATGAAAAAAAAATGATTTTTTTTCTATTTAATGAAAAACAAAGTGAAAAACAAAGAAACAAAAACAAGTATTTTGTGTTTTTCAAATATTTCTCTGTTAACACTGGTTTTGTTTTTCATTTTGTTTTTTGTTTTTTATTTTTTTAAATAAAAAAAAGTTAACGAATGCGAATTCGAAATCATTTTTGGAAACAAAATAGAAAACGGACTGAAAAACAGTTGTAGGACAGAGACTTGTTTTTTTTTTAAAAAAAAAGATTAACATCAAGAAAAAAAAACATAAAAAGAGAAATTAAAAGAAGATGGTTCGAAGAATAGGATGAAGGATATCTTCAAGCAAAATATTGTGTGAGGAAAGTAGAGGAAGAATGAAGTCATGTGTTTTGTGGCTGGGAACAAAAAAACGTGAAACAACAAAATATTTTCTTGATGTCAATACTTTTTAAACACTTAAATGGCAAAACAGATGTTAGACAGCTTCTTATCATTTTTTAACGCATGAAAACGTATAAACGTTTTTCAAGAATGTTATCGAACGCAATATAAATATTTACAACATTAATACTAGATTCTTAATATGAGTTCTTCAGGTGGAGAAATGCATTCGACACGAAGTGGTTGACCAAAGACACTCTGATCTGTAGTAGGGTTTTGGTTGCCATTTGACAGTGGAGAGATCTTGCGTCGTCAGTTTGATAAACTCTTACGATTGCGAGAGAAGACGATCAACATAGTGTTTTGATGAAGAGTTACAGGCACAACACTACGTCGTTTTAATGAAGTTCAAAATTTTCATAATCTTTGAAGTGTCAAATGGGTCGGGTCGGGTCGAGTTGGACCATAATTTTAAAGTGCATATTGGGTTTGAGGGACAAGTACGGGGCATACCGTGTTTTTTTGATGAGGTTTTGTGCAACCTGAACTCGTTTTTTCTATCGGTATAAAATTGTGATTCAAAAGACATTTATAAAGTTCCTAACAATGTGCTCTAAAGTTTGAAAACAAGTGAAGCGACAAGTGAGGGTATTGTCCACAGGGAGGTGTCATCCGCCATCGGTCTCACGTTCTAGTGTTTATTGAAAGCATGTAAATAGAAATACGGAAGTGATGAGAATGGTGTGTGTGAAGTGTATGCATATTGCGGGTGTGTGCGAAGGAAATGTAAATAAAAAGAATTCAAATAGAAATAAAAGAATATGGAGGGGTGAGAATGATGATCAAAGGGAAATAAAATGGTGACTTTGAGAGATGTAGGATAATAGTTGCACATCTAGTTGATTGTTGGGCGTTAAGCACATTCAATTCAAGTAAGGGTATTTTCTTTCAATTAAGGGATTCGAGACACAAATCACTCCCCAAAGGTCATGGCTAGAGCAATTGTACCTATAGTCTCAATCATTAACCATATGAACATATAGCCAAAACCTATTATAGCACAATCATGCATAAAACATGTTTCATCCATTTTTTAGAGTTAAGTGGTCAAGGTTATACCCAGAATGGTCCTCCATATGCACAACTGAAACCCACTACACTCAAACCCATCAAAACAAGACATTTTGACCTTTCAAAGACATACACACACAAATGGGATATTTGATTACAATTACTCTTACAATTAAGTTAATCTACTCTTAATCTCATCCATATATGAACACATATCAAATTCCAATCTCCACACAAAAGAATATCAAGATAAAAGATTATCAATAACAATAAGAACGAATCAAAACCCAACTAAATTTAAGAACAATCACATATATAAATGAGCAGAATATAGGTTTATAAATATTCCCAAGTGGAGATTACATATCAAGAAAACAAGAAATACAACGAGATGAGTAAATAGAATAGAACCCTTGAATATGTCCCTCCAAGAGCTTTTTCCTTGCTTGGTTTGAAATTGGTCATAGACCTCTCCTTTCAAAGTGCAATCTATTGTTAAATGTGGTGGAGCATGTGTAGAAATTAAATGGTGGTGAGGAATCCATGGAGGAGAACCTCCATGGAGCCTTTAGAATCCTCTATCTCTCTGTCTTTTGAAATGGAAGAAGATGAAAAAAATGAAGGGTTGTTTTATTCTGGACTTAAGAGAAGAAAGGAAAGAGGTGAATTTACAGTGTGGGAAGATTAGGGCTCAAATTGGGTGCAAAAGAACCTATTTGCCCCTCAAAAATGCCCTGTCGCGGTCTAGATTTAAAATGTGTCGTGGTTTGGGTCAATGCGGTACAACCGCGACAGTGATTTCCATGGTGTAAGTGTCGTTGTCGCCACCGCGGTCTTGTTTCTAGTCTCATGCACCCTTACAAAAATAGGCATAACTCCCTCTAGAAAACCCAAAATTACGATCCGTAAAAACGATAAAAAGTAAACTTCTGGAACTTTTTGAAAATATATAGTACGAAACCTAGTTCAATCTGAGAAGGGAGATATGACCCCGAAAGTTAGGTGTTATGTATAGGCATTTTACAATTTTAGCCCATCAACCTTTGGAAAACAAAGTTGACCTGTGCCACGGTCTCAATGTCGCGTTCTGGCTCAACAGTGGATCCACCATGGAAACATTGCCTTTGTTTGTCGTGGTTGACCTCGAATCCTCCGTTGTTTGGGTCAACGATGAGGCTATGACAACTTTGCATGGTTTCCATTCTTGACTTCTTTTTGCTCATTTGTGCTTCTTAAGCTTGACTTTAAGCTCAAACACCAATTGTAAGGGATAAGTACCTACACATGGCTTATAAAACACATTATATACAAAAATACGTTCGAAAACAAGAACAAACGATAGGAAATAGGGACCTCAAATAGATATATAAATGGTCTGATCATTACCCATGAGCTCTGTTCAAAACGGTTAGGTTTCTCATCATGATTTAGCTTGTTCTGTATGTAATTCTATCGAATTTTTTCCATTTTATACTCTCGGTCTTGCTCTCAAGTTCGACCCCTCCTATCTTATGAGCTTTGAAAGTCAATCTCGGTCCACCCAACCATAGGGCTAGGAACATGTTGGTTATCGTTCTACAAATGTTCACGTTTAAAGATCCATTTTCCTATTTTTTGTGTTCATTTTTTAGCACTTATGTGTATTTAATATGTTTTTTCGCCACAAGTGCATGCAAATGTCCCTCATGGATGGTGTTTGTACCAAATGTGGATAAAAAAAAGGCAAAAATCATCATTAGAAGACCAGTGCGGGCTTCCACCACGGGTTCAAACCCGCACTCTAAAGCCACGTTCAAACAGCAGTTGTATCCACGGGCTTCTCACTGTGGGAATATACCCGTAGCCGAAAGCCGCACTAAGCACCACGAGTTTACAGTGCGGGAATAAGCTCACACTGCAAGGTCGCACTCGCCCCCATCAGATCTGAACTCAATCGAATTTCCTAGGCATTTCGGTCTTTTCTCATTTCATTCCCTAATCTTGCCCAGCCTATAAATACACCTCTTTGCCTCTCCTTTCTAGACACTAGACAAGACACATTCTACCCTTTTTACTCCAAGAAACCACTTCTCTTGGATTTTCACCTTAAGAAGAGAGCGAGAAGCTTCAAAGCTCCCATTAAGTGGGGTCTATTTACAATTATAATTTTTTTTTAACAAAATTGATAGGTGTGATTAGAAAGAGGGGTGTATATATAATTTTTGAAAGGTGTTATTAGCTCCACTTCTCTACAAAATCTATTTAATCCAATCCACACTTCACCAAACAAAGTCTGAGGTAGATGGAGTAATGTTAGATTGTCTAAATCGGATTCACCCACTCTCTGTTTAGGTGTCTCTTTGCTCCCTCGGAGAGAAAGATATTTGTATAAATAAAAGTCGTGAAAACTTTAAACATGCATCATTATTTTGTACAAATTCGGAGAGGGGGATCTCTATATAAATAAAAGGTAGTGAAATTGTTAAAAACAGACAGTGAGATTTTGATACATTATTCCTGACTTACCTATCTTGAATTCTTGATGATGCATATGTGATGTGTCTCAGAGAGAGAGAGAGAGAGTATTACATTTTAAATTCATATCATAATTACAGGTTAATTGCGTCAGTGATACAAAAGCTGATCATCAGTTTATTGACATCAACAAGCCCGCGATGACATGTAAATTAACATGATAAACTAGAGTTTATTAATTATATTCATTATAAAGGGAATTGAAAGAAAGGGTGTTGAATTTTCACGGGTCATTACATGTTAAATACGTCAGTAACATAAAATCTGATATCATCAATATCTTAACAACATGATTAATAACTAGAGTTAATTAATTATAGAGGGGAATCAGTGTGTTGAAATTTCACATCCGATCCGATCGTCCTAGGTTATTCAGGAGACTTATTAGAAATCGAGTGTCACCATCTTCTCATCGATCACAATTTTTTTTTCTCACAAGTTACAAGCAATTTCAGATATATATATAAAATGACTCCACATTGACTAAATGGGTCCCTAAATAGGGCAATGTTGACGAAATAACTCTCTCTCTCTCTATATATATATATATATAAATACACATTAACAGTGTAATATTTTTGTTTTTGTCAATGGAGAGTTATTATATATATATATATTTATTTATTTATTTATTTATTTATTTATTTATTTATTTATCGCTATGTTTTGTATAAGAGAGAAATAGTAGGATGGATAGATAAATTAAGAAGGAAGTATTCGATTAGGATTTTAAAAAACTTTTTTAAATGGATAACTTTTTCAGATTTCATAGACTTTTATATACTTTACAAATTTATGAAAAACTTTTATAGACTTCGATAAACTTTCATTTTAAAAGAATTTCACAGTCTTTCATTTCAGTAGTCTTTCATAGACTTTCATAGATATTTATTGATTTCAATAACTTTTAAATATAATATATACTTTGTTTTAGTCAAATTATATATATTTCTCATGTCAATAAAAATATTATTTCTAAAAGAATAAAAAAAAAATTATGCCATATTAATTCAAGCTACTAAGATAAAACAGAAAAACAAAGTATATATTATATTTATTACATAGAACCACACCTAGTTAATTCAAGTTACTAAGATAAAACAGAAAAACAAAGTATATATTATATTAATTACATAGAACCGCACCTAGTTAATTCAAGTTACTAAGAGAAAACATAAAAACTATAAATAGTTGTTGAATAAGACACATGTTTGTACCGATCATAATTATATGGAGTCAAACTCATACACAACTTTGATTATGTCATATTGACATGGTTGAGTAGTGGTTTTTATCTTTTATTATTTTTTATTAACATAAACGAAATTCATTTGATTTATTTCGGTGTTGTTTAATTGCTTTGAAAATAGAGGTAAAAAAAATAAAATCTCTCATTGCGTAGCTGATGGAAAGTTGTTTTATATTATTTTTTAGTTAATTTTATTTTTGTTATAGATCGTTAATGTTTGTGTATTTTTTTATAGTGTTTATTCATTTTAAAAGTTATTCATTTTATTTTATTTGTGAAATTTGTTAAAAATGAATGTGCTTTTATTGAAAAATATAATATATATTTGTTGATCGATGTTTTTCAAAGAGTTTCATGTTTTTATTCTAAAGTAAAATTCTTTATATATATATATATATATATATATATATAAAAGGCATTCAAAGTCTTTGATAGGAATGGAAGACAAATTGTGAGATTTGTTAGAACTAAAAGTCACTGATATTTTTAAGTCATTAGAAGTCGATGAGATTTTGAATATCTCATAATTTTCGTAGGCCATTAAAAATTTTGTATTGAATATCACATGATTTTTAAAGATTTTTTTAAATTCTATAAAAGTCTGTAGTAAATACCCTTTAACTTTTATAGAGTCGTTAAAAGTCTACATACATCCTGATGTAGAACAAATGGTTGAATCCTACATGGCTTGGTGGGACCATCCTAAATCCAAGGTTAAATGATCTTAATTGAAGGGAATCGACGAGATCTTCAGGAATCAAAACCTTTGGTGTTGAGGCACGTCCTTTTTCGGCCAAATTCCATCATTTAGGCCCCGAAATCGTAATTCTTTCCTTTTTTGGGAAATTTCCATTTTTGTCATAAATTGACTTTGACAAGCCAGAATCGTCTACCGTTAATTCCGGCTTGTTTATGGTCGTTAGTATACTTTATTTCCGTAACTTTTGTGATTTCACTATTTTCGGCAGTTTCGCTATTTATGGCAGCTTTTAGTATGTAATCTCGTTTCTTGTCCAACAAGGATTCGGGTTAGGGTTTTTACTTTAAATAGTCTTGTAAGCCGAAAGGCTCATTAGTCATTTTTCAATAAAATTCAGACTTGTTTTTTTATTTTCTTTCTGGTGGATTCCAGTTTCAATAGAACTTAGACGTCGATCTAGTTCTTTTTACGTTTTCATTGCGTCACATCCAAACTTTTTATTCCATAAAAGTCAATAAATGTCGTTTGAAATGTCTTTTGAAATTATAATTGAATACACCCCTCTAAGAGAGAGAGAGAGAGAGAAAGTAGGAGGGATGAAGAGATTATAATATATATCATTCATGTTGTTTGTTATTGAAAAGAGAGTTGAATGGATGGATTGATATATAATTTATAAATTTACTATATTATCCTTTTATAAATTGGACGGTAATAAAAAGTTAGAGAGTATTATTGTCATTTCCCTACCATTATACCCTTCTTTCTCTTCCGTCCAATGATGGGATGATTGCTTTTGGTAGGATGGAGAGGAGATCCCTCATTCTCTCATCTCCTCTCTCCTCTCTCCTCTCTTATCTCTCCGACCAAACAAGGAATTAGAGATCTCCTCCTACCTCTATCCCTCCCTCCATCTCTCCCTCTTATCAAACAAAGCCTAAAGGTGGTCGATCATCGCATGCACACACATGATATATACATAGAGGGAATAGAGGGAAATAGCACCAAATGAGTTTGGTTTTGTGAGAATATCACCAAGTTAATAATTCTATATTTTTTAACACCAAAGTATAGAGCTAGACAAAAATACCCTTGAGTTTGACTTTATCAACCTTTTTTTTATCCTCTTTCTTCTTCCTTCTTTGTTCTTTCTTCTTGTTGGAAAAAAACACAGATTGCTCTCTCTCTCTCTCTCACTCCATCTGAAAATAGTCGATCTACATTTTCTTTCTTCTTTCTTCTTTCTTCTTTCTTCTTTCTTCTTTCTTCTTTCTTCTTGTTGGAAAAAAAACACAGTTCATTGAACCTCATTGGAAGGGCATTTTTTCATGAAAGGGAAAAAAACGCAACTCATTAAACCTTTTTTATAAGTTCACGATTAAAGCCCATTTGTTTCGTTTATTAGTGTTGACATTTGGAATCCGTTGTTGTTAAGCTAGGTGATAATCAACTACTTATTTAAAGTTACCCGAGACTTATAGATTGTTACCAGAGACTTATTTAAGGTTACCTGAGACTTATTAAATTTTACTCGAAACTTAATGAAAGACGACTAAATGTATAGTATCCAAGAATTAGTTGTTAGTATCGAGAGTTTATCAAATACTTAAAAATACATATTATTTGCTAGTATCTTGGACTTTATCAGAAACTTTTTTTTTAACAACAAAATTTATTTGGAAAATACATATCAGAAACTTTAAAATACATATTATTTTTTCAGTATTTGGAAAATAAGTCTCGGCTAATCTTCCAGTAAGTCTCGGCTAGTATGGAATAAGTATCGGCTAACCAAGATTTATTGAATATTAATCGAGACTTATTTCAAATTGAAATCTATCATCGTCAGTTTCTTCGATTCGTCGGCAGGGACTTCTCTGATTCGTCGCTGTTAACGATAATGAGTTTCTCTTCAGACGGACAAAAGTAATTAAAAAAAATCTCCCCAAATTCAAAGCTCACATATATATTAGGGGTACTTATGGTAGAATCCATTAATTATTGTTATTTCTATAAGACTTATAAACTTGGTGACATTTCCATCCATGACCTTGGAAAGAGTGCCGTATAACAAAAAAACCATATACATATCATGCATGAATCAGGACATCTGTCCAGTCAACCAGTTTCTGTCATTGGTTTCTGATCTTATCAGGGTCGTTCAATAAGTCCAAAGAGTGGGACCTATAAGAGTACTGGGACCCACCACCCTGCATGTTAAACAGAAAGAGCATCAGCAAAGTATATATATTGAGAATCCTATATAATTATATATGCACCGTACAAATTTACAGAGAAGAATTGCAAGCTTTTGAACCCTATTTTTTTATTCCGAAAAAGAAAAAAGAAAAAGAAAAACTGTAGCCAGTGCCCACCACTATATATGTACAGCTCCCTACTGTAAATTATGTGCGTCTTCTTCAGTGTATGTACTCTCAAAGAGTCTCAGTCTCTCTCTCAGAGTTTCTGTTGATGGTGTATATTTTTTTATCTCTGCAGAATCATTTGTAGATAGTGGTTTTGTTTCTTTGTCTTCTTCTTTCAAATTTCAAAACTGATCTTGTTCTGTCACTGGCTACAATAGAGAGAGAGAGAGAGAGATGGGACATCACTCATGTTGCAACAAGCAGAAGGTGAAGAGAGGGTTGTGGTCACCTGAAGAAGATAAGAAACTTGTCAACTACATTTCAACCTATGGACATGGTTGCTGGAGCTCAGCTCCTAAAATTGCAGGTAAAACCGCTTAGCTTATCGTTCTAGTAGTCCTAAATGTTTATCAGAACGATAGCTAGTCATTGGACTGCAATTCAGTGTTTTCTAATATCTACTGTCAGATGATATATAAAGTTTATATGATTCTAAACATATATAATATGAAAACCTCTCTTTTTTTTCTTCTTTTTTGGGTTTTAATTAAATAATTTGTTAAGAGTAATAATTTGAATAATGGTGTAACAGGATTGCAAAGATGTGGAAAGAGTTGCAGGTTGAGATGGCTAAATTACCTGAGACCTGACTTAAAAAGAGGGAGTTTTTCTCCCCAAGAAACTGCTCTCATCATTGAACTCCATAGCATTGTAGGCAATAGGTAAATATATATATATATATATATATATATATATATACACTTATATAGCCTATATAGCTATAGTGCGCTACCTACCTAGCTATATAAAAATATCATCATATATTGAAATTAATTAATTTAATATTATGTTCATCATCATGATCAATCATGAAGGTGATGATTAACGATTCATGCAATTGAATTGAAGACTAATTAATTAACTTTTTGGTGGTGGTGGCCACTACTACAGGTGGGCTCAGATAGCAAAGCATCTACCCGGAAGAACAGATAATGAAGTGAAGAATTTTTGGAATTCGAGGATAAAGAAGAAGCTCATCTCTCATGATCATCATCATCATCATTTTCCTTCTTCTCTGGCCACCTTCCCTTCAGATTTCCAAAACCCTATTAATATCACAATTCCTCATGATCATGATCATCAAGAAGGTCTACAGATCTTCTCATCTCTCACTGCAAACCCTAATCAGCTGCTTATGATGAATCCTCCTAATCTTCATGATCTACAAGACCAACAACTCTACCACACCTCCTCATCCCCATCTCCATTAATGTTGCAAAATCTTGAACAAAATAGTAATTTTAACAACTTTGGTGACCCTAATCTTCATGATCTACAAGACCAACAACTCTACCACATCTCCTCATCCCCATCTCCATTAATGTTGCAAGATCTTGAACAAAATAGTAATTATAACAAATTTGGTGATCATCAGTTGCCATCAACTCATGTCATGCTTCCAATAAGTTCTTCATCTTCATTTGAATCCAATACTACATGGGCATTGCCTAATTATTTTCCTCATCGTGATGATCATCAAGAAAATCAGATTTTCATCAACAACATTAATGAAGCTACAGCTCCACTTGATGATCATGATGATAAGGTTAATAATATTCTTGATCCAAGTAGTATTCTGACAATGCCTACAATATTACCTGAACTTTGTGAAATCCTTGAAGGAAAAGTTTGTACAATAATGCCATCTTCATCTTCCTCCATGGAACTACTTGATCATCATCATGATCATGACCCAATTAACAAACTCTCATCATCATCATCTACTAGTTATTTATTCCCATCTGGGTCTTCCTACGGTCATCATCATCCAATGGATCAGTGCATTGATGCCATCATGTCAACACTTCCATCGTCTTCATCTTTTTCGTCTTCATCTTCATCTTCATCATTGTCACAATTGTCAAGATCAGGAGGCCAGCAGCAATATCTCATCACAAACCCTAGTTTTCCTTCAACAATTGCAAACAGCTGCTGCTGGGGTCCATAGAGAATCTGAAATTCAATTTAGGTAATGTTGTAATAATGCATTCAATTAATTACAGACAGTGAGTGAGAGAGATGGAGAGAGAGAGAGAGAGCATTTATTTCTTGGAATATATAGATGGTGAGAGCTGCAAAAAAACTTAAGTGTTTGCCGGTTCGATTGGGTGATCAGCAGTGTGATACAATTAGAATTTGTATGAGAAGGAGAAGTGAGAAGAAAAGTGGCAAGAGAAAGACAGGAGAAAGATAATTTGTATTCTAATTGCTTGACTTCGTTACAAATAAACTAGGCCCCTTTTATAGGCCAATTCAGATAATAAAATAGTAATATATTGGATCATGGTCACAGGAGACAAACAGTGATGTGGTACAATGATGTGGTACAATCATATAAAAGTAATGTGGTATCAACCCATCATGCACATTTAAAGGAAAATGATGGCACCATTATTTGCAACCCAAGCAAACTTACAACTACTCTTAACTAATTTTAACGACCAAGTCACCGTTTACCAACTTGTATGGATCACACGTCGTCAACTGCATTGCATGAATGGTCTTGAACATATCACAGCGGTTTTTATTTGCTTAATATAATTATTAATTCATGTCTCTTGACTCTTCTCATCTATATATATATATTAGTTCTCTCTACATTTGTGTTTTTGATTATCACTCTTGATCATTATTTCTCTTTCTAGTACTCTTTAATTAATTTACTTTTTCTTTTCTTTTAATTTGTTATTGGTGATGACTTGATCATATCTCTCTCTCTCTGTCCTTGAAACATTTATAGAGATTGGGGATATTATCTGGTATTATGGTAACATAATTATATATTGACTTCTTCTTCTAATGTACCGTCTAATTTCATATGAATTTGAATGGTTTCTAAAAATTCTTTCTTCAAATTTCATTAAAAGAAGATGAAATGAGATTTACCAAATAGTATGCCTCTTATAATTATACCATTAGGTCGTTGGTTAGAATATTATACTTTTCTCTCAAATATCGAAATTATTGGAATTATTAAACATTTTTTTAAAACTAATTAGCCAAAAAAAATGCAAGTTACAAAAAATAGTGAAATATTTGTGATTTTGTGCAACAACTACCACACACACACACACACATATATAGAACTTAGGGGTGAGCATGGTTCAGTTATATTCGGTTTTGACCATAACCGTATTGAACCAACATATATTCGGTTTTTAAGAATATGAATTGGTTGAACAATTTTGAATCTGAAAACCGAATTGAACCGAACACCTTTATCTCGGTTCGGTTCTTTTCGGTTTTGGGGTCTATTGAGCTTTGAAGGTTTTTAATATGTTTTTTAATTTTTTGGGCTTTTAAGTTGCATTTTTGACATTTGGACTTAAACTTTTTTAAAGAAAACATAATATGTAAAAAGTAATTTAAACAAAATACAACCCAATTTTTAATTCAAATCTAAAATTTCAATCATATTCAGTCTACATATTCGATCAAAATATAAAATCATCATAACTTCTATAAATAGAAGTAAAAAATGTAATACATAATATAGTCCAAAAATAAAACATCATCAACAAACAATCTATAATAAAATTGAACCTTACAAAATAATTAATTAAGACAATTCGGTTTATTTAGTTCGGTTCGGTTTTATATGTCCAAAACCGAAACCGAACTGAATTCAATTCAGTTTTCAAATTTCAAATCGGTTTGAACCGAATAGAAGCTATGAACCGAACCAAACACCCTTTTTCGGTTCGGTTCAATTCGGTTTTAATTTTTATACTCACCCCTAATAGAACTTGTACAAAATCTAAAATTATTTAATTATTATTAATTTTTTTAATGTTTCTATCACTTATTTTGAATTTTATATTTCCAAAATTGATCATTGCGAGTCAATCAAGGTGCATTGCTGTCTATGTGTTGACAATAGTCTGTGTGTCCTATAAATGTTTTATAAGAAAATCTCCGACCCATACGCCAATCTCCAATTTGTTGCTAAATCCCTCTCCAACGGTACGCTATTCTTTGCGCCACTCTACAGCTCAACTCCAACTTGCGCTCAGTTTTTAATTATTCACCTATAAAATTTAATATGTTTATATCCCTTATTTAAATATTTTATTTAATCACATTTTTACCCTATGAAATCAAATTTATTCTAAATGTTTAAAAAATAAATAGCATTTTTTGGAGGTAGTATTTCAATATTGTTACTGTTTTAATAACTTATGTTTAAAAGGTACCTATTATGGTTAACGGATAAAAATACCCCTGCGTAGTTATTCCATCAGAATCATTCATTCATTTTTTTACAGTGAGAGCTATAAAATAGAGAGAGAAAGTTTCGTTGAAAATCAGGCACTACGCAGACTCATTCGGGGGTCGAGCTCCCCGCCGAGCTCACAGTAGTCGAGCTGCCCGGTCAGCTCGCGGAGGGCAAGGGGTAGCGCCCCCTGAGCTTTTTTTTTTCTAGTCGGTACTTCAAAAAAAATATTCTAAATCCTTTGAAAAATATGTTCGATTCTTTCAAAAAAATCCTCGATTCTTTCTAATATATGCTCGAATTCGCTACAAATATACTCGATTTAACTAAACATAAGTTTCTAAAAAAAAATTCTCGATCCTTTGAAAAAAAATCTCGATCTTCTGAAAAATATTCTCGATCAGTTGACAAAAATTATCGATCTTTTAAAAAATATTCTCGATCCTTTGAAAAAAATTATCGATCCTTTGAAAAATATTATCGATCCTTTAAAAAAAATCTCGATCCTTTGAAAAAAATCTCGATCCTTTAAAAAAATTTCTCGATCCTTTGAAAATTTCTTGATCCTTTGACAAATGCCCGATTCTTTCAATTCTTTCAAAAATATGCTCGATCATATTAAAAAAAATCTCGATTTGGCTACAAATATGCTCGATTTAACTAAACCTTATTTTTAAAAATAAAATGATCGATCCTTTGAAAAATAAAATGTTCATACATGTTCATACAAAGACTGGACAACAAATCATAACGAATGGATACATTGTTAAACCACACAAAAATATATAAAAATATATAAACGAATATCACAAATATAGGTTATCTTCTTGTGCAAAATCTGGAGAGAGACGAGTTTTTTTGGAGAGAGAGATGAGTTATCGTTTTCAAAGTGTAGATGGAAACACAATGAGATTAAAAAATAGATTATTTAACGGCAATTTAGGTAGTTTACCATAATAAGTGCCTTTTAAACTTAAGGTATTAAAGCGGTGGCATCACTGCAACACACATAAAAAAATGTGATATATCTCATCATTTCCACTTTATTCTAATAAAACCGTTTTACTATCTAATGCTTTTGTTTTATTTATATTTGTTTTAATTTACTAATTTGTTAATTTATTAACTTATCGTAATATTATATTAATTAAGAGATGAAATGTTAATCGTTGAGAAATAATAATAAAAATGAATATTTAAGGAATAATTTTTTTTAGAGTAAGATTTAGTGCAATCAGTTGGAGATGATGAAGTGAAAGTTATTGAATTTTACTGTAAAGTTACAATAAATTGATGCAATGAGTTTGAGATGATTTAATAAATTTTATCTATGTCCCCCGGTAGTATGTAGCCGAAAGAAGAATTGCTTTATAATTTATTCACTTTATTTTCAATCACAAAATTTCATTTCAGTTTCAATGTATGATTAATTTTGACTTTAGGAACAAGCCACTTTTCATTGATTTTATATGAATAAAAAAAAAGAATTTTTTTATTTTAAGAAAAAGTTTTTTATGATTCATATTTGAATAATACACTTAAAATCATGTTACATGTACATTTATTTTATAGAATTATATCTCTAATAATTAAACACATCAAGCCTCCATCATTTTGCTCTCTTTCAAGTTAGTTATTCTTTACCGTCACATGTGGTTCACTGATAAATAACACTCGTAACAATATTTCATGTTCGAGTTACTACATTACATGTGCTAATTCTAATAGTTTTCATTTAGAGTGGTATGCAAATATATTTCATATATCATCCTCATGGATATTATTGAATGGAGTAATTTTTTGTCTGTAGGAAATATAACACTTTTACATAAATCGAGATTTTTTAGAAAATAAGAGAATTCGAACTTACAACCTCATGGTACAGGTGTGAGGGGTTTTACTATCGGATCAATCTTATCTCGTCAAATAAAGTAATATTATACAACCTAAAATTTAACATAAACGACATGATAAGTGAGTTGTTATTACCATACAAATCATGAGAAAATGTGGTGAATTGACAAATTACTTATTACATTGTTTGATTTGATTTTTGGGTTTTCTACTATGGGTCGAAAAGTTATATAGCACTTTTTGGGAATAGATTTGTGCAATTAGCACTACTTTAATAACTCTAGTTTAAATAGCACTAAAGATGGGATTTGGACAAAAATACCCCCACTCATCTATTTTTTCTCTTATCAGTCATTTTCTTTTTTAATTCAGAAACAACCATTGATGGAGCTCGGAGCTCCATCAATGGAGTTGTCACCGTCGATCGGTGAGTTGAAGGATAAAACCATCGGAAAAACGTTCGTCCAATGTCAATCGTTGTAACTGTAGTGTTTGTTTTCAGTTTCGAGCTGTGTGGGGAGAGAAACGAAGCCAAACCCGAAACGTCGTCGATTCTTCATCGTCAGATCTATGACGATCCATTACGGATCTGGTGAAACCAATGGTACCAACGAACTCGGCGTCATCCGATCGTCCGATCGGCTCGTCGCTTTCACCATTGATAGAGGTCGAACAGACTTCTATCACGATGAAGAAGAAGACGTAAAATGAATTAAGTCTCGAAAAAGCATGAATAAGTCTCGAAAACACATGAATAAGTCTCAGGTATTCATAAATAAGTCTCGAAATGGAGCAAATATGTATTCATAAATTAAGTTTCGAATAAGAGTAATAAGTCTCGGGTATTCATAAATTAAGTCTCGAGTAAACGTAATAAGTCTCGAGTATTCATAAATAAGTCTCGAAATGGAACAAATAAGTCTCGAATCTAAAAAAAATCTCAACCTCGGCTACTGTTCATCTTCTCTGATTTGACAAACCCAAATCCAAACCCACCAACTCAAGATTCAAACAAACACCATTCAGATTCAATAAACTCACAATTCATATGAAATTGACCACAAATTCACAATAAAAACTCAAAATCAATCAAAACGAAATTAATATCACAAAATCAACAAAATCAAATTTGAAAACAAAACCCTAACAGAAGATTTTTTTTCAGAAATATGGTATTGGACTCCTAACTACGACCAGCTGCTTCTTCAACCTTCCTTTTCTCCATATCTAGGTTTGTTGTCTTGATTTATATTCTTATTTTTATAAGGTTTTGTTATTTTTAAAGTTAATTGAGATTATGATTTTTTTTGAATGTCGAGAACAAATATGAAAGGAAGAAAATCGTTCAAATGAGAGGAAGAGAAAAGAGAGACGTGAGAACTTAAGAGAGAAATGAGAGGAAAAGAGGAAGAAATTCGGTGAAATGAGAGAAAGAAAGGGGAAGAAAAAGACATGAAATAAAAAAGTAAAAAATCAAGATAAAAAGACAAATGAGGGTATTTTGGTCTCATCACTTATTTTGATACCTTAAAAATAAGGGTTATTAATCTAGTGATAGTTCCAAAAGTTGAGATGGATTTGGTGTCATTTAGTCTCATTCCCACTTTCTACCTCTTTCTACTATTAGTGTACCGGACAATGTTAGCATATTCATATATTTATCTCAATTGGATCTGCTTCGGGGCCTTGCAATATTCAATCATTTGAGCGGGTACTTTGTTGTATAAATTGGCCCACGAAAAATATATGTCAGTGAAATAATACAATTCTTATCACTACATTAACAAGAGGTTGTGATTTTAACTTTTTAAGAGGCAATTAAACTCCTGGATTTTAATTTTGAAATACGTCGTACAGATCTACCGAATCCAAACAATATTATAGTGAAATCAAACATATTTCATATACCATCCTCTTGGATATTATTGAATATATATATATAATTGGAAATACTAAACTTTTACATAAATCAGAGTTTTTTGGGAGGTTGGAAGACTCGAACCCGTAACCTCGTTGTACAGATACGAGAGGTTTTATCACCGGATCAACCTCATCTCATCGAATAGAGTAATATTAATATATTATACAGCTCAAAAACTTAACTAAAAATTTAACCCAAATGATATGGGAAATGGGTTGTCATTACCGTACAAGTCATAAGATGATATAATAAATTGACAAATCACTTACTATATTTATTTATTTATTTATTTATTTGAATATTTATTTATTTATTTATTTATTTGAATTGATATTTGGGTTGTATAAGAGTAGTGTATGGGTTAATGTTAGTATATTCATTTATTTATCTCAATTGAATCTATTTTGGGCCTTACAATATCCAATCATTTGAGGGTGTTCTTTGCTATACAATTTGGCCCATGAAAACTATTGTTCATGAAATAATGCAATTCATACCACAACATTAACAAGAAATTGTGATTTTAAAAGGCACAATCTTGGATTTTATTTCTTTTGAAATACATTATATAGATCTACTGAAATCAAATAACACTATAATACGGTCGGGTTATCTAATTTACAGTTGAATGTTACTTATGTGATACCAATTTTACAAAGTTTGCATAATTTAACACAAAATTTGTGATATCCGATTGAAAAAACATGTGAAACACTACTAATACTCAACCTAACATATACACGCACCATTGTTTTCATCTGTCAGATCAGAAGGCATCAACATCAACATCGCTTAGATTTTTATTGAATTGAATTATATCAAGAAATCAAACTATATTTCATGGATGAATTCACACTAGAGGCATTTGCATAAAATTTCCAAGAGATTGAAACCACAAGGAAAAAAAGGGCAATGTTTAAGTGAGCAAATCAAGGACCAAAACAACAGTAATGAGAACTATATTCCAAATCCATGTGAGGCATTAGAAATTGGTTGAACCACAGCAGAGCAAAGGTGTTCTAATTTGCATAATGGTATCTAAAGGCGGGTCCTGGTCTTAATTCTGATTCAATCAGCTTTGAGGAAAATGGAGTTATTAGGCAGTAATTCTTGAACGACCCTTTGCTATTCGTCGAGCAATGACTCTCCTTCCACCCTTAGTTGCCTTGCTGCTCATATATAATAAATGCAAATTAAAGACAATCTGGTAAAGGGAGAGAAGGGCAAGAAAATAAAGATGCGAGACAAGAGAGAGGTACCGAGCAAAGAATCCATGATTCCTTTTACGTCTAATTGTGCTAGGTTGGAATGTCCTTTTGGGAAATAAGAGCATTGGCTCATTTGATGAATCTCCTGCAGAAAGAAAATAAATCAGTCACGCAGAAATGAAAAGGAACAAAAGCTAATATAGTCAAATGCTCCATTACTGGCCAATCCTCGGCAAAATCTAAAGCTAATAGGTGTGAGGTGCAATTTCTGTATGCAATAAGTTAAGACTTGTCTTTTGATGTTTTCAGCATATATGCAACAAATTCCAATGACTATTATATACAGGAAAAAAGGCAACAAGAAGAACCACCACCGCCACTTTACCTATGCACCACTATTTCCAGCAATGTTTAAAAGGTAGTTTTTTCTAATATTATAATGACTGAATTGCATCAGACACAGAAGAAGCATGCACACAAGATATCAGACCTTGTTTGGTGATAAAAACAAACAATAAGATAGGCAATAAAGAGAAGAGGCAGAGTAATTCAAGAATAAATGAAAAGAGGAAGGTGGGCCGGGGAAGAGGTAAAGGATGATGATCAACGACCATAAAGGCCTAGATTCAATAACTTAGCAGCTAGACCACTATCTCAAACTTAATATCACCTATCTTAACCACAAGACTTGCTTCTTATTTCTGACATGCAAATCAAATACAGAGCATTTAAAGAACCCCACGAAGAAGTCATTTTGATCAGTCCCTGGTTCGATTATGATGAAAAACAAGCAAGTCCTGCCACTACACATATTGTAGGATCTAAGACCAGCATGAGTCTAGTGGTGACATGCAGAAGCCTCTCTTGAATATTTACTAGATGATATGTATCCTTATATAATTTTGGTGCAATTCACAAATAAAAATTCAAAAGAGCTTTCTTGGTGTTATGTATATATTTCAAAGAAACTATTTTTACAATTATCAAGACAAGAAACTGTTCATAACTTTCCGAAATTACTTGCACGTCATTTTGTTTAAATTTGGTTTCCCTTGTAAGAAACATAAGTACCATTTTTGCATAGTATGTGTGGTATACCAGCATTGTGCTATACCCTGACCCTGCATACCAATCCCCTCTTGCATGTGCCCAAATACATTACTTTTTCACATATTTCATTATCCCCCACATTATCAAATATTGCATGACTGTCTAGTTTTGAAAAACCATCAAAATGTAGTTAGGGCTATAAGTTCAAACACTTTCAAACCACCAGTTTTGACAGTGCTCATACTTATTTGGACACATCTAAAGATGAGACAAGATTTTCAAAAGAACTTCTAGAGATTGTATACAGTTTCTTATCTTGATTAATGCCAAAATAACTGCCTTGAGGTCTTCCCCATTCTTGAATTAAATTAAAATAGTACAAGAATACATATTGTTCAGTAAATAAATTGCTCAGGGCGATGTTGCTTCCTAAAAGTATCTCTATCATGTATGAGACTAGTTCCAAATGATGAACCATCACAAATTCACAATCAAGCATTAAGACTTTCTTAGAAACATTCAGCTTCACTAGAAGATAGATCGTGTTAGCAAGAAAACTACCATGGTTCTCAAGAGATCAAGCTTCCAACAATTTTGAAGAAACAAATGATAAATTATCTAGAAAGCAAAATCTTTTCTCTGACCTAATACAGAGCGGAATAAAGTGCTTCAGTTCCTAAATTCAGTTGGGTATTGAAAACAATACAAAGTAGCCAACGGGAACTACTGCATTACAAAGAATCACGCTTATACTAACTCATGAAAACTGTATTCTGATATGTTCTTCACGAGCCATGTAAACAGCGACATCGTGCTTCGAGGACTTAGTCAGCAAAGTGTTAGTTGTTATAATAAAGTGGGTGGTTTAGGCCTTGTTAGTGGCCTTGTCTCATGACCACATTATGCAGAACATGTTGCATGACGTGTACCCATTATTTCCCATTTCCCATTATTTCCTATTTCCTTGTTGTGTTGTTTCTGTTCGTAGTGTAGGTTGTCAAGTTGTACAAACTCTTTCGAAATGCTTGGCCTATTTATAGCCACATTAGTTGATTGAGATTATTGATGAATGAATATTGCTTCAAATATCCTCCTCTTTTGTTTATCTTCTTTATTTCTCTTGCTACTTTCTATCTCTCCTTCAAAAATTCTCTATGTATTTTCCTTAATTGGAAAAATCCATAACATATTCTAGAAATGAAGTTGTTTTCCACCAACAATTGAGAAATCTGTGGAGGAACCAAGCTCAACTACTCAAATATCAATCCAAAATTCATATGATGTCAAGTTCAAAGAATCGACTTTAATTTGCAACAACAAGAACCTATCAACACTAGCAAGTAACAACAACATAATACAAAACAAAAATCAATTCAGCATTTGAAAAGAAAAAAAAAAACTTCCAACAACACCCGTTTCTCAACTCAAACTAGAACTCATATAAACCACACTAAAACCACTAAAAAAAAACTAATAAACACAAACCCAATTAAGTAATTAACAAATAAACACGTACATGTTACAGTATCTCAATATATAACCAAAAATAATCATCAAGTCACGGAATTTCAGAGCACCCATTTGATAAATTGAACCGAATATCGAGTTAGAGGGTACCTTCGGGCAAGAAGAACTCGAGAGACGGAAGTCCAGACGGGTACAAGAATCCCTGATGAGAAACGAGTTTGGATTGCGAATCGGCGTCGTTTTGAGGGAGACGGAGATGGGTCTGGAGGTTGGCGAGAGAAGGGAAGATGGTGGAGGTCGAATTCGGGTTCGGGTTCTTCTGGTGGAGAAATGCGTTAGACACCAAGCGGTTGACGAAAGACGCTCCGGTGCGGAGTAGGGTTTTGGTCGCCATTTGACGGTGGAGAGAGATCTTGCGTCGTCGTTTTGATGAACCCTTACGATTGAGGAAGAAGACGAACAACAGAGTGTTTTGATGAAGAGTTACAGCTACAACACTACGTCGTTTTGATGAAGTTCAAAATTTTCATAATCTTTGAACCGTCAAATGGGCCGGGTCGGGTTGGACCGTAATTTTAATGTACGAATTGGGATTGAGAGACGAGTACAGGGTAGACCTTAATTTTTTAAGTAGCCATAATGACATCCATGAATTCGGTTCAAAACGGTTAGATTGCATTTCGAGATTTAGCTTGTTTTGTATGTAATACTATTGAATTTTTTCTATTTTCTACTTCCGGTCTTACCCTCAAGTCCAACCCTCCGAGCTCATGTGCTTTGAAAGTCAATCCCGGCCCAGCCAACCATAGGGCTAAGAACATGTTGGCCTCGATTGAGGATCGAGCATAGGTTCAAGACACCCAACTCATTGACACTTCTACGTAATCTATACAATCCAATCCACATTTTACCAAACAAAGTCTGAGGTCTACACTCTATAGAATAATGTTAGATTGTCTAAATTATTTCCCCAAATGATATGGTATATGAATTGTAATTAGCAAACCATTCACATCATTAACACACTATTTATAACTCAAATGTC
This sequence comes from Dipteronia dyeriana, assembly GCA_032871835.1. Taxonomy (NCBI): domain Eukaryota; kingdom Viridiplantae; phylum Streptophyta; class Magnoliopsida; order Sapindales; family Sapindaceae; genus Dipteronia; species Dipteronia dyeriana. Next base: position 4,816,828 of record CM065298.1, read on the forward strand.
ATATTATTTGAATTTGATCAAATCTATGTATGTAGTCTAACATTATTTAAGGCCTTAGAGGATGGTTTGTACTTTTTGTTCAAAAATTTGCAATAAAAAACAGTGTCAAGTACTCAAGATAACACTTACACGGTTTCAAGTGTTAACAACATGAGAATTCTTTTCTTTAAAAAAAAAAAAAAAAGGGTCAATTGGTTGTTGCTTTGTTTTTGTTATAAATTCAGGAGATCATAGAACAAAATAAGGTTTAGTTATAACTCATATCTCAGCATTTCATATAATTATATAAAGAAAATCGAACACTCAATATATAGACCTGTAGCTTGGTCTCTATTCTACCTAATTTCATGTGAGAATTGTGTTGCTGTGGACAGCCACATGCATTATAACAGTTTTCACATGTTCATATATAATCGGAAAATTTCATTAATCACGTGAAAATTAAGTTCACAACTAGCTAGTTCCAAAATTAATCAAAAAGGTCCTTCAAAATTATAAATATTTTGATAAACCCCTACTAATAATTCATGTTGTGGTTTAATAAAATTTACCAGAAGTCACTTCTTTTCTCAATTTTTTTTCAGTCTCATCCATACCTTCATAACTCAAACTCAAGCCTCCTTGTACGATGTCATATAGAAAGAGAACGAATTGATCAAACGAATTCGAGAAGAAAACACCACACGTTTTTCTTTTGGTTACATACAATCAAACACATCGTTACCATTACTCTCACAAGACAAAATTGGGTGCATAAACAGACTAATCAAAAGCCATCAATATAAGAAGCTTATCCAATGAAAAATAAACAAAAAATCAGAACCTAGATGAGAATTTATAGAGCTATTTAATGGGGGCCTTCTTCACAACAAACCTCTGCCCCCCTATATGCGGCACTTTCACAACAAAAAAAATGAATGCCTTCAGGATAAATTACCTCTCGACATATGCTGAAATACGAGTTAAAAATCGTGGACCATACACGAGCACTGCCCCTACCATGAGCTATTCTGTTTAGCTACTCATTCATCTTTAGAGGCACTTGAGTATTCGGTTTCATTTCCAGATGAAGTTACTCCTGATGAGGCACTTGATGACGAATCGCTGGTGCTTACTCCATTCCAGTTGCTCTTAGATGCTGCAGCAGGGTTTTGACGAGACTCGTTTGTTACCGGTGCTTGGCCCTCCTCCGCTAATTTCTTTATAAGGTTCATGACGGTGGGGAGGAACTTGGTAGACAAGGAAAGTAAACCAGGAAGCTGTAAAAGCATGCACACATATCAGTCTCCGTGAGATTATAATCAAAATTGAATAACTATAAGGTTTTATTCAATTGGCAGCCCTATGATTCAAATCGACAAAATCCATTGTTTACTACCAATAATCATAGCTTAGTGAGCTTTGCGGATTGGATTTTACAACATTCAACATAAATTCAGAAGTCCGCTAGGCACAAATATAAATGTGTACAAAATCCAAGTTAATTAAGAAACCCAATAGGTGCATACCGCAAAAGAATTGACGGATTAAGATGATTCTCAAATTTTAATAGTAAGGCTACAACAAACAGTTTTTTAAACAAATTCAATTGGAAAAGCAAAGACACTTACAGCACCATGGCGGAATTCACCAGAAATATCCAACTGCACCCATAGGGCTTTAGCGAGTAGATAACCAACAAAGATGAGGATCAGATACAGAGGATTTCTGCCATGAGAAGATATCGCAATATTAGCAGCATGTTACATTCTACTGCTTGAAAAAAATAGTATTAAAATTCCACAATTACATAGAAGATAACATACCTCAAAAGAGTCATAAATTCATTAAAACCAAGGATAAGCAAGGCAGCAATTGCCCATGGAGGTGGTAACCAGTTGTTGTTGCGCTTGTTGGCTTCCTGAAAATATTGTAATAACCGGGCTAATCAACGAAGCATCATCACAGAAAATTAGTCGTCTAGACCTTGACCTACCAGGCTACCACCTAATCTGTCCTCACTCAAATAAAACCTTTTTCTACATGCAATTAAACAGATATAAGAAGCAATCGACTCTCAATTTATGACAAGTAATAAGATAATTTACATGGCCTTTTTACATTGTTTAGGTAGCTAAACACATCCAAGATTGAAACTATACTATGAGTTGAGCTAATTGACCAAATATGGAATTCAAAATCACATTGTAGATAAATTATCTAAGTAGTAAAACTTTTCAGCAATCTAAATTTTTATTTTGGTGACCAGCACAATTTCATAGTGTTGCGACTCAATATTTCACCAGCCCATGTACCTCGTAAGGCTACCCACCAGTAAGTTTATAGAACCATCAACATAGCAACTAGGACATATATAACCCATCAGTATCACCCAGTCCATGCTGATTTTCACATTATTAAGAGATCCTGTCCGGTACATAATATATAATATGACAGAATTAAAATTGAATTATATAAGAGATATCGTGCCTGAGCAGAAATGGCCTGAGTCACACTATATTCTGTCTCTGTCTTAAATTGCCTCCACAAAGATTTGCACTGAACAGGTGTGATCAATGTTTTTGAGGATGGGACCTGTAACAGAAAATCAGCAATTACTCAGTGAAGAAGTGAAGATGCTCTCCTACATGACTGCACAAAAGTGATATGATGTGGTATTAAAATGCATGGGGCAGCTTGTGGCTTGCAACACTGAGGGACTTTCCACATTTGTGTCGCACATTTGGGTATTCATGATTTGTCAAATAAGACTATAAGAGGCCAGTTACACGCATAAGCATAATAGAAATATACGAAGCTAAAAGGGCCTTTTGGAAGGGCCAAGTAGTTTGTAAAAGATAAAAGTATTTTGATATTTAAACACCAGGTACAATATGGAAGTTTGGCAATCCAAATCCTCATTTCATTTATCTTTTGAGCATCCAATTCTAGGGTCCGGTAGAAAGAACATCTGAAATAAAGTACCTGTTCCCAAGTACTTGAGGCCAGAGGATCAAATTTTGTAATGCTCTTATCAGTAGTGGTGCCTGAAGCGTCCACCAAAGCGGCAGAAAGCGTTTTCTCAATATTATCGACCTCTTCTTCCAAACGGAGCGCAGCCATAACAGAAAGCAATTTTAAGGACTGGAAAGCAACAATAAGATATAATTAGCAGGGAGACAAGGGAAATAAAAAAAATTAGATTGAAAATTTAGTTTTATAAGCAGCCATACTGCTGAACGAGCAGTTTTAGTGATTGCTCGAATGTCTTCCTTCCCAGTCCAAACCCGAGGCATTGAATCAGAATCATGGCTAAATAGCATTGTAAACCTGTTGACAATTTAACATTAAATCCCCTTACGAAACTTAAAGAAATCAAAAAATTCAATAAATTATTGCAAGGAGATACTACCTCTCCTTCATACGGATCAGTACCCTTCCAGCTTCTTCCTTTGCTTTTCCTTCAACCACACCTCTTGCATAATTTTCTAGACTTGCAAGCATTTTCTGCTTGGTCTCCTCATCCATATCAAAACCAGAAAGTGCATCAGAGAGCCCAGACACAGCTGCTTCAGTCTCACGTTGATGAAGTTTTCTTATTGCTGGCCAGGTCTCGCTGCTAGCTCCATCTAAGAGAGCTTCCACAGGTCCTGATAATGCTTCATTTAGTTTTGACTGCAAAGATGATAGTTACCATCATTAAGGTCTTCGAGACAGCTTTATTGGCGAACCTTAATGTTTTAAACCCAGTACTATTGGGCCCAAATTCTTCAGAAGTTGCATAAAAATCAAATTTACACATTCCACTAGAAATCCACTCATTGATGACATTGACAATCACAAAATTATGCATTTAAAATTTAATTATACCTCAAAGGAACTAGTCAGTTCAGACAGCTTGGCAGCACGAACAGATTCAATATGCGCATCTATATCACGTTGGAGCTTATCCCGTACTTTAGATGTGTCCCAGTTTGCTATTTCAACTGTAACATCTGAAACCAATCAAAAGAAAAAATTGTACTTTAGTAAGCACATTTGTTCAAAAGTCATAGCCCATTCACTTACCTAAGATGTCAGTTTCAATCTTTCCATGCATTAACATAGCAATTAATCTAATATGTATGATCATGTCTTGTAGACCATGCAGTAATCTATTTGTACATTCCTTCCGATGTTAAATTTAAAAATATCTATATTTCATTTCATTTTGCAGAGGGATTTAACGCAATTCTGCTTGAGTAATAAAATGCCCATTACTAAAGTGTACTATACCTGCAGATCCTTCATCAAACATAGCCATACAAGTCGTGGAGCAGTGATGAGCAGCCGAAGAAAATGCTTCCCCCCCACTCAAAGACTTATCAAATGCATCCTTGAATTTATCTAGAGTTCCAGACCTTATATGTCCCAACATAGATTGGAAAGCCGGTTGGACAAGCTAACAAGTCGATAAGACAAGTTGTGAGCAAAGAGTTAAAAATGAAATAAAAAGAGAACTAAATACTTAAAATATGCAATTGGGAAACAATTGTACAATAGACAGAGGAACCACAATAGGCCAGATAAGGCCCAAATGAGCCTACTTTTGCAAAGTTCCATATCTAGCCACGTGTCCAAAAAGTCAATCCTTTTCTTACTCTAATTCGAACAACCATGATTAAGATTCCCAGAGAAAGTACATGAATCATCTTATACTCCAAACCATATTCCCATCCCTTCAGTTGCATGAGAGACAAAGATACCAAATAATTCAAATATACTCAGTTTTACTGGTATAATGTAGACATAGAGAAAGGACAAAAAATGACAGCTACAGTTTGCAACTAATTCTGAGAAGATGTATTACTTGCAATAATTTCTCTTCAAGCTGTTTTCGCTTTGCAGTTCTAACACCTTCATCAAAATACACAGCTTCTTCATCATACCTGAAAGGATAAACCAAAAAAATCTTGATTTATAAATAAAAATAAAAAATAAAAACTATTTCAGATATTATTGCAGATATTATTGCAGATAATGCAAAATACATGTATAGAACAAACAAGGAAACCATGTCAAAAATCAAAATCACCTGATTGTATTTGTATTTAGAATTTGTTATTTAAATTTGTTTGGTGTTAGCTTCTAGGCTTAGTAAATGTGACAAGACCATTGGTAGTTCATATTAGGGGGGATGTTAAAGAGCTTTAAAATATTGTTTGGGCTTTGACTAGCAACTTTAAGCTTTTGGGTTTAGTGATAACCTATCAGACTCAAATAGTTAAAACTGTCCCTTTTTTATAGAAGAAGCTCAAACTAGTGGTAACCTAATATTTGATACTCTGGACATCAAATACATGTAGAGTGAGGTGCTTAGATATATGTAATTTTTTTTTCCTAGATGTCATGAAAAATGAAATGTTCTTACCCTGACAGACTACTCTCAAGAACTGAGTTGAGCTTCTTCCCAAAACCAGAAACTGGGCCAGATTGTACAGCCTCCTCCAAATCAGTCCAGCTCTGCAGCATTTTCAAACCAATTCAGCAGGTGGCCGCTGTATAGAACATTAACTATATTTGAAAAACAAAATATAAAAAAATAAGGTACCTCATTTGCAACAAAATTGGAATACTTCTCATTCGCAATTTCTTCACACCGCACAGTAGCCACCATAACCTAGAAATAGATGGATCATTGAAAACATCAATATCACAAGAACGTGCATAATTTATTAAATATCCCTTGCAAAAAAATGTATTCATAGAGTTACCTTATGGGCAGGAAGGTCAAGGTCTTTGTTCTCCTTAATGACTTTCCAGATTTCATGAGCACTAAAAGAAAACCCTGAAGCAGGAACTACACCACGTCGATCTCCAGCAAGCCCTCCAGGTGCAATAGAATGAAAAAATCTTTGCCTCAAATTAGCTACCTACATTTATAACAAGCAAAACATAAGTAAATATATGTTAAAGTTCACTCAGAGAAACATACAGAAACTTTTCCAGATTGCAACACAAAATCTAACTAACAGGTAACATGATGGAACAGATGATACATTTCAATTACATGGTGGTAAAAAAAAATGAAATCACTTATATTCCAGGGACATAAAATCTGAATGCAACCAGTAATGCAAAAATAAAACTCATGTCAAATGTAATACCAGATAATCAATAACAGCCCATTTGTTGGAAATTCCTGATCTTATTTATTTCGTCAAAAAAATATATCAAGGGTGACAAAATGGGCTGGTTGTGCACGCTCCAAACAAAGAAAACATAATAATTTCAATTCATAAATGGTTCAGATATCCCAAAGAGATGTTAGCAGTGCATCTCATACCTGCTCTATGAAATGCTCCTCCTTTTCTTCATAGCTGGAGAGAGCAACAACTTCAACCTGACCATATTGAATCATCAATGACACCAATTGTTACCCTTTAAAAGAATGAAGACGTGCCAAGCATATATGAGCATGACATCTTACATTAAAAAATTCGCTTAATGGAGTCTTCTTATGTGCTTCTGGTTTAGGAACAGAGTCCCATATCTGCAGTTAACATTATAAAGAAAACAGTACACAATTTAAAACAACACCATCAAAGTCAATAAAGAGAGAGAGAGAGAGAGAGAGAGAATGAAACACTAAATCCTTATACCTTCTGAATATCTTCTCTTAGAACAGGCTCTAAATTTTCCAAAGGTGTCTATTCACAAATAAAAATAGAATCAATATCATAACTCAATTGTCAAAAAGCCTGGTAAAGAGTTGACCAAATGAAACACCACAAAATAAATTCAACAAAAAAATCAACTAAGAGTTGCCAAGTGACTCAATAAAATAGAACAGAGGAAAGGAACATACCCGTGTTTTATCACGTATGACAAACATCAAAGTTGTCTTTCGTGGACTAAACAAACGCATCATAACCTGTAAGCATATCCCAACATCAATAAATAAAATTGGAACTTCTATAATTCAGAATACTGGTAGCATACAGGTAGATATATGTAGAATACCTGGAATACAGTCTTCAATAGAGGTTTATTTGCAGCTTGCTCACGGCCAATGTCATGACACCACCTACATCAAATGTGCTTAAGAAACTTATTGAAAAGGAAGTGGAAGGCCATCTCACCGATAGAAGAAATAATTAAAAAGAAAAAAGAAAGATGTGCATAATCCAACTAATACACCGTAAAAACAAAAAAGAGCTTACATGTTTATTAGCACTATGTCTGAAACAGCAAGGGCAAAGAGGGCACTTTGCTTCTCAAAGGCAGTATCGTCCTGCAAGAAGAAATACCAAATAAGAATCAGCAAGCAGCACATATATCTATTGTTTCTATAAAACTAAAAAATATGGTTTCTACATCTCAAAATCCAAACCAAATAAAACCTAAATTATATCCAAGTTCCACTTAGAACAAATCGCAACCAGAACCATGCATCCCAATAGAATCAAACAAATCTTATGTTTGAGGAATTCCAAAACTGTGAATCAAGAAGAATCAGAATATATTTAAATATCCATAACACTACACTAGAATCTCAGTAGCTTGAATTAAAAATCCTAATCTCTAACATTGTCTATTGGACTGATAATAAAAACTCAAAACCTACAATATATGCCCACGTCTTTAGTCCAAAGTATGATATATAATCCAACACACTTTATGCATAAATAAGTAAAAAGAATCGAAATTTGTATCCTTTATTAAGCTTTTATATCCGAGAGAAATTTGAATATTATTGTTTTGGTTCCATGATTCAATCGACTCTCTTAACTAAGTAGCTACAGCCACAGAAATGCAAAAATCAGGTAACTACACCTTTAAAAAACTTAAATAACCGTTTTGCGGACCTATTTTCTCAAAAACAAAGAAATTATGGCTAACTATTTGGGGCAAGGAAATAGAGAGGTTAGAGGGAACAAATATTAAGATGTCTTTGGGAAGGGGACATATGCATCTATTGGATGCATACAGTTATACAATGAACACCAAATAGATTAAAAAAAGAACTGGTGATGGCAATGAAATCCAAATTCATATAAATTAAGATCAGATGATGGGCATGCAAAAGTACCTCTCCTCGTTCTCTTCCATCAGTACCCTCCAAATCCATTACAAGTGTACAGGGCTCAACGCCAGCACATCTTGCCATCCAAATACCTTTTGTGGTTTGAGACCTGAAGAGAATCAAATTCTCAGTCAATCGAAATTCAATTAAGAAAAACAGTATCATGAAAGACTGAAAGTATTATGCAAACATACCTCCCTTTAAACGCATCCATTTCCCTAAATTTGGTATTAAATAAATGATTCAGTAGTGTGCTCTTTCCTGTCATAAACATGGAAATTAAAAACTCTTTAAATGGGTAGCTTGGACTTATGCAAGCTATAACATACCATATAAACAAAAGATTAACATATAAAACAGAAAGGCCGAAAAAAAATATCCTTAGAAGTATAAGTAACAAAAAAACATAAATAGACCAACACCATTGATATAATCTAGAAAAAGAACTTCACATTTCGTGACAATATGACAACAAATTTCGTGGAGACTTCAAATGAATTCCATTACATCTCACTTTATTTGAAAAATGTAACATAAAGCCTTGCATCAGTAATTTTTTTTTTGCACTTTAGCAGTTTTATTCTTCTAACTTCTAACATGCAACATTCGTTGGAAATACATTTTATCAAGTACAAACAGGAGAGCCCTTATTGTATGACATAAACCCATTTAACACTAAGAGAAAAGAGAGCATACCACTACTTTGCGGTCCCATGATGGAGACTACAGCATATGACAGCCCACATTCGCTCAACTTAATCTCCTTGATAAAATGATCGATTCCGGTAATGTTGAATGTACCGTCCCCATCAATAACCTGAGTCGAGCAAGATTCTTCATTCTTCTCTGAAGAAGCAAAGAAATTCACTTATTAGTAACTAATAGAAAATTAGAAATTCACAGCTTCTACAACTTCAAATTGTTTTACCTTATAGACAAATCAAATCAACAAAACCAATTAAGCCAACGAAGAAAAATTATCAACATGCAACTACACTCCGTCAGCTGAATTTACACCTTCAATTCACATATTTCATCATAAAAACTTTTACGACAGCCATGAATTTGAAATTTCTTTTATCTTCTCCTTTCCTTTCCTTTTTCTCATTTATGTGTCGGCAACCAAACAAACGAAAAATCTAACAAAATAAAAATCTCAAAAAGTAACATCAAATTGCCGATCCAAAACAACAACAAAAAAAGCGTCAGATTCACAATCTAAAAGGAGCTGCTGCTTTTAACAGCTCAAAACTCTGAAATCAACATCAAATCATGGCAAAAAAAATCAATCTCATCATATTAAATTAACAGCAAATGCATTTCTTAACTAAAAGCACACACAATCAAAACGCAATTACAATTAATAAAACGCGCGAGATAATAAAATTTAAAAAAAAAAACGAAAATAGATTCGTAAATCATAATCAAACGCAGAATCAAATGAATTCAACGGATCAACTAAGAAAAACCGAAAAACGAATTGCTGTTATAATTAATCATCGGATTAATTAATAGACGGTTATAGAAAAAAAAAACTAAATGAATCGGATTAAGATCAAAGTGATTAAGACATTTAAGAGCGAGAGAGACGGAGACGTACGCATTTTTTTATTTTCGTTTTGACACAACAGAGAGAGCGAGAGCGAGAGCGAGAGCGAGAGAGAGATTGAAATTGATCGATCTGATTATGGAGTTGAAACTTTTTGATTTGTTGTTTGTTCGTTGTTGTTGTTGTTGTTTAAAAAGTGGGCTTTTGCTTGACTGGTAACAAAGGAGAATATGTAGAAAATAAAAAATAAAATAAAATTTGGTTTTTTTTATTAGGATTAGATTAGATTAAAAAGAATTTAGCTTGTTAATAGGAAAATTTTGAAAAGGAAAAGAAGACAATTGAGGGTGGCGGAAATGTGGAATGGATTGAGATTTTGTCCGGTGATGTTTGCTCCGGTTATGGCCCTTGACCAATCTGTGCATGCCACATCATCCAGGTGAAATATAATACTTTAATGAAGTTTTTTTTTTTTTTTCATTTTGAACTTTTAAAATTTCATCGCATCCAATTCTCAATGAGTAATTGTGCATTTTTGCTTCACATTAGTAATAGGTTCGAGTGTCGTTATTGATAGGTTCTAGTCTCGTATTTTTCTATAAAATCATACGGTGTGAAGATTTTAATCCACCATAAAAAGAGTTATTTTGGATGACTGTAACACTTAAACTTTATAAAATCTTGATATGTTACCAACAAAATAATTTTATCAACATCATTGTAATGATAAACAATAGAGATCAGTAGATTTTTAATAAATGTATATAAACCTATTGCTTTAAAAAGTTAATATATTATTATTGACATATATAACAAAGTGATTGTGTATTCCTTATTTTAGATATATAATAAGGATTCGAATTTCACATCTACCGATAAAATCATAAAATATAATAAATCTCTTTTATATATCGTAACACGCACTCCAAACTTGATAGGTGTAATTTCAACTAATTTTTAACATGTTAATTTTATTTAATATATAAAAAATTGAACGAAATCTATAAATTATATATATATATATATATATATATATATATACAACCAGCAATACTGCATGCTGATGAAATTGCAAAAATAAATAAATTATCGACATCCACAATAAGCAAGCTTAAATTCCACCAAAAAATTAGCTATTTTGGACTATTATCACCCTAATAGCGAAAGCTTTTTTTTTTTAATAACACATTCACATGCTTGTAAACAATGCAATTTAGTTAGCTCACATTAAAAAACAAAAATTACGAGTAAGATACTTAAAAAAAAAAAAAATTAAAGATTTTGAAGTGATGACGTGGTACCATATGATTGGCCGATCGGGCTTTTATGAGATTGTTCGAACAGTACAAAGTCTGCGATTTGGTTGGAGTAACGTGGAGCAGGCATCTTAGAGAGATGGGCCCCACTTAGTTCCATGGTGGCCACCGACTTGTGTCATGTGTGGTACCCACCCGCCGCCCTCCTCACCTCTCTCTCTATCTTTTTGGGTAAAAGTTGGACGGTTCGATCGCATCCTGCCTTGGACCCTGAAGGACACGCGCCACTCGCTGACGTTCATATATGGCTGATAGAGTTTATTTTTTTCTTTTTTTCTTTTTTCTTTTTTAAGTGAGATGGGGTTTATTTTAAAACATAAATAAACCATTTATTGTTTTAATAGTAATACACTGAAAACAGCATCCCTAAAGGTTTTAGGTTCTCTAAACCGACTCTATAACTAAAATAGTTAATGGAAATGGTTTTAGTTTAGCTAAAGCCTAAAGCGTTCAAAAGGCTCTAAAATTATCTCACTAAATGTTAACTATTTTAGCTAGCAACATTTGATCGGATCATTCCAACCATCCTCCTTATTATAAATTTATAACTAATCATCAGTATTTTGATATTTTTTGAATTTAAAATATAAATAAATTTATTTTATTTTAAATTGTATACAATATTGATATCATTTTTCCAATACCAAAACTAGTTAAAAATATAAAAAAAAAATTAGAGAGATTGAATGGCTCGTTACATTTGGAATGTCTCTCGGTGGCTCTCTAAAATAGAAAGCAATTTAGAACATCTCAAAGAGATTCTATAAAACGTGGATGGTTTTAGAGCACTCCAACGGGTTCTCTAAAACCATTTTGAGAGTCATGTCAAGCTTTTTGTCTTCTTTGTCTTTTTATTTTTAATAAACTAATTTTATCATTGAAAAAAGATATAAATTTTGAATACAATTTAAAACAAAATAAAATTATTTATATTTAAAATTTTAAAATATTAAAATATTGGTGACTAACTATAATAGATAGATGGTTGGAGTAATCCTATGAAATGTTACTAACTAAAATAGCTTTTTAATTAAAATTTACAGGGTATGGTTAGGGATGCTCTAACTGTTTCAAATATATATCTAAATTTAATAATTTATACAAAAATTACGTTTAATTGTAATGAACACATAATCTACCGTATTACTTTATGATTTATACAAATCACATTCTATATCATTTAGATATAAATTTGAATGATTTAACATTTCTCCTTTATTAATTGAAGTTTGCCAACTTAACTGGAGTAATTGACGATGGAAGTTTGCCCAGCATACGTTAAAAGCATCCACTCCCGGTGCTTGATGAAGAACCTCATCTGTAAACCAAATAGCTAACAAAGAATGAAGCCATAATTAGGGCATCATAATATCAAAAACTTGGAAAATCAAGTGAGGTTAAGAGCAGAACAATACTTCTATAATGAAACCTGAACAAGAAATTTAGAGACAAGACTAAATATTCAACTATTACGATTTACGAGATTATTTTCATTGGCAAACCAAACAAGATATTCAAAATCTAGCTTTAGGTTTTTACCTGGTACATGCAAATGGTGTATCTTTCTCAAGTTCTAAATTAAACCACAACTAATCAAATTTGCATTAATAAAAATCATTCATTTTCGATAGTAAATGGTGTTCCGTTAGTATGCTCATATTTCACAATTCAGCTAATGATAATCTTACAAAATTTACAACAGCATAGTATAGATTTTACTAATCAAACCACAATCCAGCAAGAACCCTAAAACAGATTATTCATAAGATGTATATTGAGAAATAAGCACATTATAAATCAATAAAAGTAAAAAAAAACGAAATAGAGAGAGAGAGATTACGGAGTTCAGGATCGACGGGGTGGAGAGAGTGTTGCTGACTCAAAAAAATATTGTAATTAGATCTTCCTTTTGGGTTCCGAAAAAATAAAACTAAAAAATATATATATCATCTTCAAAAAAAGATATACATAATACATATAGATGTGTTACTTTGAAATTTGGTCTGCATAAGTCAAGTCACACAGAATGATCAATAGTTACGCACATGGAATAGTCAGACAATTAATTGTCCGATTAATCATAAGGTATCACACGTCAAGCGGTTTTGAGGTAGGTTAATACTTAGGCCCAGTTTGATATTGTTATGCTGTGGGGATAAGTGTTTTTGAAATTGCTATAGGGGGAAATTGTTATGGGAAGAATCTTGGTAAACTGATTTTCAAAAGTGCCGTCAGAACTAAAAACAATTTCAATGTGTTTGGTAAACTGAAATAAAAAGTGTTGTGAGTGTGTAAAATTACTAAAAGGATATAGACATCTAAATGGTAATAATGTGTTATACTTTACATTTTTCTTGTTTATTTGTATTTAGTGTTAAGTATTATATAATTATGGTACTTTATTGAATTAATTAACCCTATTTTTTATTCTACTTTATTTAATTAATTAGCCTTATTTATTTATTTATTTATTTTATTCTACTTTATTTTTTTATTTCATTTTTATTCTACTTTATTGAATTAATTATCCTTATTTTTTTATACAGTTATGACAATTTATTTATTTTTGTATAAAAATATAAACCCGATTTTTTTTGTTACTTTTCGTTAAAGGCAATGACAAAGTTGAAAAGTTATTACAATTTCATTTAATATCACTGTAACGCGTTTTCTAAAAGCAGAAGCAAAAATCCAAAAGCATGTATTTGTAGCTTCTCAAAAACTCAGTTTGGAGAAGCTAAAAGTGACCAAAAACACTTCCCCGTGATTTTACCAAGCATCATGTCTTATGTTCAGAATCACTTTTGACCCCAAAAGCAGCTGGAGAAGCAATGCCAAACTGGACCTTAATAGTCTTATCCTTTTGTCATCCCACGTCATTAATTACCTAAATCATACCCATCCTCCTCCATTTCTCTGATTGGAGATGATTTTTCCCGAGGATGGAGAAGTGGGAATTTTAGAGAAAAATATCTATCCATATTCTCTAAAAATTAGGGATGGTAAAATGACGGGTTGGGGTCGGAGAATGCTTTTCCATCCCCATTCCTGCCCCCTAAAACCATCCTCGTCCCCATGTCTGCATTAAGAGAAGCGGGCCGGGGGTGGGGATTTTCTGTTAGGGAAATCTTTCCCATACTCGTCTCATTTTCCGTCAAATATAACTATACATATAAAAATTACAATTAAAAAAAAAGAAAAGAAATTCATATTTAGTTTTAAATCAAATATTCTATAAAATAAACCAACTTCTAAAGTTTAACTATTTATGTTAAAAAGTATTTTGAAATGATATTAAAAATCTATATATTATATATTATACTATAAATATACATATACATACATATATATATATATATATAGGGCGGGGAGTGCTTCCCCATCCTCGCCCCGCTTCGTTTCGGGTACAAGATTTTATCTCTACCCTCATCCTCATTATCCTCATCCATAAGGAGCCGTTTGGTATGAGAACATCTTTATATGGGAATGAAAATCTAAAAACATTATCATATTTGGTAGAATGTTTGGGTTTTTAGTTTCCCGGAAAAGTGAATCCCATGGGAATCAAATTACCCACATCTCAATAGGTGGGTTTCAGATTACCCTGCATCTAATTCTCACCGTAGGACCCACCATCATTAAAAAATATAATTTTCCTTTCTTTTCTTTTTCTCTGTTCTTCATTATGCTTCTGGAAATCAATACCAAAAATCCCCAATAGCATTTAACAAAAATCTTGACAATCGATCAATTTCTTCCAATTGATCATTTCACAAAAATCCCTAATTTCCAGTTTTATTCTTTTATTTTCTTACACTTTCTCACAACCCAAACACCAAAATTTCAGATCTCAAAACCTAACTTTCATCAACTAAACAATACCCAACTTCATCTTCATCAAAACAAGACCAGGGTTTGCTCAAACAACATCACCAACAGTAAATGAAAAAACAAATGCAGCAAGTAGCAACAACACAAAATTTGGGTTTGCTCGATGGTGTCGATGACGATGACGACGAGGAGCTGCGATGATGAAGACGACGAGGATCTCAGTCAAAGTCGACGACGATGGCGACGTGGAGGAAAGGAGACAACGCAGGCGACATGGAGGCAGGAGACGACGTGAAGGCAAGAAGACGACACTGACGATAAGTGATAAACTGGGTTTTTTTTTCTTCTTCTCGAGAGAGATGAGAATGACAAAGATAAATGATGAGTTATTTAAAGAAAGGCAAAGAATGACAACCGGTGGGTTTTTGAAAGAGTTACAAAGGATGGCAAAGTCAACTGGTGGGCAAATACAAATGGATCGATTTTTTTTTTTTTAGTTTTTAATAAAAAAAACCCGTTACTTAATATTCTCAGGAATCTGATATAATATTTCCATGCATAACCAAACACATGTATATAACTTCCCTAGTAATCATATTACTGAATTTCATTTTTTCAAGAATCACATTATTTTGATTACCCCATACCAAACAATCCCTAAATATTATCCTCCATTCTCATTCCATTCTAGCGGAGCCCCGTGGGGAGGAATAGTATCATCTCTACTAAAAATGATATTTATTTAAGGTTGACCCGAATATTTCAGGTTTGTTGCCCCTATTGGGTCCAACCCGATCCGTTCCGAATCCGCCCCGATTGACAACACTAGAATACTTCCTCTCTCTTCCGCTCTTGGTTCGCTTTCTCTCTGATCATCACGGCTTCATAATTCTCTCTCCACTAACAGAGGTACTGTAAATCTTGTACTAGTGTTGGTTCTAACATAAATTTATTCATTTCCACTTCATAGATTTGCAATTATCTGTTCAATTTAAATCTTATTGTCGAATTTTAACACATTTACCAGAAACAACATATCACTTCTCTGCTTCTTTGTCTAATTGTCTCTGTTTTATGGTGAGAAACAAATAGCCTGTAAATGTTGACTCAGTTTCAATGTTTTATAGAGAAATAATTTTCCCATTGAATATTTTTTTTGTAATATTTATCTTCTTTTCGGGTTCTGTGAATCTGTATAATTGTATTAGCAGTTGAAATTTTTATTAGTTTTTCCTGGATTGATTCATTTTTCGATAATTTTCTCATGTTAGCTGAGATTTTTAGGGTTTTATTGTCTGATTCACGTTTCAAATAATCCGTATTTCAAAACAAATTAAAATGATTGATTGATTGTCTTCTAATGTTAAATTCAATATTCAATTCAATTTAATTCAACTTAGTTTACATTGTGGTAAAGTTAGGTATATAATTGCTTTTTTGATCATGTAAGTAGTTGGTGAAAATGATAGATTTTGCTTGCTATGATTAAACATGTCTTAACATAACACCTGGGATGCTAGTTAGTTTCAAACTTGTTCAAGGATTTGGTTTTGTATGGAAAGTTTTTTTTTTTTTTTTTTTGTGGAGTGAAGAAAAATTTGGTTCATTTCACTTCAATTCTCTCGAGTTTGCAATGTCTTGAACCTCCTCACAGACAGTGCCAGTCATTTGTGTCTTTGAACTTGCAGAATTGAGCTGTAAAATCCTCACTGTTGGGACATGGGAAGCGAACCGCCGAAAGATCCATTCCAAGGGGTGGATTGGAAAGCCATTGGTGGTGAACTGCAGAAGGACCCCAGTGCAGGTGTTAAATCGGTTGTAAAGAAGCGGCTCCCGAAAAGGGTTAGGCAAATTCCAGAATACTATTTCCTTCCACGGAGATCCTGGCCCTCTGCCATAGCCTTCTACGGGTCATGCATTGCTGGTGGAATTGGTGCTGGGATACTGCTGGAGATCTGGATAAACAAGAAAGTTAAAGGTATATACCCCCTACGTTTCTAGATTCTATTCAATTATTATTCTACAAGGATATGCAAATGATTTTGATAAAACGTTTTGTACATCAAAGAAACTTATTAATTTCTGGAAAGTTGTGGTAATCAAAACGTTTGAGGGATATCTGATATGTCATATGTGTGTGTATCATACAGTCATAGTGGACACTTCTTATGAGGCTCTCCTCCCAAACTTTCCGGGCCTCGAAGTACTCTAGGCTGCTTGATTGACACGTGCCTTAGGGAGAGTCTTGAGAAAGCTTTCAAATATGATTTACAGCCATAATAATTTGGCAAAAGGATAGGTGATAGACGAAATGATCTTTAGGCATCACAGTGGTTGAAGTTCACTGACTTGATTTGCTCTTAACCTTTTGCATTAAACGAGACAAATGCATATCGTAAAGACAATATAATTTGCTGTCTTTGTTGATCATAATGCATTTGATATCAATGAAGGGCTGTGTTGATCATGTAGTCTAATGGTCTGATCTTCATGAACCATGATTATATCACTTGTTTTGAACCAAACTTCTGTTGAGCTTATGCATTTTTTGTCAGACCCAATTAATAAGCTAACATGTTGTATGTTGGAATTCTGTCTTAAGCCTCCTTGGTATTATGTATCTGTGATTTTAAATTTTTTCAACGTCTAATTGATTTTCGATATGTTATTTCAGAGGATGGAGGCGTCATATGGGAATTTGACAAATAGAGCCTGGATGGTGTTAGGTTTCTTGGTTTTCTTTCCTTTCAAAATGAGGCTGTAAAAGAAACTAAAAATCGGTAGATTGCTTTAGATTTAGATTTTGTAGCCATTGCTTTTATTGAACTTACCAGTAGACCATATTATATTGCTATGAATTTTGTAGATACATGTGTTTCGGGCATTCGACAAGTGACTCTTGTAATCGATGCTTCGAATATATCTTGTAATCGAGATGTCTCATGTCTAGCATTAATTCTTTTAAATAAAACAGCTTTTCATTCTCTTGTAATCGATGCTTCGAATATATCTTGTAATCGAGATGTTTCCAGGGCCGTGTCTGATGTAAATATCAATTTCAGTAAAAATATTAAGAGATTAAATTTTGGAGAGGGGGGTTTCCAGGGCCGGGTCTGATGTAAATATCAATTTAAGTGAAAATATTAAGAGATTAATTTTTTTTTTTTTTTTACAAATATCAATCAAGATTATTTTGATAAAAGTACATATAGATATTTAATTCCCTACATTAAACAATATAAAACTTATCAGGATAATGTTTTTTTTTTCTTTCTTTTTTCTTGGAAACATAGTATAATTATTGTAATTATCACATTCAATATTGTATGTTAATAAGGTAATGTAATAAATCTTATGTTAATCATATCAATGCGACAGCATTTAAGATCAAAAAATTTGAGTATTTTTTTTAATAAAACATAAAGTTAATTTTTATTTTTTAAATAAAGAATACTTTCTCTTTTCTAAACGCTGTCGTATGCACTATTTCTCTCGTCTTATTAGCCAAACGATTAAAACGTCATCGTTTTTTGTATTTGTTTGGTTCGGTGGAAAATTGAGTTCAAATTCGCCCCAAAAACCCTAGTTTAAGAGAATCTGGCGCGCATTTCGCATTTAGAATTCTTCACTTAACAACAATCCTCATTTTGAAAAGGTACCGTCTTTCAATTTTTTCCTTTTTTTTTTCATAATTTCCTTTTGATTTTACAGTGTTGAATTGATAGAGTAGAGCCATTGTGTTTGATGATTTTTTTTTCATAATTACAATAGAAATTGAGTGAAATGCATGTCCAATTTTTGTTTAGAGAGTAAATGAAAGAAGTTTCTATAGTTTTTTTTTTTATATATATATGAATTCGTTTGCTTGTATGGAAATTATGCAAAAATATAGTTTTTTGTTTTATTTATGTTGAAACATATTTTGACCGGAAAACACATATAAAGCTGGTCAGGAATGTGCCAATGTTGATTTTTAATGCTACTTTTCAAAAGCGTTTTACGCTACAAATGCAATTGATATTGGGATTGATCTTGCTTTTTTTTTTTTGGGAACACGATGGATTTGTTTTCAGGTTCACTTACTTTTAAGTGATAGAAATGGATGTTAAGAATCTGCCAATGAGTTATCCTTGGCCAATTGATCCTTCCGTGTTGTACGAACAAGAGCAGCACATCTCTTCGGCGACATGGGAAGGACACGACTGTGGTACTTTGAGGTGTCACGAACACACTTTGAAAATCGATGGTTGGAAGCTCTTGAAGAAACAGATTGATTTGGTGGGAAAGGCGGGGTTTGGTCATTTCAGATTGATTGGAAAATTCCGCTTGAAAAATGCAGTAATGCACTCATCTCCGCGCTGGTTGAAAGGAGGAGGGAAACTAACACGTTTCATTTGTTGAATGGGGAGATTACCATTACTCTGGATGAAGTGGCTGCAGGTTGATGGAGAAGCTGTATTGAGAGATATCACTTGTGCGGGTACTACCAATGTAGAGATTTGTGAAAATCTGTTGGGGAAAGCGCCGAATTCTGATGCTAAGGAGATAAAGTGTGGAATGGTGAGGCATAGTTGGTTGAAAGAAAATTTCTCCGAGTGTCCTGATGATGCTTTGGATGAAGAGATGGAGCTTAGTTGGTTCAAATTATATAGATTTCTTGTTCGAAAGATGTGTCTTAATTAAGAAAGCTACATTTTTCAGTGTTGGAGTTACTTTCGTCTTAACGTAGGCCGACCAGAGCTTAATCAAGAGCTGTCTCATTGTTTTCCGCTCGCTCTCCAGTGGAAAGGAAAGCTAAATTCGATATAACTTTATATCGCCAAAAGTTGGATTCTTTTGAATCAATTGATGTATGTTGTTCTTACTTTTTGTTCAATTAGAGGTTATCCAGACTTGTATTGTTCGACTGCTGATGACACGAATTGTTTTTGAACAGATTGATTGGACTCCGTATAACAATTTGGACAGCTGCATACCAGAGGATATCAGGGGTGATTTTATTCTGGGGAGATCTAGGACGATACTGATTTGTATGGACGAACTGAATGGCACTTGCCTGACCGTTGTTTGAGGCAGTTCGGCTTGCAGCAAAGAATTCCAAAAGATGTGAGCGACGAGAGGGTAGGAGTAATGAACTTGATTTTGAGGTGGACTCATCAAAAGGAATGGATTTAGAGTTGCAGGAATGGTCAAACCGTCGACTAAATATCGTGAAGTCGTGGATGATAGTGAATACACACAGTGGTATTTGAAAATTACTAGGAAAAAAGTGCATAGGCAAGCATTTGTTCTGTCTCAGTTTCAAGAATCGGTAAGGGTCTTCTTTCGTTTAATTTTTATAGTCCCTCAAGCCAAAAGAGAAAAAGAAGCTGTGGGGTTAATGTAAATTAATGAAATATGTTATGTATGACATTTTCAGGTAAACTTTCCTGCTGATTTTCAAGATATGTGTCCTGAGTATCTACAGAGATATAGAGCTCAAAAATATTATATCAGCATTAATCTGGTCAGACCAAAACTGATTGGCCAAACTCCTCATATGTCAATTTTCCTCAGAGATCTGCATGTTTGGTTCAAATATCCCATACCCTGGGTTTTTCTGAGCCCTGAGACTGATGATTATCTGAGAGAGGTTCAAGAGCAAGAAATCCTAAAGCTAGAAGACTCAGTTCTAGAAGAAGATGATTGTTGAAATGGAACACCTGGACAATAGTTAATACTATAAGATACTATGTTAATCTTTTTATCATTAATACTTTGAGAAGTACTTTTAAGACTTTGCTTACTATCCTTTTAACTTCCTGTCATACCTGCAATTTAATCAACAATTTATTAGTCTTGAGAGAATATCTGCTATAGTATTATTTTTTCCACTTATATGTTCAAAGTCTGCTTTACATCCTCCTCCTGTTAATGTTTAGAGGGGTGCTGATCACACAGGTCTTTCTGCTCTCATGGTTCCTATTATCAAGAAATGAGTTTTCAAAATTCTCTCAAAGCCTACTGTTGCCTTTCACTAGGACTTACTCGAGGCCACCAGAGAGTTTTTTCCAGAAAACAATTTTTTGTTTCATAAAAACGAGAACCTTACTAGACACTATTACAGTATGATTAGCACAGTGACTCTTAATCAACGTTTCTGGACCTTGTCACTGTATAAATTTAACAATCTCTTCCAGCTTTCGTTAACCTGGCTAGACTTCTTTGGTGTTTAAACTAATAAATAACTTGAAAGTAAAACTGAGAGTTCAAGATACTTACTGAAATATTCACAAGCTTTTATTGATCCTTGAAATATGATACATGAAAGAGAGAGAGAGTGTTTACAGAGAGTTTTTTTAGAAATGAGTTTGCATACAGATTGTTCGATGATAATTACAAGGGAAAGGGAAGCTATATATAGAAGCCAAAATAGATGGCCTACAACATTATTAAAGAAAAGGGAGAGAACAGTGAGGATTCTGAATTATTAAAGGAAAAGGAGAAACAGTGAAGGTTCTGCCGACAAAACAGTAAGGCTTTTGTCCTCTTCTAATAATGTTATCTTTGAACTGTTCTTGATAATGCTGGCTAATCTTTGCTTGTCTTTTACTGCCGACACTTCAGGAAATGATACTTCAGGCATCTAAATTGTGAATGGCTTCTTCATCTAGGTCATAATCATCTTCTTCAAGAACTGAGTCTTCTAGCTTTAGGATTTCTTACTCTTGAACCTCTCTCAGATAATCATCAATCTCAGGGCGTAGAAAAACCCAGGGTATGGGATATTTGAACCAGACATGCAGATCTCTGAGGAAAATTGACATATGAGGAGTCTGGCCAATAAGTTTTGGTCTGACCAGATTAATGCTGATATAATATTTCTGAGCTCTATATCTCTGTAGATACTCAGGACACATATCTTGAAGATGAGCAGGAAAGTTTTCTTCTCTTATAATTCCTTGGCTTATTAATGGTACTATCACAATATAGTGATAAGCTGGAAGAAAACTGGTCCATTTGTAAGGTTGATTAATGATCCATTCACAGGGAATAGAATCAATATCAAGACAGAAACCGTGCTTTCCTCCAAACATTCTGATAGACTGTTGGAGTTTTTCAGGGAGGAAATGAATCTTTATTATGCTAAAAGCACTTATGGAATCAATAATTCCATAGCTGAATAATTATTCGATACCAACTTGGCCAAGTTCAGGGACTTCAAAATTCATCGGAAAATCATCCAAATGAACTTGAGCAGTCATGAATTTAAAAGGATATTCATAATTAATATTTCCTTTATGAAGAAGTGTAGTCATACCCTTAGGTAGTCCTACTGCTTGAGCTAAAAACTTTTGAATTTTTAGAAAACGCTTCAGATTATCATCTCGGGCATGGCCAAAGATGCTCTGCTTTATATCATTAGGTAGGGTTTCTACCGCTTTATACAGTATTTTTGCTTGGTCCCTCATTAGGGTAATATTAATAATATCTAGGGGCCTTTCCATATCATGTTCTTTCATTTTTTCTTTGCCCTTAATATTTCTTTTTTGCTTTTCTTCGTCTATTTCCATCTTCTGAAACTGTTCTAATAACTATTCAGCTCTAGTTAATTCTTCTTTTAATTTTTTATTATTTTGTTGAAGATCAACTAAAAGATCATTCATATCTTTTTTACATCTTTCTAGATCTTCAGAGATCCTATGTTTTGCTTCATTGATATTTTTGAAATGATTCATAAATCTTTTTACTTGTTCTCTACTATAAGTGCACCCATTAAATTCTAAAATAGGTTCGAAACCATCTTGATTTTGGAAAAACATTTTTAAAGCTGTATAGGCTTTATCATAGGAAAAATATCCTTTGAAGATAGAATTAGGGAATCCTTCAATATTACCAACAGTTTCCTGCCATGTTGAAAATATTCATGTCCTTCTTCCTCTAAAAACAACATAAAAACCAAACTTATTTGCTTCTGAAAAGTGATGACTTAAAACATTTAAGGACTGAAGAAAGCCCTTATTATCATTTCTAAAGAACCAAATATTATTTAAAATGGCTTGTTGAACTTCAGTAATCTTATCTTTTACTTGTGATAATGGTTGAAATGGAACACCTGGACAATAGTTAATACTATAAGATCCTATGTTAATCTTTTTACCATTAATACTTTGAGAAGTACTTTTAAGACTTTGCTGACTATCCTTTGAACTTCCTGTCATACCTGCAATTTAATCAACAATTTATTAGTCTTGAGAGAATATCTGCTATAGTATTATCTTTTCTACTTATATGTTCAAAGTCTGCTTTATATTCTCTTTTTGTTAATGTTTCTAGGAAACCTATCCATATTTTACTAACAAATGAGTTTTTTCTTTCGAAGTTCTTTTTCTGTACTTTCTTATAGAATTCTACTATATTATTACAATCAGTTCTTACTGTAAAAGCTTCATTCTGTATGTATATATGAAATTGATTTAAGGAATTTACAATTCCTAAAATTTCTGATCTTCTGGATTCTACTTCTGTAAATTTTCCACTAGCGTACATTGCTATTTCTTCCATACTCTTTTGACTACTCTTTGTGGGTTTTTGAATTAATATTCCAGCCCAACCTTTGCTACTAGCATCTGTTTGTACTACTTTGTAATAGGTATCTATAGGTAAAGCTATTGGGCTTAAGTTTTGGGCTATTTCTTTTATTTTTTATACTAGCTTTACATCTTCACTATTAAAATATTTTTGGCCGTTTTTGCTAACCTTGTTATAGAGAGGTCTAACTAGGGTACTTAAATTAGGGATAAATTTTCTACCGTAATTTAACAGTCCTAAGAACTTTTGTAGTTCTTTAGTTTCTTCTATCTTATCAGGAAATTCTAAATTTTTTGTAATTATATGGGATTGTAATTCTATTTTCCCTTTATCTATAGTTAGTCCTAAGAATTCTATTTTATTCTTAAATAATTCTATTTTAGTCTTTGATATAATTATATTATTATTTTTAAAGACTTCTAAAACTTGTCTTACATGGTTCATATGTATATATCTATTATTACTAAAGATAAGAATATCATCTATGTATACAATACAAAAACTGAAAAGCTTTTTAAAAATCTTCTCCATCCTTTCTTGAAAAACTTGAGGTGCATTTTTTAATCCAAAGGGCATTACTAGCCATTCAAAGTCCCTTTTCGAACAACTAAACGCTGTCCAACCTACAGATTCTTCATCTAATTTTATTTGCCAAAAACCACTTTTACAATCAAACTTTGAGAACCAACTGGCCTTTTGTATACAATTTATTAATTCATCTTTATTAGGGAGCTTATAACTATTTCTTAAAGTATTATCATTTAGTCTTTTGTAATTCATTACCATCCTACTTTTTCCTCTTTTTTGTTCACTATGACTAAAAACTATGAACGCTGGACTTCTATGCCTACTCGTGCTCTTTCTTATTACTTTTAATTCCAATAAATCTTCTATATGCATTTTACATTGCTTCCTATCTTCTAGACTATATGGTAGGTCCTTTGTAATTATAGTAATGTCTAGATTTATTATTTCTATTTTATATACTTCTTTACTATCTTTATTTTGAGGATTATCACCTATTATCCTTAGTTTTTCTAATTCTTCTATTTTCTGTTTTATTTCTATTGGCCAGTCTTTACAATCTTTTTGCTCTTCTATTCTCATACAGATTTCTTTATGATAGTCTATCATTTCTTCACTAGTTAGGGAGTCTAAGTTAGATTCTTCAGGTTCTTCATCTAAGGCTTCTAGTATAGAATTATCATATTCTAGCTTTAGAGTCGTTTCTAAGTTGGTGACTTTCTTTTCATATGGAAAATTACTTGTTTCTAACTTAGGTTGAATAAAAGTTGACTTCTTAAAGAAATTAACTCCACTATGTGTAATTAACATACTTCCATTATTTCCTAGTATAAAGTTTAATCCTAAAACAAATTTATAACTAGCTGGTTGACTTGTTATTAATGTTTGGGGTAGATAGTGAGTTTCACAATTAATCCTTATAGGTATATTTATTAAACATTCAGTTATTTGAATAGTATTTTCACTAAAAGTTCTTAATCCTATATTAGCTCCTAGTTTAGTCCTATATTCTTCAGGGGTTAAGCTTTCATGAATGATGCATTTATTTGCACCAGTATCTATCATTGCCTTAGTCTTTACTGGTCTTCCTTTATAAAGAATTTCTCTATCTATTAGTATTAACTCACTTCCTACTCTATTTACTTCACTTTCTTGAGTAATGGCTTTGCAATTTCCACAAAAATAATTGTCTTTATTTTTATATCCTTTATTAAATTCTCTTTTACAGTTATGACAATTCTTTCCTAAAAAGGACACTATTTCTATCATATTAATTTCTGATTTATTGCTACTTTCTTCTGATTCTTGGCTACTAGATGACTCATCATCAGAATCATCATCTGAACTATCTATTATACATATACTCTCGTTTTCAGAAATTTATTCTATATTGTAAACATCTTCTAGATTTTCTAAATCTTCATCCATTTCTATTAAATTTGCTTTCTCTTTATTCTCTGGACAATTAGGCTTAATATGTCCCATTTTTCCACATAAGTAACACTTACGATCTTTGTGATTTTTTCTTTTATAAATCTTTTTATTTTCTTTAGCAGCTCTTTTTAGCTTTTTTTTTTCTCTTCTTATCTTTATTTATAAACTTAAAGAATTTCTTAGGCTTTGAATAAGGGGTATTAAAAGGTATATAAGGAGGTAAATATTTCTTTCTTCTTTGCTTATAAATTTTTCTAAATCTTGTTGAACTATAATCTTTCTTTCTACCACATCCTAAAGTTGGTACTTCATGTAAATCTACACACATCTTACTAAATTGTATTTGTGTTTGTCTTCTAAGCTTTTCTTCATCACACATTTCTCTTATTCTTTTTATAACAAATTCTACCATTGATATAAATGAAACTTGTCAGAATAATCCTTCTTTAGTTTTTTCTTTAAACCACTTATCAACATCTTTATATAGTCTTTCTCCTATTTTTCCTGGTAATTTATTATCAAATTTCATTAGTAGACTTTCATCATAAGGTCTACATATCTGACTCCAATATTTATAAAATAAATCTACATATCTATCGAAATAATGCATATCACATATTTTTAATTGTTCTAAACATCTTATTGCTTTAATCTGTTTATGAGTATCTTCTACTTCTTCTAATTCAGGTAGCTTCCATTCCATTCCTCTAAGTTCACTATTACTTAGTTTCTTTGGGATCTGCATTTTTACATAATCACTATGAAAATGTTCTACTATGCTTTTATTTATAAATCTAAACTTCTTATGATATTTGTTATAACATCTTCTTAACACAAATATCTTTATCCTAAGATTCTTATATTCTGCGTTCATATCAAAACCTTTTGTCTGTATACTTAATTTTATCTTTCTACAAAATTCACTTATGTCTATATCAATATCTGGAAGACATTCTACTACTGCTACTTTATTTCTTAAATCTACCTCAGCCGTTGCTAACTGTGCTTGAGTATGATTGCTAAATCTACCATCATATAGATATAAATGAACTTTTGTATCTAGCCCTGCTCTTATCTGACTAAGTACTCCTATAATTATTACTCCTAGATGAATTGAGGAAAATCCACTCTTCTTTATTTCCTTTGCACTTTGGGGACTTATTAGAGTAACTTCTTCTCTGTTTTTAACTACTGCTATTGTAAATTCATCTTTGTACACATATAGACCGCTTTTTAAGCTATCTAGTATTCCTTCTCTATATAGGTTCTTTTTCTGAACTTGTTTAAATCCTACTTCTAACATTTTATCTACATCTTCTTCTTGGATTAAGTCTTCTGTCTTCTCAATAATTTCCTTACCTTTATTACTATAATTTAGTATATTTATTACTCTATTAGCAGCTGATTGCTTTACACTAGAGGTTCTTGCTAACTCCATTCTACTTATTTTTAGATCTTAAAATTACTTTTGGTCCTAAAATGTCTCCTATATCTACTTTAGGAAGAACTGAGGGCTTGCCATACTCTTTTACCTTTGATTCTACTACTTCGATTCGTTTTACTAACCATGCTATATACTCTGAACTTATACTTTTATGGTCCAACATTTCTATTTTTTCTTCTAACTTATCAACTCTTGTTAAGAATTCTATAAATAATTTTATTTTAGTATTATTCTATCCTTGTATAATGGTGTTACTAGGCGTACTAAACCTTTCATCACTTATACCGATTGGAGGGTTATTTTTTATTTCTATTGTTAGTTCTTCTAATACTTTATTTAATATACTGCTCATTCAATTACTATTCTTGTTATGGTCTTAAGTTGATCTTTTAATTCTTTTTGGGTTTCCTCGATACTTTCTACCTCTTTGTGCAATATTTCTACTATCCTTTTAATTTCTATTTATATTGGTTTAGGATCTTTTAATTCTATTATTCTAGTTAATTCAGATATTTCTTCTACACTGGGAAACCTTTTAACTTGATTACTAAAATCTTTTAGTAATTGTCTTATGTAGTCTAAATTTGACTGAAGTGTTTTAATTTTACTATTCTGAAATAACTTGGCTAATTCTGTAATATTATTATTTGTCTTGTCAATGTTATCTTCTAAGCTTCTTTCTAGATTTATTAATAAATCTACTAAAAAGTTTTGTTGTCCATTACTAGTATGGGGTATATGTTTATATTGATTTTCTAAATATTCAATATTACAATTTATTTTTATATTATTATGTAAACTAATTTTTGTTTTTCTAAAGCCTGTTATTTCTAAGTCAAAGTATTCTAGTCTTTTAAAATTCATGTATTTGCTAGGTCTAAATATTCTAATTTCTTTAGAACTTTAGAGCTTTGTTCTATAAGACTGAAAAAATAAGTCTTTGCTATGTAGAATTTTTCATCAATTAATTGTTCTCTAATAGGAATCTACTCTTAATAATTAATATACCAAAAATCTTTTCTACTTCAAAAATATCTAAAACTTGTATGATATTAATAAACTCACCTATGGATCCTGCAAAGCAAATATTTAAAAAGCAATTAAATAAATTGTGGTAATTTTCAAGTATACTATTATAAAACATACTACTCTGGAAACTCATTATCAAGAACAGTTCAAAGATAACATTATTAGAAGAGGACAAAAGCCTTACTGTTTATGTCGGTAAAATCTTCACTATTTCTCCTTTTCCTTTAATAATTCAGAATCTTCACTGTTCTCTCCCTTTTCTTTAATAATGTTATAGGCCATCTGTTTAGGCCATCTCTTTTTCCTTTCTATATATAGCTTCCCTTTCCCTTGTAATTATCATCGAACAATTTGTATGCAAACTCATTTCTAAAAAAACTCTCTGTAAACACTCTCTCTCTCTTTCATGTATCATATTTCAAGGATCAATAAAAGCCTGTGAATATTTCAGTAAGTATCTTGAACTCTCAGTTTTACTTTCAAGTTATTTATTAGTTTAAACACCAAAGAAGTCTAGCCAGGTTAACGAAAGCTGGAAGAGATTGTTAAATTTATACAGTGACAAGGTCCAGAAACGTTGATTAAGAGTCACTGTGCTAATCATACTGTAATAGTGTCTAGTAAGGTTCTACAGGAATTCATGACTCAAAGGAAGAGCATAGAGATTACAAAGATAAAGAAAGGATATATAGAGCTAAAACAAAATTAGAAAATTGGAGAAAAGCTCTAGAAGCTAAAGATGTATTAATTTTAAGTTTACAAGGTCATAGGCCTGAAGAATGGAAGCATATATTTAATAAATGAGAAGGATATTTAATTAGGCATTCAATGGAAGCCTTAAATAATATAACAGATTATAAATATAAGTTAGTATATCTAGAAAGTATTATAGGATACAATGAAAAACAGACCTATATAGGTTGGAGAGAGTTTATGAAGAAAGATGATGAAAGAAAATTAGAACTAGACGAATTTGAAATTAATATCACAGTTTTAAGTTATAGCTGAGATGATGAAAATCCAAGAACTAGCATATGCAGCTTCAACAGATGACATGAATTCGAAAAACAAGGTAGCATTTGATAAGATTAAAGCAACAGTGGATAGATTTCTGGAAAACCGTATTAAAGGTTTCAAGGCGCTGGAGAAATTCAAGGCAGTCGAGGAATGGAAGAGAACTAGCGAAGAAAATCTCAGCGATTGAGGAAGTGCTTACAAGCTGCTGTGCGCATTGTGTACAGTTTCAACTTTCCATAATCCACAGCAGTCCCGAGTTTAAAATCCGATGAACAAAGAAGTACAGAGACTTCTGGGTATCAGAAGAAAAGAAAGAACTAGTCAGCGTGTCCTCAACTAGTTTTACCTGCACAACTATCCCGCAATGTACTAAACAAATACTAATTACAGTGTATTGTGGTTCATGGTAGTAATCAGGCTTTGCCTTTAATGGCTCAACCATGGCATTTTTGAGATTTGTTTCACTCATGCTCAGTGTTAAATTATAAAAACAAAGCTCTTGTTAAGAAAATTCTATATCTGCTTAATTGTGTATGACATTCAAACGAAGGAGAACAATATCAAAAATCTGTCAAGAAACTTCTGATGCTCGAGTCAATCATAAAAAGCAAACAATGAAGATACGTGTACACATTTAAGATATATTCTCTTCCTATTTCCAGTTATGTCTGAGAGGATCTATGTCTGAATATTAGATTGATAGCCTCAGTAATCTCCCCTAAATGATACCGGTGGAACCCTTTCTTTGTGGCGGCTGTCGAGCATTCTCTATTATTGAGATTGCATGGTTCCAGTCAGTTTGGAGGGAAGTCAGATTCTTGAAACTCTGATATCTCGCACTAAGAGCAGGATTGGAAAACTTCAAGTTACATGTCAGAAACAGACCAAAGATAGGCTTCTCTTTCTGTAGCTTGTTTCTCATTCGTCCTTTTGAACATTTGCTGCTCATATCCTGCAAGATATATAATATCAGAAACCAATCAATTCTCAAAATAAATTAATATATCTTCTCAAAAACAGTGTGTTTTTATTGATAATCTATTTCTTTTGGTTCTTCTAGTTGCTTCTATGTTCTCAGACAAAAATTCCACATGTTTAAGCATGCTCCATCATTGTACAACGGCAGATATGGGCAGGTTTTCTTGCATTATAGTTTTGGACAATAAACAGGAAAATCTATCAAGAGTGAAATGGAAGTGAACAAACCAGTACTACGATCGACTCCATCCCAATGTCTTCCCGGTTTTATACCGTATCGATTTGGTGCAGCATCTAATCCTCTTTTTAACCAGCTGTGACTAGGAATGTCCTGAGGAATTACAAACCCAGATTCCTTCATCTTTTCATTATCCCCTAGGTCTGGAAGGATGGGCTCGTAATGCTTATTCTGCAACACAAACCAAAATATGTCAAAAAGACAGTATCAAACATTAAACAATCTCTAAATAAGACAAACGTGATTCCAACCGACCAAATGTTTAATAAGCTTTAAAAAAGTTCTCTACTATTGAAGATGATGCCAAAATATGCTCGACGTTCACTAGCAATGGCATAAATGAAGAATTTATTATTATAAACGATAGCTGCATTTAATGTTTTTAATCCCAGTACAGTTGTACTTCAAATGAATATGTATTACTTAAAAATACCTTAACCAAATGGGCCATAGGATCACCCCATCTTAATCTCTGCTTCAGCATTTTGTCGAGTTCCGGATCATCTCTGCATATAGAAGAGGCAATTTTAAAATTATTACATGCAGAATTGAAGAAAGGCATTAATGAATTATCTAGTCCAGCATAGGTAAAAGCATCCACTCTTGTTGATCACATTAGTACTGTCCCAAACACCAAATAACCAAAACATTTTTTTCATCAGGGATGATGAATCTGATCTCTTAACCAAATAGGCAACAAAGTATGAAGCCTTAAGGTAATCATAATATCAAAAACTAGGAAAATCAAGTGAGTTAAAACAGAACAATCCTCTATAATGAGACCTGCACAGTAAATATAGAGACGGTGCAATATATTCACTATCTTTAGGTTTTTACCTGGTCCGTGCAAATGGTTTTTCCTTCTCAAGTTCTAGTTCCTGCAGTTTAGCTTCTGCTTCCCGCTTTTGGGCCAATCCTTTTCCCCATTCCAATTTTATCTCCTGGTCAAGAGATAATAGTTGGTTAAAAACTCTTTTGCTCAATAAACTTGACAAAAAAATATCTCGACAGTACAATATAGGACACTATGGCGATAACATCATGCAGCAAATAAAAAGTTTTTCTAAAGTTAATTTCCAAATTAGTACCTTTGGCTTTTCTTCTTTCTTTTGTTTTGATTTCAAGTACTCATCCTTCGATATGCGTCCTCCTGCAAATTAATGAGTGAGATACAGACAAAAAGTGTGTGTATATGACCAACTTAAAAAAAAAAGAAAAGTTTTTGTTAACCTTTTATCTTATCACGATAGACAGCTTCAGCGCCTTGTCCCGTTGTAGAAGGATCCATCCCTTGGAACCTACAAAAATGCAAATGTATTAAGCCAGGCAAGAACCTTCAATACATTAATTATATTTAATGGGTACTGTATATCCTTTTTCTAGCAATATTTATTTGAAATATGTCATAGTATTAAAAGCAAGTAAAACTAAATAACCATTGGCAATACAATATTGAACTAACAAATATATAGCCAATGTGACAAAGCAAACTGAATTTTTTTTAAAAGAAATTAAGTATTTCGGCTAAATACGAAACTATTTACCTTGACAAATCATCAGTCTTGGTCTTAGAAATTTCATTCCGTATGTCAACACCAGTAATCAGTCCAGTTCTTCGTGATTCCTTTGAGGGAACTGAAACAGACAATTCTTCCTTTCGATTTTTCCGGGGAGGAGACAGGTCTGAAGCCAAAGACGCAGGTGTAATATCATTTTCAGGTTCCCCAACATCATTCCTTTTTTTCCTTGGGGGTGAAAGATCCAAGCCACCAGCACGCATACCATCTTCAACTGGAAAACTCTGACGAGCTCGTTGGGAACTAGACATGTCACGTTTCCGCTGCTGACGAGGAGGTGACAAGTCGGCATCAACTCTTTTAGGCTTCTCTTCAGGTTCTGGTGAAGGAGAGTCATTTCTAGCCCTTCTTTTACGAGGTGGAGAAAGATCAGAATTCAAACCAGGGGAACGAACACGTTCTGAATCAAACTTGGGCGATGGGGTGTCTTGCCTATTCCTTCGCTGCCGTGGAGGTGACAAATCAGAATCATCTCTTCCAGAAGCTGGCAGCTTTGCTTCAGGTTCTGGTGAAGGTGTGTCATTTCGAGCCCTTGGTTTCCGTGGTGGAGACATATCAGAATTTTGTATATTAGAGTCTGCATGTACCAGATCAAGCGAAATCCAACCACTTCCATCCTCTGATATGGCATTGTACGGCCTTCTCAACCTAAGTTGCTCCAGCCTCTTCATTCGCTTAACTTCTACATCTTCATCAACTTGGGGCTTCTCTTCTTCTGTCAAATATTACAAATCCTCGATTTTCATTAACGTAATAACATCCAAAGTCAAATAAGAGTGTCTATCTGTAGATAGAAAGTTCAATATCTTCATCAACTTAGGGATTATCTTCACCCACCAAACAAACACACAATAACTCTAGATTATGAATCCTCGATTTTTGTTAACATAATAACATCCAAATTCAAATAAGAGTGTCTATATATTTATAGAGGATTTAATATCTTCATCAACTTGAGGCTTCTCTACATCTATCAAATGAACACAGCACACAATAACTTCAATTATAATCTTTGATTTTCATAAACCATAACATCCAAATTCAAATAAGAGTAGGTTCAACATCTTCATCAACTTGAGGCTTGAAATAAACAAACACATACTTGCATTGTATGAAACCTAGATTTTTCATTAACAATATAAATTCATACTTTAAATTACAATGTCTAATAGAAATTTAAAGAATCGTATACCTGCTGATTCATCACTCTCTTCCTGAAGATTCACGGGTATTTGCCAAACGGGATCTTGATCGACAAGAAGAACTCCCGTGGCACGATTTGCATCCGGCTTCTTTGCCTTCTTTTTCTTCTTCTTCTTCTCTTCTACATTACTACTATTCTCATATTTCTTCAGATACTCTTTCAAGGACTTCGTCCCTGTACTTGAAGCTGCCATATTCAAATTCACAGCCTCCCTGGTAACCAAAATCGAAATCGGTGAGATAACAACAAAGTACAAAACTTACACAAACAAGAAATAAAGAAGCTTTAAAATTAAACTTGTAATCTTCTCCAAAATTAATTTCTGGGAAATCAATCGAAGCACAGAACTGAAACCAAGATTGTTGAATTCACCATTGAAAGCAACAACAAATTACAATAATCTAGAACCCTGGAGTTTGTTTTACTGAAAATTTAATATAAAAAAATTACAAGAAAAAGCTTGAATAAACAATTAAACAAAACCCCATATCTTCTTCAAAAAGCTTTCAGCTAGTGGGGATCGAAACAAGCAAAGATATAAGCTTGAACTAGAAAAGATGATTATTCATGGGAATACAGTCGAAACTACGAACGAAATCAAATAAACTGAAAGATTCTGATATCAATATGAATTCCCTATTGCTAAAAAGCTTCACTCGATAACCTACATAACACACTTTAAGCCAAGTTCATACAAATTGCAATTAAACAAAAATGAAGAGGAAGAAAAAAAAACCTGAATTTTTGGGGGTTTTGGCAGTCAAATTGCGAGGAGACTACCAATTTTTAATATAGGGTGCGTTTAATAATCAGGATTACTATTGAGAAAACGAATTAAGTTCCTAATTGAAATACCCAAAATCTAAAACTCCAAAAAAAAAAAAAACTTTCTTCATTTGCAGAGTCAATGAGTGAGTAATAGTGAATCCCCAAAGCTAAATTTCAAAACAATTTAGAATACAATCAATATTAATGAGAAAAATTGAAACTTTACGACGACGACATAGTTGCATACAAATTCCAATAAGCGAAGACAACAGAGAGAGAGAGAGAGAGAGGAGATTACCGGCGGTGAGAGAAGAGAACACGACGGACAAATGAGAAACGAACACGTCAGATTCCGATCAGTTGAGACGGTGGTGACCGGAGAGCCGATTTTTTTTTTCAAATAGCAGCAGAGTTTATAGACACCGACACCGCTACATACGAGAAGAAAAGGTTGAGAGATTCGGGTCGGTCGGGTTCGGATAATCCGTCCATTTTTTTGTCGGAGCCCCGTGTCGGTTTTTATTGGCAAATGACACGTGGTACAAATTTGATTGATTTTATAATTTAATTTTTCACTTGACTAGCAAACGACACTGTCGAGTGTCGACAACTAAAAAGCTTTCGAAAGGTCTCCGACCTCAACTTCAACCCAGATCATTTCTCGATTACTTGTGAGTTTTTTCAGGCTGCATTGTTGAAAGAAGTGATTTTTATTATATGCTGTTTCTGTTTCTTGTTCTACGAAGCACTTTTGGTGATTACTTTTGAAGTTATTTACTTTTTATTGTTATTGTTATTATTTGGGAGAAAAAAAAAATGAACTTTTTGATGAAATCAAGTTGTTTGGTGGTTGAATTTGTTGTTGTGTTGTGGGGTTGCTTGCAGTTGTTTTTTTTGGTGCAAACAAATGGAGCTTGTGCAAAGTGAAGTTGATGAATTCAAAGATATTATGGGAATCATCAATAAAGAAATGGATTTGGCCAGCTTGAGCAGTGCCAATCTTCGTCGTGTGTTTACGATGTTCTCTACAGCAAATGGAGTGGCTAATGGCCAATCCAAACCAGTAAGAGAGTGGATTGAATTATTATCATTGTTGTTGTCATTGTCACTGTTCTTGTTTCATTTAATCATGTGTTTTGATTGTTTTTGCGAATTTTGCAGCATTCACAAGCTGATGTGGATGGTTTATGGTGCTCTAGTGTCGATGGCATGGTAAGTTTTATGATTACTTTTAGTTTGCAAATTGTGTAAATGGAAGTAGAGTTATAACTTACAATTACGGACTTTAAGCGTAGAGTGAATAGCTAACCTTTCAACAGCTTTTCTTGATTCATAAATTTGCTTATTGGGTTCGGGGTGTTTTGTTCTTTGGAGAAAAGAAGCTTAGTTATATTTGAATAACTTGTCGGTTAAAACTGATTTTGTGAGGATATTGTGTATGTCTCCAATTTAATTATGTTACACGACAATTTTGAACGATTGCAATGCATTATGCAGGTGGCTGTGGCGAGGCAGGTCATTGATTATGTGCGTGAGATGACTTTTGAGGAGTTAGATGAACAGCAGAAGCGAAAAGTACTAGGGATGTTGAGAAGTGCATGCAATATCATCAGTAAACATTGTGTACTTGACTCAAGTCAACAAAGCTTACTTGAAAAACTTGAACTGGAAGTTGGTTCGAGAACTGATGAGAGGCTTGTAGGTTTGGAAGCAGAGACTCAAACTAAGGAGCAGGACCCATCGGTTCAAGCATCCAGTATGCCCTCTATTTCGTGGCCTCAAAATGGATGTATAACCTTGGAGTGGATTCAGGTTCTTATTTCGACCTTTAAGTGGGCTTCATGGAAGGACCCAAAGGATTTTCGGAATTTAATGCCTGTTGCTGTGGTAATAAAACTGATTAAAGCTGCTTACAAAATCATGGAAGATGAAGAAAACTGTGTTGAAATTTATGTTGAAGATGAAGAGGATTCAGAAGTTGTTGTTGTAGGTGACATTCACGGACAGTTTCATGACCTGATTTCTCTTTTTGAAGAAAATGCTGGTTTTCCATCTTATCATTGATATTTCGTCTTCAATGGTAATTACATTGATAGAGGTTCATGGGGTTTGGAAGTACTTCTGGTTTTGTTGGCTTTTAAGGTAAGACAAATCACACTGTTGGAGAATAGACTGATTGTTTTGGAATAATTTTTCCCATTGAAAATATTCTAGAGCTTGTAGAAATTTTAATTACAATTTTACTCTGTTTGGTTCTGCTTTCATATTATTTTGATGTGACGTGTAGGTCATGCTGCCTGATAGAGTATATTTACTGCGTGGAAATCATGAATCAAAAGATTGGACATTGAAATATGGTTTCTTGGCAGAGGTATGCACCAAGTTTGGTAAAAAAGATTGCAAAATTGTCTATGAAGAATTTTTGGACTGTTTCAAAGCACTTCCCTTGGCCTCAATCATTGCTAGTAGTGTCTACACAACCCATGGGGGACTGTTCCGTAGCGCATGTAGTTTCAACGCCCAACCTTCTAAAGGGGTGAAGAAAAGAAAGTTGAATACTTTACCTTTGGGTAGTTTGGGTACTTTGGAGGAGTTAGCTTTCGTAAACAGATTTCTTGAGAATGTACCAGAATATGGTATATTGACTGATGTTCTATGGTCTAACCCAACTTCGGTTTCTAGGATCAAAGAAAATACTGATGGAGTATGTGGTGGTATATTCTGGGGTCCTGATTACACTGAGACGTTCTTAAGAGAAAACCATTTGAAGGTAACAATTCCTTAATTGATAGACAATTACTATTGTTGATTGCTTGAACAGGTAGCAACTTAATTCGCCAAGATTTTACCTCACTTATTATATATTTTGTATCAATTTCATATATCTTCCAAATCGATAATACCTGTATTGTCAAATTTAGTTCTAAGTTCTGATCTAACTATTGCACGTCTCCTTTATATACATTGGAAACGTAGGAAAAGATATTGAGCAATGCTTCTTTTTTTTTTTTGGTTCCTAGAGCTTTATTGCACTTTGATGCTCTTAAGTTTGTTTTTCTGAACTTTACAAGGTCAAAATTATGGTTGGTTTTTCATCTTTTTGTTGAGACAAGCCATGACTGTTACAATGAAAACTTTGTAACTGTTGCAAATTAAAATGCAGTATGTTGTTGTGATTGAGAAGATCAAAATGCAGCTTTGATTCATCCATACATTTTCTCTTTCTCTCACTCTTCTCTTTAGTTTGAAAGTAATTAAGATGAGAGTTTCTATGCTAAGATTGGGTGCGTTGTTCTTTTTGGCTGTTGCAGTTGATTATAAGATCACACGAGGGTCCCGATGCAAGGGCTGATCAAGATGATTCTAGAAATATGTTAAATGGGTACAGCAAAGATCATGATGTGGTATCAGGGAAACTTTTTACACTGTTCAGTACTCCAAGTTACCCACAGGTTTCAGACTCTCTTGCTGTATCTTGATTCTTGCACTCTGCTAATTTTATCTTCTTTTGTGACTATTAATTCTTTTGTAATCCTTTGTGAATTTCTTTAACCTGGTACTGCAATTGCTTTGGCATTTTATCAAACACTTCCACACTTCTATTTAAATTTAAAAGTGATATGTTGGAAAGGATGGTTTGACATTATGCGCCTAGAGGTAGAGTTGTAATGTGGCAATGTGTCAGAACACGGAATCAAGTCATATGGATATGCATTCTATTTTTAATGAGAGAAATAACATTGTACTTCCATTTGCTTTCTTTGTGTCAACATCTAGCGTCACTAAGAATTTCTGACCATGTTTGTGTTACTGGTCTGTACATGCATGGGAGCATCCCGCTTGTCGTTCACAATAACCTCTGTTAAGATAGTTATAAATACATAATGATCATTTGATAACTATTCTGAGTTTGAAATCCTGTGAGGGAAGCCTGTAGAAAGTGTATTTTGGAAGGTGTGAAACACAAGAACTTTAATCTAATGGGAGCTTCGGTTAGGTGGCTCACATCTTTTATAGGATGGTGACCGGTTAAACCAGCTAGTAACAAGAACTGAACTCGGTTTTATGAGTAACTGGCAGTTAATTATCAAAAAATTTAGAATAACTCCCAATTAGTTGTACTTGCATGGCTGATGACATAATGGCCTTAGATAGTAGGATGTATAAGAAGAATCTACGAATGAGGATGAATCTTATGCACTTTTCTTTTGCTATTTTTATCTTTGCATATAATAAATTTGAAGGTTCATTAGTTTTATACAAGTTATAGACATGGTCTTTGTTTATAAAAGCCAACTACTGGTGCATCTTTCTGTTTATGTCATTTACAACTTCTCTTGCACCTTGTAAACAGTATCGATAATTTAATTATTAAACTGTATCTAATGAACTTGCTGCAACCGGTAATTATGCAGTTTGCTAGATATGATAATGTTGGAGCATATGCAGTTTTAAAACCTCCCAAGTTTGATTCTCCATTGTTTCTTCCACTCAAAGCTTCGAAAAGACCAGAGGTACAAAATCTAGATTTTTTTTTTCTCATGGGAAAATCATGCATTACAATAAGTATTTTAAAGTAGTATTATTGGGAGACAACTTAAATAAAATTGGGAGAGGTCAGAAGGTTAGGGTACATGAGAATTATGAGAAAAATAAAAAATTTAATCACTACAATCAACGCGATGTTTTTTCTCTCATGGCTTGGTACAGGTACCCATCCACCTGTAGGTTGGAAAATGATGTACAAACCAGTACAAGAGTTCCCTAGTTTTTTCATAATTATCTGTATGAAGATATATGGTTAAACTATTGGTATTTCTTTGTTAGGTATCTCCTTATGATGGTTTCCTTTACAATGATATGGATTTGGATGAAGGAGAAGACTCGACATCAGTGGATTCAGATGAAGATCACGACTTGATTTCGAGAGATGCAGGTGATTCACCGGGCAATGATGATTTTTATTTCGGTGAAGAGGATGATGGCAATGTGGCAGTGATTTCTAGTAAAAAAAGAGCAGCGACGTCAAGTGGAAGCAGCAATTCAAGTGTTGCTTTTAAAAAGACAAAACAAAAGGGTCCACTTGATGTTTGCTTCACCCCCGATCCAGAAATTACTAAGTGGTCAAGGGCTCGGGCTTGTAGAAGTTTTGCAAGATGGATATATGATGCGGGAATTCCATTCAATGTTGTCAAGTATGATAGCTTTAAAGTTTTTATTGAAGCGGTTGGGCAATATGGTCCGGGTTTGAAACCGCCTAGTTATCATGAAGTCAGGGTTTCCCTTCTCAAGCAGGAGGTGGATAACATCCGTAATGCAATGAAGGATCACAAAGCGGCATGGGAGAAAAATGGATGTTCTATTCTATTAGATGGTTGGAAGGACGAGGGACATTGATTAATTTCTTAGTCAATAGTTTTAAGGGAAATATGTTTATTGAGTCTGTTGATGCTTCAACATATTCAAAGACCGGTGAGAAAATGTTTGAGTTGCTTAGTAATTTTGTGGAAAAGGTTGGCGTAACCAATGTGATTCAAGTTGTCACCGATAGTGATGTGAATAATGTTTTGGCTGGTATGACTTTTTTTTTTTATTATTCTTATTACTCTACTTCTGAAACTTTAGTAATTAACTGATGTATTTATTTCTCATAATAGGGAAATATTTGGAGGCGGAATATCCCAACTTGTTTTGGACACCATGTGCTGCCCATTGCTTGAATTTGATTTTAGAATATATTTTCAAGTTCTTCAACATGAAGAAGACGTTTGAAAGGACTATTATGGTGAATGGTTACATCTACAACCGTTCAGGTGTGGTAAACATGTTAAGACGATTTACCGGCAATAAGGAGTTGCTTAGGTTTGCAAAAACACGATTTGCAACTGCCTTTATAACGTTGTCTAGGATTCATAGTCAAAAAAGCATCCTTAGGAAGATGTTTGCTTCTGAAGAGTGGACAACTAGCAAGTGGGCTAAGAAGCGGTGGCAAAAAAAGTTGTGAAAGTTATATTCATGTCTTCGTTTTGGAAGAATGTGGTGTTTGCCCTTAAGATATCCAGTCCTCTTGTACGTGTACTTCGCTTGGTGGATGGGGAGAGGAAGCCTCCTATGGGATATATTTATGAGGCTATGAATAGGGCCAAAGAAGCTATTGTTAAATCTTTTTAGGGGAACGAAAAAAGATATGCTGACATTTTCAAAATCATTGATGTTAGGTGGGATATCCAGCTTCATGGCCCTTTACATCGAGCCGGATGGTACTTGAACCCGGAATTCTTCTATAAAGCTAAAGAAATAAATGAAAAGGTTATAATTGACTTGCATGAATGCATAGAAAGGATGGTCCCAAATGCTGAGACCCAAGATAAGATTGATTCTGAGCTTATATTGTATAGGCATGCAAAAGGGCTCTTTGGGAATTCTATGGCCATTAAAGAGAGAGCAGAGATAACACCATGTGTATATATATATATATATATATATATGTATATATGTATGTATAATTTTTTTTTTTTTTTAAATTTCTTATATAACAATCAGCATCATATTTATTAATGAATTTTAATTAACAGCCGAGTGGTGGGCTTTATATGTTGGTTCAGCACCAAGTTTGCAAAAATTTGCTATAGAATTACTTAGCCTCGCTTGCAGTGCATCTAGTTGTGAACAGAATTTGAGTGATTTTGAAAATGTAAGTATATGTTTTCATTTTTTAGGTCTTTTTTTACCAATTAGTTAGTTCAATACTTCAATTTTTTTTAAAAAAATTACTACATTTTATTTATTTATCCTTACTAACTTATGCATAAATTATTGCAGCTTCATACCAAAAGGAGAAATAGGTTAGCTCAAAATCGTTTGAATGACTTGGTGTTTGTGAAATATAATAGAGCATTGATGCGTCGATATCAGTTGTATGACACCATTGATTCCATCACCTTGAATGACATTGATGAAAGTAATGAATGGTTGAGCGAGAGGGTTGATGATGAGAACGATAGAGAGAATGAGCTTGTTTTTACAGGAGAAGATGGTTTGACATGTAATGATGTTGCTGGAGCTGCCAGAGTTGGAGAGTCTGGTGATCACATTAGATCAGAATCAGCTTCTTCAAGGGTGTCACAATCAAAGTTAGATCAATTGACCTTGTAGATGAAGAGGAATGTGAAATGGAAGAAGAGGAAGAAGTTCAAGAGTGGACAGAGGAGGAGGATTTTGATGAATGAAAATGCTTTGATAATGTTGTGAATTTGGTTTTGTTTGACTTAGGGATAGCTGGATCCTAGAAACTAATTGAACATCTTTAATGTTTTTTTTTAATGTGTTTGCTACTTTATCTTAATACAATGATTGCATGTTAATTGTTTTATGAATTATGATGTTTCATTGATAGTTTTGCTTAGTAACTTGAAATTTAAATGATAAATTAGGTTAATACATTTTTTTAATGAATTATTCCTATTTGAAAATTCATAAAAAAATAAAAAAAAATTCATTAGGCACATTTTAAAAAAAGTGTGTTTCTGCACCGCTTTGCACCTTTAAAAACTATGCAGGTGAAAAACAAAAATTAACTTTGATGGTAAGTTGGTAAAATTTCTAAATGTATTTGTGGTTTGAAAATACCCTGGAAAGTTTTAAAAAAGCAGTGTAATACTTCTTTCTTGTTTTAACGTTTTGACATCTTGAGATCCTTGGTTTTGGATTGATCAGTCTAGTTTGTATACAACCTCTAATCCATAGATCAATGTCTAATTGTTTTATATCTCTAAGGATAATTGCACACAACTCATAATCGAGTGTCTATGGTAACTTAATACTTACCCTGTGCCTGTCTATTTAGTTGAGAGGAATTTTTATTTCAATTTAATATGCTGAACTTTTGAAGTATTTTACAGATTCTCAAGAGACAACAGGTTCATGAATACAGGCAACAGAATGTCGGAAATTAGTTCTTAAATGTCGAGGCA
The DNA here is from genome assembly GCA_032871835.1 of Dipteronia dyeriana. Lineage (NCBI taxonomy): Eukaryota > Viridiplantae > Streptophyta > Magnoliopsida > Sapindales > Sapindaceae > Dipteronia > Dipteronia dyeriana. The sequence goes on from CM065298.1 coordinate 4,858,326, forward strand.
TCTTCTCCGTAGCTGGAAGATGATTCATGGCAGGGGTGATCAAAATCTGCAGATGATTTAACTGTGTTCTGATTAGAGTATGTTTAAGGATAATCTTGGTAACTTGTTACATGCTAGTCCTTGGAAAATTCGGGCTGTTGCATGATGATGCTTGGTGGATGTTTGTGCTATATGGTTATACATACATGATACATGTTATTGGATTGTCTGCATTAGCTTAACCTGCATAGTTGATCTTTCAGAATCAATGAAACTGATTATTACAGATGACGGCAGATATATATCCTCGTACCTTCTACAGTGAGCTCAAAATGCTGTCTCCGGTACAGTTGAAGATATGGGAGGGTGTTGCTGTTGCACGGGCAGGTTCACGATGTATATATCTGCCGGAAAAACATGGGGATCTGGCTACACCAGGACTTGCTTCAGTGGTGGTTGGTTGCTTCCGGGTATTCTGAATGTCTTACGAACTAGCATGGTTTCGCGATTTTGTCATGGTTACTGCAAATTCAAATGAAGGTGTATGTGAAGCTAGCCTCTGTTGTTTGATGCATTCATTGATTTCAAGTGAAACTTAATAGGTATCTATGCAAATATGCAATGCAATGTATTTGTTACTTGATGACATTTATTCACTTTAATTTGTCTTCTCTTTAATTTATATGTAATTCTGCCTCTATTGATTTTTCTCTGTGAAGTTAAATTCTGACTTGAATTGCCAATTTGTAACCTCCAAAATTATTATGGGATGAATAGTACATAATTGTTCTGCTATTATTAATATGGAGAATTCTGAAAAACTCATTTAAAGTTTGATAAAAATGGAAAAACAACAATGCATTTCAGAGTTTTTAGCCAACCACACGAAGTTTTTGCCGCAACGCATAAGGCTAGTTATGATTTTGATAAAATCTAACACTAATCATATAGGATGTGCCGAGATTTAAGAAGTTCAATCTAAAATGCAATTCCTTCTAATATAATCCTTATTACGAAAAGGAAAAATCACCTCATATATTATGATTTAATAGGTAAATGTGAGACTCGTACCCTTACTTAATTTTATGTTAATCTTAACATTGTTTTAATTATCCATCCATTTTATTATTATTACAATTGAATAACAAGAACATGTCAAACTCTTCTTGTATGATTTAAAAAAATATATGGTCGATTGCTTAGAAGAATAATTATAAACAAAACCTTTGTTTAATAATCTAGCTGTCCAATGACATCCCTCCACGTCTAGATGTTACCACAATGTTGGCAAGTTTTGATGAACATACGAATATTTTCATTTTAAAAAAAGTTTTACTAAATATTATATCTGTGGAATATAATCATATATGTTATATTGTTTTTCGTGAAATTATATTAACTTAACTTAAATTTTTTAACTTTATTATTAACAGTCTCATTTGTTCTAATTCAAAGAGAGAATGATTCTACATCACTCATACTGAGTCATACTTAATTATATTCATAATCAAGATTCGAAAAAGACAATTACACCCTCTGTAGGTTTGTATGGTTAAACGTTAAATTTATAAAACCGACTATCTAAAGGGGAAAAAAAGGATGGTAAAATTATATGGAATTTCTTTAAATGCAAACAATCAAACAAAATTAAAAAAACAATAGATTTTATCTTTTAACTATTTGCATCAAAAAGTGTTTTGTTACCTATCATTCCACTCCATTTGTATTATTAAGTACCTATTCTAAAATGTTATCTTGCTCACCATATGCATGTATATATTTTCTCATAAACTCCACATTAACATTAGAGTAATGCTAGACGTTTTTTTTTCCATAACTTTTATCGTATATAACGTGACATATGAGATGTCAATATCTTATAAATCATTAAAGTATATAATGATTGATGTGTTTAACACATCACATGTGACTCAATTTGTGATAGAATTTAGATTTTTTTTTTTAAACATTTAGTATTACTCTTAACGCTATCTTGTAGATTGTTTGCATCCGAAACTATCCTCACTAGAAAAAAAAATTAACTTCACATTAACGTTATCTTATAGATTGTTTGCATTTGAAACCGTTCTCACTAGAAAAAAAAATCCTTATATATATATATAATCTCAATAACTCCATTTTATTTTGGACTATTATTAATTTGAATTTTTTTTTTAAAAAAGAGAAAGTTACCTAAATCTATAATTTCATTATTACGAATTTTAGAAACATATCACTGGACTGACCTCACTCTATCGATCCCCGTAACATGGTTTGATTATTTGAAACATGTTTGTCTGTCTATGGTAATGTAATTATATACCATTATAGTGTCATTAAAAGGCAAACCTAAGTTGTTGGTTGTAATTTGTAATTTGTAATTTGTTAACGTAATAAAATCCATTTCAACACTTCAATCAACTTTTTTCCATCTCTCTCTCTCAAATCAACACCAAAAAAATTCAACACATCTCTCTCACTTTCTCTCTCTAAAGTAATCCCCTTTAGACCCGGTCCAATATCCTCTCTTCATTCTCTCTTTTTCATCAATACCCTCCTCTCCTCTCCTCTCCTCTCATTCCCTCTCTATCTCTCTCTGTTTCTCTCTTTAGGGTTTTTTTTCCCTCTGCTGTAAAATCTGATAAACAGAGGGACTTCAATGACTTCTGTGAAGAACAACTTTTTGCCTCCGGGTTTGGTTTCCAACCTGGAAGAAGTGCTTTTGAGCAAGAAGAAGAACGGAAACAATGGAGACGATGACGATGACAAGAAAACAGATGAGAAGACAGACGAATCAGCAGAGCCATCCACTTCTGATTCTGTGGACAATTCTAATAATTCCAAGCCTGTTGTTCTGGTCACTAATGGTGATGGTATTGACTCACCTGGCCTTGTCTTTCTCGTTGAAGCTCTTGTTCGTGAAGGGCTCTACAATGTCCACGTTTGTGCCCCTCAATCGTGAGTAGTCTTGTTTCAAATACTTAGAATTTGAAATTTGTTATCTGGGTTTTGTCAAAGTTTTGATTTTGTTATTTGGGGATGCTGGTTTTGTTGTTTTATCAGGAAGTTTGAAAATTGGTATCTGTTTTTTTGTCATAGTTTTGATTTTGTTATTTGGGGATGTTGGTTTTGTTGTTTCGATGATAAAGTTTGAAAATTGCTAATTTTGTTGAAGTTTTGATTTTTTTTTTGGTGGCTTGTTTGTCTGTTTCTCTTCACTGCTTCATTTAATTTGCTGGATTAGTGGGTTGTCGGCATTTTTTTTTGTTTTTGTTGTTTGTTTCTCTCGATTTTGTTATTTGGGTATGTAAGTTTTGCTTGTTTGTGCCAATTTTTTGTCGGTGTATGCTCTTTGTAATTTTTTTATTCTTTGCTTGTGTTTTGAATTGATTTTCTTATCTGGGTATGTTTAATATCTTGGTGTATGTTATTGTTGTGCTTTCGAATCAATTTGACCCGTTGTCGGTGGTTTTCAATTATCGTACTGGTGTTGAATTTGGGTTTTTTTTTTTTTTTTGTAATTTGTTAGTTTTGTGAATGGATTACTTTAGGGAAAAATCAGTGTCGGGTCATTCTGTCACTCTAGGAGAAACCATTGCTGTGAATTCTGCTGAAATTAGTGGTGCAACTGCGTATGAAGTTTCAGGTACGGCTGCAAACTTGTTATCTTTTACATTCAGCTTTATATCATAAGCTGCTGTGTATTTTTGTTGCCTTTGTGCTAGCTTGTAAGTTTTAAGATTATATTTAAGTTACGTGGCTTATGATTTCTCCTTGTGATCTACTGTTATCATTCATCGTTATTTATTATATGCTTTTTGTGTGTAAATTTGATACGGCTCTAAGTTTTGGTGATGGTTCTTGTTACTTAGGGACTCCCGTGGATTGTGTATCTTTAGCATTATCTGGAGCACTCTTCTCCTGGTCAAAGCCTCTGTTGGTTAGTATTTATATGCTGTAATCTGTTATCTTACAATGAAGTTCAAATGTTCAATTGTAGACATTTTTTCCTGAGATTCTATTTAATCTGATTTTCAGGTAATTAGTGGAATCAACCGTGGTTCAAGCTGTGGTCATCACATGTAAGTTGTTTGCATATGCCCGTGTCTTGGTCTTATTCTGTCTTGTTAATAATCAATAACATTTTAATTCTAAAGTTTCCTTTAAAATCATTTCTTAACTTATTATTCATTTCCATTGGAATATGTATTAGTTAGTGTTATTTGTTAAAAGCTGTGCGTGAATTGTTGTCTCTATTTAATGATTCCGGTCCTCTTCTGAAGTCTAAAATAATCTTACAACTTCTAATTCCATCAGGTTCTACTCAGGTGCTGTTGCCGGAGCTAGAGAGGCAATGCTCTCTGGCGTACCATCTATGTCTATATCCCTGAACTGGTGAGTGGACCATCCTATGCTATATTATTTGTAGTTACGGTTTTCTTTAATCATTGATAAGTAATTCTTTGGGTTTATAATCTGTTATAGGAAGAAAGATGAAAGCCAAGAGAGTAATTTCAAGGATGCAGTCACTGTCTGTTTACCTTTGGTAAACGCAGCTATCAGAGATATCGAAAAGGGAGTTTTTCCCAAGAGTTGTGCTCTGGATATAGAAATCCCTACAGCTCCATTGACCAACAAGGTTTGCACTAATTTTTGACCCCAGGTGCACAACTGTAATATTGTCTATAGATTTTGACTGAATCTCTTACATAAACGGAATAGAGTATGTTGGGGGACAAAGTAAAATTGACATTGGTGTGGTCGTCATGGTTAAGTGGTTCATCCAAGCTCGTCAGTCTTGACTGTTGTTCGACATTGTGAGATTTGAATATATGGATTGATGTCCTAGCGATATGAATCAGAATTTCTAGAAGTGATTGTTATAAGTCATAGTGGCAGTGGCTATGTTGGTGGTAGATGTGAGGTTTAGCGGGTTAGAGATTTTTCAAAAAAGAATGATTTGGTGCTGTCTTCTCACACTGTAATTTTGGTTTAGGATCCGGCCGTTCTTTCGTATAAAATCTATCTCTTCAAAGCACGACCTATTAATTTCTTTTCATCAGCTCCCTTTATCTGTCTTTTTTTCCCTTTTTTTTTTCTTATTATTACTATTATATAAACTTCATCCTTCTGAAAAGCACAAAGCATTACAATTGCTAGCATTGAGAGAATAACTCTACTTTTCCTTGCTTTCTCTCTTGAGCCTTATCCATAATTTTTTTACTTTTGCTAAAAATTGTTAAATAAGATGATATTTTTTTCTTCTTTTTGTTGTTGGCCCAGTGCCAGGTTGTTATTGGCATACCCTGCATGTGGCATAAAGTGATTTGCATAAGTGCCTGACTTCCTTTTTGTGCTTACTTTTCTTGATCTTGTAGCATAGCTATATTCTTATATCTATTGGCTTTTGTCTTCTGTGATATCTTGTTTGTTACCCATTTTACTTTTTATCCACTGTTGATATTAGTATCTTTTCAATCTTTTGCTTGATAGGGTTTCAAATCTACCAAGCAAAGCATGTGGAGATCCACTCTTTGCTGGCAAGCTGTTTCTGCTAACCGTCATCCTTCTGCTGGACATTTCATGTCTAATCAACAAAGTCTTGGAATCCAGCTTGCACAGCTTAGTCGAGATGCCTCAGCCGCAGTGAGTAGCTTTAAATTGTGATTTATATTTACTCATTTTTTTTCTTTTCATCTCAAGTGGTTGGATTTACACCATTTTTTTTCTTTCTCAGGGTGCAGCTCGCCGTTTGACCACACAAAAGAAGAATGTGGAGATTGAATCAGTTGGAGCTGCAGCAAAATCCAACTCCAACCGGGTCAAGAAGTACTTTCGACTAGAGGTAAAAATAATATTCTGACTACTGAATTTGCTTTTGTAAGAAAATTTAATAATGACATAAATTGTCTGTGAGGAGAATCTCTAATGGCATGTTAGAGTTGGAAAAAACGGAAAAAAGAAGTGCAAATGTCAGTTTAGCCGTTGGTCATTCATTAGGAAATCGGTATGTGTAGCATATAATAAAATTGCAGAAAGGCTATGTACAATTATCAGCTCCTTTAATTCTGAGTAGCTTGAAACTTCCCAAAAGTTGTCACTTGGTAGATTCCGTTATAGTTGCAATAAACATAACTCAAATGTCTTTACTGTGGAGTAGGCATAGTGTGTATATACTATATGCATTTCTTCGTTCGCTGGTTCCTTGTCTTTGTGTGCATGCCTTCTTGAATCATTATGGCTTTTGGTTCTCTTTCACAAAATGACTTGTAGTTTTGCATAGCTACAAATTAACTTAGCTATGGATAATTTGCAGTTTCTGGATAAGGAGCAGGAAGATACAGATGAGGACCTGGACTTCAGAGCGGTTGAAAATGGATTTGTAAGTAAAAAACCGCCTTTTCCTGTTAACTAGTTTCATGTTTTTATGTGGAAATCAGATGATTTAATATAAATTTTGTTTAGGCTGATTGTATGATCCGCTAATATGAAATTGTTCCTCATTCTGGACAAACCAAGAGATGTAGTGAAGTTATTCTAAATGCCATGGAAAACCACATTGAGAAGTTATTCTAGAATGCTAGACGTAGCTAGATGGCTTACTACGAACCCTTAGGTTTCGTTGTAAAAGATCTTTGGCTCCAACCATGCAGTCACACTGTTTCCGGAATTAGTCCCAAGTTTCGATCCGATAAACAAAGAAACATGAGGACTGAGGAGATTTTTAGTTATATAGAATAAAAAAGGTCATACAGTCTTGTTACAAAAGTTTGATTTCCACACTTCGACAAATTTCAGTTTCATCTAGCAAATAGCAATATCCAACCTCCTGACTCTACTTGTTACATTTGTCAATTGAATTTACAGGTTGCAGTCACCCCTCTATCGGTTAATCTACATAGCGAATCCGATACACCAGCAGCTGCATCACATTGGATCTCTGCCCAACAACCTGGAAATCAGGAGAGTTCATCAACACAATCATAATCAGTGACTTTGTACACAGTTGTTGCCAGGAGCATTACATTTAATTTAATAATCAATTGTTTTTTGAGGTTTTTTTTTTTTTTTTTTGGTTTCAAAATATTGGTGGAATTGGGTGGTGGGTTTGATTGTGTTTATTAGTTGATACAAAATTGTAATTGTAAACAGCCGGGTCTAAAATTTGTATGACCCAGTGCTTTCCCACGAATTCTTGGCTTTTTTTTTTTTCTTAAAAAAAAATTCCTCATTTTTTGTGTGGAATGTAGCAGAAGTGCTGCTCTATTTTGTATTTTTAATTTTGCTTATTTATTCAACTAATTAATTAGAGAACCAAATTCTTCTTGTCTATACGAAGTTATTTTAAAAAGTTTTACAATAAATCCCGACATTGAACAGTCGGGTTAGAAGTTTGTCAGGATTTATCGAGATTAAATGGGACACGTGCAGTTTGGATATTTATTTTTATAACGGAAGATATCTATTCTTAAAATATTTGATAAATTTTTTATATATACTTATAAAATGTGCAAGCTGATTTGACTGTTGATACAATTTGAGTTTAGAAATTTGAAATTTTGGTCAATATTTTGTAAGGTTTTTTTTTTTTTTTTTTTGTTTTTGTTTTGTTTTGAGTTTCACATATGTATTTATAATCTAATTAATTTTACTTTCATGAAAGGGTTAATTTGAAACATTTGTGGAAACTTTTTGACATATCTAGAATGAATCATTTACTTTTTTATAAATTAGATATAATAGAGTGGAAATAATGGAAATGGTGAGAAATATCACCTATAATATATAAATCAACAATTTTCCTCTTATATATCTTCTGTTCATCATAAAAATTTATAATTTGTCTACTTTAAAAAAAAGTTTTAAGATGTCCATAAATTTAAAAGTAATACTAGGCTTTCTAGTTTTTGTTTTTTATCTAAATTCTTTTGGTTTGTACATAAGGTGTCAACATCACTTCACTTACCATATAATCTTATGATTTATAAGATGTTGACACTTCATGCACCATTCTAAAAAAAATTAAAAATTTAGCATTACTATATATTTAATATCATTAAATACAATCTTATCGTAAATTAGAAATATTAATAATCTTGTTTGTGACGTTTCTTCGATAAATTCATTAACAAGTAGATAAGCCCACTTTTGCAAAACACTATGTAGGCCCATACAATATGAGCCCATTAGACCATGGCCAATGATTATATTAAACTATTACAATTAATTTAGTATATGAGAGAGAACAACATATTAGTACCATAATTTTAACTGTGTAGCTGTGACAGCATAACATTAAGTCAATCTTATCTATCGGATACTTTCCTATCCAGGGAGAGATCTCAAGCAACTTTTCAAACTACATGAGTGTGTATTAATTATTGAATTGTCAACTTTCTAGGGCTGGCTATTGTCCTATAACAGTCGTAGTTCAATGTAATAAAATATTCTACCAATTTTTATGTAACAAAGGTGATGTAAAATGTCACCAATTAATTCATCAAAATTAAAAATTTTATGACTTGTGTCTTGTCGTGAAGTTAGGTGGCCTCAAATGTAGTTCAATATTTTGCAAACAAAGGAAGATTAGATTATAGTACCAATTTAAGGACAGGACTGTCTTGGCATACTCCTAGGTAATATCACTAATCACTATACTATTCCCACTAAATCCCACCCCTCAGCCATGGTCTAACTAAAAATACACGTTTAGAGAATGACGATGGATATTGGTTCCCCTATCTTCATCCCCACTTCCTATACCCTTTCCCCATCCACTAAATCCCACCCCTCAGCCATGGTCGTCTATAATTAGAGATACACGTTTGGGGAATGAGGATGGATATTGATCCCCCTATCCCAATCCCCACTTCCTATACCCTTTCCCCATCCCTTCCCCCTATTTAGAAAAAATAGGAGTGAGGAATTTTGGGGGGAGGTATATTCATCCCCATTCCCAGTTCCTCATTTTTCTCGGTTTTCTTCATTTTTTTTCCCGTTTTTCCATTTTATTCGGTTTTCCATTTTCTCATTTAACTTAAAATTACAAATTAAACTAAAAAAACATTACATTACAAATACAAAATAAAATCCATTAATACAGTAACAAGAGTAAATGTATATATATACTAAGGGTTTCAAAGAATAAAAAAAACATTAAAAATATATATTATAGTTATATTTATATGTGTTTTGGGGAAACGAGGAAATAGAGATGGAGAGGGGTCCCTCATCTCCATCCCCATTTCAATTTGAGGATGATTTTCATACCCCCGCCCCCCGCCAATTTCTCTATTTTTTTCAAAAAAAAAATACTCTAAATGGGGATGGATAAGTGGGAAATTGGGATCTCGGAAAAAAATATGTATCTCTACCTATAACTATGATGGTTGTCGCTACAGACATAACCTTAATTTTCTCATTTATAAATACAATCATAAAAGAATAATTTTTTATATATAGATACATCAATTTAAAACTGAAATATTATCGAACTGTCATTTACCATCAAGAATTCAAGACCCATTACATGGTAAACATCCTAACAGGAGTTTGGGTAAAGTGTTAGATTGATACAACTATCCAACAACTTAGAACAGCTTGGTTAATTGAATATCTTTTCAACATTTTTTCCCACAAAAATATTTCAAACCATTTTAACAGCTGGATGTGATATTGTGAGGTAGCTTTCTACACGTGAATTAAATCTCAGTTTTGGTTTTGCTGTCAAAAGTGTATATTTAAAATAATGAGGTGTACATCAAATTTCAGTCAAGTTGGTAATTTTTTTTTTTTCTGCATAGTAAAAAGGTTCAAATCTGACTGTGCTTATTTTATAAATACATATAAAGAGTTTTTTCTTTTTTTTTTCAAAATAGAAGAATAGTCATTTTATATTATAAAAATAAATATTCAAACTATACATATATTATTTGATCTTATCATATTCTATATTTTTATTATATTTTTTTTTTTTTGAGATGGATAATAGTCGTTATATGACATTTGGCTTTCTGCTTCTGGCTTGAAATAAATTCATCTTGGGCTCTACCCCTTAAAGATGTCATGTCACCGTCAGTTTTTTTTTTCTAAAATAATAAATAAATAATAAAAAAAATATATAGTTTTTTTTGGAATAATTAATGAATCAAAAACTTTTGGTTCATAAAAACCCTATTAGATTTTAGGGTTAATATTAAAAAACCCTTCACCTTTGAATTATAATGGGATGTATAGTTATAAGAGAAAAAAAATATTAAAAGTCCCTCTAATTTGACCTATTATGTGTTCTGATCCTTCTAGTTTCAGTATTGACCCGTTTAATCATTCTGTTACAGTTTCCATTAAAATTAGGTACTCTTACATGATCAGAAAACAAAAAGACCCTATTACCCCTTAAAATGTGATCTTTGACAAAAATAATATTTTACCCTTCTAATAAATATTTAAATCATTAAAAAATAACAAATAATAATATATATTTTTTGGATTTGGTGGAGACCCATATTCGATCTCCAGCATCCATCTCCATCAAATCTAGATCTCACCACCACTCTCAAACCCAGAAATTAAACCTAAAAGCACTCATCAAATTAGTTTTTAATAAAACAAGATCTAGATTTTTTTTTAACAAAACTAGATTAAAAAAATCGAACCAACAAGATTTGAAAGGCACCATCATCTCTAGTAATTGAAAACCACCGTAATTGGTATTTGAAAACCACCATCATCTTCAAAATCAGTAATTGAAAAAAAAAAAATGAAAACACCATCATCTTCAAATTCTTCATTCAACACATCATAACCATCACAACAAAAAAAAACGATTTTTCAATTTGTATCTCTAGATTTTTCAAACACCAAGACCAACACACCTACAACCACCATAAGTTTTTTGTTCACTAACACTGTCACACCCACGAACACAACCGGATTCTCTATTCACTATTTCCAGATTCTTTATTCACCAACAACCATATGACCCGATGAGAGACGGGAGATCGACGACAGGAGGAGCTCGTTTTGTTGGGTTCGATCTCCTCGACTGGAGAAGATTGGCACATTGTAAGGTGGTGGCTGGTGATTCGGTTGGTTAGTGTGGTGGTTGCTAGGTTTTGATGAAGATGATGAATATGATGAAATGAGGAGAAGATGATGGGGAAATTGATTTGGGTGTTTCATTTGGGAAATACGACTTGGTTGTTTAAATTTAGGTTACTTTTTCATTTTTTTTAATTAGTTTTTTTTTTTCTCATTTTTAATAGTTATATATATATATATATATATATATATATATATATTGCTTTTAATTAGTTTTATATTTTTTTAAATTATAATTATAATTTTTTCATTTTTAATTAGTTTTAAATCTATTTTAAATTTTAATTTTAATTAGCTTTATTTTTTTATTTTTTTATTAGTTATATATATATATATTAATTTTAATTTTAATTAGTTTTATTTACTTTTTCATTTTTTAAAATTAGTTTTAAATATATTTTTAATTTTAATTTTAATTAGCTTTATTTTTTTATTTTTTTAATTAGTTATATATATATATTAATTTTAATTTTAATTATTTTTATTTATTTTTTCATTTTTAAATTGGTTTTATATATTTTTTAATTTTAATTTTAAATTTAATTAGTTTTATTTATTTTTTTCATTTTTAATTAGTTTTATAAATATTTTAAATTTAAATGTAATTAGTTTTATTTATATTTATTATTGAATTCTTAATTTGTCAACTTACCCTTTTGTCCTTCTATAATAAATCTTTTAGAAAATAGAATGACAAGCTTACCATTTTACACTCGTCCCACTAACGAAAATTTAAAAAACCCTAACGGAATTGGACGGTAGGGACCTAACCAACCATAAACTTAAACTATGGGGACCTGTATGGTCAATACTGAAACTAAGGGGACCCGAACGTATAATAGATGCTTTTATTTTAGAAACCTCCCCTATGGACTAACACCGTTAGCTAACCATTAATGTTGACTGAGTTTGACTGTTAAAAAGTTCAAAATGTCTTTATTTAAACTTTAATTGTATGAATCGACCATTATACGTACCCTCACACTTTAACCAAATATATTAATAAAATGATACAGAAAGTAAGAATGTTAACTTGCAAATGATAAGTTATTTTGTAGACAATTTTATCCCTAAAAATAACCAAATAACAAAATTACAAATGAACAAAAAACATTGAAAATGAGTATTTGCCTGGATTTATTAAAAAAAAGACAAATAAATAAATACATATTCTGATTTATTTTCAATGTTTTTGGTTCATTTGTATTTTTATTTATTTTTATTTTAATTTAATGGATAAAATTATCCATAAAATATTTTCTCATTTACAAGTTAACATTCTCGTCTTTTGTAGTAGTTTATTAATTTATTTAGTAAAAGTACGAGGGTATAATGATTAATTCATACAATTGAAGCTTAAATTGATATATTTTGGACTTTTTAATGGTCAAACTCAATCAACACAAATGGAATACTAACAGCATTAGTCCATACGAGAGGTTTCTAAAATAAAAGTATTTATAACTATATATTCAATAATAGTTCAAAGGTGAGATGACGTTTTTAATATTAATCCTTGATTTTATCTTTAAAAGAAATAGATAGTATAGAAAATTTTAAAAGCTAATAAAAATTGAATCATTTATATTGAATTTAACAAAAAATAATAATTAATTAATTGAAGTGAGATAATTCTATTATTCTACATACAACATACAACATTTTATAATTAGTTATTATCGTGAGTTTAAAAAATAGAGCTTCCAAACAAATGGGACACCAAGGCCCTCCCCATTGATGACAAAACATATATAAATGATGTGTAATTACTTTGAAGAATAGTAAGAAAGAAAATGTGAGAGATTTTGGCATTTGATTTATATATATAATAATAATAATAAAAAGACTACAAAAGCTTCCTAGAGGTCAACTAAAATCTAGACTCTAGAGAGAGATAAAAGACAATTGAGCTAGACCATAGATTAGCTATATTCAAGTCCGTTTGCAGTGTTTGATCGAAGAACTAGGATTAGAAACTCCGATTTAAGTCTAGGAAGACATTTTTCATTAACCAAGTTCACAATTGGAGCTAAGAGAAGACCTTCGAGACAAGTCTCATATTCCAAACCTCAACCGCTTTAGATGGGGCTCATGGGCAGAGTTGGGCCTCATCAAAAAAATTTAAGACTCGACCCCGTACGTAGCCCTCAAACCCGATTTGACCTTTAAACTGCAGCCCTACTGATCCATTTGACACCTCTATTCGTAGAGATTGGAACGTTGCTTGGTATAGATAACATACGAGGTGGAATATATATATAGGTTCCAATATTGTAGAAGAGAAATACCAATGAGAAGATGACACATCAGAGAAATTGGTAGGTGGAATGTTAAATTTGGTGAGTAAATTCTGTGGGGTAAATGTCCTCTAAGTGGTGGTGCCTCCTGTGTTCCTATCAATCAACGTGTGTTATGTGTTAGAGAAGGTAGACTGTACCCTAGTTTCAGGATTCAATTTGGTTACTTACCTTTAACAAGTGTGACCATATATAGATGAAGACGTTCCATTTGTAAAAGATTCTCCCAACCAAAAAAAAGAAGAAAGAAAACTTAATTTTTTTTTCTTATGTTCGGATTAATAGTCTCGAGTTTTTACAACTAAAAGGGTGTATTTATTAATCGAGAATTCTAATGAAGAAAATTGAACTCGATTCAAGTTTTGTAAATACATTATTTACTAATCAAGAATGAAAATCAAAGATAATCAACTTTCATTGGAAAGAGAATACAATTGCGGAATTAATTTTCATTGAAAAAAGATATCAGAAAGAGAGAACTTAATTCACAATGTGAGGATGTGGGAATAGGGAATTAAGTTTCATTTTCAACCAGAACGTAATTCCCGATATGTGTGTGAGATCCACGTAATTTGATTTACATCTGTTCTTAGTAAATATTGTATTGTAATCACTAATCAGAGTTAAGTTCTCTTCATTTTATTGAGATTCATGATTAGTAAACATACTCTAAAAATTATGAAGAATCAAGTAATATAGACCACACACAATCCGGATCGAATTAAGTTTCGAATTGAAATCTTCATGATAGAATAATTTTTTCAATAAAAAATTGTAAACTTTGCATACATGTGTATTTAAATAATACGTCTTTCAATATATATATATATTTGATCAGAGAAGTATATATAATACAAGTAAAGAGAATAAGAAGTCCTAATGTGTACTGAATTGTCAACTTTCTAGGGCTGGCTATTGTCCTATAACAGTTGAAGTTTTATTTAATAAAACATTCTACCAAATTTCACGTGACAAAGGTGATGTAAATGTCACCGATAAAATCAACAAAATTAAAATTTTTATGACTTGTGTCTTGTCGTGAAAGTTAGGTGGCCTCAGATGTAGTTCAATATTTTGCAAACAAAGGAAGATTAGATTATAGTACCAATTTAAGGACAGGACTGTCTTGGCATACTCCTAGGCAATGTCACTAATCACTATAATAATCCCACCCTTCAGCTATACATGGCTACGGTTCGGTTCCGGTTCCGGATCCGAACTGAGCTAGAATCGAAACCGGAACCGTGGACCGACGGTTCCGGTTCGGTTCCGACAGTTCGGTTCACTTTTTATTTATTTACAATTTTGTTTAAGAAAAATAAAATAAAAATAAAAAAACATATATTTTCTGGAACCGATAATTCCAGAACCGGAACTGAACCGTCAGTTTCAAGACGGTTTTTTTTAGAGGAGAACCGGAACAGAACCTTCAACCCTACGGTTCCGGTTTCAAAACCGGTTCCACGGTTCTGGTTCCGGTTCCGGTTACGGTTACGGTTACGGTTACGGTTACGGTTACGGTTACGGTTACGGTTCATTTCACACGGTTACGGTTCGGTTCCACGGTTCGAACCGAACCGTGGTCATGTCTACCCTCAACCAGTTCGAACCGTGGTCATGTCTACCCTCAACCATCCCTCAACCATCTTTGGCTATAACTATGAAGGTTGTTTTTATTTTTAAAAAACGCTACAGACACATCCTTAATTTTCTTATTTATAAATACAATCATAAATCAATATTTTTTTTTATATAGATATATCTATTCAAAACTGAAACATTATGGTACTATCATTTACCATCAAGATCCATTACACGGTAAACATCCTAACAACTTAAAACTTGTATGTAAAAATAAGGGTAAATTGTATTTTGTTCCTGTAGTTTATCTTATTCTGCGTTTAGTCCACGATTTTTTAGAATTGTAACTTTTAGTCATTCTATGACGGAATCAGTTAAAAGGACGGATTCTGACACGTTAGACATGTTAAATGATGTAAATACCCCTGATGTCTGTTGATCCCATTGAAAAGACCGTTTTACCCTTAGATTAAATTGTTGAAATTACAATTTTACCCTATAAGATATTATTCATTAAATAAAAAATATATTAAAAAAACTGGAAAAAAATAAAAATAAAACAGAAATTAAAAATTAAAAATAATTTTAAAACATTTTTTTTATAAAAAAATATGTTTATCTAAAACAAAACATACAAACCCAGAATCCATACAAACCCAAAATCTCTACACAGAACACAAACCCAAAATCCATACACAAAAAACACAACTAAACTCAGAAATCCAAACCCATTCCCCACACCAGATTCAATCAACACCAGAAATCCCAGAAATCCCAGAAATCCCAGAACTCTCTCGCTCGATCTCTCTCCTCTCAGAATCCAAACCCACGGCCCACACCGGATTCAATCAACACCAGAAATTCAGAAGTCTCTCGCTCTCCCTCTTTCTCGATCTCTCTACTCTCCTTTCTCGGTCTCTCTCTGACCTCCATGAAATCCCAGAACTCTCCTTTCTCAATCATCTCTCTCTCCTCTCGATCTCTCTCTATCACATCAAAAATAATCAACCAACACAACCAATTCATGCCACCTACAACTCAAATCATAAAAAAATTGCTTCAACTGTGCCGAAATCAATCAATCCACTCAAAGCCTACCACAATCATGCTAGAGATGCTCTAACCAACAATAATAAACTTGAAAAACTAAAACTCATGCAAGATTTCACCCAAATTTGGCCAAAACAAGACTCAAAATTCAACATAAATTAAGAATCCCCAATTTCAAACCATAACTCATGATAAATCTCAAATCTCAAACCCTCAACCAAATCCCCAATTTCTCAAATCTAAATCATGAAGAATTGAGTTTAACTAAATCAAGAACAAACGGATTTGGTCGAGGAACTTACCAATTTGAGAGACTCGAAAGAATTTTTAAGAAACTTAAATCATACCCAATAACCAAAATCAAAGTCAAATCCCAAAATAAAATCAGACTAATCAAACCAAACCACTCACACCCACAATCAAACCTAAGCCCAATCGACAGAGGAAAAGGAAAAGAAGAAGAGCATGAAGAAGAGTTCGAGGATGAACAGATGATAGAGTAATGATATATAATGAGAAAGGAGATAAATATATGAGAGATTATAATTTTTTTTACTATTTATTGATTTTGTTATATTTTTTTTTATTGATTTGTTTTTTATTTTTATTCATTTATTTTTTTCGTTTTTTTTAATATAATTATTATTTTTAATTAATTTATAAATTAATATTATACCTTTCGATTATATAAGATTCTAGAAGATCTAACGTTATTTTACCTTTTTATCCTCGTTGACCCTTGTTGACTTGACGGAACCCTAATAGAATTGGATGGTAGGACTACAATCCATATTGTCAGAATAATAATGGATTAAAAGTTATAATTCTAAAAAACCAAGAACTAAACACAGATTAAGATAAACTATAGGGACTAAAATATGATTTACCCTAAACATAAAGATGCATACCAAACTTGGGTAAAGTGTTAGATTGATACAACTGTCCAACAACTTTGAACAGCTTGGTTAATTGAATATCTTTTCAACTTTTTTTCCCACATACAAATATTTCAAACCGTTTCAATAGCTGGATGGGAGGTAGCTTTCTACACGTGAATTAAATTTTTGGTGCGATGGTGTTGCGTTGCTGTTCAAAATGTTTATTCATCATCTCTTAGTAGAGTTGGTAGTGTATCTCCCTCCCACTTAAATGGTGAAAGATTCAAATCTCACCATAAGTATTTTATAAGTATCTTCATTTATGAGAATATATATCCGAACTGTATATATATTATTTGATCTCGATAAATCATAACAGTCCTATAACAATTTAAAAAAAAAAAAAATCAAGGTGGATATTAGTCACATTTGGTTTTCTTGTTCTGGCTAGAAATAAATTCATCTTGGGCTTTGCCTCATAGAGATGTAATGTAACTGTCAATTCTTTTTTTTTTTCTGAGAATAATAAATAAAAAGAGAAAAAGAAAAGAAGAAGAAGAAAACATATAGTTTGTTCTGGAATAATTAGTGAATCAAAAACTGTCGGTTGAATTTTAAAAACTATATTAGATTTTATCTTTAAAAGAAATAGATTGTATAGAAAACTTTAAAAGCTAATCAAAATTGAATCATTTATATTGAATTTAACAAAAAAAACACTAATTAAAGTGGGATAATTCAATTATTCTACATACAACATTATACATTTTATAATTAGTTATTATTGTGACTTTCAAAAATAGAGCTTCCAACCAAATGGGACACCAAGGTCCTCCCCATTGATGACAAAACATATATAAATGATGTGTCATAACTTTGAAGAATAGTACCCAAAAAAAAAAAAGAGTGAGATTTTGGCATTTGATTTATATATATATATAATAAGAAGACTACACAAGCTTACTAAAGGTCAACTAAAGTCTAGACTCTAGAAAGAGATAAAAGACAATTGAGCTAGACTATAGATCGCCATATTCAAGTCCCGCTTGCAATGTTTGATTGAAGGACTAGGATTAGAAACCCCAATCCAGGTCTAGAAAGGCATTTGTCATGAACCAAGTTTACAATTTAAGCTAAGAGAAGACCTTCAAGACAAGTCTCGTGTTCCAAAACTTCAACCGTTTGAAATGGGGCTCATCGGCAGGGTTGGACCTTGTCAAAAAATTTAAGACTCGACCCCGTACGCAGCCCTCAAACCCGATTTGACCTTTAACTGCTGCCCTACCAAACCATTTGACACCTCTATTTGTAGAGATTGGAACGTTGATTGGTTGGCTAGTTGCTTAATATAGATAACACACGAGGTGGAATATATAGGCTCCAATATTGTAGAAGAGAAATACCAATGAGAAGATGACACATCAGATGAAATTGGTGGGTGGAGTGTTAAATTTGGTGAGTAAATTCTGTGGGGTAAATGTCCTCAAAGTGGTGGTGCCTCTTGTGTTCTTATCAATCAATGTTTGTGTCATGTGTTAGAGAATGTACACTATTCGTCTATTCCCTTGTTTCAGGATCCAATTAGGCCACTTACCTTTAACAACTGCGACCATAGATGTTCCTTTTGTAAAAGATTCTCCCAACCAAAAAAGGAAAGAAAACTTAAAAATCTATTTTTTTTTCATGTTCGGATTAATAGTCTTGAGTTTTTACAACTATAAGGGTATTTATTAATCGAGAATTCTAATAAAGAAAATCGAACTCAATTCAAGTTTTGTAAATACATTATTTACTAATCAAGAATGAAAATAAAAAAGAATCAACTTTCATTATAAAGCGAAAGTAATTGTTGAATCAACTTTCATTAGAAAAGGGGAATTAGAAAAAGAACTTAATTCACAAGGTGAGGATGTGGGAATAGGGGTGTGCGTTTTCGGTTTGGTTTGGGTTGAAGCTCAATGTCAAACCAAACCAATATGGATCGGTTTGGTTATATTTCAACCCAACCCAACCCAACCCAACCCAACCTAATTTAATTTTTCAAACCGATTCAAACAAAACCAACAAAGGTCGGGTTGATTTGGATTGGTTTATCGGTTTAGATTTGAACTCAAAAATATTTTATTTTTGGTATTATATTATAAAAAAATATTTAAATTAAATAATCATGACATGAAATATTAATTATATATATAAATGAAGTACAGAAAAGTCAAATGAGTAATTACCAATTATAGACATGTTTGACAGTATCTATACTTTTGAAACCCTAATACATCAATCAATTAGAAGAATTGTATCAAAACAAATAAAAAAATCTATAAAAGCTTACAGTAATCGGTAAAAGTTATAAAACATGGACTGAATAAAAAACATAGGTGAATTTTATATTTTAGTTTTACTGTTTTAAAAATGTGGTTTGGTTTGGGTTGGTAAATTATTTCACTCAACTCAAACCAAACCACCTTTAATCGGTTTGTACAAAATACAAATCGATCCACCCATTTTTTATATTTATAATCGAACCAACCCAAACTTTATGGGTTGGGTTGGGTTGGTCGGTTTGATTCGGTTTAACGGTTTTTTACACACCCCTATGTGGGAATGGGGAATTAAGTTTCATTTTCAACCGGAACTTAATTCTCGATATGTTTGTGGGAATCACGTAATTTAATTTATAACTGTTCTCAGTAAACATTATATTGTAATCACTAATCATGAATTAAGTTCTCTTCCTCTCATTGAGATTTACGATTTGTAAACGCACACTAAAAATTATGAAAAATCAAGTTATGTAGACTACACAATCTGGAATTAAGTTTCGAATTGAAATCTTCACGATAGAATAACTTTTTCAATAAAAAACTGTAAGCTTTGCATACATGTGTATTTAAATAATACTTTATAAGTCTTTCAAACAAAAATATACTTGATCATAGAAAGTATATATAATGAGTAATTTTAGACATCCTAAAAATGTAGCCCAACCCAAATATAACTAAACAAAAATAAAGAAATTTGTTTTTTTTTCTTTTTTTAATAAAAAAGAAGAAATTTCGGCAATTACTAGCTGTAATTAAGTCTGTAACTACCCACCACTTTCACAATGAATATCGAGTATTAAATGTGTTAGTTTAATTCACACAAGAAGCTGATGAATTAAAAGGTCTCAGCAGGACTCAGAAAAAGTGAAACAAACAATCAAAGTTTTGTACCAAATAAACATTTATGTATATTGGAGGTAAAAAGACGTATGCATAAATATATACAGCTTGATTCCATCCATTTGATCATATCTACAAAAAAAATAAAAAAATAAACCCTAATCTCAACTCTCAAGCCATGTTTAATTAAATAATTTTAGAAAAAAAAATAAGAAAAGTCTTGAGTTATGTCAACCCCATTCACTATCGTAGTATTCTTGCTAAAATGTGACATTTTATTATAGAGAAAATATATGATATATATGGTAAAAATGTGTTGTAAATACTATCATATTAAAAAGTTTTGCAGTTAGAACTTATAACCGTTGTAAAAAGCTTTTTACAATGGAAATTATTTAGTTAATTAAAGTGTTTTCTTTTCATAATTATTTTCATTCAATGATACATAAATTAAATTGATAACCTTACAAATTTAATAGTCCTTTAAATGAGTGTTATTGTTGATTTTTTTAAAGAACAACCAAACTAACAAACTACTTTTTTTTTTAATTAAACATAAAAATATCATTAAGGAGTTCAGACTTCAGATAAGGATACGAGTGAGCAATTAAAATATACATTGAAATCCAATGATTCAAAAAGAGGTTTAAAAGAAAAGAAAATTAAGAAAAAATAATTAAAAAAACCAAAGGTGAAAATCAATTATAGTTTTTCTACTACGTACAATTTTGTCTTGGATTTTAAATTCTGAAATATACCAAGATAAGTGAAAATACTACACCGATTAAAAGACTAAAAGCAGCTGAAATTCGATTAACTTATTTATTTATTTTTATAAGGA
Source organism: Dipteronia dyeriana (assembly GCA_032871835.1). NCBI lineage: Eukaryota > Viridiplantae > Streptophyta > Magnoliopsida > Sapindales > Sapindaceae > Dipteronia > Dipteronia dyeriana. The sequence goes on from CM065298.1 coordinate 4,879,216, forward strand.
AAAAAATAACATTTCCATTAAAACAAAATAAAAATAGATTGGTTATTCTAATCGTTGACGGTGATTTTTTGATCAACTTGAGTTTATCACACGTCACACAAATAAACATAAATCAATGAAATAATAAATTGCTTAAGAGAGAAAAGAGTAAAGGTAAAGACAATATTTTACATGGTAAAACCTCAAGGTGAGGAACGTCCACGATTGCTCGTAGTGGTGAGAAAATTCACTATGCAAAAGATTGTTACAACCCTCAATCTCTCTTGTACATACAACCCTCAATCATTAGGGTCTATTTATACATACATAGAATCCTAAATCTTAGTGTATAAGTAAAATAAGTTCATGTAATGGAACCAAATTCTATTTTGTTGGAATCATACTATTCTCTTTCTTGTTTTGCATTGCTTGTATCCTAATTGCATTAGATCTCTTGCACAATTTACACTTCGATATCTAGTAGGAAGCTTGTTTCCTTATCAGGATGTACTTCGAGATGTCTTGTTCAAATTGAATTTTTTCTCTGCGTAATAGAGTCGTAACTTCATTTAACCTGAGTGTTGTCCACGTGTCATGCAACCGACCACCTATCAAACCCGACCAAATTCACTTTCCCCGATCAACAGTTTTACCTGATCACAACCTTTGCCCCAACCATCTTGGCAATCATGATTGGGTCTTCTTATCAGATCGTTTGCATTATCTTAGTCGAGGGATTTGACGAGTCTTCTTTGGTCAACGTGGTACCCCCGACTCTGGTCTATTGCTGACATGTTATACCATTTAAATTACACCTACAACAATACCCTCTTAAACATACAAGACTGAGTATCTCATTTCGAAAGGGAGCTGCTTGGCGAAGTGTGTTTAATTTTTTCTTCTTTTTTGTCTCATAGTACATTAATGCACATGAAATGCTTAACAACTAAGCTTTAACCCCAACTACATCCATTTCGGCTGACGCAATCATTGGTTGCATTTTGAATTTCAAACGGCCTGTAATTTTATAGGTTTATGCACCTACTTCCATTCTCGTACGTTACGCCTGGTAACGTTTAAGCGTTCTGATGACGTCACCTACTCCTATATATTTTGAAACTTTTCATTTCCCTCTCATGACTTCACAGTTTCTTCCGTAAAAACCCTAATATTTTTTTCTTCTCCAAATCTTGAGCTTTTCTTCGTTCCTTTTTTTTCTTTACCAACAGTTTCATGTTTCGTTGTTCTCATCGATATTTCAGGTATGAATCCCACTCTTCGTTATCGATATTTCGAACTTTTTATGTGTGCCATCAAGGCTGGCGATAAAGAGAATATCGCTAGGCTTGAATTTATACTTTGGGGTCACTTTCACACATACCCTCTTTCGTTTTAACATGTTGCTTTAAATGTAGATCACTTCGTTGCTTATCCTAAGTTTGTTCCTTCATTCGCTAACCCTCATGATTCTACTTCTGTTGGTGCTTCTACTTCTGTTGGTGCTTGTCCAGATATGTTGAGGACAACCAGTTCGAGACAAGCAACCAGAGCTTCACCCTGGGAAACTGCCTGTCTTATGAGTGATTTGTTGAAAATCTCTTAAAAACTGAAGATGAAGAAAATCCCGAGAGAACGACAGACACGTATGATAAAGTTCACAGCGGATCACCGGTGTGACTTCGACTATGAAATCAATGTGGTGACCAATGACGAACTCAAAAAATTCAGGGATCGGTTTGACCTTCCACGTTCGATGCAACTGATCCCCAACGGTAAGCACATTGTATGGAACCTTCCTCTTGGTGCAGTTGCTATTTATGGGGCCATGCTGTCCTCTGGGATCATCATCCCCATTTAACGTTTCATTAATCAATTTCTGATAGATGCTGGCATCGTTCCTGCTCAACTGAGCCCCAACTCATATTGGATACTTAATTTTTATACCCTTGGCCGATCAGACGCTAGAGACACCTTCTATCTATAGTCGACCTCATCGAGTAGCTGGATTCCCCATGGTTTCGATGATAAACCTGCCCTTCCCACTCATAAGGATCACAAGGGCTTTATCCGGGGTTTCCCTTCCTCAAATAAGTACTGGAAGGCACAACTGTTTCTTCGTCAGTGGTGATTGGGACGAGATCGTGGTTGTCGATCCTAACCAACGGCTAACCAGGAGCAGTGTCCCCGAGACACTTCTATAGCCCCAAACTATGGAGTAAGATTGTGTTTGTGATGACTTGGAGCCAGGCTAACACGGTTGTTCCAAAATTTTCTGGGAGGTTAGGGATCGCTGTAATCTATACGTGGAGAAATAACTGATCAAGTTGGGGCTTTTCCTAACTATCTCTACTCGACGCAAGCGCTGTAAGGCCTGATTCCTACATCGCTTAGCTTTTGTTGTATGTATTTATTTTTATTGCTTTTCATTAGGTTTCCGTTTCAGTGTATGAGATGGACGTCGTTGCTAGTGAGCAAGCTGAGACCCCACCCCAACCCTGTCGAGCATGACTTGGTGGAGAATATATATGTGTCTGATTACGATGTTTTGGCAGCTTATGTCGAGCAAGCTGAAGGAAGTGGTCGTGATGTTTCTTCTCCCAAAAACAGTGGAAAAGGGTTTTCTGGGGATAGGTCTGTTCGGGCGAGGTCTACCTAAGAGAGATCTGACAGAGATAGATCCAGTAAGGAGAGTTCTAGCAGAGATAGGCCCAATAGAAAAAGGTCTAGTAGAGAGGAATCTAGTAAAGACTTTCCTAGTGGCAAAGTGGCTAAGACCATAGAGGGATCCTCCACCCATGAGGCCATCCGCAAATGAATGAAGGCTCCGCCTACTGCTGTTCCAATGGCTCCCCGATCGGGGGTTGATCCTACCATTCCTGATGAGGATAAAAAGGATTATCATAAGACCTTGACCGATTTAATTTTATGGGAGCAATGTCGAAGAAAATGGGCGATCGAGTGTCTACGTTACCTATTTCCCTTCCACTTTCCTCGCCCAAGACAGTTGAATCGGTTTTGGCAAGAACTGGTGATATGGTCGGTTCAGAACCTGTAACACCTTCCTCTCATCCTGTGCCATCTCAGGTTTAAGATAACTGTTCTTCTGACAGGCTACTTCTGATCTGCCTACACAGTGCTCTGTCAAAGCCCCCATGCAGTTCTTCATTAAACGCTAGACAATCTTCACTGACTCTAATTCTGATGATGGTGGGCCCAATCTGAAGGAGCAATTCATTGATGAAGGAATGCTTGATGTCATTGAGGAGTAGACATTTTTTCTAGTGTTTAAGTCGAGGCTTTCTCCAGATGCAGTGGTTAAATTGGCTGGGGATGTTAGGATGAGCCAAGCTAGGGATGCTCCTAATAGAACATCTCTTGTGTCCCTTTCTCATGATGGTGTTAGTTAAGGCCAAGTCCCTGAAGGGCGGGGGTTCGAGGCCCCCACAATTGCCCTTCAGGTTGGAGATGGTATTAGAATTTCAAAGGTGTAAAGTGTTATGGGCCCGACCCTTCCTGCTAGGGGTGGATATGGTTCGGTTCGGCTCGGTTCGGTTTTGACCAAACCCGTATTGAACCGACATATATTCGGTTTTTAAAAATATGAATCGGTTTGAACCGTTTTGAACCTGAAAACAGAATTGAACTGAAAACCTTTATCTCGGTTCGGTTCGGTTCGGTTCAATTCGGTTTTGGGCCTATTGGGCTTTAAGGGTTTTTAAATATGTTTTTCAATTTTTTAGGCCTTTAGGTTGCATTTTTGGTATTTACGTTTAAACTTTTTTAATAAAACATACTATGTAAAAAGTAATTTAAATAAAATACAACCCAATTTTGAATCCAAATCTAAAATTTCAATCATATTCGGTCAACATACTCAATCAAAAAATAAAAGCATCATAACTTCTATAAATAGAAGTAAAAAATTATAGTATATAATATAGTCCAAAAATAAAACATCATCATTAAACAATCCATAATAAAATTGAACCTTACAAAATAATTAATTAAGACAATTCGGTTTATTCGGTTCGGTTCGGTTCGGTTTTGTATGTCTAAAACTGAAACCGAACTGAATTCAATTCGGTTTTTAAATTTTAAATCGGTTTAAACCGAATAGAAACTATGAACCGAACCAAACACCTTTTTTTGGTTCGGTTCGGTTCATTTCGATTCAATTCGGTTTTGGTTTTTATGCCCACCCCTACTTCATGCAGTACCCCCGACCATCTCTACTTCTGGTCATGATAGGTCTACTCCCTTATCTTCCGCAACTGTTCATGTTTATAGTTCTTCCCGACTACCCTGTTCGAGTAGCTCTTGCACCGACCACTTTTCCATGCTTCGCACCATGTCAGCTGGCGAGGAGTATATTGGTGACGGGTACTGGAAGGAAGCCAGAGCTGCTAGTACTTCCGATCGAATCCAGATGATCTTCAATAATGGATTTTTTGTAAGTGCCTTATATGTTACCTTTCGTCTGTGTGTGTACAAGTGTTCTTAGTTTCATTTTTATTTCAGGCGATGAGGAGCTGACCCGAGCCTTAACTGAGCAAAAGAAGCAGGCTACGGAGATATCCCAGTTGAAGAGTGTCATTGTTGAAAATGATGATGCTCTCAAGTCCTTCTTTGCTAGTGCATCCAAAGTCAAGCAATACGAGGAGAAGCTGAAGAATCATGCTGCGACTAAGGTTGCTCTAAGGAAGACTATTACCAACGTTTAGGACAGGGCCTTAGCAGCTGAGACGACTCTCAGAGAGCTCACTACAAGGAATGCCGAGTTAGATAAGAAGGTCACAAAGACAGTTGTGAAGAGTTGAGCTCGAATTGAGGGCCATCATGGCTGAAACAACAACGGATAAACTCAAAGAGGAGACCCGAATCGCCTAAGACACCTTTACCTCTGCTCAGTAAGTCATGCTTGAGACACAGCAGGCATCTGGAGAGGCTCATATCCATTTTGAGCATCTGGCAAAGGATTTGAAACAACAACAAGTCAGTATGGAAGTGCTCTCCCAAGAGGTCAGATCAGCCCTTGAAGTCCAGAATATGGACCATTACAAGAGGTCTACAGCCTTCGATGCTGTCATGCTGAGAGAGTTTGAGTAAGGGTTGACCACTGCTCGGATGTTCTTTGGTGGCAATGAGAGGTCAACGAGGGAGACTCGCCGAAAATGGGACAAGACCATTAAGAGGCATAAAGACGAGTCCCTGAAAGCCTTAAAGAACTAAAGAATCAGGTGGAGGGCTTTTATTAGATCCATCGAGAATGACCTCCATCATATGCACCTTAAGCTTCCCTCTAAGTTTTCTTTAGTGGCCTTCCATGATGTGGAAGAGAGCGGCGTTCTGACAAATGGAATTGACGTTGGCCCCTTACCAGACACAAATTACTCTCTATTTATGGCTGATGACCCGGAAGATGACATCAGCTGGTTAGACTTTAGAGACCTGAACAGGAATTACGGGGGTGATGACCTTCCTCCTAGCGGATCCGGACTTAGAGGTCCCTCGAGCACTCCAGATGCTTGATTCTTCAGCCCTGCTATCTGCCGATGTTGTTCATATGTCCACCATTTTGTAATCTCCTAAGTTTATGATATTAATAATATCTTTCTTTCCTTTTTGTTGTTTGTACCTAGACACATAATTTAGTATGAATTAAATATTTTGTTGTATGATTGGGATTACTCGTGGGGTTAAGCCAAATCGAGCAACTAACTAAAAACCGAGCTATCTGTGAATGGTTATAGCCATTTGCTTAACTTGAACTACGTACATTATACTGTACCAAGCAAACTATCTCGGCTATAACCAAATCCCTGTGTACGGTGATGATCATTTCGTAACTTAATCGCTTGCTTTCTATCATACTGAATCGAATAAGCCATATTTGACCGAACAATTTATACATAGTTGGGACTATCTATTAACTTTAACTACACGCGCCTTGTGGCACTACGTTGACCGCCTTGATTTCAACCAAATATTTCCATGTTGTATGGTTCATTCAGCAACATAGTTATTTTTCTACTGCGCTAGGCAATATATTTTTAGCCCGACTGATTGTCTTGTCTCTCTATTGCTTTGCTGTTTTTTTTTTGCCAAGTAGTGTTCATTTTATGGACCATTTGCATGGTATCTAGTTTATAGACGTCGGTCTTTTATCTATCAACTAAGTCATTGAGACATCTCTCAATAGTTTGTTGATCAAGATTCATTGCAATGGGGTATCTTATATTGTATTGACCTTATAGGTGCTTAGATTTTATTCACAGCTATTTTTGAGTAAAATACTTTATCCCTCATTCAACTCTTGGCGCTTCCCATTAGGCACTTATGACCTGAAGACGCCCTAACAGTGTTTCATTACACCCAGTTAGTTTTGTTAAGTGTATATTGCCTTTATGGCATGTGTTTTTAGCCCTTTCACTGGGTCTCTTGGGCATTCCTGTCTGTATTTGGGTAACTTCTGGGGGGCCCGAGATTGCTTTTGTAAACGAAAGTAAATTTATAACACTTTTCTTGACTTCCCGAAGTCGTTCCATCGGGGAAAATTTTATTGAATGCAAAAAAAAAACATCATCGTATTACCTAATTTATTAAAAACAAAGTGAACTAGTTTCCAAGCTAAAGAAGAACAATTAGAAATAAGAATGTCTTCATGTATTGAGCATTGCATGGCGTTCATGTATTGAGCATTGCATGGCCTGGGCAACTCACCCTCTTCTAGCCGGGCAAGACGGCACACTCTATGACCAGCCAATCCGACCACCTGGTACGATCATTCCCATTTGTCTGCCAGCGATCTAATTGATTTCTCCCTTGTATTAGGTGACACTTTTCTAAGAACTAAGTCCCTAAGCTGGACTCTTCATACTCGGGCATGGGAGTTATATTTCCTGGCCGCCCTTTGTTAATAGACAGTGTTCCTTATCTTCGACAGGTCCCTTTTCTTCTCCAACTCGTATAAGCTTTGCTCTAACATCTCCATATTCACCTCGTGGTGGAAAAGTCGCACCCTTGGTGAATTATGAATTACTTTGACCGGGATTACTGCCTCTGTCTCGAATGCCAGTGAATAGAGGGTTTCTCTCGTCGAAGTCCTTTCCGTTGTCCGTCATGTCTACAAAACTTCTTACAGCTTGTCTGCCTAATTCCCTTTCTTAGCATCCAACTTTTCCTTTAAGGTATGCTTAATTATCTTGTTAATTGCTTTTGTCTGGCCGTTGGTCTGAGGATGGGCTGGTATGATGTAAACTTTTTTTATACGGAAGTCCTGACACTTGTCTCTGTAGTTATCACTGTCAAACTAGGTCTCGTTGTCTGTGATTATTGTGTTCGGGGATTCCAAACTGGTAAATGATTTTCTTCTTCACGAAACTGGTCATGTTAGCCTCAGTTATATATACCAGTGCGTCTGCCTCTACCCATTTTATGAAGTATTCTACAACCACAATGACGTGTTTTACTTCTCCTTGGTTGTTGTCAGCATTGGGCCGATCAGGTCTAGCCCCCACATGGCAAACAACCATGGGGTGGGGGGGGGGGGGGGGGGGGGGGGGGGGGCTCTTGATGTTATTGGCTATCTTCTGACATCAACCACACTGTTTTGTGACTATCTGCTCATCTTAAAATAGGGTCGGTAAGAAGAAGCCTTATCTGAGAGTCATATGTGCCAGACTTTTACCCTCAGAGTGATTCTCACACACATCTCCATGGATACTTTCTAATATTTGTCTACCTTCTGTTGGGCAGACGCATTTATGTAAAGCCTTTGAAAATCCTATTCTATACAATTCTCCTCAAATTATCGAGTATCTGATGGCTCTGTATCTGAGGCGTTTTGCTTTAGTCACCTCTGCTCAGAGTGTTCCATCTTCAGGATACTCCTTGATCGGGGTCATCCATGTGGCTTGTATTTCTTCGATCACTCCTACTTCTGATACTTCCTCTTCATCTTTGATTGGTCTTTTGAGGTGAGCAATTGGGATAGTCTTCGACCGTATACTGATAGTTGCTGACGCTAATTTTGACAGAGAATCTGTCTTCTCGTTCTTTTCCCTCGGGATCTGAGTAATCCTATAGGCCTTGAATCTCCCAAGCAGTATCTTGGCTATCCCAAGATAAATGGCCATATTACTGTCTTTGGCCTGATATTCATCCAAGATTTGGTTCACCACTACCTGCGACTCACTGAATATTTCCAGCTCATTCGCCCCTAGTGCTGTGTAAACCCTAAGTCCTACCAAAAATACATCATATTCGACAATGTTGTTAATAGTTTTGAAGTCAAATCGTAGGGCACACTCTATTTGATCACCTTCTGGAGTGGATATCACTATATCTGCCCCGCTGTCGTGCTTATTGACGATCCATCTATATGTAGTTTCCATTCTCCTTCAGCATCTTGATCACCTCGCAGTTTGGTTTAGCGAACTTGGTGATTAGGTCGACTATAGCTTGCCCTTTTATTGCGGCTATTGGCATGTATGCTATGTCGAATTCACTCAACTCCACTGCCCATTTGGTTAGCCTCCCAGACATTTCAGGTTTTGATAGAATCCGCGTTAGTGGACAGTTCATGTAGACCTCGATCTTGTGAGGTTAAAAATAAAGTCTCAGCTTTCTCGCTGCTGTTACTAGTGCTAATGCCATCTGCTCGGCTGGCGAGTATCTCGTTTCAGCTGGTAGTAAAGTCTTGCTTTTGTAATACACTGGCACTGACCCCATTGCCACAACTGTGACTGACAAGTACAGGTAGAGCACTTCTTGTCTTAGAGGCTTAGATAGGATTGGTGTTTTTCCTAGGTACTCTTTGATTTTTCGAAACGTCTACTCATATTCATCGTTCCACTTACCCCCTTGCCCTTCTTAATTGCTCTAAAAAAGGGCAAACATTTGTCTGTCGACTTGCTAATGAATCGATTCAGGAATGCTAAGTAGCCCCGTTAGCCTTTGAATTTCCTTCATGGTCTTTAGGGATCTCTTCTCCTCCAATGCTTTTATTTTCTCCGAATTTACTTTGATTCCCCTCTGATGAACTTGGAAACCAACGAATCTTCCCGAAGGCACCCCCAAAACAAATTTATTTAGATTGAGCTTCATGCCAAACTTTCTTAACACCCCAAACGTCGCAATGAGATCTTCTGTATATTTTTTGGATGTTGTGCTCTTTGTCAGCATGTCGTCTATGTACACTTCTATATTTATGCCGATCTGTCAGGCAAATATCTTGTTTACTAGTCTCTGGTAGGTCACCTGGCATTCTTGAGACTGAAAGACATAACTTTATAACAGTATAACCCTGATCGGTTGTGAATGAGGTTTTGTCTTCATCTGGCTCAAACATTCGGATCTGGTTGTAACCTTAGTAAGCATCTATAAAGCTCAATAATTAATGATCGGTTGTTGCATCTACCAATTGGTCGATCTGGGGCAACGAGGAGCTATTTTTTAGGCATGCTTTGTTGAGGTCAGTGAAATCTATACACATCCTTCACTGACCATTCTTCTTTTTCACTAGCACTACGTTGGTAACCAATTCGTGGTACTGCACCTCCCTTATAGACCCTACCGCCAACTGTTTTGCTACTTCTTCCATAATTGCCTTATTTCTATTCAGGTTAAACCGTCTTCTTTTCTGGATGATTGGCTTCCGATCGGGATCGACCACTAGGTAGTGGGAAATTATCTTCGCATCAATTCCGGGCATATCTTTATGTTTCCATTCGAACACATCCTTGTATTCCTTCAACAAGCTGACCATCTCATCCCAAACTTTTCCTATCAATCGGACCCCAAGTTTTATGGTCTAATCGGGATTGTTACCGTCAATCATAACTTTTACTGTCGGCTCATCTTTCAGGGTCTTCCCATCTTCTGGATATACCTCCCTCAGGTACAGATCGAATCGGGTAGGCGTTTCTACTGCAGCCTCTCCTTCATCCACCTTCAGGTCTCCTTCATCTTTTTAAATATCTATCTACATTACGTTTGGTTCTGATTTTCCTTGTATACAGTCAGATTCACCTTTCTCGCCCACTCTTAAGAACTTTTCATGACACCTACCCAAACTTCCATTGGGAACTTCACTGTTAGGGTATAGGTGGCAGTCACAACTTTTGACTTGTTTAGGAAAGGTCTTCCAATCAATGCATTGTACAACCAATTTTCCATATTCACAATCACAAAATCCAACAATAATGTTTTGGTGTAGGGAAAGCTTGCAATCTCTACATGCAGCTTCACTGTTCCCAGCGATCTTACTTCTGCTCCCATAAAGCCTCTCAATAGAACCTTGAATGGCTGAATGTCTTTTCGTTGTAATCCAAGTTGGTCAAACGCTTCCACACTCAAGATATCTGTTGAGCTCCCATTATTGATCAGTACTCTTTTCACTTCCCTATGAACCATGACAACTGAAACAACAATCACATCGTTCCGCCTTACCTCCGACCCATGTGTGTTTGCCTTGGTGAAGACTATCGGGTCCCATCATTGCTTGAACTTTTTCTGAGTAGAGCCCAGTAAATTTACTTCCAGATTCCTCTGACCGTCTATAACTTCTCTAACTTAGGTCATTCTCTCTTGATTGCTACCCCAAGTGTGCGGCTAGCCAAAGATGGCGTTGATTGCCCCTCACTATCCGAATTTCTGGTAGGGCTCATTTAGCTTCTATAACGTTTTTCCTTCAATGTGTTCTTATATGGTCATCCCCACTTTTCAGGACGATATCCTTGAGATGCCCCTCTCTAATCAGTTTTTCGATGTAATCCCTCAACTGATAACACTTAGAGGTTTCATGGCCATTCTCCTAGTGAAATCTACAGTATTTTGTGGTGTCTCTCCTCACAAAGCTCGACTGTCTTAGGGGCTTTTTGTACAGATTCTTGTCTTCTCTCACATTCAAGATTTCCCCTTGTCTTCTAGTTGATGGGGGTGTAATTGGTGTTTTGCTGTTTAAAGTGCTTGCCACCTTTATCGCCATCCTTACATCCTTACCTTTTCCCCCATTGCTCTTCTAGTCCTCTTTGCCACTATTCTTCGAGTTACCGTCTTTGGGTCTTTGGTTGCTCTCGGGCCGACCCTAATGTATGAGCTATATACACTTCCTCCGTCATAGCATATCCTCCGACATAATCTACCACGCTTGCATACGTGGTCGGCCCATTCTGTCCCAAGCTTAGCATCAAGTGGTTATGTTGTAGACTATTACTAAATACGGATACCACCACTTTATCATTGGGATCCTGTACTTCTAACACTTCCTGTGAGAACCTAATTAGGTAGTCCTTCAACTTCTCGTCATTCCTTTGTTTTAAGGTTGACAAGGCAGATATATATTTCCTTTGCTGGATATTCCCCAAGAATTGCCTAGTGAAAGCTTGTATTAGTTCCTCAAAGTTCCTAATGGATCATATCGAAATTTTTTCAAACCACTTGGATCCCTAATCTCCCAAGGTCTGTGGGTACATCTGACACATGAGAGCATTATCATAATCATATTGTGCCAATGCGCTTTGATATCTCATGATGCTCATACGGGTCAGTATTGGCCTTGAATTGTTCCACGTGTGACATCCTGAATTTTCCCAAAAAGTGGGTTTGCCTTATAGAATCAGCGAACGGTCTCCCAAAATTACCGATCAGTGGGTTTTCCCAGTTTTGTCTTTGCTCAAAGGCCTCTATTCTTCTGGGAAGGACCTCCTGCCCCCTTTTCGACTCTCTATCTCATCAAATTTCTAGCGGATGGTGATCCCGTATGGGTCCCTTGGGACTCGTCCACTGATCTGGGCACCGTACGGGTTATGCCTGACTGTAGGGATTGGCTCCCTGCATCTTCTGGGGGCATTTCCATCATCACTCAAATCTGAGCGAGACTTTTTCCTCTGGTCGTCATGCTTATCTACCTGCTTATGACGGGTTTCACCTCTATCATATCTCCCCACATCTTCCTGTGAACCGGACTTCCTGTGCTCCCTAGTCCTTTCGTCTTCTTGGTAGTCATCCATGCTGCTTGAACGTTCCCTTCTTTCACGATGCTCCACCCTATCTCTTTCAGATTTCTAGGGTGCTCTTGGAGTGGTTGCCACTATTTCAAAACGTATCCTAGGATCTTGGGCCACCACCGACGTAGAGAGTTGATACGGTGAACTCAGGTTGACAGTGTCTGTTATGTTGATTCCTTGTCTAGCGGCATCATCGATGACTTTCCGTAGAAATTCCTGGATTTGCCAGAACTCATATGGGGATATACCAGCAGTTACATCTGTGGATGTAATAGTATCAGGTCTAGTAGATGGTGGAGTTCTTAAGGGCCGATCGTCTCCAACGACATTGACATCCATAAAATTGGGGACGTTAGCACCGCGCGAGACATCAGTGTTACATGGAGATAGACTTTTGTCTCTGCTGGTGGCCATGATATTGTCTCTCGTAAATATTTTCTGGAATTATTTATTCAAACCCAATGTTAACGGAGGTTTGCTTCCTCCTTCTAGCGCCAGTTGTTGACAGTGATTTTTGGATTGATTAGAGTTTATCACGCGCCACACAAATAAACATAAATCAATGAAATAATAAATTGCTTAAGAGAGAAAATGGTAAAGGCAAAGACAATATTTTACGTGGTAAAATCCCAAGGTGGGGAAACGTCCACGGTTGCCGGCAATGGCGAGAAAATTCACTATGCAAGAGATTGTTACAACCCTCAATCTCTATTGTACTCAAATAAACAAAATTTGCGGTCACCCCTCTATAGATGTCATTAGGGTCTATTTATACATGAATAGAACCCTAAATCTTGGTGTACAAGTAAAATCAGTTCCTGTAATGGAACCAAATTCTATTTTGTTGGAATCGTACTATTCTCTTTCTTGTTTTACGTTGCTTGTATCCTAATTGCATTAGATCACTTGTTCAATTTACATTTTGATATCTATTAGGAAGCTTGTTTCCTTATTTAGATGTACTCTGAGATGTCTTGTTCAACTCAGATTCTTTCTCTGCGTATTAGAGTCGTAACTTTATTAAACCTGAATGTTGTCAACGTGCCATGCAACCAACCACCAGTCAAACCCGACCAAATTTACTTTCCCCGATCAGCGGTTTTACCCGATTACAACCTTCACCCCGACCATCTTGACAATCCCGATCGGGTCTTCTTATCCGATCGTTTACGTTATCTTGGTCTGGGGATTTGACGAGTCTTCTTTGGTCAACTTGGGCTGACGTGTTATACCATCTAAATTATACATACAACACTAATATGTAATATAATTCAATTTGTTAAAATGAATGAAACCAATTAATATTGATTAGTTTCAATATTTTGATGTAAAGTTAAAGTATGTAAATCTAAGGGTCATCCAACGTACTAATGAATTTATATCAGTGCATATTGACTTGATTATATATATTACCTTTAACAGAAGAACTTTTTTAACGTCAATGATGTTGAAATATATATTTACCCCATGAGATTGAAATGAAAAAAAATTAAATGGCCGACTTGTTTATTACATTGACTACAATAGAAACAAATTAATGGGTTATTAATAGACCTTTTTTTTTCTTAGGGCTAGTTGTCAAGGCATTAGCGCTCAACCGGTGAAAATATGAGCTTAATGTCACGGGCCTCAAGCTTACTAGCCCAGGAGTCCAACAAAGGCCCTTACTCTCCCCAGCTCCTGAAAGATTCTAGAGACCTCTCCATAATTCCAACATTGGTCAAACTTTTGGAAGTCTCTAGCAACTCAACAATCTCTACACCATTCTTGTAATTAGCTAGATAGGTGTAGAATAATCTAGAACCTTGTAAAGACATGTAAATACATGTAGAGTATTCTAGTTAGGTGTATAATAATCTAGAACATTGTAAAGACATGTAAATACATATAGAGTATTCTAGTTAGGTGTAGAATATTCTGGAGACTGAATCTCCACTATTAGACTAGATTAGTCTAGAACATTCCTTAAGGAGGTGACTCACCTATAAATAGCCAACCCTCTCATTTGTAAACCATCCTAGAATTCTTTCATTAATACAACTCTTCCTTTGAGAGTACTTATGAGTATTCTAGTGATCCAGAGCATCGTGGTCTTCCTTCGCAAGTCCCACCGATCCTCTGCCTCCGGGCTCCCCATTTCAACCCTCCACCGACTCTCCCCACTCTAAATCACTTCCGCATCTTCACACTTGGCAACGTTCGTCCAAGACCTTGGCTGAGTATCCCTCTTACAAGGCTTACTTAGCAACATTCCCACAGAAGTTGCCTAAGTGCTGCACGGGTGTGCCTAGCTGAAATCCCTGTGACAAGTGGTATTAGAGCAAGTTGGTTCCAAGCAGCAGGGGTCGGAACTTGTTACTAGGTGATCACAGATAGCACGAGTCAGGCACTTCGATAGTGAAGTTGCCACCATAGAGCAATCACAGCTAGCACGAGCCACACTCTTCGATAGAGAATTTGCTCGATTGGAAATCCAAGCAAATGTTCGTGGCGACCAACGCTCCCACAACATGCAAAGCAAGTCCAAGGCCTTGTCCATTGACACCTTGGCATCCTGTATCGATGCCCACAGCGAGACACTTTCTGAAGTACATGCCAACGTGAGTGCCATAGTCGACTGTGTCAATGGATTAGAGACCGAATATACCCTAGTCACTTAAGCGACCAAGACAATGCTACTAGAGTTCTAGAAGGACATTCATGAGGAAATCTACTAACTCACTCAAGAAGTCTGCAACACTCGTACCTTCATTGAGCATGAGTTATGAGCCTTTCGAGCAGAAATGGATGAAGTCCGTACCGAAAGCGCTTTGTCCAAGGACAAACCTCCAACACTTGCCAGTTACCTCCCTTTAATGAGCGTCACCATCCGAGACAAGCAAGTTCATGCGTTGCTGGACACTAGGGGAGTGCACAACTCTATCTCCATGGCTGAAACCAAACGACTTGGCCTACGCGTCACCAACTCTAAATGTGTCGATGCCAAAACCGCCAACACTCTGGCTAGGCAACCTAAAGGCACAACGAAGGGCGTCACTGCCCACCTAGGCAGATGGAATGACAAGCTCAATTTCTCGGTAGTCCCTGTCGATGACTACACGATGGTTCTAGGCATGACGTTCTTCACCCAAACGAATGCTTTCATTCTTTATGCTGCTAACTCATCCAGCACATGCAATGAAGGCAAGGGATTCTCCATCCAGGCAAAATCCCTACCTGAGTCATGCAGGATGCCATCCGCAACACGACTCGAGGAGACACCCAGCTCTCCCTCATCTCATCAGGACTTAACGCCCAGGGACATTCGAAAGAGCAGGAAGCGTGCAAGTTATGAGAGGCGATCGAAGGCACCGAGAGAAGGCACCCGAGATGCAGGATGACCTTCAAAGGCAAGCAAGCCCACTTGCACCTAGCTAAGGATGCAGCCCGTCATTAATCTTGAGGAGTTACCCAGTTCCCTCACTTCTCCACAGAACCAGCCGACCTTAGGTGTTCTAAGGAGCAAGAAATGCGCAAGCCATGAGAAGCGATCGAAGGCACCGAGAGAAGGCACCCGAGATGTTGGATCACCTTCGAAACCTAGCCAGCCCACTTGAGTCGAGCTAAGGATGCGAGACTCAAATTTGGTCCCTCAAGGGAGGCTTCCTAAGCCGAAGACCTTCCACACAAATGACCCAACTTGTATCCAACTCAAACATACTCAGCGCCCACGCACGAGGACGTTGCGAACTTAGGTGGGGGAGGATGTCACGGGCCGTAAGCTTACTAGCCCAGGAGTCCAACAAAGGCTCTTACTCTGCCCAGCTCCTGGAAGATACTAAAGACCTCTCCACAATTCAAACATTGATCAAGCTTCTGGAAGTCTCTAGCAACTCAACCATCTTTACACCATTTTTGTACTTAGCTAGATAGGTGTAGAATAATCTAGAACCTTGTAAAGACATGAAAATACATGTAGAGTATTCTAGTTAGGTGTAGAATATTTTGGAGACTTAATCTCTACTATTAGACTAGATTAGTCTAGAACATTCTTTAAGGAGGTGACTCACCTATAAATAGCCAACCCTCTCATTTGTAAACCATCCTAGAATTCTTTCATTAATACAACTCTTCCTTTGAGAGTACTTATGAGTATTCTAGTGATCCAGAGCATCGTGGTCTTCCTTCGCAAGTCCCACCGATCCTCTACCTCCGGGCTCCCCATTTCAACCCTCTTTTGACTCTCCTCACTTTAAATCGCTTCCGCATTTTCACACTTGGCAACGTTCGTCCAAGAACTTGCCCGAGTGTCCCTCTTACAAGGCTTACTTAACAACATTCCCACATAAGTTGCTTAAGTGCTGCACGAGTGTGCCTAGCTGAAATCTCACCCCGTGACATTAGGGTTTGCATAACACTTAAATTAGCTGTTCAAATTGTACTCAAACGATGGATAAGTTCTAATTTACCCACCAACATCCTTATGGGGTCAGGGGTGTGGGTAGGAGTTTTTTTATCTATCATACTCCACACAACCAATATACAAGCTACTGCGAGTCATGCAGTCAGGGGAAGACATACAGATCCGAGATACTCGATATATATATAAAAAATTGACTTTCGTTTAAAGTAGTTATTAATAGACTTTTATAATATCAAATTCGTGCAACTGATTTAAAAGTAAAATTTAAACATTATCAATCAAGTTATTGATTAAATTTAACTTTGTCCCAATTTGGTGTCCAAATCTGGTGTCTAAATGATGAGACAACAATCTAGTCAATTCATTTAAATCATGCAAATCTAATCAAATTTAAATAAATGTACTGAAATATTGGCATATCATTTGGAGATCAGATTTAAATATAAAATTTGGATAAAATAACATTACTCTAAATTTAATGTATAGGATGCCATAATGAATCACATAATAACAATAAATCAGCTGTCACATTATTTTGATTGATTTTTTAATCATGTAGTATTTACTTTCTTTAATCTTATTGTTTTCTAATCTCTCTCTCGAGATAAACTTCAGCTCGACGGAATACAAATAAGACAAGATCACAATGGAAGATGCTAGCATCCAGCGGCATTCAAGTTTGTTTCATCTCTCACTGCAAACTATAAATAATGGGAGCAACTTTCCCAACTACGAGGTAAGAGCTTTGTAGAAAATTCTGTTTCTCATTTCCATTTTCAATATATGTATTATAAGGACTATCAACTACTTGTGGTTGTAGATGCCTACACGTAGGAGTGAAGCCAGGATTTTGGTTTTGGGGGCTAAGATAAAAATTAATATTGTAGGTCACGTAATCTTTAAATAATATTAGTAGGAATCCCGTATAAGAAAAAGTGTAGAATTCCACATCTGATACTTTTCAATAAAACGTGATACCGTTCGGTGTTAAAAGTAATGATATAAATAAATAAATAAAATATACATTAACTAATTAAAGTATAACACGTTTATTTTATAACTAGAAAATTATTTATCACCAAATTGATCTAATTTTCTTCATAATTTTCATTTTAATTACATAATTAAAAAAGTGTATGAGAAAACATAATTTATTTTGTTGCAAAACCTAAGCCTATTCTTAACGGTATGCATAACTTAAAAAGAAAATATTTTAATAGTTCCTGACTCATAAAATATAAATTTCAGTAATTTAATTAAAATATCATTATACTATCAATATATTTAATTAACATTTATTTACATACTTGTAATGTAATTTTATAAAATTCATGTCATACCAAATTAACTTATAGTAATTTTGAATAAAATTTAAATAATAAACTAATAAAATAAATTTATCAAAATCATATTAGTAATTAACCTACAAAATAAATAATATAGGTAATCACTATAAGATTTCAATATTTACTTAGTTTGTTTTAGTGAAATCTAAAAAAAAAAAAAATACACACTGGATTAGGTAATAATGTATAAAATAATATAAAATTAAAATATTAAATGGATCGATTTTGTTTCCTATTTTTATAGTCAATGAAATTATGGAAACAAAAACTATTAGTTAATTTATATTATTAAAATAATAAAGGGACAATATAATATTATCATCTATTTTTTATATATATATCACATTTTATGTTTAATAAAAGACCCCGTTCTTCTGCTGTTTTTCAATCCGTTTTCGTTTTGTTTCATATTTTTATGGTCAATGAAATTATGGAAACAAAAACTATTAGTTAATTTATATTATTAAAATAATAAAGGGACAAGATAATATTATCATATATATATCACATTTTATGTTTAATATAAGACCCCGTTCTGCTGCTGTTTTTCAATCCGTTTTCGTTTTTATTTTTCAAAAACGATTTTGAAAATGCGTTCGCTAACCGTTTTTAATTTTATTTTTGAAAAAACAAAACAAAATCAGTATTAAAAGTGAAAGATTTGAAAAACACAAAATACTTGTTTTTTATTTTTGTTTTTGTTTTTCACTTTTTTTATATAAAAAAATCATTTTTTTAAAAACAATTAATTGTACTGTTATGCGTTTGATATGGTTAGAACAAGACGGGATAATATTTTTAAATGACCAAAGTGCCCCTCTTATATATATTATGATTATATATATATATATATTATAAAATTATATAAAAATAAAATATTATATATATATATATATTATTATAATATAGATTATAACATATGTAATAATATTTAATATATATTTTTGATATTATTATAATATGTATATATATATATATATATTCATAATATATACAATTTACTTGTATTATATAACATATATATATATATATATATTAATTAATTAATTATAATTTAAGAGTTTAGTTTTGATTAATTCATTTTTTTGATATGTTTTTTTGAATTAATTTTTGATGCGTTACTTTTGTTTAATTTAAAAATTACAATACAAAAATTATATTGGTTAATTATTTAATCAATTTGTTTATAGTTGTAATAATATTAAACAAAATGCCAAAATTGATATTTCAATTTTTGATAGCTTTCGGTTAACTTACCAGACGCGTTTTTTCCGTTTTCATTTTTTAAATACAGCTTTCAGTATATGTTACCAGACGCGTTTTCAAAATTCGAAAATGAACTGTTTTCGTTTTTATTTTCATTTTTATTTTCAAAAAACAGCAACTGAAAAACGCTTACAAGACGGGTCATATTTTTTTTTTATGGGTATATATTTTAATATACATAAAATAAAAAAAAAATTCAGTTGGACTATGGCCCCCCTTACCTTCGCCTCTGCCTATATGTTTTCCAGATGTTCATGTTTAACCACTAAAGTAATACCTTGTATCCAAAAAAAAAAAAAAAACAATGATTGAATATTATGAGGAAACATGGGTTTATGACACTTTTTTTGAGTTGGTGTTGTATGAGGGATACTACTTTAATAACCTATTTTTAAAAGAAACTAAAGTAAGTGATTTCTAAAAATACTTTTATTTTACACATTTTATTATTATTATTTTGACTTTAACTTTTCTCTTACTTTTCTTTTATTTTTCTCTACATAGTTATTCCTAATTTAAACAAAACAAACTTCATATCATTATCGATGCATCCAGTTGATTAGTTTAGTGGTGCTATGCTGTCCGAGGCTTTTTGTATACTGTCTGATTCTTTGTGTTTGTGTGTCCGAGACTTTGTATTTATGTTATGAGACTTTTGTATGTTGTCCGAGGCTTTTTGTATGTTGTTCGAGACTTTTGTATGTTGTCCGTGACTTTTTGTATGCTGTCCGAGACTTTGTGATTGTGTGTCAAATGCTTTGTGTTTGTGTATTCGAGACTTTATGTTTGTGTCCGAGACTGTTTCGAAATTTTGTGATTGCTTTTCGAGACTTCTGGGTTGTTGTTCTGTACTCCTCTGTTTCTGTTATGTTCATCTTCTCCAATACTGAATCCCCAATTCAAAACCTTTGTTTTCACAGAAAGTTATATACTTCGTTTTTTCAAAGAAATCAAAAGTCACTATTGTGTTTGGAAGTGGTTGGTGTACATGTGTTCACTGTCGTCGTCAGTGTACGTGTGTTCGTCGATTCGTCAAATCCACCTCCATTGATGGAGGATTTTGAAACGGAAAAAAAAAAACAAAATGGTGAAAAAGGTTACTGTAGAGACATTTTTGTCCATTCACCATAATAATGGCTTTTTAAACATAAATTATTAAAATAAAGACACTTCTGAAAATTGTGTTCCAAAAAGTGTTATTTAATTTTTGGATTCGATCGAATATTCATACCACATGTTATAATATTTATCGAACCGAAGGTATTACACCACAAATTATGACAAACCATGGCGAAGCCACTTGAGGGCTAGCCCCACGAATGTTTAGAAAAGTTAATTTTTATTTGCCCCTATATTTTCACTATTTACTTTTTTAATTAAGCTTTTTATAATATTTCAAATTGGCCCATAGATTGATGAAGCTGGCTTTGACCCTGATGACAAACCCAGCTGGTTTTTTTTTTTTTTTGGGTCAACCCATAAAAGCATGCAATTCAATGCCATAATATAATGTAAGGAGTTGCCCAAGATACCTATATAAACAATGTAGAGAGATCATTATACAGTCTAGGTTTCCAAGAAGAATTATGTGTTGGAAAGTTTAGTTAAAACTTAGCTAGGACTGGTCTCCGTGTGTATGAGCTGTCCATCTACTAAATAATTGATGCCACGATCCAATCACATAAACAAAAATGAAAAAGAAAAAAAAAAAACAGTTCATCTCCCTATTCCAACTGGTAGCATTCAATATCATCATTAATGAGTTTACCAGTTTCACTCACCTTTTAAGACAGTTGAGACCTTCATTTTAATTACTTTATCTTATTATTGTTTTTAAATATATTTATAATCATGTTAATATATTACAGTTTTTATATACACAGAGTCATGCACTCATGCCCTAATGTAGGACAAAAGTTTGTATGGCACGGTCTCACCACGTGACGGAGAGAGCATCCAATGAATATGAGACAGATATTTTCATTGGATGGTTTCACGGATCATAACATGGGCTATAAGACCTTTTCAAATAAGTTTTTATCCTGATACAGATATCTGGATATTTTTCTCCACAATAGTGTTGCATATACATTCGAAGAGTATAAAAGAAATATGATAATATAGAAAATGATGAATTTTCCATGTTAAGAGCCATTCTTTACATAAAATATACAGTTTCAAATGGAATTAAAACCATAACGTTCAAACTATATAATGCCAATATATATAGAACGAGGTCTGAGCTAGTTATCTAAGTTATACAAGATATTCGACAACCAGTTGTTCAGGTCAAATGACCGGATAAAAACCATTGGATCAGTACAAATATAAATGTACTACTAAATTTTTATATAGTCGAACAAAAATAAAATGCAGACATCCATATGCTATATCTGTATATACGAGAAAATCTTGACAGTCTAATTGCCACTTGATCATACTGTTCCAATGAGATTATATCATTTTTTTAGAACATAAATATATAGTTATATACTATTAAATTATAATTTAATATAATCTCATTGGACGGTTTCACAGATAAAAAAGTCTTATAGAAGATTTTTTCCAATATATACATATATTATAGTGGTTTTTTTGTCGGTGTGATGTATATGGACCATTGATTATGGAGAAGTTTTGACAAGTACATATACTTTAAGTTAAAATATATAAATCTAATGGTCCACATTTAACGTCATGATGAATTTATATCGGTACGCACCTGTATAAAAATTTCCGCATATATTATACATGAATTTTTTGCATGGAGGGAGTTAACTAAGTGTATATATATGGGTTGTAAGACACACAAAACAAGGCCAACCAGAGGCAGCCACAGAGAGGGTGGAAGTAGCAGCTTCTTCTGGTGACTGTGAGTGGCTTTTGTCTACCTGGCTTCCAATGGCTTTGGATGGGGCATTATCACTAATATTTCTCAAGAACAATCTCCTTATCTCTTTCCTTCCATTTCTTTGCTGCCTCCTCAGCTTGCTCTCTTCTTGTCAAGGTTTTCTATCTCTCTTCTCTCTCTCTCTCTCAATCCTAAACTTCAGTATATTTTTTCCATCAGTGGATGCAAAAAAAAAAAATATCAAGCAATGTTCAGTTGTTCGCTAATATGTTTTATTTTTTTTGGTTTTTTTAATGACTGAAATTCTGTTAAATTTTACCAGAATTTTTTTTGGTGAGAAATCAATTATTTTGCCATTTTCTTCCTTTCCAAATTCAGAATTTAAACACCATTTTTTTGTTCACTTAAAAACATATTAGCGAACAACTTAAAAAAAAAGCACTTTTTGTTTGTGGGGCAAGTAAGGATACTCAAATACTAAATTTATCAAAGAACAAGCACTTTAATTTCAAGTTCTTTTGACTTAAACAATGAGCATAATTTAATTTGTGTTTTTGTTGTTGTTGTTGTTGATTGCAGGAAACAAGCAATTCTATGATTACAAGTACCCATTTATCAAAAAAGCAAGTTCATTCTCATCCTCCCAATCCTCCTCATCAAGCAGAGGATCATCAGAAAGTGCTTTTGACTACATAATTGTTGGTGGTGGCACAGCTGGGTGTCCATTGGCTGCCACTCTCTCTCAGAACTTCAGTGTTTTGTTGCTAGAGAGAGGGGGTGTCCCTTTCAACAATGTCAATGTCTCATTCTTGTCCAATTTCCACTTGAATTTGGCAGATATTTCTCCACAAAGTGCTTCTCAGTACTTCATCTCCAATGATGGTGTTTTCAATGCTAGAGGTAGAGTCCTTGGTGGTGGTTCTAGCATCAATGCTGGTTTCTACACCAGAGCAAATTCCGAGTATGTGCTTTTATATCTTTTCCTGTTCTTCAAGAAAAAAATATTTAGTTATGCTTATGTATATATATATATAAATATATAATAATTCACTAGAAGATAAAATTCCGAAACTTAACAAAATCAGCTGGGTGATCCTGAACAAAATTTATGATAAGAATGTTAAATCTTACTAAAAAAATTTAGTGTATTTGGAAGTACGATTATTTATTTACTTGATTTGTTTAGTTTGAGATATTGGTATAGTTATTTTGACAAGGGTATGTTTATTTTCAACAATAATTAATTTTACTTGAAGAATAGAATATTTCGTGTACGAATTCGAACACAAAGTCAAGAATTTTTATTTTTTTTGTCAAACTTTGACAATATAGTTAATTTTGTTGGGAAATGGGATAATTAAGTTTTAAAATAGTTTATAATGATCTTCAAACACAACCATGAAATGATTAATAGCAGTTGTAAATTGTAATAGCTAGGTAGGCATTCATATGGAAACCTCAACATATCATTGTCCTTGTTTTGAATATTTCCTCCTTTGACATAAAATGCACCATGAATTTCACACCAAACAAGCTAGATGCTTAACAAGCCGTTTTAGTACTTATTTTTGATAATATGGATAGAATGATCAGGACATACGTTTCAATATCTATTAATTAAACTCGAATATCGTTATAGCTCGTGCAACACATAATACGGATATGTTATATTGTATTAGTCTTTGATTTTGATGGGATTATTGTTGATATGTTGATGTCTAGAAAAAAAAAATCCATTTCCTGTCAAGATCCCAACAGTAGAACAAGTGAGAGGATATAGATCTATCCATTCAAATTGCTAGAATTTATTATGAGTTTCCGAAAGTAGTGGTGGTGGTGGTGACCTTATGATATTAATGTCAATTGAAGAGTACAAGTATAGCGGAACATTTAATGAACCCATCTTCCATTTTAATTGTGTTTATATGTTTCTTTGTATTGAATGGTGACGCTTGAAAGTGATTAGTAGGTGGATGAGAGTTGGATCTAAATGAAAATGAGTGATAATGTAGCACTACTCTAGACATGTGTGGTCCATATACAGTTACTCACTACCATGATTTATTATAAATTTTGCCTTAGTTAATTTCGACATTATTTTTCGTTATTGAGTGACTTATTTTGAAAGTGTGATTATGCAGCTAAGTTGCCATCTCTCTCTTTGATTTTATGAGTTGGGGACAGAGTTTGGTATATGTCCCCATTTGACTTGGAAGAAAAACAAAACCAAATTGTTGGTTCTGTGTTTCTCAGAAACATATTAAACATCTTCTTAATGTTATATCGTTATCACTAAATATATTGGACTGAGTTATATGTATTCATAAATGCATAATTTACATGTTCTATTTGATTAAATTGGAAAACAAAATTTAACAAACAGGCCCTTTTCGGTAGGGAATCTGAGAACTGTTAGGCTTGTAAATAATTAGGTGCCATCAAAATTTGGTCACACGAACCCAAGTGGACCGAACTTTGTATGGCTTGTGCTAATGTCCAAGCTTCTTGGCCTTTCAGGTTTATTGAGAGGGTCGGATGGGATAAAGAGCTAGTGAACAAGTCGTATCCATGGGTGGAGAAAGTAATCGCACACCACCCTAATCTTGCTCCTTGGCAGAAAGCACTGAAGGATAGTCTTTTGGATGTTGGGGTGTCACCTTTTAATGGATTTACTTATGATCATATTTACGGAACCAAAGTTGGTGGCACCATTTTCGATAGGTTTGGTCGCCGGCACACGTCTGCCGAGCTACTTTATTATGCAAACCCGAAAAAGATTACTGTCTTGATCCATGCAACAGTTCAAAAGATTGTGTTTGATAAGTCAGGTACATATGCTAATAGCTTGATTAAAGAAAAACTCATTTATCCGATATCACGAGCTGCGTCCAAAATGTAGCAAATTTAATTTGTAGAAAATCTCTACTTAGGAAGATTCAAGTTAATGAAACTCTTCTAACTAATGAGTTATGCAATTTCTCATACACAGGGAAGCGACCGAAGGCAGTTGGAGTGATATTCAAAGATGAAAAAGGCAACCAACATCGAGCGTTTCTTGCTAATAACCCGAGAAGTGAAATAATTTTGTCATGTGGAGCGATTGGGTCACCTCAAATGCTATTGCTGAGTGGTGTTGGACCTAGAGCTGAACTGGAAAAGCTCAACATATCGGTAGTACTTGACAACAAGTTTGTTGGAAAAGGCATGGCAGACAATCCCATGAACACTATTTTCGTTCCCTCTAATCGACCAGTTGATCAGTCTCTAATACAAACCGTTGGGATTACCAAGCTCGGTGTGTACATTGAAGCTAGCAGTGGATTCGGACAGTCCAACGAAAGCTTCCATTGCCACCATGGAATCATGTCAGCTGAGGTAAGCATCAACTAGTGATTTTACGATCATGCAAATGTTTGTGATCAAAGTTGATAGATAATTGTTGAGCTAGAATAGTATGGACCCTTCTCAAGTGCAAACCCCCAAACATAATTTATGTCAAGGATCACATGAACACAGACATATATTAAGTCTAGGTCTGCACGTGAGAATTTTTTTAAATAGTATTATATTATACAAGCTTATATTAACAACTTTTCATGAATTGTTATTTTTGTCTGAAAACCAGATTGGGCAGCTCTCTACCATCCCTCCAAAGCAAAGAACACGGGAGGCCATTCAAGATTTCATTAGAAGGAAGAGAGAACTCCCTCATGAGGCATTCAAGGGAGGGTTCATTCTCGAAAAGATTGCAAATCCCATTTCAACAGGCGAACTTACCTTGATCAATACCAATGTCAATGACAATCCATCCGTTAGCTTCAACTACTTCAGCCATCCGGATGATCTAGCGCGTTGTGTACATGGGGTGCGTATGGCTGCAAAGATTGTGCAATCACAACATTTCTTAAACTACACACAATGCGATAAAAAAACTGTCGAGGAGATACTCAATGCGAGTGTCAAGGCTAATGTTAACCTTATACCGAAGAATACCAACGACACCAAGTCCCTCGAACAGTTCTGCAAAGACACTGTGATCACAATTTGGCACTACCATGGTGGCTGCCATGTGGGCAAGGTGGTTACACCTGACCACAAGGTTCTTGGAATCCACGGGCTGCGCGTGGTCGATGGCTCGACTTTTAATGAATCCCCCGGAACCAATCCTCAAGGCACGGTCCTGATGATGGGCAGGTAATAAACCATAATACAAAACATTCAAATAAACATGCTAATCACTGTTGTGAATCGATATTAGTCACTTCTTAGATAAAAAATGAAGATATAACTTATATAATTAGATACAATGAAACTGAGATATATTGTGATTTTGCAGGTACGTGGGAGTGAAGATTTTGAGAGAAAGACTGGGGAAAGCAGCTGGTGTCTAGTATTGTAGTAGTGAAAGTGTAATTTTGTTTTATCAATTTCTTAGCAATCATTTGTAGTAAAAATTGACTTGACATGGGAAAAGTGTTTTTTTACCCTTCCTTCCTCGTTGCTCTTAATATGATCTTTTTATGGCTTAATTGCCTGGCAAACCTAAGAAGACATCAAGTTGCACCTAACAGAAGACTTGGTCTATATTTAGTTTGTTATGGTCTATGTTATGTACATAAATTTGTGGTTCTTTAATCTCGTTGGTTGTATCAACATGCAGTTGTGTTGCATGGAAGTTATTTGAAGTTATTTCCCATTATCTGTATTCAGTTTCACTTCTGTATTCAATTTCACTTGTGTCATGTAAAACAGGCTATATAATAGCTTGGATGTATGAAATGAAAGGCAAGCAAGTAATTACCAATTTCCAGCCTCTCTTACCTTTTCTTCGTCCTCTCCGTTCTCTCTTCTCTCAAATTATTTTTATGAGATCTGAATCAACTACTTTTGACCACTCATTAAGATTACTAAAAAACTAAGAAAAAGAGTGAAAAAACTAAGAACAGTTAATCTCACTTCCAACTAAAGACTTGTTCAAGTTGTTTTTTGTTGGAGCTTAAACAATGGTGTCTTGTAAGTGCCTATTCCTTGAAAAGTTGTCAATGGTAGCCTGTTATGGTATGAAATGTATTTATATCTCTGAAGCTTATAAACTAAAGATTCTTGATATTTATGTAACCCCAAATAGTTTTGAAAGAATCGAAATCAATATTGTTCAAAGTCATCAGCAGCTTAGATTTGGCTGTACCACACTGCACGTACTGCAAGGGCCGATTGTTATTGATGGGTGTCTAAATTTGAAAATGTTGCCACTATATATCATTTATATATCATTCTGTATAACTTTAACTCATCAATAATTTCAATTCCTTACTGAAGGATCTGAATGTGCATGATTCATTGTCATTGCCTTGAAAGTGTTACGATTTCAAGTAATCGACTCAAGAAGATAAGTTTTGATGGATGCTCTAATGTAAGGTAATTAATGTTGATACTCCAAATTTACTTAGACTTATCTTATAAGTATAATTCGATTCCCATTTTTTCGATGAATGCTCTATATTTACGGAAAATAAGTGATTCTATCACTCATTTTGATATAAAGAAATTTCTTGGAGTGTCTAATCAAATTGAAGATATATCTCACTTTTTTTAATATCAAAAAGGACGCGTATGATTATTAATTCTATGTAACTAACGCTCACTTCTTTTTAGTTACGATATTTTCTTTTATTAATTTATTTCCTTGTTTTCATTGGTTTGTTATGATATGTAATGGTACCCATCGGTGTGGTCAATATCTAAATATTGTCTTTTCATTTAACTTTGAAGAATTTAGAAACAATCCAACTTCGCTACCTTATAAAGTTAGAAAATTGTATTTGCATAAAGTTGAACTATCATCAGCTTTAATTAGCATCTTTCCTAGACGGTATATTTGAGGTATGGAAACTGGAAAGGAGATGACAACTTAATTAGATCGGGTATTGTCATTTTATTATTATTATTATTTTCAACTTTTCTTTGAATATCGAAGCAATTAACATTTTAAGCTAATATTCCAACAATGGCGGAGGCGGAGTGGTCAATAAATGAGCAGCGGTTGACATTAAGGGCACCGAGAATTTGTAAAACCTAAATTATACAATTTACAAAGATATTTTACGATCCTGAATTATAGGCGTGGATCGTAGAATACATTTGTAATCGTAACAATGATATCAAAGGAGATGTTAGACTTTACAATTGGGTCGGTGGTGTTTCGAGACCTTCTTTACTCATGACTATGAGGAGTGGACGAGAGCCCATGCAACAAGATTTTCTTGACCTGGTGTCAGTGACAAGTCCACAGGCTTCCTTCCTGTTAAGAGCTCAAGCAGGATCACCATAACTGTAAGCGTCGTCCGATTGCTAACTCAATTGGACAGGGTCCGGGAAAGACATTGCATGGACCCCGTCCAATTGAGTTAGCAATATACCAAATCTCAGAATTATTTTGAACATGTAAATTGTTTCAATTGTGGGAAACCTTCCACATTAAGTTTATAAACAACATTTTTTAACACCCTTTGGATTATCTAGAGACCATCTTCAGTTTTAATCAATGAACTTTTAATCTCATTACTCAAATAAACGCTGCTACTCAATTTCAACTTCAACCAGGGTTGGAATTGGGCCAGGCTAGGGACAGCCCACCCTAGTTTTTGATTTTTTTTTATGCAATGGCTCAATATACATCTCATTCGGTTCTAAATACATTCCAATCCAATTTCAATTTTAACTTAACTTACCATATTTTTCCTTATCTTACTAACATGCCAATAACTGAAAAATTATGCATCAAACCCATTCAATCTCATTGAATTTCTTTAATCAAGTGAAAAATCAAATTGGAAATTTTAACTCTTTAATAATTCATGGGAAACCCTTAACAAGTAACAAGTAACAAGTAAAACTAAGCAAAAGCAGAAGTATAGTTACCGTATAAATTATAACTTAATCTCCGAGTTTCCAACTGTCTCCGGTCTCCATTTCTTAAGAATTTTAATTTTATTTCGTAGCTTTTGGATTTATAAAGGTATACAAATGTAGGTAGGAGAAAATCGTAAGTTATTTTATTTTTATTTTTAAATTAATATTGTAAATTTACTTGTAGAATTGTGATTATAATTTTAATTTTTTAGTGATTATGTTGAACAACCCTGACGATTACATTGGTGATTAATTAATTGTGATGAAAAGTAACTGTTTTTTTGCTCTGTTTTGTTTTTATGTTGGGGTTTGCTTGTGATTTGTCATGATTTTTGTAGCATCTTGACTCCTTGTTTTCCTAGTGTGTGTTTGTGTAATTGTGCCCTTGTTTGTAGTTTTTGTTTCTCTACTTTTATAAAACTGGTTGTTTTTTTTAAAACAACAACAACCCGGTTGATCCAGCGTTTTGAACAACTTAATTTTCGTTATAATTGTAAAATTAAGTATATATACGTTAAGAATACTGAATATGACAATATGTCAAACTAATTTTACATGGTAGTATGCCGAATATTTACTAATTTAAGTACCATCTTATTGTATTTATATTATATACGTATTTCCTTTTTATTTCCTTTTATTTTTTTCTTTGTTAAAATATTTATTTGAGAGGTAATGTTCATTATATACCCCGACTACTTTTTTGTTTTTATTAATAAAAATTCTATCATATCGTTGAGATTCGTAATCAAAATGATTTGTTTTTATTATAGAGTATAAATGTTTATTTATATGAAACTGTCTACGGTCCATTCATAAAAAAAATTCTGGTTTCGTCCTGACTTCAACATCCTTGAGGTTTCACATTCACCG
This sequence comes from Dipteronia dyeriana, assembly GCA_032871835.1. Lineage (NCBI taxonomy): Eukaryota > Viridiplantae > Streptophyta > Magnoliopsida > Sapindales > Sapindaceae > Dipteronia > Dipteronia dyeriana. The sequence goes on from CM065298.1 coordinate 4,908,853, forward strand.
AACCAGTCCTGTACTTCTCCAATAAATGTTCGATATCTTTTCTATTTGACAAATGATAAGTCTTTTGGTATGATCCGAGCATTAGGAACTTGTAAGTCTAAAGCTGTGAGGCAAGACAATTGCTTCAACTCGACAAGACTAGCATTCCTCCGTCCATCAATATCCCATTGATCAAAACTATCAACCATATAGAGCTCCTCTAAACATGTCAAGCTAGATATGACATTTGTTTTGATCACTTGTAAGCTTTGAATAATAGCTCAAGTCTAACAACCTTAAACCAGTCAACTGTCCAATTTCTATAGGCAACTGCTCAATATCATATTCCAAAAAGTTAAGAATTTCAAGTTCCTTCAGCTCTCCAATAATTGCTACATCTTCTAACCGGCAGCGATCCAAACAGGGTGTATGAAGGTTTATTAGGCAGCGCGGGGACAAAGGTGGTGACAACAAATGAATTCCACTCATATCTAACACCTTTGAGACCTTTCAATCCTTCAAAAAAGGCACCAGGAATTTACAAAGAGGCATCTTGTATATAAAACAAAAATAGCTCAAGTTTTGGAAATTCTATTTTTTGAGGAAGCTCATAAATATCTCTATATGGTAGAGAAACGGTTTAGCTTGTTTGCTCTGTTTTGTTGAGTTGGTTTTGCCTGCCCTGCTTCTAGTTGTTGAAGATGCAAAACAAACTGGCATTTCCTCTCTTGTTCTTCTTGAGCTCTACGAGACAAATTCCACGTAAATTAAGTGTACTTTTGTGTTAATCATGTGAAAAATGAGGAGGTTGACGAACAATTTTTTTATTAAAATTGTCTATACATCCATTATTAAATCTGAGATAAATTAATTGTGGAACCCACCAATCTACAGTGCTCCTTATACCATGCAAATTAAGGTTAGTTAAACTAATATAGTAACCAATAATTTGACTGTGGAACCCACCAATCTACATCTGAGTACAAATGTAGTAACCGATAATTTAAGTGAGGTTAACAATAATCTCATATTGATCATTCAGTGCTCGTCATACCATGCAAATCAAGGTTAACGTTAGTCAAATTAATATATTGATAAATCACAATTATTATGACAATATACAGTGGGAGAAAGAGGGCAGTTGAAGTTTGAAAGAAAATGTGAATCTATAGAACAAGTTCTATGTTAATTTGAGTTATCTTAAAATGAAAATGGATTAACCTTTATATATAGGTTAGAAATTCTGATACTCATAAATACAAACACCTATTAACATCTAATCAACGGTTTACTAACATTATTAGTATAGCTGTCAACCGTCAACCATAAACATCTAACAACTACTAACAATATAACTACTTGGTTTAAAACCTATAGAAAACGAGAACCAAACTGGTTTCGAAAGCTTGGGTTGAGTGAGAGACGAAGAAGCAATCGTTCGGTGAAGACAAAGAAATGTATGTTCTTACCTATATATATCTACTTAGCTTGTTGGATTTTCCTTCAATTTTGTCTTTGAATTCTTTGAATTTTATCTTTTTGGTTTCTTGGTACGTAATTGTTGATCACTCATGTCATGATTCTCTTAGCCTTTTTATATAATGACGTTTAAAGCCACCAAAATTATAAGTATATATTGGGCTATAAAACTTGGTAGATTTAGAGAGAATATATAATAATATATTTTATTTAAACTATACATGGAATTTATCTTTTGTGTAGTAATTTCTAAAAAGGGATACTCATTTCAACTAAATAAATACTATAATTTGAAAAGCTTTCCAAACAACAAAGGCGGCAGCAATGCATAAAATAATCGAAGCCGGTAACAGGATTACAAAGTTGACAGACATTCATTCAAAGATTATTACAACTAACATTTGAACTGGTCAGTCACTGTGTTGGGTATATTTTAGTAGAGACTGTTTGAATGGTTTCAATTTCCAAATCCCCCAACTTGTCTGATTAAGGGTCAAGTACAACCCATTATTGTCCCGGTAGGGTGGAGGAGAATGATAATAGGTTTCATGAGTTGGTGAAAAGGTTGGTATCCAAATACATGCCCATGAAGTCTTGAGCTTTGCAATGGTGCTGCAAGGTTATGGGTTTTCTTTGTGCTTCCACCATTTCCTTTTAGCTGGGTGTTCTATTTGTCAGCTCTGTTTTGCTGCTGGTTTGGCTCCTTATATGCTGTATTTCTTGCTTGTTTGTTTTGTGTTTTGCTGGCTTGTTTTTGGGTGTTGTATGGGGTGATGCTTTTTTGGGTGTGTTGTTGTTGGGTTTGTCCGGCCTTGGTGGTTTTGTGTTTTTGGCTTCTGGGTTTTCCGTTTTCGTCGAGCCGAGGGCTCGGTCATTTGTTCCTCTATTTTGGTAATCTTTGATCTTATTGAATAAAATATTTTGTTAATTTTTTTTTTCTCTAAAACGATTATTGTATAAATTTAATATTTCAGTTTGTCAATAGTTAACTCTATACATGAAGAAACAGGAGTGCTTTTAAGCTTGACTTTTATACCACCGTCACATGCGGAATTGGTGGCAAAAAGGGTGTTCATGCAATAGTCGAATCACTTTTATATATGAATGTGCATGATCTATTATGATCCGATGAATGTCTGATTAAAATAAAAAGATACCATAGACAATGAATTTTGAACCAATAAAAAATTAGATAGGGTAGTAAGAGTACTAAAAAAAAAACTAAACTATTAAGAAAATTAAATAAATTGGAAATTTGTGATGTCATCAGGACATTAAAAGAGTGTAAGAGGGAGAAGAGAAGTACAGACTATATGGATGACAATTAGATGAGAAGTACAGACTATATGGATGATAATTAGATCAGAACCCGCAGGATTTGTCCGAACCCGACCCTTCACAACCGGGTTTGGAGTTGTAAAATCCTTACCTGCCATGGGGTTTGGGTGATAAAATTTAACAGATGGTGGGTTTAGGTTCGGATGTGGGTTTGATAAAAAAATCACATCTAAACCTGTAAACCCGTTTAAATTTTAAAATAATATAAAATTAATTAAATTAAATATTAAAAATTTCAACTTCAAATGAAACTTAAGAATATAAGGAAGAATAAATCAATCTATTTCAAGTTTACTTTCAACAAATGTTCAATGCCCTTTATATGTAATTATTGAACACTTCTCTTGTTTTTTTAGATGTTTACTTACAACATATTCTCACATTAACAAGATTAATTAACAAGCAGGTTTTGTTCTTTTGTACAGACACAGTGCTTGGATAGTACTAGAGATTATTATGAGAAGCTATTACACAACTGGGTAAACAACCTTGTAGAATACAGCAAAAACATAGTACTCACTACTCAGTTTGCATGTAAAACCAAACTGCATGCAAGTACATTTATAATACATTTAATCTGATTTTCACTTGCGCGCAGTACACTCTATAAAAAGACTTCGAGATGCAAAGATGAAACATGAATGTGCTGTTAAATTAGTAAATCATGTTGTTGATGAGCTTTCTAAAATGAGCTTACACACCCTGCCAACAGGGGTTTGGAAATTTTTTAGAGAATCAAACAACCAAATTTCTAAAATGTTCTGTTAAATTAGGTTTGTTTTCTTCTTTGACATCCCTATTAATGTTATTGGCTATCCTAACTACACAATATGAGGTAGAGGACTTCCTCAAATCACTGCTAAAGAAGTTAATTATAGGTCTTGGCTCTCGATCTCTTCGTTGCCATAGCCGCTATGATAATAGCTTTAGGAGCAACTCTAACTAATGTGCTCAGCGAGAGATGGCATTTGATTTCTGTGCCAATTACTTTACTGGCTTCTGTACCGGTGTCAATATTTTTAATGCTACGAAGGAGTGGATGGATGGTTGGAATGGTTTGTGCCCTCTGTCTAAGAGCTCAAGAGCGTGGAACACTCTTTTCTTGGCTGTAATATGGATGATTTGGGAGACTAGGAACAATTCCACATTCAAAGGACAACAAGTATCTGGTGAACAGGTGGTAGATGATGTGAAATTTAGGGTGTTTTGGTGGTTCAAATACTTTGGAAAGCGGATCAAATATCAAAGAGAGCTGTACTGTTAATATTCCTGTGAAGAAAGTGTCTAATGCTGTCTGGACCCTCCAGTTGGTGACAATTTGAAGTTTAATGTGGACCGATCCCACTAGAGGGATGCCAGGTCCAGCGGGAATTGGTGGAATCCTCCGTAATTCGCCTGGGAAGTTTCTCTGCCTCTTCTCCTTCTTTGTGGGCATGCAAGACTCCAACACAGCGGAGCTTTTGGCAATCCAAAAGCCTGGAATCTTTGTGCCTCCAGTTCTCTGCAGATTAATCGCAAGATTGATATTGTGAGTGATTCAATGATCACTGTGTCTTGGGTCAATAATTCTGAAGGTTATGGGAGCTTACAAAATATCAACATAGTCTATAATATCAGAGGATATCTGCGGCAGCTGAAAGGTTTGTCTGTCAATTTTAATTCTAGGACCACCAATTCGTTGGTTGATAGTCTGGTGAAATCTGGTTCTAACGTCTCTGAGGATAGGCTAGAGTGGTGGGCTCCGTGAGTTTATTCAGCTGTCTCGCTTGGTGTTTGGGTGATCTTGGGTGATCTTGGTTGTTTCTGGTCTGCTTGCTCGTGTGAACTTGGCTGTTGGCCCTCTAATAAAATTTGCAGTTTCAACAAAAAAACAACTGCCCTTGATAAACAATGGAAAATTCTCACTACATCAGTGGTTTCTCCGGTGAAACATCGGTTGTTTTACGTGAAAAAGACTAAAGAGGCTGACATCTGGTTCGTTATGTATATAATCAGATCATACTTTGTGGGTCGGTGAATGTGAGAGTGGCTGCCCAACATTATTGTGGGAATTTGATAAGGAAAATGGTGTTCAATAAGAGACTTTTCGGGGACGGATCAAAGGATAGAGGGCCTGGTTTGGAGGAAGAAGAGTATGTGTATGTAATTTTCAGGATTCTTCATTATCTTTTTTCATTTTGTGCTTCTGATTTTTTTTTCCATGTTTGAGATGGAAATTTGATTTGGATGGTCATGAAAAGGCCATGAAGAAAGTTGTTGAAATCATAGACAAGTATCACGAACCCATAATCGAAGAAAGGATTCGACAATGGAGGATTGGATTCAAAGGAAATTGAAGATTTGCTTGATGTTTTCATCATCTTGAAAGATGGTGCAAGTAACCCTCTGCTGTTAACAAACGAGATCAATGCTCAGATTACGGGCATAATGGTAGCAACTGTGGATAATCCATCAAATGCAATAGAATGGGCAATTGCCGAGATGATAAACCAACCCGAAATCCTTGAAAAAGCCATTGAGGAACTTGACTGAGTGATCGGAAAAGAAAGGCTAGTTCAAGAATCAGATTTCTCTCAACTGAATTACATAAAAGCCTGTGCAAGGGAAGCCTTCAGAGTACTCCACCCAGTTGCAGCCTTCAATGTTCCTCATGTCTCCATCTCCGACACCACACCACGGTGGCCAACTACTTCATCCCAAAAGGCAGCCATGTGTTGCTCAGCCGATTAGGGCTTGGCCGAAACCCTAAGTCTGACCGGACGAGCCACTGAAGTTCAAGCTGGAGCGTCGTACCTGAGAGAAGATGGGTCTGAAGTGGTCCTGACAGAGTATGATTTGAGGTTCATATCGTTCTGTACAGGAAGGAGAGTCACGCTTCGAATTTCAATGACTCTGATGCTTTTTGCTAGGCTTCTTCAGGGTTTTACTAGGATTGCACCACCAAATAAGACCAAAATTGATTTCTCTGAAGCTGAAGATAGCTTGGCTCTGGCTAAACCACTTATTGCTGGTGCAAAGCCAAGGTTGGCTGAGCATGTGTACCGAAATCTTTAATGGAATCTAAACTTTGATTACTTACTGCGGATTTGCTAGCCAAGAGGGCCTCTTTAGAAGAAGGTGATTTCGTGGAGTGGGGAGATTCTTAACGGGTTTTCCTCTGCCTGGTCTTGGGGTGGTTGTGCTTGGTTCTCCTCAGACAGTCTCCTCCCTTTTCTGTTGTTTTGCTTGCTCTGTTTCTGGTTGGGTTGTGTTTTTGTGGTGCTCTGGCTGTTGTTGTTGGCTGTTCTTGTTTGTTTGCCTTGCCTTTTGTGGCTATTTAATAAACTCCAATGTTGAAAAAAAAAAATTGTAGTACTACAACTTCCCTTGTTAATCGAAATGATTCGGGCTATGTTTCAGATTCCTTAAACTTATAAAATAATCACTTATTTCATAATTTATAATCCAAAAAGTTTTTGATAAATTATATAAAAGTTTATTGTTTCTCGATTTGCTTGCCCTATAAGCTGATTTTGAAAGGAGGAAAGGGTTGTTTTTATAAGCTGTTTATTTTCCAAGTAAATTTACATTTTATGAAATACCTAAAATAACCTTGTAATTTTATTAAAAGACAAAATTGTCCTTTACATTATTTTGTTTCGAAATCCGATTTTCAATTTGGGGATTTTGAAACCAAAAATTTCACGACAATGGAGGAGAAAAAAAACCCTAGCCTTTTCAAAATCGATGGTGATTTTCTTTGAATCCTACGAAATTCGTTGTCGTCGTCGTCTCTTCTGTGAGTCTTCCTCTTCATTTTCTTCTAATCGATCGGGTAATTCATCGATTTTTTTGTCTAGATTTTGGTTAATGATGGCTCAAGCTCTTTAACTGTCCACACTCCAAAATTCATGTTTCCTTGTGTCCCTAACTAGAAATCTCAGGTTTTTGGAGAGTGTTTTTGACTGTGAGATCCTCGAAACCAACGGTGACAACACCCGACTACAATCTCATATAAGAAATCTCAGGTAATTACTGTTTTATTTTTAGATTATTTTCAATCCTTTTCTATTTTTGTTGTAAATTGCTTTACATTTGCTGGAAGAAGGGCTCAAGAAGGCTAAGCTTGTGTGTGGATTTCGTGGTTTGGGATGATTCTTGATGCCTTTGCTTTCTTTTGTTTGCTTTGTGTGCTTTCTCTTTTAGCTCTAGGTGTAGTGAGCTCTTGCCTCTCCGTTTTGCTCTGCCCTGTTTTTGCTCTGTTCTTCTATGTTTGTATGAGTGTTTGGCCTTTTAGGTCTTGTTTTGAATAAAGATGAAATTCAAAAAAATAATAATTCCTGTAATGTGGTTCTTATCGAATTTGTAAAAAAAAAAAGAAAAAAAAAGGATAAAAGTGTTTGATTAAATTAGTTTATGCTTATAGTTGTTTGAGAAGATAAATAATTGAATTGATCCCCTCTATATTCCTTATAATTTAGATTAGATTCTTCATCTTTTCATTAATTTATTAGATGCCTATTTTGAAGTCCATTTCTTGTTCATCATTCATCAACACCCAGGTATTCATGTCTGTCATTTGTATGACATAATGATTCTGTTAAGGAGACTTTAGTGGGTTTTTTGTTTATGTTTTTATTTTGTTTTTGGAGGTTTCATTTCTTGTCTATGATTGAACTTCATTTTCATATATATTCTCTGCTTAATCATGACCACAAAACTATGGAGGGGCTCCTAATAACTAATTAGTTTCTATATGTATCACCATTTAGTATATATATATGTTTTTCCTGTTTAAAATAAACAAAAAGGCTTCAAACTATATCTTTTACCCAGCATTAATGCATGTAATTATAGAGAGTTGTATTATAATTTATCTGTAGGTTTGTTCATATTCTAAATTCTTGATATTCCTGTTGCATACACCCTCGTTAATGGCGACATTTCTGGAACCGTAAACCATTAATGATCCTACTAGTACATCATCAATATTATATGTAATTAAAGTATAACGAAGTCATTTTCTTCTTGTGTGGACTGGCTTCTATTTCGTATAGAAGGTGTTCATTTCTAGTAGACTAGTAGTCTATGAATTTCTTCCCTTCATTTATTTCTGCGGTTGTAAGAATTGCTTTGTACTATCTGCTATATTCCTCAACCTAGAGACAAATGTTGATTTGATTTTCTTGACTTTCAAATTCAGCATTGAGATATTAACTTAGTACTTTGGAATTTTCACAGATGAAAATAATTATAGGAATAATATGCTAGCATATAAATATATATATATATATATAGCTACTGCAGGCATACATTTCTTGATCTTTTAACCAACTTCCAGCTTACTATTTAGCTTTAGAAATTTTTTGTGATTCGTATATCAAAGAGGAAGTGCAAGGTAATAGTTAAGAGATTCATTTTACTAAAATGGGCTGGGACAATTTGGTTAAAAAAAATATCACACACTTTTAGAGTACGGAAAAAAAAGTGGAAAGGGACTTCAGATAATTGGTGGGTGAGAGAGGATTTTGGAGAGCATATCAGTACGATCCATTTCCAGTCCCTCGGACTTTCTTGGTTCCTGCTTGATTTTGGAAAGAATCTACAAGCTGTCATTGCCGGTCTCTCTAGTTCTAGCATAATGCAACACCTTCGTCATGCCATTTTGATATATATTTTAACACAAAGATGTCAGATAATTGTTTCCACACCAAAAGTACCAAAACAACAAATACATGGGTGAAAACTTTGATAGAAGATAAATTAATCTAAAACACCACAATTGTCATTTGGATAGTAATAAATGTATATATGGTATCTTAGTTTGAAGACAAGTTCAAAGGTAACTTCAGAATTCTGAATTCCCTAAAAACTTAGGGAACATTCAACATTGCATATCCAAGATACAATATAGAATGCCACGGTTCAAGGCAATATCAAAGTATTTATTAACATAAACGAGTTCCTTAGAAAAACTCACCAAATTCAGCCTCCTTCCACTTATTGATTTATGCTTTTTTTTGGCCTGATCTCAATCCCTTGAAAAACAAGTCCCCCCTTCCAGTTACCACGCTTAATCTCCATAATACTCATTGTCAAATCACCCTCTTCATCACCACCATAGAAAAATTCACCCAACTCAATTTCCAACCACCCATCTCCTCTCTTCTCCGGGAAGGGGACACGATCATCTCCAGGCACAGGGACAGATGCCTGCCTGCGGTTAAACCGTCTACTTCTAGGATGGCGTGGAACAATTCCTCGCTGCTCCCGTGTATCCAAATAAACAGTTCGTTTTTGTCCATCACTCCCGGCAAGTCCAACGGTAACTTCTACCGGGTTATTTTCAAATCCAATAGATTCAACGATTGCCTTGAATACAAGGTAAGCTACGTAAGGTGTGATTGGGGACAGAAGTGAAGTACTAATCTCACCATGAATGTGAAACCAGCACACATTTCTCAGCTCAGCCACCTCTGGGAACCTGTTTTCATTTATTTATTTATTTCATTTGTAGGCAGTCAAGATTACTATAACATGTATATAAGAAAAAGAAAAGAAAAGAAAAAAAAAAAACCAACCTGGCCTCAGGTAAAGAATGCCAGTCCCAATATTGAGGAGTATCACCCCAAACAATCTCGAGTTCCCTAGCGGATATCATGTAACATTTCTTCCCACTATGCTTGTCCAACCAAAAACTCTGTTCAATATGTCAATTAAATGATCACAAATTTATCAAAAATCTAACTTTCGGTTTATAAAATCTCCAACAATTAAAAGGGTTGTTTGTAATAATAAAATTTCACAGAAAACAAAAAAAAAACACATACATCTAAGCTTCTCAATTTCTAAACAAATTTTAGATCCAAATATCAATCTCAAAACATACAAAATAAATCCTTAAAATTTCTTCCAAACCAAACACCAAAGAATGAACAAAGTTACAATACGAAAACAAAAACCAATCAAATATCGTGATTTGATGAAATTACCAATTTTCCCTCGTTAATGAGGACTGGGTTGTGACAGGCGCGAAGGTAGAGCTCCTTCTTCGACAGCGATGACGACGGAGAAGAAGTAGAAGAAGACGATCCGGAGTCCAAGATCACCGACAGGTAATCGGGAGGCAGGAAGTGGTCCCAAGCGGCGTCGGATTCGGCGGCGGATTTGAAGGTTGTTGAGACGCAAGCTAAGCGGCAGGCGTCGCGAGGACTGGTAAATGAGATCACGGCCGCTATGCAACCCTCCGGCAATTCTAACATCTCGGTGATCATCCAAGCAGAAAATGAATGGACGGTTGTGATGTGGTTTGTGCAGTGGTCTGTTTTTTATGGATTCGAGGTTGCTCTGTTCTTTATCTATTAAGTATTTAACGAAAGCTTAGCTGTTAAGTATTGAACGTCATTTTTTTTTTAAAATTGGATTCACTTTTTTAAAATGTATATTCAAATTTTGAATGCAATTATTTACTTAGTCAAATATGTATTCTTTGTATTATTTATAGAAAAGTTACAAATCTTAGTCAATTTTTTATAGGAGAATTTATAGAATTAGAAACTTAACTTCATATTCTCTAATATTTTCTTTACCACATCATCTTCGTATTAAATTTAGATAAGTATATTGGAGATTGATTTTTTTAACTTTATACTATCTATCCTATGTAATAATCAATTTTCTTCAAATATATATCTATATTGAAGATGTTAATATAATGTAAATATGTCATTAATATAAATAAAAGAATATAAAATATAATTATCTTGTAAGAACGAAAAAGAATTTTTTTTTTTTCATCTGATACCCTGATCTTCTTCGATCATCGTTATTCTTTAACACCGATTCGAGTTTTGTTTGCTCTTTATCTATTAAAAGAAAGCTTAGCTATTAAGTGTTGAACGACATTTTTTATTAAATTGGATTCGCTTTAGAAAAAAAAATAAAAATTCTAACACAATTATATACTAGTCAAATATGAGTCAAATTTGATCAATCATAATAAAATAATTATTTTACTATCTTTTTTATTTTATAATTAAATCAACTTTAGTATTATTAGTGGAAGAGTTAAAAACCCTATTCAGTATTTTTAGGAGGATTTATAGAATTAAAAACTCAATTCCATATTCTTTAACATTTTCTTTATCACACCATCTCTTTATTAAATTTAATAATTATATTGGAAACATATTTTTTAACTTTTTATTATCTATCATATGTGATAATCAATTTTCTCTAAATGTATATTTGTATTGAAGATGCTCATAGAATGTAAATATGCCACTGATATAGATAAAGGAATATAAAAAAATAATAATATTATTATAGACAATTATTAGTTCTATCTTGTAAATTGTAAGTATGAAAAAGAATATATATAGATCTTCTTCGATCATCATTATTCTTTTAACACCGACTTTTTTCTTTTCCTTTTCAATCAAGGGTATTCCATTTTAATCCCTATAATTTGATCTAATATATAAATTGATCCCCAACTTTGAGCTTTATCTTGACAGGTCCCTCTAGTTTCTAAAAATCCGTATTTTGATCCATGTCGTCCAATTCAGTTAAGGTTTTCAAAGATTCCGTCCAATCTTAGAGGGTAAAATCATAAACTTACCTGATGAGCTTCTAGAAACTGTTTTATGAAGGGTAATTACATAATTGAATTTTTAAATAAAACAATTAAAAAATAAATAAAAAACTAATAATACCCGCAAAAAAACTTAGTCAACCCAGTTCAACACCAGATTTCCCACCACCACCACCATCAAAATATGAAAATGTGTTTTGTTACTTTGTAGATATGTGATTGTCTCGAGAACTTTAATTATGTTTAGACATTTTTAATTTAATCGATTCTAATTGCAACAAATCAATTTTTTATATATCAATTAAAAAAAACAGGTATTTATATTGACTTTTTAATATTATTGTTAGTAAAAAACTGAAATATTAAAAAGTTTTTTTCTTTAACTATTAATCAAATATTGATTGTATGAAGATATGATTTTAAAAAAAATAGAGAAAGAGAGTAATTATGAGAGAGTGTTTAATATGGTAATAATATATTTAGGAGAGAGAATTTAATAAGTAATATTTAATCTAATCATTCAGAAGAGCGGATTTCGTTTTTTAATAAATTAATTAGTTTGGACTTTGGAGTGTCTTTTGAATTTTTTTATCTTGTTTAGTAATTTTAACTGAAGTTAAAATTGTCATTAATAATAAAAAATAAATTAGAGTTTGAATAGATGATTTGTGGATTGTAAGGAGAAGCTTTCTATTCTCTAACCTTAATTACATAAACATAAAATGATGAAAATGCCTCTGTCTGAATTTTTAAAAAAAAAACTCCGGAAAGATTCGATGCACAGTGCACAAGCAAAAAAATTGCACAAAATGACATTGAGTTTTTCCATAAAAGCATAATATTATGTATTCAACAAACGAAAACTTTCAAGTACAAGACATCAAGTTGCACTTAACATAAGACTTGGTCTATATTTAGTATGTTATGGTCTATGTTATGTACATATATTTGTGAATCTTTAATCTCGTTGGTTGTATCAACATGCAGTTGTGTTGCATGGAAGTTATTTGAAGTTATTTCCCATTATCTGTATTTAGTTTCACTTCTTTATTCAGTTTAACTTCTGTCATGTAAAACAGGCTATATAACAGCTTAGATGTATGAAATGAAAGGCAATCATGTAATTTCCAATTTCTAGCCTCTCCTACCTTTTCTTATTCCTCTATGTTCTCTTTTCTCTCAAATTATTTTTATCAGTGGTATCAGACCCTGTTTCATGGATACCCGTGGGAAGTCCAATACTAAATTTCGTAACAAAGTTAACGAAATTTTGGCAAAGCATGAGTCTAATTTTGATCAGGTCAATTCGCCCTTCCAAACAATCATGACTGAACTTCAGGCATTGCGAGTTTCTCATAGTGCAAACACAGCCCATGTTGAGACTAATCCATTCGCTCCAGGCGAAGCTTCTCGTCAACTGGTTCGACCCGAAGGTTCTCATTCCAACTCTAACTCTGATCGAAATCATCATCTAAAGTTATCCTTCCCAAAATTTGGAGGAAAGAATCCAATTGGGTGGATGTTTAAAGCCGAATAGTACTTTGAATTTAAGGAAATTTCCCCTCATCAATATGTTCAATTGGCATCATTTCACTTAGAAGGTATAGCCTTACAATGGCTCTGATGGATTACTAAATTCAGAGGCCCAATGACTTGGGCAGAGTTCACGAAAGCTGTTCTAATCCGATTTGGACCAACGGATTATGAAGATCGATCTGAAGTGATCACACGGCTTAGACAGACTGCTACCGTAGCAGCATACCAGAAGACTTTCGAGAAGCTCTCTCACAGGGTAGATGGGTTGCCTGAAGGATTCTTGATAGGGTGTTTTGTGGTTGGACTCAGGGATGACATCCGATTGGATGTGAAGATCAAACAACCAAAGACGTTGGCTGACACCATTGGAGTGGCAAGGTTGATTGAGGAACGTAATGGATTGCAAATAAAAAAAGGGATCGGTACCTTTCGTTCCCAATCCTTCACGCCAACACAACACACCAACCTCAAAAACACGGCAGGAATTTTAGGAACACCTTCAGTTCAAAAATGTTACAAGTGCAGGGTTGAATTCTCACGACATCCGAAGAATTACTAGTCAAGAAGCATGAGATCGGAGAGAGAAAGGGCTATGCTACTACTGTGACGAAAAGTTTCAACCGAGACACCGTTGTCAGAGACCTCAAATGTTCATGATAGAAGATTTTTCAACAGAAAATTCTGTTGATATTGAGATGAACAGGCAGAAGAAGCTTTTGTTGAATCAATACCAGAAGTTTCGTTCCATGCCATTGTTGGAACAGAACATCCTTAGACTATTCGGGTCCATGGAAAATTGAAGAGTAAGGATGTCACCGTGTTGATCGACAGAGGCAACACACATAACTTCATCAATCAGTCCATCGTATCTAAGTATGAGTTACCGGTAACTCGAAACAAACCTTTACAAGTCATGGTTATAATTCGGGATAAAATAGAGTGTCCAGGAAGATGCTTGGCCCTCACTCTGATGATACAAGGGTACTCGATCAAGACATATTTTTATATCCATCTAATAACAACCTGTCAAGTGATGTTAGGTATGCAATGGTTGGCTACGCTTGGAACTATTGAAACCGATTATCACAAATTGACGATGACATTCCTAGATAATGGTGACACACATACATTTTACGGACTCGGCCGTACAGAAATTGAATCCATGTCTGACAAAGAATGTAAGAATTTACAGGGTGCTTGTTTTTCTTACAAATAGTTTCTTGTCAGGTTAATCCAAAATCTTATAAACCCACCACACAAAATAATCTAAATGACCTAACCACACTTCTCCAAGAGTTCCAACATGTCTTCGACCCACCAAGAAGTCTTCCTCCACGAAGAAACCATGATCACAAAATACCCTTAATTCCAAATCAAAATCCTGTGAGTGTAAGACCCTACAGATATCCCTAATATCAGAAGACATAAATTGAAAAATTAGTGACTGAACTCATGAACTCAGGCCTCATACAACCTAGCAGTATCCGTTTTCTTCCCATGTTCTCTTAGTCGAAAAAATGGAAGGAACCTGGAGGTTTTGTGTAGATTACAGGGCACTCAATAACATTACCGTGAATGACAAATATCTCATCCCAGTCATTGATGAATTGTTGGACGAACTTCATAATGCTCGATATTATTCGAAACCTGACCAGAGGTCCGGACATCATCAAATTCGAGTGAAAGAATGTGACATTTTGAAAACGGCATTTAGAACGCATGAGGGCCATTACGAATTTGTTGTAATACCTTTCGATCTCACAAATGCACCTACAACCTTACAGTCTCTCATGAATGATCTCTTCCGTCCATATCTCAGGAGATTCATCCTTGTATTTTTTGATGACATCTTGGTTTATAGCCGAACATGGGAAGACCACCTCTCATATATGTGAATGATATTATTAATTTTGTCAACTAACAATCTATTTGCTAAGCAATCTAAATCCAGGTTTGGTGTCTTACAAGTCGACTATCTTGGCCATCTCATATCAGAAAATGGGGTAACCGGACAAGATTAAATCAGTTCTCGATTGGCCAACTCCGACTACAGCTAAAGGAATTCGGGGATTCCTAGGACTCACTGGGTATTACCAAAATATGTCCGAGGATTCGGAGGTATAGCCGCCCCTTTAACCCGACTCTTGAAGAAATATGGATTCTCTTGAAATGATGAAGCAAGGTCATTTTTTCCCAGTTGAAAGAGGCATTTACCACAACCTCTGTACTTCGATTGCCAGACTTCAGTCAACGATTTATTGTCGAGTGCAATGCGTGTGGGATCGGAATTGGAGCAATCCTTTCTTAGCAAGGTCGACCAATAACATACTATAGTGAGGCATTGAAAGGTACTGCACTTGCACTATCAACATACGAGAAGGAGATGTTGGCGATTGTTAAGGCAGTCAGAAAGTTGAGGCCTTAACTTCTCCGGTGGACATTTACAGTGAGAACTGATAAGAGAAGCCTCAAATATCTACTCGAACAACGGATTACCACACCGACTCAAACTCGTTGGCTACCAAAATTACTTGGATATGACTACACGATAGAGTACAAAAAGGGACAAGAGAATCAAGGAGCTGATGCCTTGTCTCGCGTGGCCGAATTTCATTTCTTGGCAATTTCCATACCATATTTGAATCGGTGGTTGTCCGTCAAAACAGAGGTTCAACAGGATCCGTTTTATGAAACTTTAGTTAGCAAAACTACACAACAATTGGGCCACAAATATTTACGAAGAGATGAGGTTTCATTCAAGAAAGATAGAGTTTATCTGAGCCCACATTATTCATTGATTCCTTCAATTCTCTCAGATGGGCATTTTGGGTTTCATAAAACCTTAGGTCGAATCAAGTCTAGTTTCATTTGGCCAAATATGCAAAACAGAGTAAAAGAATTTATCCAGACTTGTACAACTTGCCAACAATATAAAAATGATTTCTTGAGACCAGCAGAGTTGCTACAACCACTTCCATTACCAAAACGAGTGTGGACAACAATCTCTATGGATTTTGTAGAAGGACTGCTGCCCTCTCATTGCCATACCGTAGTGATGGTCGTCGTCGATCAGCTGGGCAAATACGCTCAATTTGTACCAATGAAACATACATTCACTGCCTTAACAATAGCAAAGTCGTTCGTGTCCAACATTGATCTCCTACACGGTATACCGATGTCAATTGTCAGCGATTGTAATAAGATTTTCATCAGTTCCTTCTAGCAAACATTATTCCAACTACAAGGTACAACCTTAAACATGAGCTCCAGTTATCACCCTCAAACCGACAGGCAATCGGAGGTAGTAAACCACACTCTTGATATCTTTGATGTTTTACAGGTAACCAGCCGCGAAAATGGGTTGATTGGATACCATGGGATGAATATAGTTACAATACTTCAACACACTCGTCCACGAAAATTTACCCATTTGAGGCAGTCTACGGCACTCCAGCTCCAAACTTAATGTCATATTTACCGGGCACTACTCAGGTACAAGCTATAGATGAACATATTCGTGATCGAGAAACAGTCTTGCGAGAGCTGCGTCAACATCTGTTACAGGCTTATGATCGAATGAAGAGTCACGTTGATTAACATCGTTGTGAAGTCCATTTCGAAGTCGGAGACTATATCTATCTTAAGTTATTGCCTTATCGTCAGTCATTTGTAGCTTTTCATCGATCCCTCAAGCTGGCTTCGAGTTTTTTCGGGCCTTATGAATTCTTGGAAAAAGTTGGACATGTGGCTTATCGTCTGAACTCAACACCTGTTGTCGAGAAGAAATTATAAACACACAAATCTTAACACAAATCTTAACACAAAATAGAAAGCAATAAGAAAAGAAGACATAAAAGATTTTATGTGGTTTAGCAATTTGCCTACGTTCACGGAGTGCACCGCACTCAATCCACTATATCTCAGAGTTGATTACAATCTCTCTGTCTTTCTTTCAGTCTCTCTCTACAATTGCTCTCTCTCTAACAATTTTTCTCACACACTACGCACTATTTTTTTGCTCTTTTCTTCTCACTTTTAAATAAAAATAATTGTAGTATTTATATGGGAGCACTGGGGTTAGCCAAATCCCAATTGGAATATATTTCCTTTTCCAATTGCTTGTTTGCACATGATTCCTCTTTTCTCGCAAATCCCAATTGGAATATATTTCCTTTTCCAATTGCTTGTTTGCACATGATTCCTCTTTTCTTGCAAATCCCGTCTCTACCACGGTCTGGACAGCTGTGTGGGCACATGCCTGCACCGTGGTCCACAATGCATGATTCGTCTGTGGAATACTACTCCACAGACCGCGGTGTGTACATGTTGTCTGCACCGCGGTACGCACAGCATGTCACCTCTGGACTTCTCCATTGTGTGTTGCCTCTGCCGCGGTCGCCGCCGTGCCAACTGCTGGAGCTTGTTTTCTCCTCTCGTTTCTGGCTTCACATATCCCAACACCACCTGGCTCACAAGTGCACAATGTTTTTCATGTTAGTTTGCTACGCAAACATTTGGGTCCAGTGACTCCTACTTCACCTCAGTTACCACCAGTTTCTGATGATTCAATTATTCTTCCTCAACCACAAGCTATCTTGGGTCGACGGGTGATTCAAAAGGGAAAGTATAGACCACAAGTTGAAATTCTAGTCAAATGGAAAAATACGCCTAATGAGGATGCCACTTGGGAGAACCGATAGAGGTTTTCCGGAACTTACCCGGAGTTCATCCTTGAGGACAATGATTTTTCCAGAGGAAGGGAATGATACGACTTAACTGCCTGGCAAACCTAAGAAGACGTCAAGTTGCATCTAACAGAAGACTTGGTCTATATTTAGTATGTTGTGGTCTATGTTATGTTTAGTACGTTATGTACATATATTTGTGGTTCTTTAATCCCGCTGGTTGTATCAACATGCAGTTGTGTTGAATGGAAGTTATTCCCCATTATTTGTATTCAGTTTCACTTCTTGTGAGATTACTGAAACAAAGTCATGATCAAGATGCAAATCCTGATCATGAATTCAATATAGCAGAGAATGGTGGTGGTCAAGCTAAAGAATGTAATCTGGTCAAAAGACATCAAATCAATATGGTAAAATGACCATTTTGGTTATCTGGTGATCAAGGTTGCAATTGTAGGTTGAGGTGGCTAGGTAGTTAGAAGATTCCAGTGAAGTCAAAGTTGTTACAAAAGGGAATGTTATTATCTATCTCGTGTGTAGCTGCACATTAATAAGTTTGGAGTCCATTTTTGCTCACCCCTTGAGGGTGAGTGAGCATTACCCCCCTCTCGCATGGATGATATGTGTCCATGGAGGGGGTAAATTTATCCGGACACTATTATATTTTGGAATAAATTTATCCCTCTCTTGACACATGTCATCCATATGGGAGGGGGGTAATGCTCATCCCCTTAAACGGGGTGAGCAGAGGTGGGCAAAAGTGAACTCAATAAAGTGTGATCATAAAAGTTATTGATCTTTATGATCACAGCTTCTGGAATCAAAACTGATGATCAAGAAAACAGTTAGAGATATGAGGTTGAGATTGGCTTAGTTAGTTTAGCATCAAGGGCTGAGATTATCTTTTGTATTTTATATAAATAGTATCAATTGTAATCGATTGAACATAATAAGAAATCCAGAAAATTCTCGGCCAAAAATTTCACTCTTCTCTATGTATTTCTCTTATTTTACAATTCTGTATTCAGTTTAACTTCTGTCATGTAAAACAGGCTATATAATAGCTTGGATGTATGAAATGAAAGGCAAGCAAGTACTTACCAATTTCGAGCCTCTCTTTCCTTTTCTTCGTCCTCTCTTCTCTCAAATTATTTTTATCAGATAAGAATCAACTACTTTTGGCCACTGTCATTATGATTACTAAAAAACTAAGAAAAAGAGTGAAAAAACTAAGAACAGTTAACCTCACTTCCAACTAAAGACTTGTTCAAGTTGTTTTTTGTTGGAGCTTAAACAATGGTGTCTTGTAAATGCCTATTCCTTGAAAAGTTGTCAATGGTAGCCTGTTATGGTATGAAATGTATTTATATCTCTGAAGCTTATAAACTAAAGATTATTGATATTTATGTAACCCCAAATATTTTTGAAAGAATCGAAATCAATATTGTTCAAAGTCATCAGCAGCTTAGATTTGGCTGTACCACACTGCACGTACTACGAGGGCCGATTGTTATCGATGGGTGTCTAAATTTGAAAATATTGCTGCTATATATCATTCTGTATAACTTTAACTCATCAATAGTTTCAAAACTTTCCTTGCTGAAGGATCTGAATGTACATAATTCATTGTCATTGCCTTGAAAGTGCTACGATTTCAAGTAATCCACTCGAGAAGATAAGTTTTGATGGATGCTTAATTTAATGTAATTAATGTTGATACTCCGAATTTACTTAAGACTTCTCTTATAAGTATAATTTGATTCCCATTTCTTCTATTAATGTTCTATATTTACGGAAAATAAATGATTCTGGCACATGTTGATGCTTGATATAAAGAAATTTCTTGAAGTGTCTAATCAAATATTGAAGAAATATATAACTTTCTTTATGTTTAATGTCAGAAAGGGTGCGTATGTATATTAATTCTACATAACTAACGTTCATTGGTTTGTTGTGACTTGTGACATATAAAGATTTCGTTTAACTTAAAAGAATTTAGAAACAATATTTGCATAAAGTTGGAAATTTATATTTGTATAAAGTTGAACTATCATCAGCTTTAATTAGCATCTTTCCTAGATGATATATTTGAGGGATGGAAAGGAGATGACAAAATAACTCGATCAGGTATTTTCATTTTATTATCATTCTTCTTTTCAACTTTTCTTTAAATATCGAATCAATTAACATATTAAGCTAATATTCCAACCATGGCGGAGGCGGAGTGTCCAATAAATGCACAACAGTCGACATTAAAGGCTCTGAGAATTTGTAAATCCTGAATTATACAATTTACAAAGATATTCTACGATCCTGAATTATAGGCCTGGATCGTAGAATACCTTTGTAATCATAACAATGATGTCAAAGGAGATGTTAGACTTTGCAATTGGGTTGGTGATTGTTTCGAGACCTTTACTCATGACGAGTGGACGAGAGCCCATGCAACAAGATTTTCTTGACCTGGTGGCAGTGACAAGTCCATAGGTTTCCTTCCTCTTAGGAGCTCAAGCAGGACCACACCATAGCTGTAAGCGTCGTCCAATTGCTAACTCAATTGGACAGGATCCAGGAAAGACATTGCATGAACCCTGTCAAATTGAGTTAGCAATATACTGAATCTCAGAATTATTTTGAACATGTAAAATGCTTCAATTATGGGAAACCTTCCGCATAAGTTCATTGTTGACGTTCGTTTCTGAATTTAGTCAGAAAAGCCAACAAGGATCGGATTCTAGCAAAAAATCAAAGAGGAGAGAAAAAGAAAGTAATAAGACACAAGTTTTACGTGGTAAAACTCCAGTGATCTGAGAAACATCCACGGGTGGTTATATGATCCACCTAGCCAAAATCCACTATGAAAAAAGTAATTACAACCCTCGATCTCTCTTTCTCTCTTTTAATATTTTTTTGTATGACTGATGTGTCTGATATCTCTTCTATATATGAGATTATGGGTCTATTTATACGTTTTATAGAACCCTAATCTGTTTTTTGCAAGTAATACAAGATCTTTGTATTTAATTGTGATTTTGGTTACTTGTTTGAAGTAGATTTGTCTTCTTTCCTGTTTTGGTGGCTAGTAATGAGATTAAATACGATTCTAGTAGCATAGTCTGATTATGACTTATTTCTTTATAAGAGTATAGACTTCTTGGAGAATCAGAAGTGTTCTCGGAGGAGGAACCCTTTATGCTTAACATTCTCTTTCTTTAGAATCCCTCTTTAATAAGGAGCCTTCTGACTTGACTTGTGTACTACTCTCTAAGCTTCTTACTCTGTTTTCCTGCTTATCCCGAGTATAATGTTAAGTATGCTGGTCCCGAATGACATTTCACTCATCTTTTTACTCACCCCGAGTTAGTTTAATCGTTTTAGCGGATCCCGAGTAGATTATGTCTTGATACTTGTTTACTCGGGCTTCTTCTCCTTGATGATGCCTCGCAGGATGTTTCCTAAGTGCTTATTTGGACGTCCATCTGGCAACTTTCTCCATCTTGTTGATGACGTATGCTTGGTGAAATTCACATACGACAATACCCCCTTAAAATATTTTTGCCGAGTAAATTTCATTTTGGGCAAGAGTATTTTAATCATCTTAATTTTTACTCATGTCAGAATAGCCGTCTTGTCATAATGGCATGTCTTAATGGTGACCCTGTAATTTCGATTCGCTTCATCACGCGAGATCTTAAATGATGGCGACGTTTTGAAGTTCTGAGGGTCGAGGGCTAGTTCCTGTTTTGACACGTGTCCCTCGTCTCTTCGTTTTTCAATATCATTTATGAGAAACGATTTTTACGTCTCCCCAAACGCCGCCTACGTCATCGAATTTCGTCATAAGTTTTTCCCGCCTCGAGGCCCTAGGGTTTCGCGTCATCACCCCTTTAAATTCTTCACTGAGTTTGCGCTAGTTTATTCTTAAAAGTTTTGAGAAAACCAGAATTTTCCTATTAGTCCAGATTTCGCTGCAGATCGCTTTCTTCAATAGTTCTTTTCTTTTGCTTCAGTATTCCATTCTACTTAAGGTTAGTTTCGATGGATCCTTCATCCCGCTTTCATCTTTGTAATATAGCTCTCGATGCTCTAAATCGTGGAGATTATCAGTTAATTTCCTGTGTTCGAAGATTGTTGGGGAAAACTCCTCCTAGTGAACCTTCATTTTTAGAAGTCGACGTTTCTAGGCTTTACCCTGATGTTGTTTTTAATCCTATAGCCAGTTCTGATTCGTCTGATACTTCATCTAGTTCTGATTCTGACGATTCTGACGTTTCTGACCACAGGGTATCTTTTCGAAGGATGGGTAAACATCAGAGCAGAAGTGAGGTACACAAGCACGGCTCGAGCATCGTTCAGATCAGGGAACAGACTGTTAACGAGAGTGATGTTGATGAGGTGTACAAGGGTGTCTTGTCTTTCGTTTTCTGATACTCGCCCGAGTGGCTTTGATACTGAGCCGAATGTGGTCGGGCCAGCTGAAATAGAAAAATACCGCTCCCGATTCGATCTGCCCGACTCGGTTACTCTGGTTCCTGCGGGGGATAGAGCTGCATGGAATCCTCCTGAGGGTATGGTCACGATTTATGGATCGATGCTATGCTGTGGTGTCACACTTCTCTTTCAACCTTTTATTGCCTGGTTTTTGGCTGAAGCAGGGATAGCCCCAGCTCAGTTGGCCCCGAATAATTATAAAATCTTGATATGCATGTGGCATATGTTCAGTAGAATGAACCTTTCGCCGCCTTCCCCAAATGAAATAAGGCATTTCTTTACACTGAGGCAGGTTAGCAAGACGGGGACCTATTTTCTTACATCTACTACATCAGACGGCTGGGTCCCCAAAGAAGCAAAGGTGAACCAGGAGGTCGACACCTCTGATGACCCAAAAAAGAAGGGTTTTGTATGGGGATTCCTTACATCCAACAAGTTCTGGAAGAACAGTTGGTTTTTCGCTGGAGGGGCTCTCAGGCTCAACGTCACTGTTGGATCTGGGGATTCCCGAAAGGTGTTGAGTGTTCCCCGTTTCTTCTATTCCCCTGAAGTGTGGAACAAAAAAATAATTGATTATAGTGATTCTGAGCTGAAGAGGCTGACTCGGGCAACTGTTCGTACTCTGGAGAAGATGAGCAAGAGCTACCTTTTTAAAGAGGAGGATTTGATAAAGCTCGGCTTCTTCAGACAGATTTCGGGCCATCGGAGGCGATGTAAGTGACCTGGCACCCTTTTTATTGTATTTTTCTACTTTTTATTTTCTGACATGGATCTTTTTTTTTTAGTGTTCGATACGGACGTCGTTAGCGATCTTCAGGCTCGCCAGGTGAAGTCGATTCTGCAGGCGAGTAGAAAATAAGCTTCCCGTCAGGGCGATGAAGGTATTGCTCCACCCGAGTCTGATGAGGAAACCGACATTGCTGAGGAACAAATCCCCAAGTACGTTGATCAGGGTGCTCAGCCTTTCAGGATTCTGCTGGTCTAAGCGACCAAAATGAGCCAACTGACACCCAACTGCCTGATAATAGGGAGAGGCAATGTGAAGGCCCGGGTGAAGAGCATGTTGGAGGGTTTGAAACTAGCGATGGTGACGTCTTTACGGATCAAGTGCCTGCTGGAGCTGACTTCTTTGAGTCTTTTCGGGACGATCTGTAGGAAGATCCTGTTGATAACCTTAACTTCCACCGTTCTCGGGGTGAGAAGCGAAAGGCAGTTAATTCACCGACCCATCCTCTTAAAGTTACTCTGGTAGTCTCATTCATCTACTACAGCGATGAAGATGTTACGGATGAGATTGTTCCGAGTGTTGGCGCTGGAGCATCAGCAGATGCAGCGGCCTTAGAACAGAACAAGGCTTCTTATATCCCTGAGGTTGGGAATACAGGGGATGAACCTTCGGGGACGCCTTTAAATCCTTCTCCCCAGGATATGCTACGGGAGATGTCCTCCTGTCGGGCTT
Organism: Dipteronia dyeriana; assembly: GCA_032871835.1. Taxonomy (NCBI): domain Eukaryota; kingdom Viridiplantae; phylum Streptophyta; class Magnoliopsida; order Sapindales; family Sapindaceae; genus Dipteronia; species Dipteronia dyeriana. Next base: position 4,932,392 of record CM065298.1, read on the forward strand.
TCATCGGGGAGGACCGCTGGAGCGGCTTTAGAGATGGTTCACTGTTCGAACGTCTTCAAAACGTTTTTAACGGTGCATCTTATATAAGTTTAATCTGACTTCTTTATTGTTTTGCTTCTTCCCAATTTCTAAATATATTCCTTTACAGGTGGTGGCCGAATTTGCTGAGCTAATTCAGACGCAGCAACATCAAACCGATCGAATAAGGCGTCTAGAGACTTAGCTGAAGGCGAGTGAGGAAGGTCAAAGCTTATCAGCAGGAGGTAGGTTCTGTACAAATATTCACCGACCATTGTCTGGCGAAGCAGGTTAAAGCCGAGGAAAAGGCATCTTTAGCAGAGAAGAAGGTTGCATCACTTCAAAATCTTCTATCTTCTGCTGAAGAATCCATGCTTAAGGCTGAGCAGGAGGCGGAGCAGCCGAGGTCTGCGTATGACCAAAAAATCTAAGATCTGAAGTGCCGAGTGTTGACAGTTGAATCCCTTTCCCGAGAGGCCAGGTTGGAACTTGAAGTCTAAGGGGTGGATCGTTTTAAAAGATCCACTGCTTACGATGCCCTACTTCTTCAGGAATTTCAACGCGGGCTAGTTTCGGCCGGAGAATTCTTCAAAGTTAAGAATAGGGCGACTGAGAAGGCTCGAGCTAATTGAGAGCTGTCAATCAAACATCACGTGGACCGGTCCTTGGAGTCTATTCGGATTCAGATGAAGGAATGGAGAGCCTACTGCCGTAGTCAAGGTAAAGAGCCTCATCCCATGCATTTAGAGATTTCGTCCGAGCATTCTCTCTCGACCTTTTACGCTAGTCAAGAGTCGGTCGAGGGTGTGGCCCCAGATGTCGGGCCGGTCCCGGGTGAGGATTATAGCCAGTGGATAGATGATACCGTCGACCCTATCGTTTGGCCGTCTAACGAAATTCTGCTCCGTGAATACGAGATGGTACCAGACCCGAATATCGGCAAAGGCTCAAAATCTTCACAAATCTAGCTCTCAGACGAGCTAGGACACGAGTAGAGGTTCTCAATGTGATTTCATAACTAGTCGGTGCGCCCGAATCGAATAATCCTAATCCAAATAATTTTTGTTTATACACATATGGATTCTTCCGATTGAATCGAATCAAATACAATCAAGTGGAATCGGATTCTGATGGAAGGAAAAAAGTTTGAGTTTCAATTCGAAAAGAAAATCGAATAGGATAGAAAAGATACAAAATCAGTAAGTAGAAAAACTTATTAGATACCATTGACCGCCAGGAATGATTCTATCCTTTCTGTATCCGCAATTCAATATATATGGATATATATTACATAACATTAACATATGCCTCTCTTACTCTCATTTTTCTCATGCAATTCGGTGGAATACTCGAACGGTCGATTCTTTTTTTTCGTCTTTTCTTTCGTTGAAAACAAAAAATGGAGAAATTTATCATTAGACTCCCTCATTCTAATCTGGATTACAGTTATCTGGATTGCATTTATCTGGATTTCATATTTTTCTTTAATTTCATTATTTTCTTATCCTTTACTTAATGCTAAGGCGGACCCTAATATAACATAACAAAAAATAAATTTGTTAAAGATTCCTTTATATATTTTTTGTAAGGTTCTTTGAACTGTAATCATTCTTTTTAAGAGCAATAAAATTCAATTTTATTCTGAATTGAATGGTCTTGATCTGTTTATTGCTGATTGTTGCCGAATGCTGTATTAAACTGGCTGATGTCCGGGTAACTCAATCGAGTATCTTATTAAACTGATTGTCACCCGAATAACTTTAATTGCCAAGTATCTTATTAAACTGGCTCTTCGATGTTCGGGTGATTTAACTGAGTATCTTATTAAATCAGTTGTTACCCGAATGTCTTTAATTGCCAAGTATCTTATTAAACTGGCTCTTTATTATTAAACGAGTTATCTTGAAACAGGCAAGTTTACACATGTTTCATACCCGGTTGTTACCCGAACATCACATCAATGCTCGCCATGATCATATGTTCGAGTCCTTACGCAATACCAAGGACGTCTCCCCAGTTTCTATGCGCAAGGGTTTGCCGAATCGTTGAGCTCTCTTTAAAATTGCTCAACACAGCTACGTATTTCACCGAACTTTTTCCGATAGCATCTCGAGCATTTTTCCAGAATCTGATGCACCGGGTTTGCCTTTTTGCTAAGGTCGATTCGACCTTACTCGACTGGCATGCTCCTTCGAGCTTCTCCGCCCATTCGGGATTTGATGGTCCCGAGTATTCTATTTACATGTTCTTATTATCATGCTCTTCCATATGCTCTTATTATCATATGCTTCTTTTCGGAATTCCCGAATAATTTTTATTTATCATTACAAAATCAACACATTTAAATTCCATTGCTAACATTTATCGTAACTAATAGCCTGACTAAGAAAACAAAAAGGAAAAACAATTTAAGGATAGAAAATCTTTAGATATTGAGCGTTGCATGGTCGGGGTAAAACCCCTCCGTTGGGTCGTACAATCCAATATGCTCCATGGCCAGCTATTCCCTCGACCTTGTATGGGCTCTTCCGTTTATCTGCTAGGAAACCTGCAGCTTTATTTTTCATGTTTAGTGATACCCTCCTGAGCACTAGGTCTCCAAGCTGGAATTTCATGATCCGAACACAAGAATTGTAGTTGCGAGCCACTATTTGTTGATATGATGTATTTCTTATTCGGGACTTCTCCCTTTTTTCTTCTAGCTCATCCAAACTTTGTAGTAGCATATCAATATTCTGTTCTTCATCGTATAGCCTAACCCGGGGAGGACGCATACGATGTTTCTACAGGGATGACAGTTTCGGTCCCGAACGCTAAGGTGAACAGAGTTTCTCTTGTTGAAGTCCTTGCTGTCGTCCGGTATACCCATAATACTTCAGGAAGCTTTTCAACCCAGCTTCCTTTTTTGGCATCCAACTTTGCTTTGATGGTGTGCTTGATAATTTTATTTACTGCTTCTACCTGCCCATTTGTTTGAGGATGAGCTGGTGTCGCATAGTAGTTAGCAATCTGATACTTCTCGCACAACTGTCTAAACTTTTGGTTATCAAACTGGGTGCCGTTGTCTGTGATTATAGTGTCCGGAACTCCAAACCTATAAAGTATGTTCTTCTTTACAAAATTTGTGGTGTTGGCTTCTGTGATATACACCAGCGCTTCAGCTTCTTCCCATTTTGTGAAATAATCGACGGCTACTATGGCGTGCTTTGCTCCACCCCTGTCCCAGCTGGCATTAGGCTGATCAGGTCTAGGCTCCACATGGCGAATGGCCATGGGGCAGTGAGGTTTCTGAGTTTTTCTAGGGGTTGTCGGATATCGTTAGCAATCATTTGACAGGTATTGCAACTTTCCGACCACTGCTGTGCATCTGAGAAAAGCGTAGGCCAGTAATAGCCTTGCCTGAGCACCTTATGCGCTAGACTTCTACCCCAAGTGTGGTTTTCGCAGACTCCTCCGTGGATCTCTTAAAGTATTAGATGTGCATCTTCTTCCGGTACACATCTCTGGAGAGCTCGGGAAAACCTCATTCTGTATAATTCTCCTCTGATCATGGTATACCTAGCTGATCGATACCTGATGCGCTTTGCTAGTACCGGATCTTCTGGGAGCACGCCTTCTTCCAAGAACCTTCTTATCTGGACCATCCAACAGTCTTGCGGTGTTCGGACTCCTAAAATTTCCAAATGCTTAGGTTCAGCTGTACTCGGTTTAAGAAGGTGTGCAACCGGAATGGTCTTTGGTCTGATTGTGGTTGTTGCTGACGCTAATTTAGACAATGAGTCAGCCTTCTCATTTTCTTCCCTAAGGATCTGAGTGATCTTGTATTCTTTAAATTTTTGGAAGAGCTGTTTTACGATGTCACTGTAGGCAATCATACCTTCATCTTTGGCCTGGTACTCGTCCATAACCTGGTTGACAACTACCTGTGAATCGTTGAATATCTCAACTTCATATGCCCTGAGAGCTATGCAGACTCTGAGTTCAGCTAACAATGCCTCGTACTCGGCTTGATTATTGGTTGCTTTGAATACAAATCTCATGGCACATTCAACATCATCTCCTTCTGGGGTGCGAACTACGATCCCTGCCCCACTGCCATGAGTGTTTGAAGAACCATCAACATACAGTTTTCATGGGAAACTTTTATCCAACAGTCTTTTTGCTTCTAGGTTTGGTTCTGTGAACTCGGCTATGAAGGCTGCCACAACTTGTCCTTTGAGGGAGGTTCTGGGGACATAGTGAATATCGAATTCACTTAGCTCGATTGCCCATTTGGTAAGTCTTCTTGATATTTCTGGCTTTTGTAAGATTTGTCTTAATGGGCAATTGATGAGAACATGGATTGTATGGGTCTGAAAGTATGGTCTCAACTTTTTTGTTGCTGAAACCAATGCTAAGGCCATCTTCTCTGCCTGTGAGTACCTGGTCTCAGCCGGTAAGAGTGTCTTGCTGGTATAATACACTGGTTTCTGTACTCCATCTTCTGTTCTGACTAAGACTGAACTTGCCGCAAGCTCAATTATTGATAGATATAGCTGAAGCATTTCCCCTTTTTACGGTTTTGAGAGAACTGGTGTCTGTCCCAGATACTATTTTATTTTTAAGAATGCATGTTCGCACTCTTTATTCCACTCGAGTCCTTTCTTTTTTTGATTATCTTGAAAAAGGGTGTGCACTGCACCTGTCTGTAGCCCTCGAGATGAATCTTCCCAAGGAAACTAAACACCCTGTTAAGCGCTGTACTTCTTTCAATGTTTTGGGTGAGGTCATTTTTTACAAGGCCTGGATCTTCTTGGGATTAACTTCGATTCCTCTTTGGTGTACTTGAAAACCCAAGAATCTCCCCGAAGGGACTCCGAATAAACATTTGTTCGAGTTTAATTTCATATGGTATCTTCTTAGGACATCAAATGTCTCTCGGAGGTCCTGAGCATGCTCATCTGTCGAGACAATTTTAGTCAACATGTCATCAATGTACACTTCCATGTTCCTTCCTATTTGCAGAGTGAAGATTTTGTTGACCAACCTTTGATACGTAGCACCTGCATTTTTTAAACCGAAGGGCATTACTGTGTAGCAATATAAACCCTGATCCGTTGTGAAAGCTGTTTTTTCTTCATCACCTTTGCTCATCCGGATCTGATTATATCCCGAGTAAGCGTCTATGAAGATGAGCAATTCGTGACCTGCTGTGGCATCCACCAGTTGGTCTATCCTTGAAAGTGGGAAGCTATCCTTTGGGCATGCCTTGTTCAGATCCGTGAAATCTACGCACATCCTCCATTGTCCATTTTTCTTTTGGACGAGGACTACGTTGGCGACCCACTGAGGGTAGCTGACTTCTCTGATTGATCCAGTTGCCAGTAGCTTTTCCACATCTTGTTTGATTGCTTGACTTCTTTCAGGATTGAACGGAGATTTTGCATTGGGGTCAACTGCGAGGTGATGGGATATTACTCGGGTATCTATCCCGACCATATCTTCGTGACTCCAAGCGAACACATCTTTGTACTCTCTAAGCAGATTGGTTAGGTCTTGCTTGACTTTTCCATCCAAGTTAGCCCCAATCTTGATTTTCTTATCTGGTTCGTCTTCTTTAAGTTCCACTTCTTCAACCAATTCTGTTTTGGACTCATTCGAGTCCTCAATCGGATTCAATTCGAATGACAACGGCTCTTTACACTGATTTGGTTGTATTATGGTGCACACTTGTTCAGCATCATGCTTGTCTTTGTTTACTGACAGGTTTGTTCTTCGGGCCATCTCTTGGGATCCCTTGACTATCTCAACCCCTTGTTCTATTGGGAACTTGATCATTAACGCATAAGTGGCCGTCACGGCCTTTGTTTTATTTAGGAATGGCCGACCCAATAATGCATTATACGGCCAATTGTCCAAGTCAACTACCACGAAGTCGAGCAGGACAGTCATCTGGCATGGCGCTGTTCCAATCTTTACGGGTAGTTTTACCGTCCCGAGTGACCTGACCTCTATCCCTCCAAACCTTCTTAATGGAGTATGGAAAGGCTGTAAATCTTTTCGGTCTAGTATTAGCTGGTCGTATACGGCCACGCTTAGGATGCCTGCTGAACTCACATTATCTATTAGAATTCTCCGGACTTCCCTATGGCCAATCCGGGCACTTATAACCAGAGCGTCATTAGGCCGAACATCGACGCCATGAGAACCTGCCTTTGTAAAAACTATCGGGTCCCATCCTTCCTTCACCCTTTTCGGGTCTGGCTCAACCGAGTGTACGTCAAAGTTATTCCTTGCTTCTATTGCTTCTCTGATTTCCTAAGTTCGCTCTCGGTTGCTTTTCCCAGTAGAGGGTCCTCCGAAAATTGTATGTATTACTTGATCAACTTCGGGACTGGCCTTTTGATTCGTCCAGAATGATCAATTATATCCCGTAGATGCCCTTCCCGAATGAGAGTCTCTATGTAATCTCTGAGCTGGTAACACTTTGAAGTCTCTTGCCCGGTTTCCTTATGATATCTGCAATACTTGGTTGTATCTCTCTGGGCGAACTGAGATTGTCGCCGCGGTTCTTGCACCATATTCTTCTCTTCCAAGATGGCTAAAATTTCTTCTTGTTTTTTTCGAAGAGGGGTGTAATTGGTATATCTGCCTCGGTATTTCTCTGTGGACCGTTCGACATTAAGCCCATTACCCTCATCCTTGTTTTTGTCCTTGTCGTTCCCTTTTAGCTTTCCCTTTTGATTCTGCCCTTTGGTTTCAGCATCCTTCTATTCGGGCTTTCCTCCGTGCATATAGCTCCCTCCTGTAACTAATTCTTCTTCTTCGACCAGTGCGTATCCTCCTGCCATATCCATCATGTCGTCATACCTAGTCAGCCGTGCTCTTCTCAAATCAAAGGATAGTCGTCCATGCTGCAAGTTATTGGTGAAGGCAGCAATAATTGCTTCATCATTAGCACTGCCAATTTCTGATACTACTTGGCTGAACCGGCCCAAGTACTTTTTTAATGACTCGTCATTCCCCTGCTTTATTTTAGAGAGGTAGGCCACCGACTTTTTCCTGTGAACATTGCTCAGAAATTGCCTTGAGAAGCTCCTGCTCAGTTCGCTGAAATTTCCGATGCTCGCCGAGGGTAGTCTCCTGAACCATCTTAACCCTGTGTCTCCTAGTGTTTACGGAAAGTTGAGACACAATAGGGGGTCACTGCGGGCATATTAATCCATGACACTTTTATAGTGTCTAACGTGCTCCTTTGGATTTGTATCTTTTTTGAATTGCTCCACATGCGGCATCCTGAATCTTTCTGGGAAAGGGGTTCGTAAAATTTCCCTGGTGAATGGACTGTCAGAGTCATCGTCGGATAGATCGTTATAGCCATAACGTCTGACCAGCGCTTCCATCTTACGCCTGTTATTCTCGACTTCTCGAGTTAGGCTCTGGATTGTAACATCTCTATTTCCCATCAGACTTCCCCGACGGTTAAACCGCTGGGTTATCGTCATTCTTTCCTCAGACTCTTCACTCTGATGTCGGACCTCTCGTGTGACTCCATGATGACGTTTGCGATGGTGTTGATCACTTTCTTCTGATGATGATCGACCTTTGTACCGGCCGTATTTACGATGTCTGGCACGTACTGTTTGATTGTGGTCCAGCCTCTGGTGATGTTGTTCCTCTTCAAGAGTTTCCTGTTCATCCGGTTAATTGGGGAAGAGTTCCTTCTGGTTTTCGGTATAATTATTCCTGGCCCAACCACCACCGAACGGAGCCTTGCAGGTGGATGATTGGGAGTATGTGCTCATGCAGCCAGTAGATCAACCCCTTCCCTTACTGCGTCTGTCACCAATTGCTGCAAGGCGTCTTCAAAACTCAACGTCAGATCTCTGTTGGTTGGAGGAACTTGATGGATCCCTGCCAGGTGTGCAGACTGGTTTTCTGTGTTTGCTGTAGGATCTCGTGACGTGTTACCAACATGGAAATCGCCTGGTGATTTTTGGCCATTCCCTGAACTACTTCTACTTCCTGCCATCGCTTTTAACAAGGTTGGAGGTTCGAGCCCCTCCTTATAGCGCCAATTGTTGACGTTCGTTTTTGGATTTAGTCAGAAAAGCCAACAAGGATCGGATTCTATCAAAAAATCAAAGAGGAGAGAAAAAAGAAATAATAAGACACAAGTTTTACGTGGTAAAACTCCGGTGATCGGAGAAACATCCACGGGTGGTTATATGATCCACCTAGCCAAAATCCACTATGAAAAAAGTAATTACAACCCTCGATCTCTCTTTCTCTCTTTTAATATTTTTTTGTATGACTGTTGTGTCTGCTATCTCTTCTATATATGAGATTATGGGTCTATTTATACATTTTATAGAACCCTAATCTTTTTTTTTACAAGTAATACAGGATATTTGTATTTAATTGTGATTTTGGTTACTTGTTTGAAGTAGATTTGTCTTCTTTCCTTTTTCGGAGGCTAGTAATGAGATTAAATACGATTCTAGTAGCATAGTCTGATTATGACTTATTTCCTTATAAGAGTATAGACTTCTTGGAGAATCAGAAGTGTTCTCGGAGGAGGAACCCTTTATGCTTAACATTCTCTTTCTTTAGAACCCCTCTTTAATAAGGAGCCTTCTGACTTGACTTGTGGACTACTCTCTAAGCTACTTACTCGGTTTTCCTGCTTATCCCGAGTATAATGTTAAGTATGCTGGTCCCGAATGACGTCTCATGAGCTGAGTGAAAATTGTCTTTTTACTCACCCCGAGTAAGTTTAATCGTTTTAGTGGATCCCGAGTAGATTATGCCTTGATACTTGTTTACTCGGGCTTCTTCTCCTTGATGATGCCTTGTAGGATGTTTCCTAATTGCTTATTTGGACGTCCATCTGGCAACTTTCTCCCTCTTGTTGATGACGTGTATGCTTGGTACGTGTATGCTTGGTACGTGTATGCTTGGTGAAATTCACATACGACATTCATAAACAACATTCTTAACACCATTCGGTTTATCTAGAGAGACCATCTTCAGTTTTAATCAATAAACTTTTAATCTGATTGCTCAAATAAATGCTGCTACTCAATTTCAACTTCAACATCCTTGACGTTCCACATTCATTGGACCAGTCCCACACTTCTCCAATAAATATACGATATCTTTCCAATTTTACAAATGGTAATAAGTCTTGTAGTGTAACACCCCAAAAATCAAAGAGTAATTAAACACTTTGATTCAGAATGTTTTATCATAAATCGTTAATTACCTGACCCAAAAGAAACTACTAATCATTGAATAACTCCAAATAAACCATTCTCTAAAGAAAATATGTCTCCAAATAAATCAAATAATAAAGTTCAAAAACACTCTAAAGGAAATTAAAACAATACTGAGCACCTAAACTCAAATTCTAAGTAACAAAAAAAAAAAATTACAAAAGATCTTAATAACTTCCAACTCCTGAAAGTCCATCATCTTAGCGGTCAACTTCTAAGATACTTAGTGTACAAAATGTCAAATGACAAGGGTGATCTGTCAACTCAATAAGTATTGCATAATACGTAATCTAAAACATTTATAAAATTTATAATAACATTTACTACGTACATAATTTTTCAAATATTCATATACAATTAAAATTACAAAAGTAACATTTTCAATATATAAGTAAACTTGTAAAAGTAATATTTTCAAATACAAGTAAACTTGTAAAATTATCATTTCCAATATACTATAACAATTAATAACAAATCAAGTAGTGTCACCAATACCCCCGATGACCCGGTCATTTACATTTCAAAAATTGGTACAAGACCAAAATCATAACATTTCATTTGTCGCGCGCGCTGCCTTTACATTATCACCGGTGATCAACATTTCATTTCACATTTCATTTACTACTGACGTTGAGCTAAACCATTACTTTAATATATATATATATAACAATACAATCAATACATCTGCATTACTAAATCATAAAATGACCAAACATTTAAGCTTTAAAATAAATAGTTTCAGTAAAGGTAAAACTCATTTAAAAAGAATTAGGTAACAAATATGTAAGTAAAGACTAAGTATAAAATTGAGTTTATAAACGTATATTAACGTATATAATAAAATAATTTAGATCATAACAATATGATAAATAAATTTGGTTTCTAAGAAAACATTTGTGTAATTACATACTATGTAAAAAACAAATCTACTTACTTTCGATAAGCAAGTTTAAGGTTTCATTAACGATATTGGGAAATCACGAGAGAAACCTAAACATATAGAATATAATCCTTCAATTAAACCAGCCAAATAAAAGAGATCTAACTCAATTTTTTAAATATATTTTTTTTGTTCATTTTCATGAAGAGATTTCACAAAACAGATTTTAGTGTTCAAACGTTAGTGATTAGAAAATCTTAAGGGCCTTAAAAAACTGCAAAACTTAGTCAATAGATTCGAAAATAAGATTACTAACTCCCTTCAAAATATCATAATTTTATAAAATACCTATAAATTTCTATAAGTTTTTAAACACACAAGGGTCAATCCTAACGGTATAAATTTTGATCCTTCAATCAGACTTCGTATCAGAGTTTAACAATACTACAGACTACATAAAATTCTAAAATTTTATTTACAGACTAAAAAACTGGTAATTTATTCCTATACTAAAAATCAGAATTTTACATTTCTCCGTTTGAGAATTAGAATTTTTATAACACCAAGAGTTCATGACTGTCAGTCAAAATATCATGGCTTAAACATCAAATATATCCAAAGAATTAAATTACTTATACATCACCAAAATTCATGAAAAAAAAGTTTTCTGATTCAATTTGTCTGTAAAACCATATTACCAAAAATCAAACCTAAATTCTTTCCCAATCTCAATTTAAAATTATTCCGTTATAATAAGGCCAGTTTAATAATTCAGAAAATCTCCCTAAGCTAAACACCACAAAAAATTCCGAAAATTATAACACATGTTTATATATGTGTCTAATATTCTCATACAAAAAATCATCATCAATTGCAACTGAAAAATATAACTAAAATAAATAAAACAGTAATTTGCTTCACCAATATTAACCAAATCAACTATAACTTGAACTCTTTAATGGACTCCAAAAAATCCAGGAATTTATTATAAGCTTTATATATATATATATATATATATATTTCATTCACTCCAAAATCCATGCATCAAAACATCTCCATAAACTAAAATTAAGAAATTGTTAGAGACCTAAATTTTGTAAATGAAATATTTTGTGTCAAAAACAAAGAGGGTTTGAAAAAGTTACAACTTTAATCAAAATTTTAAAAAATGAAACATGGTATAAAAAAATCGTACCTTCAAAGATACTTTCATTGGTATTCCTTTGTGAAATATACACATATGTGAGTAAGTATAAAATATTGGAGATATACAAATCCTACTAATTTTGCTAGTATATTCAAATCCCTCTGGATATGGGGTTGATTATCTTTGTGATTGTCTTTGAATAATATTGGAGAATCAATCACTAGTAATTAGTTGCCTTAATAAAAGAAACTATATATATGTGTGTGTGTGTGTGTTTATATTTATATATTATTAATGTCATAATACTATTTATCATTAGTAGAAGGAGAATTAATTCGGGTTTTACATACAATTCTACTGATTTTGCTAAAATATTCAAATCTCTTTAAATGTGGAATTGACTTATTTCAAATCACTCTAAATGTGAAAATTGACTTATTTCAAATCTCATGGAATTGACTTGTAATAATACTAGATAATCAATAGTTTACTGTCAAAATACTATGCTTTAATACCGGTTGATTTAGTTGCCTTAACAAAAAGAAACGGAATGAATGTGTTTCTATTTATATTAATAATATTATTAATACAAATAAAGAAGGAAAAAAATCCAGGGTCTTACATGTGGTATGATCCGGGCATTAGGAACATGTAAGTTTAAAGCTGTAAAGCATGACAGTTGCTTCAACTCCGCAGGACTAGCATTCCTTCGTCCATCAATATCCCATTTATCAAAACTATCAACCATATAGAGCTCCTCTAAACATGTCAGGCTAGATATGACATTTGTATTGATCACTTTTAAGTTTTGAATAAGGGATCGGCTACTATACGCAGGAAAAAGGATTGGTATGATATCAAGCCTTTTTCGAATAAATCAGAACCGTTGGATTGAGTAAAAACTCATCCAATGGTTGAAAACAAATAAAAAAGTAAGAGTGAGGTTTACCGGCTACTTGTTTTACCTGTATCTAGCTTATTAAAGAAGATGATGAGCCTTTCTCTCAGTAGACTGAGAAGCAATAAAGTTCTGTTTCAAAATCCAAACACCATCCAAATGCAACAAAACGTTTTCTCTCAACACAAACAAATTTCGTACAAATAAAATCCAAATCTACCTCAAATCATCAAATCCATGACACTAATTTTATTTAAAGAAAACCTAGATCCAAATCTGAAAAGAAGAAAAAATTGGAAGATCTCTTCCCAAGTTCATCTGAAATGGATCAAATCTCGGATGGAGCGGCCGACGACAGTGTTTGGGTTTGGCCTCCCTCTCTATTTTTCATCTCATTCCCTTCATCTTCTTCAACCTACCATCTCACCCTAGCCACCGCCACCACCCAAATCAAACCGGTCAGTTCGATCCAAGTAAGAAGAAGAAGAAACCGAGGAAGATAAAAATGAAAGAAGAAAGAAGAAAGAAGAAAGAAGAAAGGAGAAAGAAGAAAGGAGAAAGAAGAGAGAAGATGATGAGATCGATTTGTAGAGTGGGTCGAAGATGGAAGAAGAAGAAGAAATGAGAAAGGAGAAACAAGAAAGGAGAAATGAGAAGATGATGATCGATTCATCGATCTAGTGAGGCGATCTATGAGACAGACAGAGAGATGAAATTTTGAGAGAGAGAGAATGAGAGATCAGTGAGATCTGTGAGATAGGGAGAGAGAGATGTGGTGGTGGCACCGATGAACCCATATCAGCGGTTGTGGTGGGTGGCTGGTGAACCCAGATCTGCACTGGTTTGGCACTGGAGATGACAGATCTACAATTGATGATATTGGTGGTGCGATGCGGTCTGGATTTAATTTGATGGATCCAATTCTTTGTCGTTCTATATCATCTAATATATAAGATAATTCCATATTGAAAATCTCTTGAACCCTTATACTATGTCGTTCTATATCATCCATCGTTCTATATCATCCATTTCATAAGGTTTCAATATTCGAGATATTTTCGAAAGTAAATTGGATCATCATTATAAGAAGATTTGATTTTAAAATTATATATGATATTTTTAATATATAAATTGGATGTGTTAATAATTTAAGGGGGTTTATAAATAAAATGTATTAAAATGAATATATTTATTTCAATAAGAGTACTATTGGTATAAGGATGGAAGTTTATAGTAATATTTATTTTCTAAATTGCAGATATGTGTGTACTTATAAAAATAGGTGTACTAATTTATTTTATAGATGACAATATCCACATCCATTTAATATTTGTATTGTATTAAACTATCAATATACTATTTATATGATTTTATTTTACAAGACTTATTAATCTAGAGGTTTTCTCTTTACATTCTAATTTTACCTTTACATATTCATTTTCTAAGAGCATCTCCAGTAGTCTTCCTTGAAGACATCTCTTAGCTTAATTAAGGGAGTAAATGTATTTTTACAGTTTCAATAGGTCCCTAAATGGCTCCCTTAATTGTGTTCTGATGGAGTTCACTCCTTTAATTATGGGGTGTTTTCAGTCCCCTTTTAGTGGACTCCACTAATTAAGATTATTAAATGGTCAAACAATATATAATATTTATCAAACACAATATCTAACATTTAAATAATAATAAAAAATTACCCTTAACGATCCCTTGCAATAACATACATCCTTAAATAAGAGTCTTAAAGGGGAGACTGTTCGAGATGCTCTAAAGACACTCAATCCTAAAAACTTAAATTTTTAAAAATTTCGAAAGACAATCCATTTTATTTTAAAATTACCTCTTTTATCTTCTAACACTCATCTGTTGTGGTTGGCCTTGTTAATGACATAAATCGCAATGAATCTGAAATTGATCTGGTTATTGATGAAATCTATTGTCTGATGCAATGGTTACCCGAGTGTAGTTTAAATCTGTCTCTAAAAAAAACTACTTTTGTAGCCCATAACTATACAGGGTTCCTCTAGTAACTCTCTACTAACGATGATCATTTTTTACTAAAGGATTTCCCTCCTTACATCCGGAAGTTCATACTTATGGATGCCCTTGGTTGTACTTAATTTTTGTTTTATAAAGCTTTTCCATGTTATATATATATATATATATATATATATATATAAATAACTCCTCTTTTCAAAATATTCCATTGTAAAACCTTAAATTTTAAAAATATTAACAGAATTTAACCGGTAAGTTGTAACTACCGTTATTATGGCTTCCGTAAACATTTTTATGGCTTTAATATTCTTGGTTTTTTAAAATTTGTTACTTATATACATTTTTTTTTATTCTAATGTTATTTTATGAGACTTATAAATCTATTCAAATAATATATTCAATAATTATGGATACCCCAAATTGATATACTCAAACTCATTATCTTCAAGAGTTTTGGGTTTTGATTTTTTTTTTTCCAAATTGTAAATTAAATATTGGGTATTAACAAATTCCAATTACAAATCGATACAAATTTTACAATCTTAATTCCAAAAATCAACTAAAAATTTAAATAACTAATAAAAAACTTCAAAACTTATTTACCCAAAAAAGAATTCAAAATTTCTTAAAAATAAATTTAAAAAAAAAATGGTTTCCAAAAAATTAAAGTTGTTCCCTTTGTTAACGTTAGAGTGGTTTCCAAAAAATAAAAGTTGTTCCCTTCGTTAACGTTGAGTGGTTCTCGGGAGCAACTCTAACGTTGGCTATAATGTAAAAGTGGTTTCCAAGAACGTTGAAGTTGTTCCCAACAAGAACTTGTTCCCGGCAAGAACTTTCACGTTATTGATAACGTTAGAGTGGTTTCTAAAAAAAAAGGTTATTCCTTTTGTTAACGTTGACTAGTTCCCGGGAGTAACTCTAACGTTCGTGACAACGTAAAAAGTGGTTTCTAAGAACGTCGAAGTTGTTCTCAACGAGAGTTGTTCCCAACAAGAAGTTGTTCAACGAACAACTTTCATGTTATTGATAACGTTATAGTGGTTTTCAAAAACAAAAAAGTTGTTCCCTTTTTTGACATTGACTGGTTCCCGGGAGCAACTCTAATGTTTGTTACAACGTAAAAGTGGTTTCCAAGAACGTCGAAGTTGTTCCCGAGAACAACTTTCACGTTATTGATAACGTTAGAGTGGTTTCAAAAAAAAAAGTTGTTCCCTTTATTAACGTTGACTGGTTCTCGGGAGTAACTTAAATGTTTGTTACAACGTAAAAGTGATTTCCAAGAACGTCGAAGTTGTTCCCAACGAGAAATTTCTCCCGGGAACATTTTTCACGTTATATATAACGTTAGAGTGGTTTCCAAAAAAAAAAAAAGTGTTCCCTTTGTTAATGTTAACTGGTTCTCGGAGCAACTCTAACGTTGGTTACAACGTAAAAGTGGTTTCCAAGAACGTCGAAGTTGTTCCCAACGAGAAGTTGCTCATGGGAACAACTTTCATGTTATTGATAACGTTAGAGTGGTTCCCAAAAAAAAAAGTTGTTCCCTTTTTTAATATTGATTGGTTCCTAGTAGCAAATCTAACGTTTGTTACAACGTAAAAGTGATTTCCAACAACGTCGAAGTTGTTCCCAACGAGAAGTTACTCCCGATAACAGCTTTCACGTTATATATAACATTAGAGTAGTTTTCAATTTTTTTTCCCTTTGTTAACGTTGACAGGTTCCCGGGAGCAACTCCAACGTTGGTTACAACGTAAAAGTGGTTTATAAGAACGTCAAAGTTGTTCCCATTGAGAAGTTGTTCCCGGGAACAACTTTCACGTTATTGATAACGTTAGAGTGGTTTTTTTAAAAAAAGTTGTTCCCTTTGTTAACGTTGACTGGTTCCCGGGAGCAACTCTAATGTTCGTTACAACGTAAAAGTGGCTTCCAAAAACATCGAAGTTGTTTCCAACGAGAAGTTGCTCCCGGGAACAACTTTCACGTTATATATAACGTTAGAGTGGTTTCCAAAAAAAATAAAAGTTGTTCCCTTTGTTAACGTTGACTGGTTCCTGTGAGCAAATCTAACGTTGGTTACAACGTAAAAGTGGTTTCCAAGAACGTCGAAGTTGTTCTCAAAGAAAAGTTACTCCTAGGAACAACTTTCACGATATTGATAATGTTAGAGTGGTTTCCAAATAAAAAAAGTTGTTCCCTTTTTTAAAGTTGACTGGTTCCTGGAGTAAATCTAACGTTGGTTACAATGTAAAAGTGGTTTCCAACAACGTCAAAGTTGTTCCCAACGAGAAGTTACTCTCGGGAACAGCTTTCATGTTATATATAACATTAGAGTGGTTTCCAATTTTTTTTCCCCTTTGTTAACGTTGACTGGTTCCCGAAAGTAACTCTAACATTGGTTACAACGTAAAGTGGTTTCTAAGAACGTCGAAGTTGTTTCCAAAGAGAAGTTATTCCCGGGAACAACTTTCACATTATTGATAACGTTAGAGTGGTTTCCAAAAAAAAAAGTTGTTCCCCTTTTTAACGTTGACTGGTTCCCGGGAGTAACTCTAACGTTTGTTACAACGTAAAAGTGGTTTCTAAGAAGGTCAAAGTTGTTCCCAACGAGAAGTTTCTCCCGGGAACAACTTTCACGTTATATATAACGTTAGAGTGGTTTCCAAAAAAATAAGTTGTTCCCTTTGTTAACGTTGACTGGTTCCTGGGAGCAGCTCTAACGTTGGTTACAACGTAAAAGTGGTTTCAAGAACGTTGAAGTTGTTCCCAACGAGAAGTTGTTCCCGGGAACAACTTTCACGTTATTGATAACGTTAGAGTGGTTTCTAAAAAAAAATGTTATTCCCTTTGTTAACATTGACTGGTTCCCGGGAGTAACTCTAACGTTCGTTACAACATAAAAGTGGTTTTCAAGAACGTCGAAGTTTTTCCCAACGAGAAATTGCTCCTGGAAATAAATTTCACGTTATATATAACGTTAGAGTGGTTTTCAAAAAAAAAAAGTTTTTCCCTTTGTTAACGTTGACTGGTTCCTGGGAGCAACTTTAACGTTGGTTACAACGTAAAAGTGGTTTCCAAGAACGTTCGAAGTTTTTCCCGGTAAAAGTTGTTCCCAACGAGAAGTTGTTTCCGGAAACAACTTTCACATTATTGATAACGTTAGAGTGGTTTTTTTTTTAAGTTGTTCCCTTTGTTAACGTTGGCTTGTTCCTGAGAGCAATTCTTATGTTCTTTACAACGTAAAAGTGGTTTCCAAGAACGTCGAAGTTGTTCCCAACGAGAAGTTGCTCATGGGAATAACTTTCATGTTATTGATAACGTTATAGTGGTTTCCAAAAAAAAGGTTGTTCCCTTTTTTAACGTTGACTTGTTTCCGGGAGCAAATCTAACGTTGGTTACAACGTAAAAGTAGTTTCCAAGAACGTCAAAGTTGTTCCCAACAATAAGTTGTTCCCGGAAACAACTTTCACCCTATTGATAATGTTAGAGTTGTTTCCAAAAAAAAAAAGTTGTTCCCTTTGTTAACGTTGACCGGTTTTCGGGAGCAACTCTAACGTTGGTTACAACGTAAAAGTGGTTTCCAAGAACGTCGAAGTTGTATTGTAATTTTTAAATTAAACAAAAGTAACACATCAAAAATAAATTCAAAAAAACATTTCAAAAAATGAATTAATCAAAACTAAACTCTTAAATTATAAATAAATAATTACAATATATATATATATATTACTATATAATAAAAATATAACTGTATATATTATATTAATATATATAATTAAATATTATTACATATATTATAATCTAATAATTTTATATAGTATATCATAATATATATAGTATTAATATATTAATATATTATATATAATACTATAATATATAATAATTATAATATATATATATATATATTATTGTATGAATACTTTCGGTTCTAATTGGAAATAAATTATTCTCAAATATATATATATATATATATATATATATATATATATATATATATATATATATATATATATTTGTCCCGTCTTATCCTAACCATATGAAATGCATAATAGAACTAAATGAAACAAAATGAAAAACCAAATGACAACAAAATGATTTTTTTATATATAAAAAGGTGAAAAACAAAATGAAAAATAAAGATAAAAAACAAAAAACAAGTATTTTGTATTTTTCAAATATTTCACTTTTAACACTGATTTTTTTTTCGTTTTCGAAAATAAAATGAAAAACAGGTTAACAAACGCGTTTTCAAAATTGTTTTTGAAAAATAAAAACGAAAACGGACTGAAAAAACAGCTATAGGACGGGGCCTTATGTTTTTCAAATCTTTCACTTTTAACACTGATTTTGTTTTTCATTTTTTTTTTTTTTTCGAAAATAAAATGAAAAACGGTTAACGAACGTGTTTTCAAAATCGTTTTTAAAAAATAAAAACGAAAACGGACTGAAAAACAGCTGCAGGACGGGATCAAGAATTTCAAGTTCCTTCAGCTCTCCAATAACTTCTGACCAGCAGCGATCCAAAAAGAGTGTATGAAGGTTTATTAGGCAGCGCAGGGACAAAGGTTGTGACACTTTGAGACCTTTCAATCCTTCAAAAAAGGCATCAGGAATTTGCAAAGAGGCATCTTGCATATATAACAAAATTTTTATAAAAATTGTCTATACATCCATTATTACATCTGAGATAAATTAATTGTGGAACCCACCACGGTGCTGCTTATACCATGCAAATTAAGGTTAGTCAAACTAATACAGTAACTAATAATTTGACTGCATGTGGACCCACCAATCTACATCTGAGTACAAATGTGGTAACCGATAATTTAAGTGAGGTTAATAATAATATCTCATAGTGATCATTCAGTGCTCCTCATACCATGCAAATCAAGGTTAACGTTAGTCAAATTAATATATTGATAAATCCCCATTATTATGATAATATACAGTGGGAGAAAGAGGGTGGTTGAAGTTTGAAAGAAAACGTGAACAACAATTAATCTAATAGAAAAAGTTACGTGTTAATTGAATTATCTTAAAATGAAAATAGATCAATCTTTATATATAAATTAAAAATCCTGATATTTATAAATACGAATACCTATTAACAATTAACCAACAGTTTGATAATATTATTAGTACTACTGTCAACTATCAACCACAAACATCTAATAACTATTAACAAGACAACTACTTAGTTTAAAACCTATAGAAAACGAGAACCAAACCGGTTTCAAGAGCCTGGGTTGAGTGAGAGACGAAGAAGCAATCGTTCGGTGAAGACAAAGAAAGTTGTGTTCTTGCCTATATATATCTACTTAGCTTGTTTGTTTTTTCCTTTAATTTTGTCTTTGAATCTTTCAATTTTATCTTTTTGGTTTCTTGGTACGTAATTGTTGATTACTCATGCCATGATTCTCTTAGCCTTTTTATTTAATGACGTTTAAGGCCATCAAAATTATAAGTATATATTGAGCTATAAAACTTGGTAGATTTAGAGAGAATATATATATATATATTATTTAGTCTATACATGGAATTTATCTTTTGTGCTGTAAATTCTAACAAGTGATACTCATTTAACTAAACATATACTATAATTTGAAAAGCTTTCCAAACAACAAAGTCGGCAGCAATGCATGAAAATAATCGAAGCCGGTGACAAGATTACAAAGTTGACAGACATTCATTCAAAGTTTATTACAACTAACATTTGAACAGGTCAGTCACTGTGTTGGGTATATTTTAGTAGAGACTGATTGAATAGTTTCAATTTCCAAATCCCCCAACTTGTCTATTTAAGGGTCAAGTACAACCCATTATTGCCGGGAGAGGGAGCCGGGGAGGAGAATGATAATAGGTTTTATGAGTTGGTGAAAAGGTACGTTGGTTTGGCTCCTCGTATGCTGTATTTCTTGCTTGTTTGTTTTGTGTTTTGCTGTCTGTTTTTGGGTGTTGTATGGGGTGGTGCTTTTTTGGGTCTGTTGTTGTTGGGTTTGTGTGGTTTAGTGTGTTTGGTTTTTGGGTTTTGGTCGAGCCTAGGGCTTGTTCATCTGTTTTGGTCATCTTTAGCCTTATTGAATAAAATATGTATAAATTTAATTTTTCATTTTATCAATAGTTAATTTACCTCAAATGACACGTAATTCCTAAATAATATGTCACTATTGTTTCGAATAAGTTTTAACACAAAACTTTTGAGTTAAATAGCATTGGTTTCTTCTCAGTGGTGTATGAGTTGATTGGGTTGCTTCCATTAATTAAATCTTGTCATTATTCTCTTCAGCAGATATTTAACTTTGAGTCGCTATGATAATAGCTTTAGGAGCAACTCTAACTATTGTGCTCAGCGAGAGATGGCATTTGATTTCTGTGTCAATTACTTTTACTTGCTTCTTTACCGGTGTCAATATTTTTAATGCTACGAAGGAGTGGATGGATGGTTGGAATGGTTTGTGCCCTCTGTCTAAGAGCTCAAGAGCGTGGAACACTCTTTTCTTGGATGTAATATGGATGATTTGGGAGTCTAGGAACAATTCCACATTCAAAGGACATGCAGCAAGTATCCGGTGAACAGGTGGTAGATGATGTGAAATTTAGGGCGTTTTGGTGGCTAAAATACTTTGGAAAGGGGATCAAAGACTCTGTTTCTACCATGATGCTTAATATCAAAGAGAGCTGTACTGTTAATATTTCTCTGAAGAAAGTGTCTAATGCTGTCTGGACCCTCCAGTTGGTGACAGTTTGAAGTTTAATGTGGAATGATCCCACCAGAGGGATGCCAGGTCCAGCGGGAATTGGTGGAATCCTCCGTAATTTGTCTGGGAAGTTTCTCTGCCTCTTCTCCTTCATTGTGGGCATGCAAGACTCCAACACAGCGGAGCTTTTGGTGATCCAAAAAGCTTATGATCTTTGTGCCTCGAGTTCGCTGCTGATTGATACTGTGAGCGATTCAATGATCACTGTGTCTTGGGTCAATAATTCTGAATGTTATGGGAGTTTACAAAATATTAATATCTTCTATAATAACAGAGGATGTCTGCAGCAGCTGAAAGGTTTGTCCGTCATTTTTAATTCCAGGATCGCCAATTCGTTGGCTGATAGTCTGGCGAAATCTGGTTCTAACGGCTCTGAGGATAGGCTTGAGTGGTTGGCTCCGTGAGTTTGTTGCAGCTGCCTTGCTTGGTGTTTGGGTGATCTTGGCTGTTTCTGGTCTGCTTGCTCGTGTGATCTTGGTTGTTGGCCCTCTAATAAAATTTACAGTTTCAATCAAAACAAACAAGTGCCCTTGTACCCTTTGGAGAACAATGGAATAAAATGAGGAGAATTCTCACTACAGATGTGGTTTCTCTAGTGAAACATCGGTGGTTTTACGCGAAAAGGACCAAAGAGACTAATCATCTGGTTCGTTATGTATATAATCAAATCCAATTTGGTGGATCGGTGAATGTGAGAGTGGCTGCTCAACATTATTATGGGAATTTGATAAGGAAATCGGTGTTCAATAAGAGGCTTTTCAGGGACGGATCGAAGGATGAAGGGCCTGGTTTGGAGGAAGAAGAGCATGTGTATGCAATTTTCAGAATTCTTCACTATCTTTTTTCATTTTGTGCTTCTGATTTTTTTTTTCCATGTTTGAGATGGAAATTTGATTTGGATGGTCATGAAAGGCCATGAAGAAAGTTGTTGAAATCATAGACAAGTATCACGAACCCATAATCAAGGAAAGGATTCGACAATGGAGGATTGGATTCAAGAAGGAAATTGAAGATTTGCTTGATGTTTTGATCCCCTTGAAAGATGGTGCAAGTAACCCTCTGCTGTTAACAAGCTCAGATTACGGACATCATAGTAGCAACTGTGGATAATCCATCAAATGCAGTAGAATGGGAAATTGCCGAGAAGATAAACCAACCCGAAATCCTTGAAAAAGCCATTGAGGAACTTGACAGAGTGGTCGGAAAAGAAAGGCTAGTTCAAGAATCAGATTTCTCTCAACTAAATTACATAAAAGCCTGTGCAAGGGAGGCCTTCAGAGTACTCCACCCAGTTGCAGCCTTCAATGTTCCTCATGTCTCCATCTCCGACACCACGCCACGGTGGCCAACTACTTCATCCTAAAAGGCAGCCATGTGTTGCTCAGCCGATTAGGGCTTGGCCGAAACCCTATAGTCTGACCGGATGAGCCACTGAAGTTCAAGCCGGAGTGTCACCTGAGAGAAGATGGGTCTGAAGTGGTCCTGACAAAGAATGATTTGAGGTTCATATCATTCGGTACAGGAAGGAGAGGTCGCTTGGGAGTCACGATTGGGACTTCAATGACTCTGATGCTTTTTGCTAGGCTTCTTCAGGGTTTTACTTAGACTGCACCACTAAATGAGACCAAACTTGATCTCTCTGAAGCTGAAGATAGCTAGGCTCTGGCCTTTCATGGAATCTAAACTTTGATTTAGTGTCGGCAACATAATTCTACTTTTCCTTTCATTTTCAGCCATTATTGCATTTAATTTGGACAGAACAATCACGATCAACATCGTTATCCAGCGGTGGAGATTCATTAGTTGGCCGGTGATTTCTTTACCTCCGAAAAAATAAACAATTTTTATTTTTTTTTAAGTACGTTAGCATCACAACATAAATAGAATTCACTTTTGCTCACCCTCGTAAGGTGGTGAGTATTACCCCTCCCGTATGGACGATATATGTTCAAAAAGGGATATATTTGTCTCAAAATATGATAGTATTTAGATAAATTTACTCCTCCCTGGATACATATTATCCATACGGAAGAGGTAATGTGAAGAGGGTGAGTAAAAATGGACTCACATAAAATATCATTACAATGTAAATATGCCACTAATATAACTAAAACAACGCGAATAGAAAAAAATTAATAATGGTACTGTTAAGGCACGTATTAACACCTAGGAAATTGGTAAAATGTAATAATGGCTCATTTTATTGTTTTTTATAAATCTTAAAATACCAATTTTATCCCATCTTTTAGATAGATAGTGCTTTAATTCTACACAGCTGTCTGAAATCTGGACATAAACAATTTTAGTTAACACTCTACAACAACCGAATATGAATGGTCTCTCTCATTGTTCATTTTAACTCCAACCATGGTTGTAGTTTTTGTGAAAGATAATAAAGTAATTTCTTATACTTTTTACATTTGTTCTTACTATAAACAAAACTAGTAGATTTTACATTTGCATTGATTTTTTATATAATTTTTTTTTATCTCTAGGCTTTTATTTTGATTGAATGTCTGTTTCACTTTTTAACGCTTATTCTTACTTGAAAAAAAAATAGTAGAACAATATATGGTTCATATTTTCGTTCACATTTTATTTATAATTTTGCATTGATTTTTTTATATAAATTTTATTTCGACTTTTAATTTGATTGAATGTATGTACTTGTCTACCACTGTTTTGAGTTTTTTTTTTTTAATACAAAGAATGAAAAAAAAAAAAAGTAGATCAGATACTTTACCTGTTACATATTAGATTTACTTTTTTTTTACTTGAGTTTCAGTTTCATTTGAGTGCAAAACTTCTAGTGAATTTATTTTGCTGAATTTTAAATTTAACTATTTGAGATTATTGAATAAAAAATATAGTAATTATCTAAGACAATTATTTGAGTGTAGAACTAAGACATCTGTTTTTTCTTCTTTTTTTTTGAGTTTTAGTTTTAACCGAGTGCTGAACTTTTAACAGAAATTATTTTTTTAGATTTTAAATTTAACTATTTGAATTTAATGAAAAAATAAATAAACAAGATAGATATGTAAAAACTAAAAATAAAGCATTATCTATCTAAAAATTAAATGAGAGTAAAATTGATATTTTAATATTTATAAAAAACAATAAAATCAAATGTAATAAATGAAACGGCCCATAATTAACTTTTACTAATTTTATAAACGTTAATATATATATATTTGTACTATATACATATAAGGACATAGGTTAACATATCCTTAATAAGAGTAATAAATAATAATAATAATAAATTATTAGTTGTAACTTGCAAGTATGAGAAAGAATTAATATATTTTTTCTCTGGGATCTTAAACCTGATTTTCTTCCATCATCATTGTCAAATCAATCATCTATTAAAGAACGAAAAATAAAATATATTTTTTTAGAATCAAAGAAAAATAAAATCCAGAATCTTTAATGGGTTTTTTTTAGAATCATAAGAATTTTTTTTACTTAGAAAAAACAGCGACAATGAAGATTACATAATCCATGTGAAAAAAAGAAAAAAAAAACTGAGTTTTCCATAATAGTATAATATTCGACGAATAACCTTAACTTCTTTTTTTATAATTTAATTTCTTTTTTAATTTTTTTCTAAATATATTTCGTTCTTAAAATTTAAATATAAAAAAATTCTAAAAATACTTCCTTTTGTTTTTAAATCATCTTTTTTTCTTTTATCTTTTACACTCCTATTCCGAAAAAAATCTCCTAAATCATTAGATTAAACATTACATATTAAACACTTTCTTCTAAATTTTTAATTATCATATTAAACTCTCTCATTCAATACATATATCTAATTTTTTATCTCCATTCTTTCTACAATACTAACAGTTTAGAAAAAAAAAACTTACGAATAAACTTGATTTTTAGGAATCATATATACGTATATATTTTAAAAAAAAAAACTCAAAAAACAATTACCATGTTTTCAAAAACAAAATCGAAATGTGAAAATATTTTTTATTACTTTTGTAGATATTTGATTACTTAGAGAACTTTAATTCTTTCATTAGTCTTAAAAATTCAGAATTTAATCGAATCTATTTGCAACAAATCAAGTTTTCATATATCGATGTTAAAAAAAAAACAGACATTTGTATTGACTTTTAAATATTACTGTTAGTAAAAAATCAAAAGTTTCAAAAGTTTTTTTCTTTAACTATTAATCAGAGATCGGTCGAGAATGTATATAGATATGATTTAAAAAAATAGAGAAAGAGAGCAATTATGAGAGAGTGTTTAATCTAGATTTTTTTAAATAATTTAATTAGTTTGGACTTTTTTTTATCTTGTCTAGTAATTTTAATTGAGGTTAAAATTGTCGTTAATAACAAAAATTGAAATGTAAATAAATAATCTGTGGATCGCAAGGAGAACCTCTGTAACCTTAATTATACAAACATAAAATGACCAAAATGCTACTATCTAAAAAAAATTAAAAAATTTCCAAAAAGATTTAATCCTCACTCTTCAGTTCAACAACCAGAACAACAAGAACAAAAATAACACCCAAAACCACCGCAACATAAAAAAGAAGAGACCCAATATACAATTTTTCTCTCCTAGACACACATTTTAGACAATGTATTATTGTGATTTTTCGACTGTTTTCAGCTCTAATGAGCTTGATTCTTGCTGATGACCAGCAGGAAATCATTGTTTTTAACCTGAAATCTCTCAAGAAGCAAGCATTCATCAATGGAGTTGGGAATTGAACCAGTGAGTAAATTTTTATGCAGTCTAAGGTTTATAAGGCCTTTTGCATTGCAAATAGCAACTGGAAATGAACCTAAAAGCTTGTTCTGTGAAACAACAAATTAAAAGACACTAAATTCTCGAGAGAAGAGCCAAGAATTGTTCTGTGCAGAAAGGTCTAAAATGGTCAAACTCTTCAAAACCACAAAAGAAGTGGAATCCCACCATGAAAACCAGAGCATCACTAGGAATTTCACTCACTAAAATTATGCATTTTGTGACAAATCAAGAACAACAAGCTCACTAAAATTCCCAAAAACAAAAGGAACACTACCTGAAAGCTGCAAGTTGTTGCCCAAGTTGATCAGAACGTACTTGAAGATTCACCAATGAGCCAATGTTTTCTGGGATCTTTCCTTGAACATGGTTTCAGCTTAAATCAATAATTTTCAAGGAATCAAACTGAGAAATCTGATCAGGAATAGTACCCCAAATGAGATTCAAAGTCTCCAAAGAACTACGTACACTGAGAGAGGTGTAGAGGGATAGGCTGGTTAAAGAAAAAGACCAAAAAATATATACAATTTTTCTCTTTGTTTGAGTGTCTTTGGAGACAGAAATTTGAGATTGAGAGACAATTTATTAACAAAATCAGAGATAGAGATTGACGGTGATTCTTTTGTCTTCCTTAGAATCTTGCTCTGCAAATGGAATGTTGTAAAAAATAAAGTTTCTTGTAGAGACCCCACACATAAGGGAGTGTATGTTTAAGCAACTATCTGAGTTAACACTTAACATATTACATATATTACATATTGCAATACATAAACTGAATTATCATTTATCAAAACAGTAAATTTCAATGAGTAACAGTAGACTTTCCAAATTATATCCAACACCCCTCTATCGCAATTTTTTCCCTTCGTTTCGTTTGTTACAATATGATCAAATTAAATTATAATAAAATCTCACATCCATGAATAGTGTTTTTATCTGAAAAAAATTGTTTTTTTATTGTTTTAAATCCTAATTTTATTTGCTTGTTTTATTATGTACAATTTTTATTATTGAAGAAACTGATAACATCTGCATTTCAAAGCAATCAAAGTAAGTTTAAAGTTAGTTGTATTATCTGGTGACCATATATTTAGATCACTGCTGTTAAAATAATTATTAGATGAATAATTAGTTTTTAAATGATCATTTCTAACGAATATTGTTATATAAATGGTTGTTCGGTCAAACTCCATCTAGTTTACCATGAAATAGGTGAATATTTTGATAACTTTCTCCAAAATTATAAAAGATGATTAAGTGATACCATTTACGATCTACAAAATATCTTTTTTTACTACATTTTAAATACTTTTATTAATGACAATTTTAACTTTTATATGCATTTCAAATGTCTGTTGAACATCATCCTAGTGGTTTGCCCACAAAAAATATTCAAGTCTTATTTAATTTTAATAAAATTGATTTTGATTGATTGGCTTTTTAATATAATTGACCGTCTTGATTAATCTGAAGCATCTTGATTTTAGAAGAAAAGAGAAACCACTGCAGTCAAACAAATTAACGGACCCACATCAGATAAACACTAAAAAGGTGAAATATGCTTCTAATTTCTTTGATTCATATCTTTCTTTTTTTGCTTATCGTTTTCCATTCCATCTTTCCCCTGACATTTATGTGATGCAGATCATAAAATTATCGCTGACAGAGAGGTCTAGTTGTAGGGTAGAGGAGGAAGTAAATCCTATGATAATAATAATGTTGAATTCTAAAAAAAAAATGGTATCGTTAATTTTAATAAAGGTTAAAAAGTATTAAAATTATTATTAATAAAAATATCTAAAATAGAGTGTAAGATATTTTATGGATGAGTGGTGCTATTGGTACAATCCCTACTGAACTATTTATGTCCCGCTTTTTAAATTTTAATTTAATTACATTAAATTATATGGTTTTGTTAGTTTTTATTTTTTATTTACTTGACTATCCTTTTACTTATTTTTCAAACTTAATACATTCCATATCTTTTTCAAAAATAAAATAAAAATAAAAATACAATTTATATTTAATCTTTATATATAATTTTTTCACATTCATTCACATGATTTGTTTTTTCTTCTTATTTCTTGGTAAAACCATATTTATTAGATGAATTTTTTATTAATTTTTTTGTAGTGGGTTGGATTGTTGGTGGTAGATTGGGAATGCGATATTAATCGTCTGATGATTTTTTTTTAACGACTGAGTTAGTGTTTTGTGTGATTTCGTTTTGTCAGAAATTAGGTTTTCTTGGTGTGATTTCATTATTTTTTTTTATAAATAACATTAAACTAACTTTTGAAGATCCGAGATTAAAACTATAAAAGAATTGATATAAATTATAGTATACCTGCAAGATCTGAAATAAAATAAACAAGTAAACATTGATCTGGAATTTGAAAAGACTAATAAACAATAAAATCAATAAATAATAATTAATTATGGTAATTGTTATAGGGATTTTTTGATAGCATGACAAGTCAGCATGATTAAATATGTCACGTCACAAGAGTCAGAAAAGATCAACTCAAGGCAATAAATTGATGATCTCAAGGCCAAGTCGAGATTACCCAAAATGGTCGGGGAAGCTAACCGATTGGGCACAAATAATCTGGTCGGGGAAACTAGTCGATCGGGTAGAGAGAAAGAAGTTTGGTCGGGACCATCTGATCGGGATAAAAGAAGTTTCGTCGGGATTAGACAATTGGTCAGTTAAACAACGCGTGGGAGATATTAAAGGCAACTACGACTCAAATACGAAGAATAATGATCTTACTTAATGATCGGAACGATTTATATACCTATTTGAGGTCCCCATTACCTAACTTTTGTTCTCGTTTTTTAGCAAATTTTGGTATTTAATGTGTTTGTAAGCCTTATGTAGGTACATGTTCCATACGGAAAGTATTTGAGCTTAATTGAAGAGTTTTGTAGGTTAGATGGGCTGTGCAGAACACCCAAAATTCGAGATCCATATCTCCCTCCTCAAAGTGAATTGGGTTTCGTACCACCTATTTTTAGAAAGCCCCAGAAGTCTTCTTTCCAGGGGTCTTTACGGATCACAATTCCAGGTTTTATAGAGGGAGATATGTTTGTTTTCGTAACGGTGCGCAAGGTTGGAAACACGTCAGCGGCTGAGAGCTTTATGCAGAACACCTAAATTTTGGGAATCATATCTCTCTTCTCATATCGAACTATATTTTCCATTACCACTTTTCGGAAATACCCGGATGTCTTCTATCTAACACACTTAACGGATCATGATTTCGGGTTTTCTAGAGGAAGTTATGATCATTTCCGTAACGGTGCGCGCTGTTGGAAAATACTGACGAAGCAAAGAATCAAGAGGTGGCGCTGGTGAAGCGCCACTCGACCAGCGCACCCTCACCAGCGTAGAATATCAGTAGGTTGGTGTTGGTGAAGCGCTGGTTGACCTGCGCAGCCCTCACCAGCGCACGTGCCCAGATTTGCCATTTTCAGCCCGTTTTTGAGGGGGCAATTTATTTTTTCACACTCAATTCTTGCCTTAACCTCTCAACACTATAAATACCCTATTTTCTCTTCACTCTAGAGACTTCTCTTCCCCATTTCTCCCCCCAAACACAGCCCCCACACCCCCAAACCGAACCTCTCTCCATCTTCTTCATCTCTTCCATCTTCTTCACCAAATAAGTGAGTGATTCAAGCTCCAATGGAGGTTTTTCCTCCATGGGAGCTCACCATGCACCTCCACCACCCCTTTATACACGTCATCCACCCAATTGAGAGTAGATTGCAAGGATATAGGAGAGGTCTTTGACCAAAAATGAGCCAAGCATGGAAAAGAGCTCTAGGAGGAGTTTTCTCAAAGAGTTGTTTCTATTTACTCATTCTTTTTGTATTTCTTATTTTCTTAATTGTGCATCACGAATTTGGGAATGTGTATTCCTTTCACATGTGCTATATGTGTATTTTTGTACTTAAATTCATTTGAGTTTTGTTTTGCTCTTGGAATTATATGTTTTAATGCTCTTATTATGATATGTATGTGTATGAATGGCTTGAAATTGATATGTATGCATGATTGGGATTAGGAGTAGTATAATTTAATGTAGGAGTAGATTAATT
Organism: Dipteronia dyeriana; assembly: GCA_032871835.1. Classification (NCBI taxonomy): domain Eukaryota; kingdom Viridiplantae; phylum Streptophyta; class Magnoliopsida; order Sapindales; family Sapindaceae; genus Dipteronia; species Dipteronia dyeriana. The sequence continues at coordinate 4,962,216 of CM065298.1, forward strand.
TAGCTTCCCATGATTGTTTGTATGTTAATGGATGACCAAAATGCCATGTATTGATTGATTTGAGTGATTGGGGATTTTTCCCCCAAAGAGTGGAAAAGGCTAGTTCATGCATTTAGGTGCTAAATTGGCTTTGGTTCATTTCCTTGCACTTACTGGGTCCTTTTAGGACACAATTGCCCTTTCTTGGCCGGATTGGTTGGTGAATTGGTTTAGGAATAATTCCTAAATCAAAAGGATGAACCCTTAATTCATATTGAATGTACTTAATGTCTTAGCAATTGCATTGATACACATTGGTGTTAGGTGAGCATATTTTCCATTCGTATTCATCCATCTTAGGGAGTCTAGAGAGATTAGGAGAGAGCTCTCTCATATTGAGGGGTTGTGCATTTATGAGATTGGAGAACGCCGTAGTCGTCCAGTGGTGAGGACATCATGGATTGACACCCGAGTAGACTCGGTGTTCTATTCCCGGTTACTGAGAGGTCTCCTTTCTATCTATTTTGTATTTCTTTTCTTGTATCTTTGTCTCTTTTTCGATGTGTACTTTCATTCATTAGGAATTTGATATAAACCTAGTATTGTTGCCTATTTCGTTGCATATGCTTGTTATTGGTTGAGTGGCCATTCGAAATGCTTAAAGCCTTGAATGGTTAGCCACCCCTTCATTGAACCTAGGTTGTGTGTGATGGACCGAGAGGTGAAACACTCAACGTGCATTTAGTAGATTGGCCACTACGTGTAGGGGCTTATGCGCGGTTTTGCACGTATTGTCGCTACATGTGTCTCATTGTTCTTAATGAACCGAGTGCAGTTCGGGCAACCATCGAGAGATATGTTGTTGGTGCATTTCGGTATAGTCGATTGTCGCTGGAGTGAGGGCAATTGATGAGGATTAAGTGAGCACGACATCCATCATGGACTATGCATGTTGTATGAAATTGTATGATTGCTATGGTGGAGTCATCTGCTTAGTGTAACCATTTACATTCCATATCACTCCATTCCATCATATCATTATACATATTGTTTATTTATGTAGTTTGTTAGGTTAGTTTAGCATTTAATTTTCCACAACTCTTTTGCATACGCAACACACGAGTCCGCTAGGAGTGTTGTAATAATAGCTAGAACTAGATACTGTCAGTGAATCCCACCTCCCTGTGGAATGATCCTTGATTGCCACTGTGCTAGTCTCTGTGACTCGCACGCTTGCGAGGCCGAACTTAAATGTTCATATTTTGACGACACTGCAACGACATGTCTGTCAAATTGTATGCCGTCCCCTAAATTTTTTTCCTGACATTAAACCCCTAAACGTTCATTTATTGGTAATAGCTGACTAAAGTGAAATGGAAGTCAAAGAAAAATTATATTTACACACCCTAATTATATGATTAATTGCTTTAAAACTGAAAAAATATAATAATATTATACAAACACCCTTTAACATGTTTGATTAATGTGCAAAAAAATAAATAATAATAATAATAATAATAATAATAATAATAAATTTAAAAGTTTTGATGAGATATGAAAATTTAGATCTCTTAAAAAAAAGATCAAATTCGATGGATTAATTTCCTCAATTAAATTCTAAATAAAAAACATCATTATTATCTATATCCATCCTCATCAAACCCAAAATTTAAATTTATTTTTTAAAAAAATTATAAAATTTTAAAAATACACAATTTTCTATCATTTTACCACATAATCTCCAAATTCTTTCTATCATCAACACCACCACATTATATCCAGAGATTCATCATCAAAGAATTGAAAAAAAAAACTAATTAAATTTATAATTAGTAAACTGAATCTCACCGGTGAACCGACACCAGGAAAACACCCACCACCATAAATAAAAAGTAATATTAAAATAATTAAAAATTAAATAAAAGATAAATTTAATTTAATTTAACAAAACCCACACTCATCATCATTGTCTTTAACAAAACCCACACTCATCATCACCATCTTCATCAAAACCTAGCTACCACCGCCCTAACCCACAAAAATCACTGGCCAATTTTTAAATTATTATTATTATTAATAATAGTATTATTATTATTATTATTAAAGTTTATATTATTATTATTATTATTTATTAAAAAATAATTAATATTATTAATAATATTGTTTTTTTATTTTGTTGGACCTTAATCAAACGGATCAAAGGATGTTTGTGTAATATTATTATATTTTTCCAATTTTAATGTAATTATTTATATAATCAGGATGTGTGATTGTAATTTTCCTTTAAAATCCATTTCAGTTACGTTAGCTATTACCAATAATGAAAATTCAGGGAATTAATACCAGAAAAAAAAAAGGGAGTAATATACGATTTCACGTATAATTAAGAGGACATTGACATTATTAACCCTGAAATTAAAATTCCTGAAAACTCAAGTCCAATTAAAATTAGTATTTTGAGTTACTTTTTTGTGGACCCTTTCACTTTGAAAACGGAGCACCACATCTGAACGGAGCAATAATTGTTTTGTGGACTGCTTTTGTTTACTTTGAGACTTGCAATATTTTTTTTTTGTTTTCAACTCTTTGATGATGAATTCATCATCAAAGGATTGAAAAAAAAAACTAATTAAATAAATAAAAAAACTAATTAAATTTATAATGAGTAAACTGAATCTCACCGGTGAACGGACACCAGAAAAACATCCACCTCTATATATAAAAAGTAATATTAAATACTTAAAAATTAAATAAAAAATAAATTTAATTTAATTTAACAAAACCCACATTGCATCATCATCATCTTTAACAAAACCCACACTCATCATCACCATCTTTATCAAAACCTAGCCACCACCACCCTAACCCACCAAAATCACTGGCCAACTTTTAAATTATTATTATTATTATTATTGAAGTTTATATTATTATTATTTATTTATTAAAAAATAGTTAATATTATTAATATTATTGTTTTTTTATTTTTTTGGATCTTAATCAAACGGATCAAAGGATGTTTGTGTGATATTATTATATTTTTCTAATTTTAATGTAATTATTCATATAATCAGGGTGTGTGAGTGTAATTTTCCCTTAAATTCCGTTTCAGCTCCCCGGGAGTTCTTGGTGCTATTAACCCTAAAATTAAAATTGCTGAAAACTGAAGTAGTGGTATAAAAATGGACTGGCCCGGCCCATTAGGCACGCCCTGGCCAGTCCATTTCTGGAAACAGGTCTGGCTGGGCCTGGCACGCGACTGTGTCGCGGGCCAGCCTGGCCTGTTGCAGGAGAAGTAGGCCCGGCATGACAGGCCGGCCTGCCTCAGGCGGGCCATGCCTGCGTGCCGTGCCAGGCCGGCCCGCCGGGCTCCTCTGGCGGGCCAGGCGGGCCTGGTCCGGCGGGTTATTTTTTTGGTCCATTTTTTTTTCCAAATTACGTTTTTTTTGGATTTAGGGTATAGGGTTTAGGATTTATAGTTTATGGTTAAGGGTTTAGAATTTAAAATGAATGAAGAGAACGAACAATTATTAGGATTTGAAATGAATAAAGAGAATGAACAATTTGTTAATTATTTATTTATTTTTCACTTATGGAATTCAGTAATACATATCTACATGATTGCCTCATTAAAAACCTTACCAAGAAAAACCCAGTGGGATAAAAACTTGGTAAGGGAAAAAGAGTGCAACCGTTTTACAACTTACAAGTAAATAATAAATACATATGTAAAAGTATAACCTAGTTCCGGCCCTAGCCTCTACCTGAAGGGTCATCAATATATAGATTGTCGAAATTTAGATTAAGTTCTTTATCTACAATTAGATTTTGTAACCTTTTTTTAGCATGCTCCCAATCCCCGAAGGCATGTTAATACCTCCACCATCTCTGGAGACAAACAGCTTCTTCTAAGTTCAATTATGCGTCCACTGGTGCTGAAAGCTTGTTCTGAAAACACCGTTGACACTGGAATAACCAATACGTTACGTGCTAAGTGTGACAGAACTGGATACCTGTATGTATAGGTCTTCCACCATAACAACAAATCAAACTCTTCCTTGTCTTCAACAGCATCGAACTGTGCTTCAAGGTACATAATAAGTTCGGTACAAGAAGATGGGCTAGATCTTTGCCCTGAAGAAGTACTTGCTGATTTGTCTATTTTGCGTCGTTTCAGAAGGCTCCAACTTGTTTGCTTCGGCTCTGTCTCCGGTCGTGTTGATTGGGGGATGTCAATGTTGCCAAACCTGGTCTCATAAATACGAAAAATCTCGAACAACTTGGTTCGAATGTCAGTAATTTGTTCTGAATAATCTATTGACAAATTAATACCAATAAACTCAAGTAAAACTTCTAAACCATATAATTTAACCCTGGGATCTATTATAGCACTTAAGGCATAAAGTAGGGGAATGTTAGCCCAATATTTCTTCAACTTTGTCTCCATGACAACAACTGCAGCGCCTAGATGCTCATCTTCTCTATAACTGTTTAACAGTTCAGACATTTCCACTATCTGATGGATTACCTGGGAAGATGTGGGGTAATATACCCCGGAAAGAGTTACAGTGGCATTGTAAAAAATCTTTAAAATTGAACAAAAATCTTTGCCACATACCAATCGTGTGTGGTAAGTAATTTTGGACTAAGTTGTCCTGTTTCGGTCAATTTCATGTTATAAAAACATGTAATGGTTGTATCATATTCCAAACAATTTTGCAACATTAAATAAGTAGAGTTTCACCTTACCGGCATATTAGTTTGGAATCGTCGGGGTTTGAGACCGTTTAATTTACAATGTCTCTTGAATTCACTGAATCTAGTATTAGAACTGCAAATCCAAGAAATGGCATCTCTGATGCGATCTATTTGGTCGATTACCTACTTTAAACCAGCCTGTACAACTAAATTTATAATATGGCATGCACACCGTTGATGGAAGAAATAACTTCCATCTTGCGGGATATTTCTTGCAACAAACAATGCAATAGAGTTAGTATTTGCAGATGCATTATCAAATGTGATTGAAAGAATGCGATGCGTGATTTCATAAGTTTCTAAAACTTCCATTATGACATTAAAAATATTTTCTGCGGTATGTGCAAAATCCATAGGACGAAAACCAAAAATTCTTTTTGTTATCCTCCAATTAGAATCTAAATAGTGTCCCGTGACACATAAATAGTCCTGTTTGGAACATGCATTCCAAATATCAGAAGTTAATGCAACAGAGACACTTAAATGCGGTATTTCAGCAACTAAGTCATCCATTTCGGTTTCAAACAATCGTATCAAATCATTTATAGTGGTGGTTCTAGAAACAGGTTCATATTAGGGGTTATATACAGATGTGATTAATTTTTTATAAAATGGACTCTCACCAATACTGATCGGTTGATCAGTTTGTGCAATGTATCGTGCCAAGCACTTTCTAGCGTGCATGGAGTCGAGCTGCCACGTCGTAACGGACCTGTCTGGGTGCCGTTGAAGTTGTGTCTGGGTTGTAGTGTCTACCTGTCCATGTGCAGGCATACATTTGTGCATATGTCGTCTCAAATGTCCGGTTCCCCCCGAACTTGTAGCATAATTCTTATGGTAAAACTTACATTTAGCTCTGAGGCCAGACGTCCCGTTTGAGAGTGTCATTTGGACTATATTGAAACATTGCCACACATCTGATGTTAATTTTCTAGGACGTGATATTGGTGTAACGCCGGAACCAGAAGGTCCCGCTTGAGTATGGGTCGGTTCTGAAATATCAAATTCATCGTTGAGCATATTCCAACCGTCCAGAAAATAAGGCTGCTGGTTAGGATCCATTATCTGAATAAAAATTTGAGCACTATAGTAGTTAATAGTCAAATTAAAAATCAATATTTACTAACAGTAATCTTAATTTACTAACAATAATTATTATAACTAATACGACACTTGCAATAATTTATTTACTTAAAAAACAAATTAAATAAACAAAAAAAATCATAATCTACTAACAAAAAAATTTAAATTCACTAGCTCACTACTACAAATAAAATTGATAAATTTACTAACATAATATACTAACATAAAATTGATGATTTGAACCACTACTCTTAAATTTACTAACATAATCTACAAATGAAAAAATTTAATTTATGAAAAAAAAAACAATATCAAACGTAATTACTATACTTAACATTCATCATTTACTTATTACAAAAAATAATTTCAGTAATACAAATTAACTTTCTAAATTTATTAATAACAAATATTAAAATTACTACTAAACTTAAAAATCTTAATAAACTAAACAAATAATATTAACATTAAAGCCCAAAAATTGATAAACTAACTAACTAAATATATAATGTTTTCATTAAGTAACTCAAATATAAACATAAACATATAAATTTACTATGAGAATATGTTAGACCAAAAGTAATAACAAAATTGTACCTTTAAAATTTGGTGTGTTGGTGGAAAACGTAGAGAATTTTGTAGAGAGAGTAATAACCAAATTGAATGAAAAAGTTTAGAGAATTGGAGAATATATTAGAGATAGAGATTGAGATTAGAGAGAATGATAGAGAGAGAGAGAGAGTTAATGGAAAATGAAATGGATGAAAGTATTTATAGAAAAAATTGATTTGTGGGTCAAAATGTAATTTAAAAGATTTTAGGGGGGTTTTGGTACTTTTTGTTTCCTCCAACGGCTAGAAATCAATTCCAGTCGTTGGAGGATTTTTGAAAAAAAAAAAAAAAAAAAATGGGCCGAACGGACCGGCGGATGGCCTGGCCCTCTTCCTTCACCGGTCGTTCCCAAAACGGCCCATGAACTTCCTGGGCCGGCCAGACCGGCCGGCCCATTTTTACACCACTAAACTGAAGTCCAATTAAAATTAGTATTTTGAGTTACTTTTTTGTGGACCTTTCACTTTGAAAACGGAGCACCACATCTGAACGGAGTAATAATTGTTTTGTGGACTGCTTATGTTTACTTTGAGACTTAAATAATTGGAGATTTTTTACCTCTCCCAACCCCTCCCCACACCCCCGGGGCATTGAGTTATTGATCAAAAACCAAAAGTTTGAATTGGACGTTAGATAGTTAAGGGTGTTACGGTAAAAGTGTACCGAAGATATTAATAAATCGAATCAGGAAAAGGTAAAAGAGTAAATGGAGATCATTGTTGATGGTGATTTTTGGATCGTATAAGACTTATTACAAATCTAAATGGTTTTTGTAGATTGTTGAAGATGTTATGGAGATAAAAAAAAAGAAAAAAAAATACGTGCACATAAGTTTACATGGTAAAACCCCAAGGTGGGGAAATATCCACAGTTGCCGATAATGGCATGAAGAATTCACTATGAATAGAATGATTACACACTCAATCTCTCTTTTTTGACATATCTCTCTTTCTTTCTTGTATATTTTCTATGTGTTGTTGTCTTCTTTCTACAATGAGTTTATGGGTATATTTATATGTGCATAGAACTATAATCCTTGATATACAAATAAGGAAATATGATGGTGTTTAATTAGGAATGGTTACTTGTTGAAGTCGTCTTTATCTTCTTTCCTGTTTCGGAGATCTTGTGTATTGAATTAGAGTCTTCGTAGGATTCTGGTTGAATGGTCCGTTTAGAACTTATTTCTTGATCGGTGTGCAATCTTCTAGAAGAACAGAGTTATTGCTTGATTTGGACTCGTTTCCTATTTGGTGTTTATCCTTCTGAAAACTTTGAGTTCTTTCGTAAATAGAATTCTGACACTGAAGAGGAAATAATGATATTTCCTTATTGGAGTGTGATTCTAGATTCCTTGTTTAAGTAAGACAATTCTTTTTCATATTTGAGTCGTAGTTGCCTTTAATGTCTCACACGTGTTGTCCAACTGACCAATTATCTAATCCCGACCAGACTTCTTTTATCCCGATTGGATGATCCCGACCAAGTTATCTCTATTTGATTGGCTAGTTTCCCGACCAGGTTATTTATGCTCGATCGGTTAGTTTTCCCGATCATCTTGGGTAATCTTAACTATGTCTTGAGATCATCTATTAATTGTTTTGGATTAATCTTCCATAGTTGACTTTTATGACGTAGTATATCTAATCATGCTGACTTGTCATGCTATCAAAAAATCTCTATAACAACCGTGAATAAAAGTTATTGAATAAAAATAACTATTAATAGATAATAGGCAAGTGGACCACCATCAACCTTGAAAAAAAAAACCACGAAAAGGGAACAGATGCATGGTCCCTGCGTCCCTGTTCATTCCCAAACTAATTCATTTTTGTCATTTGCCTCCAACTCTCCAAGTCTCAATCGTTCTTCTCCACAGACGAACCTAGGCAGATTGGTATTTCTTGCTTGTTTTCACTTATTGTTGCTATTTTAATGATGTTTGCTGACTGCGGATTGTTTCGTTTCTTTGTATTTCAGTTTCTTCAAATTTTTAGGGTTTCAGTGAGTCAAAAATTGGAGTTTTGGAATTAAAATTTAATATATGTTAATATAGTGTGTTTAATCTGAAATGATCGAATTATTCTCAAAAAAAAAAAAAAAAACTTTTCTTTTTCGTGTTTAACATGAATCGAGTTCTGTACCACGGTTCTTTATGTCAAAAATGGGTTTTGTTTTGATTGAATATGTTGATTTGAAGTAATGTTTTTGTATTTAATTCTGAAAGTTTGTATATTGGTAAAATATGCATGCTAATGTAAGCAGCGCTCAACAAAAGTACATACAAAGCTGAAATATTCTGCCAAGAAAAAAACGTTATCATGTATTTTCTGCTTTTTGATATTGTTTCGAATGTTCTAATTTTGCATTAAAATTGAGTTTGCTATTTTTATTATGCAGACCAGAAAAAATGGTGCGTCCTCTTTCCAACCAAGGTCATCGATTGACAACTGGTGCCTCCTCTTCTCAGCCTCCAACAGAGACCCAACATGCATACAAGTACCGCAGCAGCTGAGCTGATGGTAGCAAACATGTTGGCTTTTGGTGATGGTAGAAACTTATTTTGCTATGCTTTTGGAGTTTTGGTGATGCTCTTTTATGTTCATTTCGGATATATTTATTACAGTGGGACGATGAACTCATTTAGCAAGCTTTTGATTCACACTCTTAAGTACTTTTGAACAAATTTTGCTAAGTTTGAATTTAGTTGATGCTCTTTATTTTGTGTTAATATTGCAAATAGTGGTTATCTTTGGTGGAACAATGTCTATGTTGCAGTTGAACAATAGCTATGCTAATTGTTAATTTCAATTTATTATGCTCACAGCTTTTATTTATTATATGGATGCTGCTGTGTAATATAGAGAACAAATGTATTTGATTTTTGACGAAATATAGGTGAAAACAGTGGTTGTTGTAGTACAATACGAAGAAGAAATGTGAGATTGGTGCACCGGTACAGGGGATTCTAATTTGGAAGGTTGTGTCATGTGGTGCAATGGTCAGCTAAGGACAAAATTGTCTTCCTATTTATTTTGAAGATTCCAGGGGCTGAGATGTCTTTATATACACTGTTAATGTCAGAAATTGACTTTAAAAATAGATAAGTAACGGCAGGGGTCTTTTTGGCCAAAACGAAACTAGAGGGTGGTTTTTGGCTAAAAACCCAAACTAGAGGGTTTTTTTTAATAGTAACCTTTATTTTATTGTATTGTACCGGATTGTATTGAATTATGTTGGACTATATTATTATATTTTATATTGTATTATATTTTAAAAAATAATAATTAATATAATTGATATTTTTATTTTATAAATTATCATTTTAAGTATAAGAGCATCTCTAATGTAAATATGTATTTTTGAGTTTCTAAATAGTTTCACATCACCATTTCTATTCATTACAGGCCCACTTTTGGAAAAAAATTATAGAAATGCATGTTCACATTTTCAATACAATTATATAAAGTCAAATATACATCCATTTTATGACCAATCATAATAAATCAATTATTACATTATCTCTCATATTTTATTTTAGCTTTAATATTATTTGTGGAAAGAGTTAGAAATCCTAATCAGCATTACCGGAAGAGTTTTTAGAATTAGAAACTTAACTCCATATTCTCTAACTTTTTGTTTGTCATATTATCTTCATATTGAAGTTAGATAATTGTATTGGAGAAAGTTTTTCTAACTTTTTAAATATCTATCCTATGTGATAGTCAATTTTCTCTAAATGTATATTTGCATTTGAGATGCTCTATTATTATCTCAAAACTTTATAATCATAGTAAATTTAAAACTACTTTACAATTTCAAATTTCTAATGTGAATAAAAAAAAAGTAAAATAATTTTGTTAAAAATAAAAAAGTGTTAAGAGCTGACGTAAATGCGCAAAATTCACTAGTCTAAAGCCAATACAAGATATAAACCCATGTCTTCAGTCTGCATTTTTGTATTAGGCAATCGAATACAATGACATGGCCAAACATGTCCAATTGACTATTTTATACAAAACAGTGTTCTTGTATAGTATAATACAAGTTTCCAAACGTGCCATTAATGTTATAGGTCGATCTAGAGACTTCTGATTTTTCATTTATTTAATTATTGGTTTCGAATGAATAAAAGGTCAGCAGTCCAGTACTCATTTGAATAAATTGAATTTGAATGGGTTCTAAATCATGAATTTGGATCCTCTACCGATCTGATCTTTTTTCTGATCTGATCTTTTTTCTGACATCATCAAGTCTCATGATACATAAACATTGTAATAAATATATGGTTAATGTGTGATTGGTTTCCACAACCACTTTATCAACAACCAATCACATATTTTAAAAAGGTCAGAAAAAAGATCAGATTAGTAGAGGATCCAAATCTCTAAATCATTCACAGACTGAATAGTGATTTTGAATATAAGATTAATTTTGTATTTGTATCCGAGATGTATTGTTTAAGACTTGTAAGTGATGATAATGGAAAAAGAGAGTGGGACAGCTAAGCACATAGAGATAGATAGACAGAGAAGATAAGAATTTTCTTATCTGCATGCTTAACAAATCATGCATGTGTATTTACTTTGTATACAAACAGTAGATTATAGATAATTCACAGGAGAATTATGACATTTTACCAACAATATTAAACTTTAGATGGTAAATTATATAAGAAAGTTGTAATTTAAAATTATTGTTGATCACCCAAACACCTTCATTTTATTAAATAATCAAACTTAGGTGAGAATTATGTGATATGGGTATGGTTTCAAATTGACAAATAGTCTTTTGCTCAACACATGAGCAAATTTAATGGTATAATTATCTAAATTGCTAACAAAGGAGATGGCAATTATTGTAAGAGCAATCCAACATACCCGTTAAATGAGTTTTATCTTAAAATTAAATGAGTTACATCAATATATATGATTTCAACCGACTTTTTAGATGAGATACGAGATTTTATTTCTCACTCTTCAATAATACCGAATGATATCTATATTTTATTTATATTTTATTATATTTTATATATATCATAATTATTACCAACTGTATACGAAGAACCAAATAATGTTGACATATTTAAAATCGAAGATTCTTTTGGAATTACTACACTTTTTCTATTATTCAACTCTTCAAATTGTCATATAGGTAAATAGGTATACATTTCAAGATTGACAATAGGAGAGAAAGGCTTCAGTACCTTAGGCTTAAGACATGAGGTGGCATGCCTGCCCAATAAATTGTTCACATGTCATTATATTTTGAAAATTTCATAATTATCATTTCCATTTAATAAAAAATTGACAAATAAGATTTTACAACTGTCTTCTTCCCTTCATTGCTTCCCTGCAACTCATTCCATTTTTTTTTTCTCAAGCTTTTTTAACCATAAAAAATCAAATCTACTCTTGTTAAAATAAAAAAAAAAAAAAAAAAAAAAACCCTTATCTTCTGTCAATCATCACTGCTACAATCGTTTTGTTTATTATTATTTTTTATCTGTTAAACACAAACCCATCTTTCCAAACTTCATAGAAATTGAAAGTCTCAGGTTCAGGTTGTGATAAAGAAAGGCAGGAGACGGAGAGGCTGTGGGAGAAGATTAGAAGAAAGTAAGAGATTAGATTTAGGTTTATGACTTTTGATGTGGAATTTTTATTTTATTTTTTTGACATAGCAGTAAGAATTGTTATTAGTTGTAGGGGAAGCAATGAAGGGAAGAAGACATACTTGTAAAATCTGATTTGTCAAATTTTTAAAATACAATGATGTGTCAATAATTTATTGGGCAGACGTGCCACCTCATGTCTTAAGCCCTGACCACACAGGATTGCTCTCTCATTTTTACTATTATTAATAACAAATATGGAATAAGTGTACAAGAATTAACATGGTTTGCTATTTAAAACCTCTTCCCATTCCTGTGTTCCTTTTTCTATTATTTATTTCGTATACTTTTATCCATGCACATTGGGTTTATGTGAAACATATATACTCTTCTAATAAAAAGATGGTTATGCTTGTTTAGTAAGCAAAACAATCACATTAGGAAAACAAATCTATATATCATTTTCTAAATTATTTGGTAGAAATGTACTAGAATTTCCCATATGGGAGTATTGATATGTATTTGTATTAAATTGCATTATTGCCATATATTTGGTAAAATGGGAACATGCAAGCCATTATAAGGAGGAAGAGATAAGAAAGTAAAAGATCCACCACAATGAATCATTAAAAGATCGATCAAATTATTCTAGAAATGTATGATCATGTGAGAGTACTATGTTTTGTTGCAGTAATCAATGCAAAGGCAACTTTTTTTCAAAGAATCCATATAGGCAAAATAGGGTCATAATCGGTTGAAATTGAATAGACAATGACACTTGAACTGCACCACATGGTATCAATGAATGCAAAATTTCCAAGCAAAAGATACGGCCTAAAATTGAGTCACCACATACTGGAATTAGGAGCTGATGTTCATGTTGATGGTGACTTTTGGTTTAGGTTTGCTTTTTTTTATTATTATAATTGAATTTGAAGATGATGCTCCTTTTTTATTATTATTGAATCGAAGATATGTTGTTGTTGATGGTGTTAAACCATGGTTAACGTTTGGACACTCTGCTAACCCCCTAACTTTGGGACACTTTGCTAACATATTATATTATTGAGAATAAATTTTCAAAATTACAATATAACAGAAAAATACAAATTAGTATTAAAAATTGATTATATGGAGTTAAATTAAAGATGTTATAATAAACCTTTAAAAAATTTTATATTAAAAAGTATCCCAAAATTGAGAGAGGGGAAATAAAATGTTTAAAAACAATTTAAAATTAAAGGAGGAAAGCTAAAACGTTAACAAGTAATTTAAAACTAATAGAGTGAAAATAAAAAAATTAAAAGTTAAAAAGTGGAAGAGGGCAAACAAAATAGGAACTTGTTTGGTTTAGTTTTTAAAAAATATCTATCGTAATTATAGTAAATTTATTAGAAATAGAGTTTTTGAAAAAAAAAATATAGTTGTTGATTGGTATTTTTTTTTTTTTTTTTAAAGATCTATTTAAAGAACCATATTCCCATGAATTTTTATCTGATAGAAATTTAAGCTCTATTAGTTTCTATTCAAATCATTTTTTTTTTCACTTTCTTCTTCTTAATTCATTGTCGGCTTCTTTGTCACCTTCTTCGTCTTCTTCTCAATTTTTTGATCCTGGTTTGTTTTTTTTTTCCTTTTTTTTTTGTTTTTTAAACTTTTTTTTTATATTTAATCATTTTTATATTATCATTTTATTTTCTCTTTTCACTAATCTAATTTCCTTTTTATATTATCATTTTATTTGTTTTATCTTCTCTATTACAAAATAAGTCTCAGAAACATAAAAATAAATCTAAGAAACACAAAAAAAACACTAGACTTATTTTTATGAGTGTGTTTTGAAAGTATTATTGTTAAATTCATATTTTAGGTGCTATTAAATTTGAAATGACTTTTCAGCTAGAGTTTTTAGAGTATATTTTTTATAAATAGAGTTTTTATATATATATAAAAAGTATTTCGAATAAGCATAAATATCCGCCGATTGGGCGTCGTAGGGAAGATCCGTATCCATTTCTCTAAACTTAGAAAGTGGAAATCCATTGGTGAGGTTTTTTTTTTTAACAAAATGTTTAATTTATTTATTCTTGCTCTTATTAGTGTGATGGCGGTGGATTTGTCCACTAATCTTTGTTTAGTATTTTGTATATATATATTTTTTACCGGGTATGATGTCATCATAGCGGCTTGGCCGGGTATGATATCATTATACAGTCTGTCCGAGTATGACATCATCAAGAGTTTTTTAGTCGGATATGATGGCCTGGCCGTGAATAATGTTATCATGACAGTCTGCCCGGGTATGACACCATCGAGGAATGTCACTGATCTCCCTTTATTTTAATTTTTTAGGAACAAAGAGATTTCATATTTTATATATAATGTGTTTTAACTCTATATTTAAACTAGAAACAGACCAATTCTCGGTGTGTTCAAAGTTGTACTATACTCGCTAAGACGACAATAAGAATCCTTAATATGATATGATTATTTTTATAGAATAGAATTAGATAGTATATGATTATATTAATTTTAACGTTATTCTACATTTGATGCAGTATATAATAGAATTAAAAATATAATAATTATAATATGGGATAATATTAAAAATAGAAAAAATAAAGATAAAAAATCAAATAAAAAGAAAATAGTCAATGTATTCGGTGGGGTGGGTGGTGACTCTTGACTTATCAAAGAGGGCATTTTACCAAAACCCATACATGGGTTTCTCTTTCATCCATCAGTTTTTGCTTCTCATCCTCTCTTCTTCGTCTGCACTCTTCTTCCTCATCTGTTGGTGAAGTACCAACATTTGATGCCCACTTGATGTGACCTACCAGCATCTCATACACACTATAGTTCAGATTCAATTGGATCAAGAAGGTTTTTTATTGATGCTTTTATCTCAAACTTTGTTTTTTATTAAAATCTGGTATCGTTAAAAAAAAAATCAAATATCGTATTAATGAGATATTTTTATTGTTATATTATTTTAAAAAAAAAATCATCATCAAGCAACTAAATTGAAGAAACTCAGTTATGTCGACTCGCCACCGATCTAACCAGAACCAGTCAAAATGAGGAAGATGATGAGGTTCGGAGTGTTTGTGTAATTAAGGTGATGGAAAAGAAATTAATCCCATGAATTTGGTTGGAATTAATTAGTCCCATTACAGTGGGATAGATCAGGTCAATGGAATCAGATTAAAAATAAACCGATTCTTATCCTATTCCTATCATATCCCAGTTGCTAAACATGGTCTATGTGTGTAACTTCTTTATCGGTTTCTTTTTTCTATATATATATATATAAAAAAAAATTTATAAATACATACCGATATAATTATATAAAAAAAAATTGAATATGAATTACTCATTTTATATATTTTGATTTGATATGTATATATTTATTAAAAAAAAATTATAAACAAATAATTCATATTAAATATCGTTATATAAATTTATCGGTATATATCAATAGAAAAATGAACGATTTTATATATATAAATCAGAAGTTTTATACTTTCAAGACAAAAAAAAACTCTTCATTTCTCAAGTCTCCGACTTCTGTCACTGTATAAAAACTACACCATAACAGTTCATCTGTTTTTCCTTTCCTTTTACTCGACTTTCCAATGTATTCCACTACCTATGTTCTCCTTTTCATTTCTCAAAATTTATCGCTTTACTCATGTATATGTCTGTGTTGAGTTTAGAGATGTACTTTTTTTTTTTTAATAGGGTTCCAATTATCCGTGTTCCTATCTCTATTTGAAGATTTAAAAAAAATAAAAAATAGGAACATTGAGGAAATAAGGATGAAAATCATCCTCAAATTGAAACAGGAATCCTCATCCTTATTTCTCCATTTCCCTCAAACATATATAAATATAATTATAACATATATTTTTATTATCTTTATTATTCTTTAAAATCTTAAATATATATATATATACACATTTATTCTTTTTACTGTATTAATGAATTTTATTTTATATTTGTAATGAAATGTTTATTTTTTAGATTTAATTTTTAATTTTTAATTGAATGAAAAAAAAAACAGAGGAAAACAGAAAATGAAAAAAATAAAAATAAAGAAAAACAGAAAAATTGGAATTAAGGATGGGTACATCTCCCCACAAATCTCCATCCCTATTTTCCTCTCGACGGTATATAGCTTCTTTTCGCTGTCTCAATATTTTGTAATTTTTTTTTTTTGCCGGGTATGACATCATCATCTCGACGGCCAGGCCAGGAATGACAACATCATGCGGCCTGGCCGGGTACGACGTCATCAAGAGGTTTTTTTTTACCGAGTATGACGTCATTTAAAAAAAAACTGAAAAAACAGAATTGGAAATGGCAAAATGGGTTTGTGTGTGGTTGCAAAAGGACAGAGATGCAAAAATATTGAAAGTTGAAAAATTAATGACAACTGAAATAACCCCTACTCTGTGTGAAGGCAGAGGGGGGCCGATAGGGGCGATGGCCCCGCAGCCAATCAAAATTTTATAAATTTGTATTTTTACTTGATTCCCTGTTTTATTGATAAATTAATTTCTTCCCTATTTTGTCAAGATAAAATCAACCCCTTTCTGTATTTTAATTTTATATGATTTCATAATCTAATCTATATATGGGTTCAACAACTATATATTTACAATATAGTCACAAGACTAATTTTCAATCATTGGATTTCGATCCACAGATCTATAAAAATTAAATATTTAAAAATTTGAAAGAAATTAACAGCACCTCGCAATTACCCCTACAACTTTATATAAACTATATAGTAGTTAACCAAGTTTGTTTAATCGTAGTTTTTCGATTTGATCGTTAAGATTATATTTATGAACTTCCAAGATTTTAGTTTTGAGATTATAAATTAAAAAATATTTAAAATTTATTATTCAAGCTTGTGTTATTGTGTTATTATATATCTATTATTTCGTTAGGTTGTTAATATAGTTTTGATAAATTTATTTCACTCATTTGCTACTTAAATTTGTTTACAAATATTTATAAGTTAATTTGGTTTGACATGAATATTATAAAGTTAAATTATAAATGTATCAATAATTGTTTTTAAATGTAATAATAATACAACGATATTCATCTATACAACAAGATGAAAGATCATTTTTTACAAATTTTTTGATTATGTATATTTAAATAGAAATCGCAAAGAAATTTAAATAAATTTAATTATAGATAATTTTTTTAGAAACAAAATAGAGTCAAATTCCATTTTGATTCTCAAAGGTATTATTATTATTATTATTATTATTATTATTATTATTATTATTATTATTATTATTATTATTATTATCTTAAAGTCTAAACTATTATATTTTAGTATATTAATATATTTTTCTTTGATGACCTTTAATATTAGTTTATATCTTCATCCCCCTAAAATCAATATCTTAGCTTCGCCCTTGGTGAACACGTCATCGATTTCTTTCTTTATTCTTTATCCTTTATTCTGTTTGGTATTTAATTAAAAAAGAGCTTTTAACTTTGGTGCCTTTTGTTTTATCGTTTGAAACCTAAATATGATTGAACGGGGTCTGAAATATGAATAGGTCTGAGATCTAAAGTCTAGATAATATGTTTGTTTGTTTGATTTGAAATCTAAATAGACCAATCATGTTGTTTATTTTTTCAAAACAGAACATCTGAAAACCTATAATTTGATATTCTTACTCCTATATTGTTAAGAGTCATGTATATTATACTATTATTGATAATTAACTTTAAATTGATTGTCTAATTTATTTATTTTATGGTATTTCAATAAAATAAATTTAAATTTAATAAAATTGAGTCATTTAATTCTATGATTTAATTTCACCGAATCAAGTAAACATGGAATCAAAATATATGGGATCGAAATATATTTAAATTACAAAATGACGAAATGCGGTAAACATTTATATGATTAATTTACATGTCAACATCATAATCTGTTCAAAAAAACATTCTAAACCCAATTTACAAATCAAAATAATTATACAAATACTTATAAAAGTTTATTTGCAATTTGTCCCCTGACATTTTGTATAAACATATGATCTAAAGATCAAAATCATTGTTTGTAGTAGGTGTTGGGTTTCCATTTGCATTTTCATTCTCTTCCTCGATATCTTCATCATCACAAGTAGTCCCCAAGATCTTCATCATCACAAGTAGTGCTACATTAATATAATGAGCTACCGAAGACAAAATTGACAGGCGTTAAAAGAATTCAATATGCAGTGCAACAAAATTCAACAGCTAATCTAATTCTTTGATCCTGGTTCGTTTTTTTTTCCCTTTTTTTTTTTTTTTTTTTACATTTGTTTTATATTTAATCATTTTTATATTATTATTTTATTTTCTCTTCTCACTAATCTAATTTCATTTTTATATTATCATTTTATTTGTTTTATTTTCTCTTTTATAAAAAAAATTCAAAAATAAACAAGAGCACAAAACTTATTTTTATGAATGTATTTTACGGATATTGTTGGCAGATTCATATTTAAGGTGCTATTAAAACTTAAGGCTCCGTCCTGCAGTTGTTTTTCAGTTCGTTTTCGTTTTTATTTTTCAAAAACGATTTCGAAAACGAGTTTGTTAACAATTTTTCATTTTATTTTCGAAAAACGAAAAAAGAAAAAGAAAAACAAAACCAGTGTTAAAAGTGAAAGATTTGAAAAACACAAAATACTTGTTTTTCGTTTTTCGTTTTTCGTTTTTGTTTTTCATTTTGTTTTTCACTTTTTTATATATAAAAAAATCATTTTGTTTTTCATTTTGTTTCATTTAGTTCTATTATGCGTTTCATATGACTATAATAAGACGGGACAAGATTTTTAAAAGACCAAAGTGCCCATATATATATATATATATTAATTATTATATATATGATTAACACTGAAAAGTGTATGTTTACTAAAAGATAATATCATCATTTTACACTTCCAATATGATTAATTCCCCAATTTAGACATAATTTCGTTCGTTCGCTTAAATAATGTGTTGTGTAGTAATCAGTGTATTTTTCTTTGTATTTCAGAGGTAATTCGATCAATTCAGAATCATGGAAAAGTCAGATGACAAAACAAACATCTTTTTCAAGTTTAGAACGTCAAAAAACCTTAAGAAGACCACGAAGGGCATTTTCATAATTTTGACTATTCACTTTTCACAGTCGACTTTCACTGTTCACAGTCGACTTTACTGTTCACAATTGATTTTTACTGTTCACTCACGATACGTTACTGTTCACTCTCGGATGCGTTACTGTTCACTCGAATGAGTTACTATTCACTGATGACGTGGCGAATCTGGACGCTCCATTCTAAATTCATCTATGGTCAATTTTCATCCGTATTTTGTATAAATAGGGGGTCTACCCCCCTAATTTTGACGTTCTGAATCCAAATCTGATATTAGATTTATGAAATTCTCTCCCTTTTGTTCTCAAATTCTCAGTTTAAGTAAAATAGCTATTTTCTAGTTAAATTATGTCTGGATAATTTTATAGCTGAGGTCAAAGGTGATACTGATGGTATGAAAAATATGATCCAATTTTGGTAAGTTTATTTTTTTTATGCTTTCTCCCTCTAATATTTGTGGAGTTTTTGACTCACTGTAGATAGACATATATTGTCTAGCACAGTGAGTACTTTTACCCATATCTATCATAGAGTGGTTTATCCCCTCTAATCATTGTGGAGTTTTGACTCACTGTAGATAGACAGATGTTGTCTAGCACAGAGAGTGCTTATACCCACATCTATTAGAGAGTGGTCAGTGGAGTGGAATACCATCTCATTAATCATGACTAAATATTAATAATCGGATCATATTCGAATCACCAACAGTGGATCCCTTAGCCTTAGTATTAATTTTAATTGATTTACATTTTTATAACAAGCTTATTAATTAATTTAGATAATTAATTCTACAAAGACAAGTGAACAACCTCCATGTGGTTCGATCCGGTCTTACCGGTTAATTTATTACTTTGACACTCTTATACTTGAGAGTAGGAACACTTCTTTATGACGTGTCAAGTTTTTGGCATCGCTGTCGGGGAGGTAAGTCCACCTTTTCTTTGTAGTAATAATTTTTTTTTAGTTTTATTTTAATTTTACTATTTTTTTTCTACCTTCTTTATTTTTATTTTGTATTTAATTTTGCATCACTCATCTCAATCATAAACTTCATCCACTTGAAAAAAAAAAACACTTGTTATCTTTAATCACATTTTTACATTTTAGTCATTGTACTTTTTATTTGCATTTTAGTCATTGTACTTTTTAATTGCATTTTAACTTAGATCTAGTTTGTATTTGCATATAAGTCTTCTTTTTTTTGCAAATCAGTCCCTGTAATTATCAAATTTTCACTTTAATCCCTATATTTATAATTATTTACACTTTTACCTCAACACTTATGCATATTTGCATTTACACCCCTAGAATTTTGCAGCTTGTTATTTTTATCATTTTTTCTTTTATTTTCTTCATTTTTGTGTATTTCATCTTCATTAACCCTCATTAAATTTGCATGAGACGTTGGTCTCGAACATCTAGTGGTAGATTAATTAGGAGATCACAATCACCCACATTCACTAATAACATGGCTGAAAACCCACTTAAACATCCAGCAGAAAACCAAGCCGAAAACCTTTTAGACAACCTTGACAACGTGTCTCAAGACAGCAATCATCCGTCTTATGTTGACCATGACCAACACATTAACCCAAATCCATGATTGCAGTATTTTTGATCTTAATCAATTTAAAAGAAAGTTCGTTCACTGGGATCAGTGATTCCACTAGTTGAACACTAATTAGTCTAATTTAATCCTATTCTAAGTGCATGAAAACTAAATGCATAATGCTTGTCTTGAGTTGGTATTTGAATTCACTAATTTGTAAAAATGCAATAAACTAAATAACACAAAAGCTCACACTAAAATATGCATATGAAAGAATGCTATGGAATCAATGCAACTTAATTAAACTTCTCAATGTAATCCACAAGTCTCAATTAAGCATTTAAATCCAATTGATAGGGTTTGTTTCATGAAGCACCTAATCTTCCCAATTACTCACACACGGTCATGTGATGAGCAATGGTTAGAATTAGTTTTTAATTAAAAACTCTTAACCAAATAACACATAGTATGGTCATGCATATGGAAATTTACTCAATTATTAAGCTTGTAGTTAAAGACTAAATGGGATCGTCACCCACATCTAACCCTCAACATCATAGATAGACTAATCCTAACACAAATATTCATTGAGGTCTCATTTGAATAGAAGTGAAGGAATTAGAGCATATATTCCAATAAAAGAGACTACCAAAGTATTTAATTAAAAACCATTAGACTAGGATTACAAAGAGTTGCTCAATAAGTTTACATTAATCCCCTAACATAGAAATTAGTTACACATCAAGGAAAGGAAATTAAACAAAGAAGAGTGAAAGGAGAAACCAAAGTTGGCCATTGAGGTTCCTTGACTTGTAAGCTCCCTCTTCTTGCTTCCCAAGTTCCAAGATGGATGGATGGATTCAAGTGTCTAGGGATGGTGATGGAAGGGTGGAAGTAGTCCAAAAGTTCGTGTGACTGATGTTCTTTCACAATAATATAAGATGGGTATTTATATGGGTCAAAAAATAGGTCAGAAATCAACCTAGAAAATCGTGCTGGCGGACTATCGCTACCCTGTATGTCGCGGTTGTCCATGACGACATGTCTCGGTCTTCCATGACGACATCACAAGCGACACTTTAGAAAAGTTGTTGTCGCGGTCTCCCATGACGGAAATCATAAAAGCGACATATTTTGTCATTTTGTCCAAGTTTCCAATTTCCAGCTCTTTTGGGTCTCAATCTTCACTCATAACTCCCATATGATGCCCCTAATACAAAATCCTGCAAATACACTTTATCGAGCCATTAAACACTTGATTTTACTCGAGAATTGAGCAATAAGCATAGGAAGGGGGACTCGAAATCTAGTGTTATCATGGCTCGATCAATCCACATAGAACTCTTAGAGACTACATGAATCCCACACGTAATGGAGCATCTTCATGCATAACTTTCCCACCAAATGCAACACACTTTAATTTTAAACCGGGAATAATTTAACTTTTACCCAATTTTCACGGTCTTGAATCTGAAAACCCATATTTGCATTTTAGGGAGTTTGAGGAAGTCTGTAACACTTGCACTGACCAAAATGTTAGCATGGATATAATCAGGCTTAAGTTTTTCCCTTTTTCCTTAAAAGATAAAGCTAAAACTTGGTTACAAAACCCTAGGTCAGGATCAGTCCAAACTTGGAATGATATGCA
The DNA here is from genome assembly GCA_032871835.1 of Dipteronia dyeriana. Classification (NCBI taxonomy): domain Eukaryota; kingdom Viridiplantae; phylum Streptophyta; class Magnoliopsida; order Sapindales; family Sapindaceae; genus Dipteronia; species Dipteronia dyeriana. The sequence continues at coordinate 4,984,616 of CM065298.1, forward strand.
ACAACAGTTCTTATAGAATTTTTTCCCACCTCATAGAACAAACTCTCTTAAGAGGCAAATCACTTCATTTGCCTAAAAACCTGGGGAAACACTTTACCAATGTTGGGATAGGTTCAAAGAGTTGTTAAATGTCTGTCCACATCACAGTTTTGAAACATGGAGGATAGTGTCACATTTCTATGAGGGACTCACACCCCAAAGTAGATAAGTCATTGAAATGATGTGTAATGGGGAGTTCAGTGATAAAAATTCTGAAGAAGCACTTGAATACCTTGGCCATATCGCCGAAAGTGCTCAAAATTGGGACACCATTGGTTCCTATGAGTCCATTAGCAAACCACAACCATCTCCATCTAGGTGAGGCATTTACAATCTTAGGGAAGATCATGACCTTCAAGCTAGATTTGCATCCCTAGCTAGGAAAGTTGAAGCTTTAGAAACTAAAAATAGTGAACATGTAAAATCTGTACAAGAAATTGCATGCCATGTATGTGATTCTGATGATCATATCACTCATAGTTGTCCAACTTTGCCAGCCATGAAAGATTACCTTCATGAACAAGCCAAATTCCAACCCATGCTCACAAACCTACAATCATGGTTGGAGAATTCATCCAAACTTTAATTGGAGGAACAACAATCAAGCCCAGTCTTCACAACCATCAGGTCCATCACATCCATAAACACACCAGAATTTCCAAAACCCACAAGGTTATGCACCTTATGTCCCACCATCTAGGAAAAACTTTGAAGACACTTTGTACTCATTCATTGAGAAGCAAGAATCCATTAACAGCCAAACTGCACAAACCTTGATAGATGTTAAAGATACTTTGGCAAAGATTGCTTCTACACTCACCACATATGAAAAAGGTAAGTTTCCATCTCAACCACAACCAAATCTCAAGAGTCAGTCAAGTTCCTATGATAATAACCAACGCCCAGATCAAGTCAATTCAATTATCACTTTTCGCAGTGGTAAGGTCATCGAAAAACCTATTATTGAATCTGGTAAAAATGATGATGAGTCACTTTCCAAGGGTAAGGAAGGGGTTGATAAAACCACTGTTAACGAATAAATAATTGAACCCCCACTTCCACTCCCATATCCTCAGGCTCTTAAAAATTCATAGAAATCAAAGCATTCCTCAGAGATTTTTGAATTTTTCAAATAGGTAAAGATTAATATCCCTTTGTTGAACGCAATCAAACAGGTACCTTCCTATGTCAAATTTTTGAAGGATCTGTGCATTATAAAAAGGAAGCATCAGGTAAGAAAGAAAGCCTTTATTGCTGAACAGGTAAGTTCCATTCTTTCCAATAAAAATATTTTGAAATATAAAGATTCTGACTGTCCCACTATTTCCTGCACAATTGGTAACTGTAAAATTGAGCATGCTTTGCTTGACCTAGGTGCTAGTGTAAATTTTCTCACATACTCATTTTATCAACAACTTAAACTTGGTGAGTTAAAGCCGACTTCACCACACTTTGTCTTGCTGATAGGTCAATTAAAATACCAAAAGGAATAGTGGAAGATGTGTTAGTACAAGTTGATAAATTTATTTACCTAGTACATTTTATTGTCTTGGAAACACAACCTGTTGTTAATGAGCACAAATCAATTCATGTTATATTAGGCCGATCATTTTTGGCTACTGCTAATGCCTTGATTAATTGCAGGAATGGAATAATGAGCATGTCTTTTGGAAATATGGAAATTAAGATTAATGTTTTCAACATGTCTAATGAACCATTTGATGATGAAAATGAAGATAAAGATGTAGACATTGTTGAACCCATTGTTGAAGATCATGTTCAAAAGGATTCTTTTAACTCATCTGAAATTTGTTTGGTCAATTCACCTGAGTCAATCTCGCATTCACATCTTGATAATTGTTTACAGGTTGCCGAAGAAGAAATAGACACTTTAGATTTTGAAGAATTGGAACAGAAAGATGACGAGCCAGAAGAAAAAGCACCCATCAATGATTCTTTTCCTGCTAATCTTTTATTCTCTATCACAACTTTGCCTTGGTATGCTGACATTGTCAATTATCTTGCAACAAGAATGATGCCACTCGATTGGAATGCACAGGACAGAAAGAAATTTTTGACCGAGGTAAAACGTTTTTACTGGGATGACCCGTACTTATTCAAGTATTGTTCTGATCAAATTGTTCGACGGTGTATTCCAGGCAATGAAGTAAGTAGTGTCATTGAATTTTATCATTCTGAAGCATGTGGTGGTCATTTTTTCGTTAAAGAAAACGGCTGTAAAAATCTTGCAGTGTGGATTTTATTGGCCCACCTTGTTTAAAGACGCACATACATTCTGTAAAACCTGTGAAAAATGTCAAAAGTTATGATCCATTTCCAAGCGAAACATGATGCCTTTAAACCCCATTCTTGTCATTGAAATATTTGATTGTTGGGAAAATGATTTTATGGGCCCATTTCCACCGTCATTTGGATTTTTGTAAATTTTAGTTGCCGTTGATTATGTGTCAAAATGGGTTGAGGCAATTCCTTTTCGAAATAATGATCACAAAACAGTGAATAAGTTTTTAAAGGAAAATCTTTTGAGTCGATTTGGAATCCCTCGAGCCATTATCAATAATGAAGGCAAACACTTTTGTAACAAACATTTTGAGTCTTTGATGAAGAAATATGGAGTCACACACAAAATTGCCACATCATACCACCCTCAAACAAGTGGTCAAGTTGAGTTAGCAAATAGGGAGATAAAACATATCTTGTAAAAAACGGTTAACCCTGATCAAAAAGATTGGTCTCTTAGACTAAATGATGCACTTTGGGCTTACCGCACTGCTTTCAAAACATCTTTGGGTATGTCTCCTTATCATTTAGTTTATGGAAAACCTTGCCACTTACCTGTTGAACTTGAGAAAAAAACATATTGGGCCATTAAAACTTTCAATTCTAACCTAAATGATACTGGTGAATTGTGCAAGTTGCAATTAAATGAACTTGAAGAATTAAGAAATGATGCATATGAAAATGCAAAAATTCTTAAAGAAAAATCTAAAACCTTTTATGATAGACGAATTTTAAGAAGATCATTTGAAGTTGGTCAAAAGGTTTTGTTTTATAATTCTCGACTTCATTTATTTCCTGGTAAATTGAAATCGAAATGGAGTGGTCCATTTGTTGTGAAACACGTGTATCCATATGGTGCCCTTGACATTGAGAATCCTAGGAATGGTAATGCGTTTAAAGTAAATGGACAACGTGTGAAACCATTCTTAGAAAATACAGATTTCAAAAAGACTCTGCAGTCCTTTTTGACCCTTGTTACCAATGTGAGTAAACAAATCTTTTGCTTTTGACTTTATATGTGTTTGCAATTATTATTTTTGTTTTTGTTCGCTTTTACGTTTTGAATTTTTATAGGATTAATTTCTGGTTCAATTTTTGCTTGGTGTGTTTTGATATATCACCCCGGTTAAGTGGCGGATAACGGTACTCCTTGACAATTCAAGTCGGTTTAATTCAGTTTCCCAAATAACTGATCCCCAAAATAAGGCATGGAAGAAATTTTCACAAACATGCGAAAACATTTTCCATCGTTGCCCCAAAGTGCTCTGAAAAAGATTTACAAAGCACGTTCCGAAAGATTACACTTACTGATGATAAACAACATTCCTGTTGAAATTCATTGGTTGATCGAAGCTAAGGTACGTCTAACAGGTGAGTCTGTTGATTCATTTATATCTTGCAAAAAAATGAAGAGCTAAGAAGTTAGGGGTTACTTGTCACAAATGCGCACGTACAACTTGCAACACACATTATCGTTCTTTAGGAATGGTGTCTAATAATCGGGAAGATAAAATTTTATTCATTATGCATGGTCTGCGTAGGGAGTCACTGGATAATATCCTAACGACTCTTGATGCACATCCTAGTGGATATGTGCAAATGACAATTGACTGATTATGACCACAATTTCAAAAAGTACATGCGCAATATAGTCTTGGGAATCTGACTTTAAAAGACCTTGTTTGCCAATTTACAAGAAAATTGGATGGGAAGCATATCCCCGACCCATAGAGGGCGTTGAAGCCGTTTCTGGAAGTAAAACCAGAGGAAGATGTGAGCCACAATCACAACTACCAGTAAATATCCTTTTTATTATCTTTTTCCTTCCGCATTTAATATCTTTTGTAATTATTGCTGTTTACTTTTGATTTTTGAAGATAATAAGTAATGCAGAATTGATCTGAATCTCAGTTTGTGATTGTCCCATGGTTTTATGCATTTTATTTTCCTATATTTTGTATTTCTTTTGTTGTTTTACAGGATTTTGTTGTCTTTCAAGTTGTTCAGGTGATATCTTCTAAACCTTACCTTTTTTCTAATGACATTGGGGACAATGTCTCATTCTGGTTGGGGGGGAGAGGATAGTTGATTCAATAACTTTTGTTTTTCAAAAAAAAAAAAAAACTTCTGACTATTTTTTTTGTAAATATGGCCGAGTAAGGAGATCTTTTAGATACTTCTGAGACGCATCTTTGTAGTTCTGATGCATTTTTTCCTCTCTTATGACTATTCAAATTTATAAACTCTCCATTGTGATATCATTGACTAATCATTTTTTTCATTAAGTCATCTTGAAAAAAAAAATCGAACTATTCTAGACACACACGCATATTGACACGTGATTATGTGCAGTAAATTGAGATTTTACGATATTGAGTTCTGAAACATCATTCAAGGGTAACAACCGAAGACAGTGGTCTTGTGTAAAAATTTATATGGTAATAATAATAATAATAATTTTATGTGTTGTGACTAAAACTCTTACTTAGTAGCCGGGCCTCATGCCTCAGTAAGCATAGAGTGTTCGCGTAAAACGGTAGAGTCTGGATAAGAATAAAGTGCAGTTCCGTAGCGTCTTTAACTCGAGCAATTAAGTCTGAGAGGTGCTTTAACACCTAATGCCCTAAAACCAACTGGTTTGGGAGTCATTGACCCAAAGCTCGTTACACGGGTTAAAGAGAAAGCTTAAGGGAATTGTACTAAAAAAAAACATCTGCAATCCGAGTAATTAAGCCCGTAAGAGTGTTTTAACACTTAATGCCCTAAAGCCAACTGGTTTGGGAGTCATTGGCCTAAAGCTCGCTACATGGATTAAAGATGGAATGTTTGTTTCCAATTTTGTTGTATTAAAAAAAAAAGAATAAAACTGCTGCCTAAGGAAAAAGCCCTGATGAGATTTTGGAATGAAAATGTTATTTGATTTCAATTGATTCTTATAGTTATCGTGTTGATCTTTATTGAGCACAAGAAAGTTTGATTGATAACTCGTTGTCAAAGAGTGAGAAAAGAAGTATCAGAGAGTTTGTCTATTTGATAGTTTAGAGATTTGAATTTGAGTTTTTACTATTTTCGCTTTAATTGCTAGGGACTAGCAATAAGCTGGTTGGGGGGTGTGATTAACATTGGAAAGTGTATGTTTATTAAGAGTAATATCATTATTTTACACTTCCAATATGATTAATTCCCCAATTTAGACATAATTTTGTTCGTTCGCTTAAATAAATGTGTTGCGTAGTAATCAGTGTATTATTTTTTGTATTTCAGAGGTAATTCGATCAATTCAGAATCATGGAGAAGTCAGATGGCAAAACAAACATCGTTTTCAAGTTTAGAACATCAAAAAACTTTATGAAGACCACGAAGAGCATTTTCGTAATTTTGACTATTCACTTTTCACAGGTTGACTTTTACTGTTCATAGTTGACTTTCATTGTTCACTCACGATGCGTTACTGTTCATTCTCGGATGCGTTACTGTTCAGTCACGGATGGATTACTGTTCACTGTTCACTGATGACGTGACAAATCTAGACGCTCCATTCTAAATTCATCTGATGGTCAATTTTCATCCGTATTTTGTATGAATAAGGGGTCTTTACCCCCTCATTTTGACGTTCTGAATCCAAATATGATATTAGATTTGTGAAATTCTCTTTCTTTTGTTCTCAAATTCTCAGTTTAAATAAAATAGCTATTTTCTAGTTAAATTATGTATGAGTAATTTTATATAGCATGGGCCAAATGTGATACTGTTGGTATGGAAAATATGATCAAATTTTGGTAAGTTTATTATTTTTATGCTTTCTCCCCTCTAATATTTGTGGTTTTTTTGACTTACTGTAAATATACAGATATTGTCTAGCACAGTGAGTACTTTTACACATATCTATCAGAGAGTGATTTATCCCCTCTAATCTTTGTGGAGTTCTGACTCACTGTAGATAGACAGATGTTGTCTAACACAGTGAGTATTTATATCCACATCTATCAGAGAGTGGTTAGTGGAGTGGAATACCATCCCATTAATCTATACTAAATATTAATAATTAGATCATATTCGAATTACCAACAGTGGATCCCTTATCCCCAATATTAATTTTAATTGATTTACATTTTTATAACAAGCTTATTAATTAATTTAGATAATTAATTCTATAAGGACAAGTGAACAACCTCCCTGTGGTTCAACTCGGTCTTACCTGTTAATTTATTACTTTGACACTCTCATACTTGAGAGTATGAACACTTCTTTATGACATGTTAATATATTATAATATTATATATTACAAAATAATATAGTTTATAATAATATAGAATATATATATATATATATATATAATATTTATATAGATATAATAATAAAATATTAATATATAATATATATTTATATAGTATATATAAAAATATAATATAATATATAATATATATATATATATATTGTAATTAATTTTTTATAATTTAAGAGTTTAGTTTTGATTAATTCATTTTTTGATATGTTTTTTTGAATTAATTTTTTATGTGTTACTTTTGTTTAATTTAAAAATTACAATACAAAAAATATATTGGTTAATTATGTAATCAATTTTTTGATAGTTTTCGGTTAACCTACCAGACGCGTTTTTTCCGTTTTCAATTTCAAAATACAGCTTTCAGTATATTCTACCAAACGCGTTTTCGGAATTCGAAACTGAAACCAAAAACACTGTTTTCATTTTTATTTTTATTTTCGAAAAATAACAACTGAAAAATGCTTACAGGACGGGCCCGAAAGATTTGAAAAATACAAAATACTTGTTTTTGTTTTTGTTTTTCATTTTTTTTATATATAAAAAAATCATTTTGTTTTTCATTTTGTTTCATTTAGTTCTATTATTCGTTTCATATGGTTAGGATAAGACGGGTCAAGATTTTTAAACGACCAAAGTGCCCATATATATATATATTTCAGAATAATTTATTTCCAACTAGAACAAAAATCATTTATGCAATTATATATATATATATATATATATATATATATATATATATACATTACGGATAATTATATATATTATAATATTATATAGTATAAAATAATATATTTTATGTATATTATATATTTATAATATAGTTTATATATATTAAAACATATAATATTATAGAATATTTATTTAATATATTATATATTATTGTATATAATAATAAAATATTATATATATAATATATAATAAATATTTATAATATATATATTATAATTATTTATTTATAATTTAAGAGTTTAGTTTTGATTAATTCATTTTTTGATATGTTTTTTTTTTGAATTAATTTTTGATGTGTTACTTTTGTTTAATTTAAAAATTACAATACAAAAATAATATCGGTTAATCATTTTTTGATAGTTTTCGGTTAACCTACCAGACTCGTTTTTTCCGTTTTCATTTTCAAAATACAGCTTTCAGTGTATGCTACCAGACGCGTTTTCGGAATTCGAAATTGAAACCAAAACACTATTTTCATTTTCATTTTCATTTTTATTTTATTTTAGAAAAATAGCAACTGAAAAACGCTTACAGGACGGGCCATAAGTTATTAAGGATGTGTTTAAAATGGTTTTTCAAGTAGAGTTTCTAGAGTAAATCTTTTTTATATAAAATTTAAATTAAGTAAAGCTTCTAAAAAAAAGTTGTTTAGTATTTAATTAAAAAGGAGCTTTTAATTTAGGTGCCGTTTATTTTTCGTCTTAAATCTAAACAGGTCTGAACGAGTCTGAAATCTGAATATGTTTGAAATCTGAGTCTAGACAACATGTTTATTTTTTTGTATCTGAAATCTGAATAGACAAGTTATGTTTGTTTTTTCAAAATAAAACATCTGAAAACCTATAATTTGACATTCTTAGCCCTACACTTTTAAGAGTCATATATATTACACTATTAATGATAATTAACTTTAAATTGATTATGTAATTTATTTATTTTATGGTATTCCAATTAAATAATTTTAAATTTAATAAAATTGAGCCATTTAATTCTATGATTTGAATTTACCAAATCAAGCAAAAGAAACAGAACAAATTTGTGTTTTAACTACCCAAATATATATATAAAAAAAACCAAAGAAGAAAATAAATTACTTAACTCATACTATTGTACTAAAATTAAAAGAAACATAACAAATCACATACATTTTGTCTTAAAACCCAAACCGGTAATCAAAAAAAAAAAAAGCAAAAAAAAAAATCTCTACTTAACTACTTAATGTCAAAGTAAAAAGAAAAGAAGAATTTACAATATATAAAAGAAAACAAAGAATAAAGAATTTCTTACGGTTCACGTTTAGTTCCGATTGAAAAACTCTGGCACCTACTTCTAATGGAAGAAGCAAATCTTGTTCTTCGGATGATAAATTTTGTTTTGAGACTTCAAATGTTACAGATTAGATTATAGAGATGAAGATTAATTTTATATAGAAGTGGTTCAATTGGAATTATGTTCTGTGTATAAGGTTATTTTAGGAATAAAATTTTACAAATATTTCAGATCAAAAGTACTTCAGACGTCAACCAACTTTCCTGACTTATTTTTTTTTTTATGCTTTTTCACGATTTCTCAGATATCAGATGTCAACAAAAAACAAACATGATGTCTGATAGGGTGTTTCAAATCCCTTCAGACTTCAGATGAGAAAAACAAACGGATGCCTTAGTAAATTGTTTGGCAAAATGACTTTAAAGGAGCTTTTGTTGCTATAAAAAAAAGTGCATTGACAAACTATTTGAAATGAAAATGGTATATGATAAAATATTAAAGTTTATAAAAGGTAGTTGCGACAATTCATTTGTTTTAAAAAAGTTCAAAAGGAATTTTTTGTGAGAAGTTTGGATTTCTCTAAATAGACATAAAAGAGTTTTTGAGATTTTTTTTTAAATTTTGTTTGGAAACCTTCAAAAGAATTTTTTTAATCCTTCTGAAGGTTTGCTTAACAATTTTTTTTAAAAAAAATCTCAAAATACCTTTTAACATTAGAAAAATGCTTTTAACCTATAAAAAAGTCATACTAAATACACACTAAGTTGGTGATAGTCTTAAATTCACTCTTTAAAGAGTGTTATTAAATTTTTGAACACTATAAAAAATGGTATGTCTCGCATGACTTGATGCAAAAACTACTCAATAAGGTCCAGGGCTGGCCCTAACGTTTGTAGGGTCTAGGGCGAAAATTTTGGAAATGGAAAAATGGATCCCATGACATATCAAATAAGGAAAAATCTAAATTGAAAACAAAATTAGAAAACAAAATCAGAAATTTTTTAGCTTTTTATAGGCCTCTTTGATCCCAAATATTTGGACCAATAGTCAAAACAAAAATTTGGGTCTTTATAATCTGAAATAAAATAAAAATGGCCTATAAACTGGTACTCAAAACACATAAAAATAAAAATAGATCCTTAAATTAAAATGAAAACATAAAGATGGATACCTAAATTAATACTCAAAACATGAAAATCTAATCTTTAAAAAAAGGGGTCTGGGGCCACCGCCCTTCTACCGATATAGGAGGGCCGGCCTTGATAAGGTCTAGAGTTGAGGAAACGCTATAATTGTTGTAAATTTGGAAAAACTAAAATGGAAAAGGTAAAATCGGTTTGCATCTTGGGAGCTTGAAATGGTTTAGTTTGTGTATTTTTATTTGATATTTGGAGATAATTAATGTTTTTGGACAAGAAGATGATGTTTTTCGATTTTTGGAGAAAATATCTCTACAGATTTGGAGAAGATGATTTTTTTTTTTTTGGTTCAATTTTGTTAAAAGATCTCTACAGATTAGTTTTTTTTTTTTTTTTTTTCAATTTTGTTTTTGATGGATCTTTATTTGCAATTCGTTTTTTTTTTATTGGTTGGGCAAAACTGTCCCATTAAAAAATAAAAGATTCTAAGGGCAATAATGTAATTTCATAATATACAGATGTCAGAAACCACTTGTGGAAAATGATTAGTAAGTCATAAGTGAGGGTAGAAAATAATAATACCCCTTCTTGAAATGTATGACCTTGTGAGAGTACTAGTGTACTACGTTGTTGCAGTAATCAATGCAAGGGCAACATTTGTTTTGTAAGAATCAATATAGGCAAAACAGGGTCATAATCAGTTGAAATTGAATAGACAATGACACTGGAACTGCACAATATGGTATACTGGTATATCAATGAATGCAAAATTCCCAAGCAAAAGATACAGCCTAAAATTGACTCATCACAAACTAGAATTAGGAGCTGATGGTGAGTTTTAGTTTAGGTTTGCTTTTTTATTATTATTATTATTATTATTGAATTTGAAGATGATGTTCCTTTTTTATTTTTTTTATTTTTTTATTTTTTTGTGTGATTGAATCCGGAGAAAAAGGTAAAATTGGTAGAACATTATGAATAATTAATTTGTTAAACAGATTTTCTTCTTACAGTTAATTTTTCTTTTTTCTTTTGACACTGATTTATATTTAAAATAGTTTTCATTTGAGGAATTGAGGGGAAAAAAGTTTAAGAGTTTGTGAAACACAAAAGGATGATAATAATAATAATAACAATAATAATTGTTATGTACTTATGTAGTGTATTTAGAATTTCTTTATATTTTTTTTAGTAATTTTATTTACGACAAAATTATCATATAATAAAAATAGGGTAAATCATATTTTAGTCTTTGTAGTTAACCTTAATCTGCGTTTAATCCACGGTTTTTTAAAATTGTAATTTTTAATCCATACTTATTTTGACAATCTGGATTGTAGTCCCTACCGTCCAATTTCATTAAGGTTTTATTGAAATCCGTTAAGTCAACGAGAGTAAATAGATAAAATCACATCCATCTTTTAGAAACTTTAGTTTTTGAAGGGAAAAATTGTCATTTCAGGAACGGATAAAAATTGAAAAAGAAAATAATTTTAAATTAGATATTTCTTTTTTATTTTTATTTAAATTTAAAAATAGAAATTAAAAATAAAAAAATAATTTAAAAACTAAATAAATTTCTAAAATCTGAAGCAAAAAAATTGAAAGCAAAAGAAAAAATATAAAAAACAAATTAAAAATTATTATTATTAATAATAAATTATTATTATTAATAATAAATTAATTAAATTTAAAAAATGGATTTGGTGAGATCCAGACCGTCCATCTCATGAGATGAACGGTGGTGATCCACCGAATCTTATTTTAAATATAAAAAATGTCGAAATAAAAAAAAATTAAAACCATAATAGATCATCACAATCATCATCGTTCATCACCACTGTCATCATCGTTCATCACCGTTCATCACCGTCTCTCCATCATCGATCATCACCATCGTGATCGATCATCACCGTCATCAATCATCACCATCTCACCATCATCGATCATCACCATCTCACCATCATCATCTTCAATCCTTCATCTTCCCCAAACACAAACCCAGAACCACATCAATACATCCCCAAACACGAAATTAGAACCTTCTTCAACTGTCTTCTTCTCCATATAAACACCGTTCGTTTTTCTTTAAGAATTTTTTTTAAAAAAAATCCCAAATACAAACCCAGAATGCCTAGATTTGCAGATCGTTAGCTATGAAATTGAATCACATTCATTCAACTCTCAATCAAACCCAAATATGAATTTGAAGATCTAAAAATTTGAAATCAAATAAACCTAGGTTTGCAGATCCTCAGCCGTGCTCTTCATCCACTACAGCCGACCGACGACCTCGTCTCTGGTGGTCGCTACCTCATCTCTCCAATCGCTCATCTCAACCACCCATCTCTGGTCACTTCATGTGCTTGCGTGAGAGAAATAATGTACTGATGTGTTTTGTTTGATGATGTTGGTGGATTTTGGTTTGGTTTTGTGGTGGTGTTGGTTTTAGGTTTAGTGATTATGGGGTCTGTACTCTGTAGTGGTAGTGTGGGTTCTGGGTTTGTGTTGATTATTTACCGATCTGGTTCGGTTGATGATGATGGATGATTTTGGTTAGAATTGAAATTGAATTTGGTGAGCGACGTGTCCCAAACTCCCAATCACAACTTTTCAATTTTTTTTTTTAATTATGAACTTCCAGCATTATCCTTCTTCGTGACTGATCTTTTTTATTTTTATTACTATTAAGGGTAAAATGGCATTTCCAACGGTATCAAGGGCATTGAAGTCATTTAACGCATCTAACGTGATAAAATCTGTCTTTTGACGGATTCTGTCACAGAAGGACTAAAAATTACAATTCCAAAAAACCGTGAACTAAACGCAGAATAATGTAAACTACGAGGACTAAAATACGATTTACCCTTTTTTATTCTTTCACTTTCTTATTCTTCTTCTTAATCCATTATCCTCTTCTTCTTTGTCACCTTCTTCATCTTCTTCTTAATTCTTTGATCCTAGTTTGTTTTTCCCTTTTTTTTTTGTTTTTACATTTGTTTTATATTTAATCATTTTTATATTATCATTTTATTTTCTCTTTTCACTAATCTAATTTCATTTTTATCATTTTATTTGTTTTATTTTCTTTTGGAAACACAAAAATAATTCTTAGATACACAAAAAAGCACAAGACTTAATTTTGTAAGTGTGTTTTAAGGGTATTATTATCGGATTTACACCTTAAGTGCTACAAAACTTAAGTTATCAAGGGTGTATTTGAAATGGCTTTTAAAATAAAGCTTTTAACGTAAATATTTTATAAATAGAACTTTTATTGAACAGAGCTTCTAACAAAAAATTGTATTGTTGTTTAGTATTTAATTAAAAAAGAGCTTTTAACTTAGTAAATTGTTTGACAATATGACTTTAAAAGAGCGGCTGTTGTTATAAACTAAAAAAAAGTGTATCGACAAATTATTTGAAATGAAAGTGGTATTTGATAAAATATTAAAGTTTATAATTGGTAGTTGAGACAATTCGTTTGTTTTAAAAAAGTTCAAAATGAGCTTTTTGTGAGAAGTTTTGAAGGTTTGTCAAGCAAAATAAAAAAGAATCTCAAAATAGCTTTAACATTAAAAAAATGCTTTTAACCTCTAAAAAAATCTTATTAAATATTTACTACATTGGTGATAGTCTTAAAACTCACTCGTTGAAGAGTGCTATAGAAAAATGGTATGTCTCACGTTACTTGATGCAAAGGTCTAGAGTTGAGGAAACACTATAATTGTTGTAAATTTGGAAAAACTAAAATAGAGAAGGTAAAATCGGTTTGTGTTTGGTTGCAAAAAGACGAGAGATGCAAAAATATTAAAAGTTAAAAAATTAATGACAACTGAAATAACCCTAAATCTTTGTGAACACGTCGTCGATTTTCTTTCTTTATTCTGTTTTATAGGCAACCAAACTATCCTGGACCAACAACATATAGAAACAAAGGGTTCGAATAAAACCTCAAAATTCCAACACAAAAAGAAAATACATCAAGAAGAAGAAGAAAAATTGACAAAGTCATAGTGCAACATGCTCCATTAAGAAGACAAACCCTTGATTGAGATCTTGCTCAGTTTCTAGTCTTCTTTGGATTGTTGTCGTCATTGAGAAAATCAAGCAAAACGTTGCTCTTGCATTTGGGACATTTTGGATCGACATCAGAAGACATGACATACATAAAGCATCGAGGACAACCCGCCAACACCATTGAAGTTGCCGTGTCTGGGTTGCTTGCGTAGTGCATGGTCGTGTCTTCTGGCTCAGATGACAAGCATGAACCCTCCGGTGACATTTCCCATGATGAGACCGACCCATTCGGTGATTGAATTACTTGCTGGTGGTCTCTATTCCTAGGAGGTGATAGGTTCAGCCTCAATTCAAGCTTTGGACTGTTACTACTTCGACTCATGATGGATGATTTTCTGTTTTACAAAAAGAAATAAAAAATCAATTGAACAGTGAACTGAACAAAAAAAAATGAAACTAACTTATCATGAAGAGATATGTAATCAAGGAAAGTTTACCTACAGTGGTTGAAATTGAATTTTTTTTGTTTGGGATTTGCTAAATGAAGATTTTCGAGATGCTAGGCTTTCTGTATAGTGGGCCTGGGTGGGGTGTTTAATTGATAGTTAATTATAGGTAGGAGCGGATGGTAAGAGAAAAAGACTGCTACAAATGAAGATTTATGACACAAAAACCAGTCGGCTCACTGTTTTTCTTTTTATTGAATCCGGAGAAAAGGGGTAAAATTGGTAGAACACTATGAATAATTAATTTGCTAAACAGATATTCTTCCTACAGTTAATTTTTTTTCTTTTGACGCTCATTTTTTTTAATATTCTAATTTTAAAAACTTAATTTTAAAAAAATTATATACACTCCCACTACAAAAAAAAATGGTCTTTTCCGACGGCTAAATATCGTCAGAAAAGGCGATTTCCCATCGGAAATACGTTTTTCCGATGGAAAAAAGCCGTCAGAGGCCGTCACAAATACGTTTGTCGTTAATAACTATTTACCGACGAACCGTCATAAATATAACCATTTTTTACGGTCAATTATGTTCGACGGCTTACCTTTATTTCTGACGGGGATTGGCCGTTGAAAAAAGTTTAAAAATAAAATAAAAATGATGTGCGCCACATCACTCTATCCAATCTAATTCTATGCTTTTCATGTGGCTTTCAATGGCTTACCTTTATTTCCGACAGGGATTGGCCGTCGAAAAAAGTTTAATAATAAAATAAAAATGACACGTGCCACATCACTCTGTCACCCAAGCTAATTCTATGCATTTCATGTGGTTTGAACTCATGAATTCAATGATAGATAGTAAATATTACTTTTAACGTTTTACTATAACTTTATATATGATATTTTTTACATATTATTTATATATAAGCTATTGATATGTTTGAATACTATCTAATTAAATATATTTTTTGTATAATATTTAAATATAAAAAATGATATTGTTTTCTAAAATAATATTTTTAATAAAATATTTCTCTTATCTGATTGAAAATTACATTTTACTACTTTTCTTGAAATATGATACGTTTATTATATCATTGTTGATTTTATTTTTATAATCAACATTTTACTAAAAAATATTAATAATTTAAACTTATTTCAGTAAAATTTATAATTACTTCGTATAATAAACAAATAGATATTAAAAAAAATATTAGAGTTTTTTTTCAAAAAATATGATATAGTAGTGTCATTAAACATAAATATAAATAACTAAATATTCTTGTAATTACTAATAATTTTGTTATATTTTATATTTATTTAATTTAGTTAGATATACACATAAAGTAGACTTCTTATTAGTCCCATTGTTTTGTTCCTAAAGTATGATCCCTATTGTCTAATTTTCTTGTAGTGATCACCATAATTTTTTTTTACATTATCTATGACATATTATTTGAAATATTCAAAATTAAATCAAAATATTTGGAGAAAAATTTGACAGAGTGATTTCGCTAAAAATATAGTGATAAATAAAAAATAACACATATAGTGATACATTTAAAATATTAATCTACAAGTCACAATTTTTTGTAATGTATAAATTATCAAATATATTCCATTATAATTTATTAATTAATATTATAATAATAAATTAATTATTTTTTCCATGACAATACCATAACAAATAATATAGAAAATAGTACTACATTTTCAATTGCATAACTGCCCTTAAAATTAATTTGAATTAAATATTTTATCATTTCCGACGGTATAAAAAATACCGTCGGAAATGTGGACTATTTCTGACGGCCTAGTGGCCGTCGGAAATGTTGTATTATTTTTTCCAGATTTCCGACAGCATGAAGACTATTTTCGACGATTATTCGGTCGCCAAAACTGTTGTATTACATTTTGACTCATTTTCGACGGCTCTGATATGGCTTTCGGAAAGGGTATCATTACCAACGATAATTAGCACTGTCGGAAATAGTTCGTCACTAATAGACATTTTTTTTATCGTGTTCATTTTTTCCAAAATGATCCTTTTTAACTTTTGACATTCCATTTTTTTAAAAAAACTTCATTATAAAAATCTAATTAAAAAAAAACACTTTGTTTCAGTTTTTTTCATTGAATACTAAAATCGGTAATTTTTTTTTTCAAAATTTCCAGAGTGAGTGTCAATTTTTTTTCTAGGAAAGTCCACATCAACAAAAGAAATACACACGAATGGATGGTTTTGATGATGACGATGATTATTAAGGGTTTGGTTCTGTTCTCAAGAACTTGTTTTTATTTCAAATTTGCATTTTGATTTTTTTTTCCCAATTTTGGTTAATGAATGATAATTTTCTTTGTCAATATAGATTCGATTTTATTTTCTTCCAAAGAGGGAATGACTCCAAATAGCACTTTTTACAAGGAAAATTGTACAACTATCACTACTTTTATAAGTCTAATTTTATTAGCACCTAAAAGTGTATGCAGACCAAAATGCCCCTCCATTTACTTTGATTACTTTTACAAATTTATTTTTTGTTTGCCTCTTCTTACAGATACCTAGGCGTTCATCTCTTCTTACAGACATTAGGCCTCTTCTTACAGACATTAGACAGTTCAGTCAATCTCCATTGAGTCGTTCTTCCTCTCCTTCGACTGTTCGGTTGTCCAACACTGTTCAAAATCGATAAATGCCAAGTTTTGAAGAGTAGATCTAACCATTAAAACCTTATTTGGATGATTTGAATAGTTGATAAGGTAAATTTCGTCCATAAACTAGTTGAGAAACTCGTTCACCCACATTTTTTCATTTCTGGTCTGCATTTTGATCTGATTTTCTGCATTTCGATCTGATTTCCGCATTCCGATCTGGTTTTCTGGAAAACTGCATGATTTGTGTTATTTCTAGATTTATTTGATGTAATCGAGACTTAATTTTGAAACTTAATTGCATTATTTTCGAGATTTATTTATATCATCTTCTAGATTTTTTTGTTTCATAATCGATACTGATAAACATTTCTAGACTTATTTATATATTTGTTAGACTTAATTAATTAATTATCGAGGCTTATTATATTAAAATCGGGACGTAAGTATGTAATTGTCGAGACATATTTATATGACATTCGAGACTTAAGTATATAATTGGCGGGACTTATTTATATAACATTCGAAACATATTTATATATCATTCGAGACTTATGTATATCATTTTCGAGACTTAATTATGTAATTGTCGAGACTTGTTTATATAGCATTCGAGACTTGTATATAAAATTTTCGAGACTTAGTTTCATTAATTCGAGACTTACTGGAATGAATCTGACTTAATGTTAATTTTGGACTAGTTTTCATGTGGTGAATAATTTGATAGTGTTATTTGTTTGTAGGATAATGGATCGAGTTAGAATATTGATATCATATAATGGACGATGGAATGAACTACCGGATGGAAGCCAAAGATATATCGGCGGCGTTAATAAAGGTGTATATGTTCAGAAGAATTTGACATACGAAGAGCTGTTGGGGGTTGTGAAGGCCATTGTCAAACATGATCCGAAAAAATATGAAATTGGAGTAGAATCAATATCAGTTGGTCCAGACAGTACATGTCGCACTATGATAGCAGATGATGGTGACGTTCAGTTTCTACTAAAGGAAGATAAGGTAATTCCGAAAGTGTGTGTTACACTTTTTGAAAGAAGATGGGAGGAACGTGTCATGGGTGATGACATTCAATTCAATCAAAATCCTATGGAAACACGGCAATCTGTCAATAATGTTGTCCAGGATTCGTATGAGGCAATTGACCTTGATGCACCTCATACTATACCCCATTTTGACTATGACTTGGAACCGCAGTTAGATGACCGTTTTGATATTGGTTATGGTCCTGAACAACATCATGCATCGGGAAGACGTGTGGAAGGAGAGCCTAACATTTCTAGTTTGAACAATCCAACAACGTGGGTTATCCCTGGATCAGAGTCATTTTCGTTTGGCGACATGAGCACCATGGGTTCTAGTATACCTAACACTATGATTTAAAACGGTTAGTAGGCATTCATGCGATGAGAGAGAATTATGAATGGAAGGTGAAACGGTCAAACAAATCTGTTTTACATTTGGTTTGCAAGCATGAAAATTGTACCTGGAAATTAAGAGCAGTTAGAGTGTCCGAGGGGACATACTTTCACATACGAAGTTTTGAAAACAAGCATAACTGTCCTTTGGAAGAGGTTCATCGACGGCACCGGCAAGCTAGTGCAGTCATCATTGGTGAAATTATAGCTCCTAGACTTCAAGGTCACGACGGACGTATGATATGTCTTAGAGACATAATTGCAGATATGAAGTCTATGTTTGGCATCCAACTCTTGTACAGTAAGGCACACGCCTCATTGCAGTATGCATTATCGTTGACATATGGAACACATGAGGAGTCATTCCAGTCGCTTCCTTCGTTTGCTTATGTTTTGGAACAACTAAACCATGGTACAATTACGGACATACAATGCACAGATGATAATAAGTTTTTATACTTTTTCATGTCGTTAAGAGCTTCAATTAGAGGTTTCCGTCGATGTATGTGTCCTGTTATTGCTGTTGATGGTACATATTTTAAGGGGAGATACCTAGGTACAATGTTTGTCGTCACAACACAAGATGGAAATGAACAAGTATATCCTATAGCATTTGGTTATGGGGATTTTGAAACAATAGTTCATGGGAGTGGTTTCTACGGACATTGAAAGATGCTCTTGGGCATATCGACGATTTGGTTTTGGTGTCAGATCGTTATGCAAGCATTGAAGTTGGGATAGAGAAAGTCTTCCCAAATGCAACCCATGTATTTTGTATTTGGCACCTTTCCGAGAATGTAAGGAAAAGGTTCCACAGAAAGGATGTTGCCAAGATATTTGAACGGGCTGCCAGAGCATACAGGCAAGTGGATTATGATCGGGAGATGGAAGAGTTAAAGAAGCTGTATAAGAACACATATGAATATGTCTTGGAAGTCAGACATCATAAATGGTCACGTGTCTATTGTCCAAGGAGGAGATTTTCCATGATGACAACCAATATTGCTGAGTGTCTTAATTCATGCTTACGATTTGCCCGTAAATTACCAGTGATGACATTGGTCGAGTTTATTAGGAACATGGTTCAGAAATGGTTTTACAGTCGTCACCAAGCTGCAGTAAACATGCGATCACAACTCACTAATGCTGCACATGCAGAGATTTTGGAGCGAATTGCCTAGTGTAATCATATGACCGTGAGTCATGTTGATTGGAACATATTTCTAGTGAAGCTAAATGAGACCAGTGGACAGTAAATCTATTGGAAAAGACATGCACATGCAAGGTTTTTGATCTTGATCATCTACCTTGTGCTCATGCGCTTGCTGCTGCTAGGTATTATATTGGTTTTGGAATTGACATGCATATTTTATGATTGCACTTACGGTGACTGTTATTTGTTGTTAAATTCACAGGGAGCGAAACCTTGATTACACTTCATTATGTGCGGATTACTACAAAAAGGAAGTCCTTGTCGATGCATATTCTACACCGATCATGCCGGTGGGTCATCCACATACATGGATAATTCTTGCAGACATTAGAAATCGGGTCGTCTTAACGTCAGATATCCGAACACAAACTGGTCGGCCCCGAAGAAGTTGAATTATGTCCTTCTCTGAGAGGCCTAGCAGAAAAAAATGCAAAAAATACGGAACACAGGGTCACAATTTCAGGCGATGTCCGAATCCGGGCCCCAGCTCCAGTAGTATTCTAGATTCATACCGTCGAAAATGTAGTGTATGCCATGAGATCGGGCATAACAAACAAACATGCCCAAAAAAAGATGAAATTGTTGAAGAAAACAACCTATAATGCTTTCATTTTGCAAGTGGATGGTTAGTGGGATACTATGTTTAATTCAGTTTGCAAGTGGATGGGTAATGAGTGTTATGTAGCATTATTATATTAAGAAATGTATCGGTTTGAAACTATGTAATAGAAAATTATTAAGTGTCGAATACGATTAATAAGTCGCGAAATATTAAGATAAGTCTCGAAATATTTATATAAGTCTCAAAATGTGCCTAAAAAGTCTCGAAAATAGTAATAAGTCCCGAAAATATAGTTAATAAATATCGAACTTCGTGATATACTGGAAATAGGTAATTTCGATGCATATGGTCTGCAACATTTCCGCAATAATTTCCTCCATCCATAACACTGTCATTATAATCATTCAAAAGTTGATCCATAATTCTATAATTTCATTTGTCCATAACAAACAAAAAATCCATCCAAAAATTTACAACCATCCATAATATTATAACATCCATAATATACTAAAACATAGCATACAAAACATCCTTAACATCCATAACATGAATACTTCATTGGTCTGCAACAATGGAGGAGTTTGAAAACACTTCCACAACCATTTTCTGTCGCATATATGATATTTGGTCATCACTCCAAATAAACGTCTTTCTCTTTGCCACAGTATGCTCAATCAAAGCTAATGTGTGAGCTCTACAATTGCCACTGTAAAAATGTTAAAAAACTTTTAAATACCTTATAAACAAAATAAGGATTTCAATTAAATCATCATTAAAGTTCTGCTATTTACCTAGTTTTCTGTTGTGAAATGTTATGTTTGCTTACTATGACCATATGAAACGGGTCCGGATTCAATGTTATGTCCTTCCCCCGTCTCTTTTTGTAAAAACCAATTTGATTCAACATCAAAGTCAGCGAATACCGTAAACATGCAACTTGTTCATTCATTAGCTTCTTCAACTTCACCATCTGCATATACACCAGTAAGTCTCGGATATAAACAATTAAGTCTCGAATATACACTATTAAATCATTAAGCCTTACATAACGACGAAATAAGTCTTACATAAAAAAACCATTAAGTCTCATATAAAGACGAAATAAGTCTCCAGTAATCATGAAATAAGTCACTAATGCACATCAATTACAGTTCAGAATACTTGTTAAATAAGTTTCGAATACAAACCATTAAGTCACGACTATACACCATTAAGTCACGAATATACTTGACTTAAGTTATCATTAAGTCACATAAAGACGAAATAAGTCTCGAGTAAACATGAATTAAGTTACGAATCCACATCAATTACAGTCCAAAAACCTTGTTTAATAAGCCCCGAATAAACACAATTAAGTCTAGAATATATACCATTAACTCACGAATATATATATATATATATATAAACCATTAACTCTCGAATATACATAAATTAAGGCATCATTAAGTCTCAAATTTAGACAAAATACATAAAGACTCCAATAAGTCTCACATAAGGACTCGATTAAATCTCGAGTGAACATGAAATAAGTCTCGAACAAACATCAATTACAGTCCAGAAAACATGATAAATAAGTCTCGAATAAACACAAGAAAGTCTAGAATATATAACATTAAGTCACATAAAGACGTAATAAGTCTCGAGTCAACATGAATAAAGTCACGAATCCACATCAATTACAGTCTACAGTACATGTTAAATAAGTCTCGAATCAACACAATTAAGTCTCGAATATATACCAGTAAGTCACGAATTTATACCATTAATCCCTAATTGAATAACTACTGTTCATTATCTTCCCCTTCTCTTAATCGAAATCGAAAACCCTAACCCACCAACACCACAACTACTTGTTCATTATCTTCTCCACTGAAATCAACAACAAAACCCACTGAAATCAAAATCAACAAATTAATTCGAATTTGATAACATCACCATACATATTCAAACCCAAACGAATAATTTATTCTCCACTGAAATCAACAACAAAACCCACTGAAATCAAAATCAACAAACTAATTCGAAATTGATAACATCACCATACATATTCAAACCCAAACGAATAATTTCTTCTCCACTGAAATCAACAATAAAACCCAAACGAAATCGATAACAAACTAATTCGATAACACCACCATTCATATTCAAACAACAAAACATCACCTTGAAATCAGATTGACAACAACCAAAATCGAAATCAACAAAAACAAAATAAATCAACAATATCACATTTGATAACAAAACCCAAACGAAAATACTAAATCGAAATCAACAAAAATGAAATACATATCGAAAAATCAACAATTTCACAATTCAAAACAAAACCCAAACAAAAATACCTCAATCGATGAGATCTAGCGACCCGAGTGTTACGGTTGATGTCCAACTGCTCACGTTTGATTGTCGGTGCCGTACTGTTCGTCGAAGTCTTCTGGTTGCAGTCAAAGTCTTCCGACTGTCGTCGCAGTTTGCAGTTGATGTTGTTGTTGTCGGTTGTCGTTGTCGCTGGAGGTGGTCCACAACTTTTTGTTTCAAAAGTTGAAGCAGTTAAAATAGAGAGGATGGAAAGATAAAAGTAAAAGAGAAAGTTAAAATCAGATGCATGTTGCCCTAGTTAAATTGAGGGTATTTTAGTCCGAAACTAATCTTTAGTGCTATTAAAACAAGACTTATTAATGTTGTGCTATTTACACAAAAAACCATCCAAAAAAGTGCTATTTAAGTTTTCGTCCCTTCTTCCAAATGTGATTTTGTTTTCCTTTTGGTGTTGCTAAATTGAATGTTGATGATTAAGTTGTTTCGTTTTTGATTTTTTTTTTGTCTAATCTGGTTTTTGATTTTTTTTTTCTATTGACTATGATTGGGGTATTTGTAAATTTTTATTTTATTTTCTGGTGATATGTTAAAATTAGAAGAGAAATAAAATATTTAAAATAGTTTTCATTTGAGGAATCGAGGACAAAATAGTTCCAAGGTTTGTGAAACACAAAAGGATAATAATAATAATAATAATAATAATAATAATAATAATAATTGTTATTTAGTGTATTTAGAATTTCTTTATATTTGTTTAGTAATTTTATTTAGGACAAAATTGTCATATAATTAAAATATTTAAAATGATGTGTAAAAAGATATTTAGGGGATTGTAAAGAGCACCGCTCTTTGTTAAACCTTAGTTAACTTTTGGACACTTTGCTAACCCCTAACTTTTGGACACATTATATTATTGAATAAATTTTCAAAATTATAGTATAACATAAAATTACAAATTAGTATTAAAAAATATTGATTATGTAGAGTTAAATTAAAGAATGTTATAATAAGCCTTTAACAAAATGTTATATTAAAAAGTATCCCAAAATTGAAAAAAGGGAAAATAAGATGTTTAAAAACAATTTAAAATTGAAGGAGGTAAGCTAACAAGTTAAAAAGTAATTAGAAATAACGAAGGGAAAATAAAAAGTTAAAAAGTGGAAGAGGGAAATAAAATAGGTCCCAACATTATTATTAGGTTTCTAGAAGTCTCCCAAATCACAACCATAACTTATAATTTTTCTACTTCTTATGTTTTTGGAGTTTGGGTGGCAGTGTAGCCCCTCTTCCCAACTTAAATCATTTTTTTTTTTAATTCTTTCACTTTCTCCTTTTATCGTAATTCATTGTCCTCTTCTTCTTTGTCACCTTCTTCGTCTTCTTCTTAATTCTTTCATCTAGGTTTTTCTCCCATTTTTTTGTTTTTTGTTTTTACATTTGTTTTATATTTAATCGTTTTTATATTATCATTTTATTTTCTCTTTTCAATTATCTAATTTTTTATTGTTGTGTTAAATTTTATTTCCGTGTGATATTAATTTGGTTTAAAAAATTTGACTTGTGTAATAACTTCTATTTTTTTTTCCTAGGTGAAGTATACAAATAAGAGAACTTTAAAAAAAAAAAAATCTTTCTTGATAAAGGTTTGTTCAATCTCATTATTTTCAATTGATGTAGTTGTTATTTGTAGTAAATTAAATTTTAAGTTCGAAGTATGTAGATGTTTTGTTTTAATGACCTTATGAATATTTTTTTTTCTATTTACTTTTATGTTTGTTTTGCAGGACATTTGAGGTGAAAATTTTGGGATTATTTTCTCTCCGCTTTCTACTTTTTTTTTTCTTTTTAGAGAGGATATATATAGTTAAATTTTGGGATACATATATTCTTGTAAATGAAGTACATATTTCATTGTATTTAATAATGTAATTATTTTGTATTCTAGTAAATAGAGTATATACTTCATTGTATTTGATAATTTAATTGTTTTGTTTTATTAATAGAATGTGTTTATATCCAATTTTATTGATTTTTTTGTAATTATTAAAGATCATTGAATTGTATTTATATATTTGATGATTTATTCAAATTTAAAATAATAATTTTCTAAGGGATATATATATATATCTGAAAATTATTATTTTTAAAAAATGTTTCAAGATTTATGATAATTGTCATGATTTATTGACGGGTAAAAATCGTCAAGAAATTACGATGGATTAAAAACCTTCATAAATATAAACTATCATAAACTATCATAAACATCATAAAGTGGATTTTGATGTTGGATTCGTTGACGGTTGAAAACCGTCATAAAATTAGAGGTGGCAAAACAGGTTAGGCCCTGGCGGGCTACCCTACCCAGCCCTTCCTGGTTCGGTCGCTAACTCAGTCCGACCTGGGCCCAGGGTGCGCGGCTTGTGGGCTAGCTTTGCCCGGCCCGTTAGGCTTGCGTGCCTAAGGAAAAATTCAAAAGTTGTTTCTTGGGAGCCTTAACAGACCAGCCCTTTAAGGCCCTTAGAATTCAAATTTTGATTTTTTTTTTAAGAAATTGAATTTTAAATTTTAAATTTTGAATTGAGGGGTTGCTTTTGTAATTCTCAAAAAACCGTTGGGGAAAAAAAATGCCTAAAACTTTTAAAAATTACATTATTTAAAATCTTTTACAATTTTTTTCAATTATACCATAATCTAACATTTTTCTATAAATACTACCATCTCCCTCACCTCATTCTCTACATTTTCTCTACTTCCCTGCTCTCTATTCTCTATATTCTCTACTTATTCTCTCTGTTCTCTACAATCTTCAACATCTCTCACTCACTCTTTCAACTATTTTGTAATTTATTTTATTTATTTAATATGTTATATTATTATATACTATATACTATTACACTATTATACTAATACTATAGTACTATACACTATATATTATATACTATATACTATTATAGTCTCTACATATTCTAAGACTCTTACTCTAAGGTATTGTCATATTTTAAAAAAATTACTTTAATTTGTTATTTAATTATTAACTATATTTATTAATAATATGTTTATAACTAATGTTATTATTTGTTATGTTGTTAGGTATCCAATTGATTAATTAATTCAACACTCTCAACTCTCAAGCCTCGAATTTAAGGTAAGTATGTCTACTTCTTTACTTTTGTTATTAATAATTTTTTATATAGTAATTATTATTATTTAGTATTTAGTGATTAACATGTTTGTAGTTAATATTGTTGTTAGAGAGTTAGTACTTAGTAATATGTTAATTTTATGTATTTTTATGAGATTGACAACAAACAATTAATTTAAAAAAATTAATTCCTAATATTTTCATAATTTTTGAAATTATTATTATATTAGAAAGATTATGTTTTATTTTGTAAAGTTTAAGAAGAAAATGGTAATTTGAAGAAATTTAATCCGAATTTTATAATTTTTTTGAAATTAATAATATATTAGAATGTTTATGTTAAATTTTATGTATTTTTGTGAGTTTGACAACAAAATAATAATTAAAAAAAATTAATTCCTAATTTTTTCATAATTTTTGAAATTATTATTATATTAGAAATATTATGTTTTCTTTTGTAGAGTTTAAGATGAAAATGGTAATTTGGAGAAATTTAATCCGAATTTTATAATTTTTTTAAATTAATAATATATTAGAATGATTATGTTATTTTTGTGTATTTTTGTGAGTTTGACAACAACAAAATAAATTAAAAAAATTAATTCTCAACCGATTAAATTATTTGCCAGACGAGGATATCAATCGATTATACGGTAAGTTCCAAGAAGAAGGTCTCGTTAGTACTACGGGTGCAGGACCTTCTTCCTCGACACCAGAATTGAGTAAGAAAAGGAAGAAGAAATCGATTGTGTGGGATTGCTTTGACCCTGTAATGCAGACGATGACAGATGGTCGTCAAGTTGAGCATGCCTACTGTAAGTTTTGTAAATCTATACTCACCAGTTCAGGTAAGGGAACTTGTCATCCTAGAAGACATAGACTCAGTTGCATGGCTTCACATGGGCAAATCGATACAACTCGACAAACCCAACTGCAGCGGAACCCAAATGGTTTAGTGAATACATGGCAGTATGACCTCGACCGTGTCACAGAACATTCAGTGTTGTACTACGCAGCAACTGACAAACCCTTAGGTTTTCAAGAAAGCCCCCATTTTCAATATTATGTTAATAATGCTTTTAACCCCCAATTTGTCCCTGTTTCTAGAAACACAACTAGGAGTGATGTGATTAGTACTTTTGAAAAATATAGGACAAAATAGATTGCAAAACATTTCTTTTTCAATTACATTGACGTCAGACATCTGGAGCCGATGATCAAAACAAGATTATTTATGTGTCACTGGACACTATGTAGACACACCGATGGACTTTACAAAAAAAGCTCTTTGGTTTTCGTGTCATGGATTATTCACACACTACACAAAATATTTTTCAAATTATTATGCCTGTTATACAAGATTATGGCATTCAAAACCACATTATATCAATTACTTTGGATAATGCATGTGCTAACTCCAAAGCTATACAATATTTCATTAATTCTAACATCCCTAATATTGTGGAAAAAAATTTCCATGTCCGTTGTGTATGTCACATTATAAACTTGATTGTAAAATCAGGTTTAAAGAATGTCGAAAGTCAAATCGACAATATTAGGAGAGCTTTGGATTGGATTATGACATCTAACCAAAGAATTGTTGAGTTTGCCAGATTTTATAAATCAAAGAACCTAAAACCCTGTAAGTTCCAAACATATATGCCGGTAAGGTGGAACTCATCATATTTAATGTGTTTTACTATATGCTTTAGAAATTACTAGTTTTTATAACTTGAACACCGCCAACGACACCCTACATGAAAATCTCACAGAAGGTGATTGGTATGTGGCCAATGTTTTTGTTGAATTTTTAACTGTTTTTTTTATGCTACTATAGAACTTTATGGGGTTTATTACCCCATATCTCCTCTTACACTTTATAAACTTTATGACATGGCTGATTTACTTGGACAATATAGGGAAATAGAATTGGTAGCTCCCGTTGTTGTTGCTATGCAAGAAAAATATGTAAAATTTTGGGATGAAATTCCACTTTTGCATGCTTTTGGTATTGTTGTAGATCCTAGGTTCAGATTTAAAGTTTTAAAAGTTTTTTCCACTACTTTGGGTGAGGCTCTGAGATTAAGTGAAATTGATGTTGCTAAACATCTTGGTACACTGAAATCCCAAATTTTTGAGATTTTTTCTATTTATGAGAACATATACAGGCACAACGACGAAACAGTGAGTCTGGTGCCTCCTCAGCAACAATCCCAATAACAATAGAAGCTCATGAGGATTTTTTGGAACAAGACCACAACTTCTCACACTTTAGGAAGTTTGAGTCAAAGTCAAAGTCAAAGTCAACACGTGGAGCTCAACAAATATCTGAGTACGGAGTATTCCATTACGGACAATGATGATTTCACAATGAACGATCTTATGAAATGGTGGTAGAACAAGGGAAACAGCTTCCCCATTTTATAGAGAATAGCATGCGACGTCGTTGCTATCCTGGTTTCAACAGTTTCATCGAAGAAAGTGTTCAGCACCGCTGGACGAATAATAGAAGATAGAAGATGTTCATTGGCCCTTGATGCAGTGGAAGCTTTGACATGCCTTAAGGGTTGAGAAAATGCAAGAACGAGATGACAACATCAACTGGTCAATGAAGAACTCATGGATGACTTTTCTAGCTTGACCATCGATGAGAGTTCCGATAGCAATGAACCGACGAACTGATGTAATTGTAAATACTTTATATATTTTTTTTTCCGATTGTACTCTTTTTCCCTTACCAAGTTTTTATCTCATTGGGTTTTTCTTGGTAAGGTTTTTAACGAGGCAATCATAATTTGAAATTTATACTTTTCACCAAAAATTTAATAAGAAATTACAAAAATATTATTCATTGAAAACTAATTAATTGTTGTATGAAATAAAAAATGTATTTCATATTAAAATTATTACATTAATAATTACACAAAATTATTACAGTGTATAAAAAATAATTTTGTATAAATAAAACGTTAAAATATTTTTTAAAAATAAAAAAAATTTTAAAAATAAAAAATATTTCAAAGCCCGTTACGGGCTCGTTAAGGCCTTAACTGGCAGGCCCGACCCAGCACATTAAGTAACAGGCCGCAGGCACAGGTCGGGCCCACCCTTCCCACAAATAGGTTGGCTTGTCTCCCTAACAGGCCCGGTCAGACCCGGCCCGTTAAGCCAACGGGCCTAACGGGCTAGGCTGACCCGTTTTACCACCACTTCATAAAATGACGTTTATGACGGTTTTTAACATGTATAAAACATCTTTTTTCTAGTAGTGTATTCTAATGGTGTGTTTTGGGTATGTATTTTTTTTTGTGTGATTGAATCCGGAGAAAAGTGATAAAATTGGTAGAACACTATGAATACTAATTTGTTAAACAGATTTTCTTATTATAATCCAATTTTTATTTTAAATACACTTCATTTCAAAAACTTAATTTTAAAATTTTTCTATGGACACTTCATTTTTTTTTTCCAAAATGATCATTTTTAACCTTTGACTCCATTTTTAAAAACTTTATTGTAAAAACCTTTTTTTTTTTAAAATAAAAGTTTTTTCATTAAGTACAGAAAATCGGCAAGTTTTTTTTGTTCATTTAACTCTTTTTTTCATAACTTTAAGAGTCAACGTGATTTTTTCTATGTTGGGCAAGTACACATAAAAAACAATTGGACAAATACACATGAATGGTGTTAGGTTTTGGCTCGTATTCTCAAGTGAACCCAATGTGAACCAAACAAGACTCAATTGATGTGGTACATCCTGGAGACGTGAGATAACGTTTGGAAGTTGAAGATAGTTTTTAAGGGAAGTTTGAAGACAAAGAAGAACTGAAGAAACAAAGTCTGGTGGGTTCCGCGGCATAGACCACGGTGCAGACAGGAGTCTAGACCGCAGCACGAAGAGCGATCGTGTCCAGGCTATCAAGCGCGGTGTGGACCGCGGCGGAAGCAATGGCATGGACCGCGGCACAGAGAGCGGTAGTTGACAGTGGCTTTACGCGATATAGGAAGCGGGGTGCACACCACGACCTAGACCACGTGACCAACGTACTTTACCCAAATAGGAATGTTGCATGGAAATAGGAAAGTGTTTTCTTCTGAAAGCTCTTGTGCTAATCAGAAAATGAAAGAGTTTGTCTTCATGAAGAATAAGAAAGTCCTATAACAAGAAGACTTGTCATAAGTAGGAAATAGTATTTATATGGAACAAGTAAGTCTTGTACGTTAAGGAGTAGGATTTTCTCTTATGTTAAACTCCCTCTAATTAGTATAAATAGACCTTGTATCTAGGTTATTTTATGTGGAGAAAAAGAACACCATGTAACATCAGAGAGTAGTAGAGAGATCCGGGTGAGAGACCCGTGGGAATATCCAGGGAGGGATCTAATGAGATATCGGTTGATCAAGTAAGAGATCCGTGGGTGATATTCAGGGGAGACCTAAGGGATATTGTGGGGTTCTTGGTAAGGATCTTGGGAGCGTGGTTTGGGGTTTGGGTGTGTAAGAAAATCCAGGAATATATGGTTGTAACAATTTATCATATAGTGGAATTTTTCTCTATCGTCCTGACGGCCTGTGTTTTTTTACCCGATTTGGGTTTTCCACATAAATCTTGTGTTGTGATTGGTTTACATTCTCTCATCTATTTTTTCTGCTATTGACGTTATTAATTGCTATGAGTTATGGGCATATATTAGGCACGACTATTTCGCGTTCATCGGTTCCAATAAAATATCTCCAACAATTGGTATCAGAGCCCTTGGTTCGGCAATGACATTTTTTACAAGTCTTTACAGGAGATCGTATGGAGGACTTGGTGGTATTGAGATGATGATGATGATGATGATGATGATGATGATTGTCTAGTATGGTTTAGCAAACGAGATACGTCTTGAAAGCGGTTTCGAACTCGGTGAGTTTGATGAAAATAAAAATAGAGATGGAGGAGAACTTTTTTTTTTGGCTTGTGGTGGTAGGTACAAGTCATGGAGATCCAATCTGGGTTAAACAATGCGTTTATTGAGTAAAAAAAAATTTGAAACGCTCGAAGTCTCTGGTGGTGGTGTGGGGCTTATCCGGCAAAGCACTCCCCGTTCTAGTAGCAAGTCTTTCACCAGGTATGTAATACAAGGACGGAAAGTCTTTCACAGGGTTGGGTGATGTAAGGACAGGATTATCTTTTTGGCAGTTTTTCCCACTGGCCATGGAAGAGGATATGTTGCTGCTAGTGGTCCATAATTGTGCACAAAGCATTGGTCAGAAAGTGATGCAAGGTGTATGGTGGACAAGGATGTCGATGGCTGACGAACTCCCTGGTAATCTGACGTGAGGAGTTGCACCACATATTTCAGCAGGCTATTTTCGACATGGTGCCGGAACAACAAACATAAAGCAAAAGGAAGGAAGAAAGAAAAAACAAATCTTAGGATGGTTCGTTCCTAAGTGGTTATACCTTGTGGTGGGGTATGTTGATTCTTGGTGATGCGAATCGTGGCTATGAACAAAGGTCTTGAGAATTCAAGCCAAATGGGAGAATTGTTAGATTTTGGCTCGTATTCTCAAGTGAACCCAATGTGAACCAAACAAGACTCAATTAATGTGGTACTTCCTGGAGACGTGAGATAACTTTTGGAAGTTGAAGATGGTGTTTGAGGGAAGTTTGAAGACAAAGAAGAACTGAAGAAACAAAGTCCGGTGGGTTCCACGGCGTAGACCGCAGAACATACAGGCACCTAGACCGCGGCACGGAGAGCGGTCGTGTCCAGGCGATCAAGCGCGGTGTGGACCGCGGCAGAATCAATGGCATGGACCGCAGCACAGAGAGCGATAGTTGACAGTGGCTTTTCACGGTATAGGAAGCTGGGTGCACACCGCGACCTAGACCGCGGGAACAACGTACTTTACCCAAATAGGAATGTCGCGTGGAAATAGGAAAGTGTTTTCTTCTGGAAGTTCTTGTGCTAATCAGAAAATGAAAGAGTTTGTCTTCATGAAGAATAGGAAAGTCTGTAATAAGAAGAATTGTCATAAATAAGAAATAGTATTTATATGGAACAAGTAAGTCTTGTACGTTAAGGAGTAGGATTTCCTCTTATGTTAAACTCTCTGTAATTAGTATAAATAAACCTTGTATCTAGGTTATTTTGTGTGGAGAAAAAGAACACCATGTAACATCAGAGAGTAGTAGAGAGATCCGGGTGAGAGACCCGTGGGAATATCCGGGGAGGGATCTAAGGGGATATCAGTGGATCAAGTAAGAGATCTGTGTGTGATATTCAGGGAAGACCTAGGGGATATTGTGGGGTTCTTGGTAAGGATCTTGGGAGCGTGGTTTGGGGTTTGGGTGTGTGAGAGAATCCATGAATATATGGTTGTAACAATTTATCATATAGTGGAATTTTTCTCTGTCGTCCTGATGGCCCATGGTTTTTTTTATCCGATTTAGGTTTTCCACGTAAATCTTGTGTTGTGATTGGTTTACATTCTCTCATCTATTTTTTCTGCTATTGACGTTATTAATTGCTATGAGTTATGGGCATATATTAGGCACGACTATTCCGCGTTCATCGGTTCCGACAAAATATCTCCAACAAATGGATGGTTTTGGTGATGATGAAGATGATTGGGGGTTTGGTTGTGTTCTCAAAATTTTGTTTTTATTTCAAATCGGAATTTTGATTTTTTTCCCAATTATGGTAACTGAATGATAATTTTCTTTGTCAATATGGATTTGATTTTTTTTCTTCCAATTGTGACTTTTTTTTTTCTTTTTGGTTTTGCTAAAATTGAAAGTGATGAATAAGTTTTTTCTTTTTTTGATTATTTTTTCTCTAATTTGGTTTTTGATTTTTTTTTCTAATGACGATCATTGGGGTGTTTACAAAATTTTGTTTTATTTTCCGGTGATATGTTAAATTTAGAAGAGAAATAAAATATTTAAAATAGTTTTCATTTGATGAATTAAGGGCAAAATAGTTTCAGAGTTTGTGAAACACAAAAGGATAATAATAATAATAATAATAATAATAATAATAATAATAATAATAATAATTGTTATGTAGTGTATTCAGAATTTATTTATATTTTTTTAGTAATTTTATTTAGGACAAAATTGTCATATAATAAAAATATTTAAAATGATGTGTAAAAAGATATTTAGGGAATTGTAAAGAGCATCACTTTATGTTAAACCTTGGTTAACTTTTGGACACTTTGCTAACCCCTTGAGCAGAAATAGGGTGGCTCTATTGCTGCCTTAAAAAATCTTGTTACATCCCGGTTTAAATTAAATTTTTTTATTTCTAAAATGTCATTGCATTTAATTAACTAAAAGTATATGGTTGTATAATTCGAAATTTAAATTTACTTCCTAATCCGACACTCGTTGAACACCCAAGTCTCACATATAATCGAGGATTGTATAAACAAAAAATTGATTCGATGAATTTCAAATGCATATAGGTATTTTTACTTTAATTTTAATTTTTATCGAAGTTAACATGATGAGATTGATCCAGTGGTATACCTCTTACACTTACACCATGTAATTTTGTTGATCGAGCCATGATAACACTAGATTTTAAGTCCCACTTCCTATGCTTATTGCTCAATTCTCGGGTAAAATCAAGTGTTTAATGGCTTGATTAAGTGTATTTGTAGGATTTTGTATTAGGGGCATCATATGGGAGTTA
Source organism: Dipteronia dyeriana (assembly GCA_032871835.1). Classification (NCBI taxonomy): domain Eukaryota; kingdom Viridiplantae; phylum Streptophyta; class Magnoliopsida; order Sapindales; family Sapindaceae; genus Dipteronia; species Dipteronia dyeriana. The sequence continues at coordinate 5,017,860 of CM065298.1, forward strand.
TGAGTGAAGTTGGTACCCAAAAGAGTTGGAAATTGAAAACTTGGACAAAAAGACATGAGATGTCGCGGTCATGGTGTGTCATCATGGGAGACCGCGACACATCATGGGACATCAACTTTTCTAACCAGTGTCGCTTGTGATGTCGTCATGAAAGACCGCGACAAGTCGTTATGGATGACCGCGACATGTTGTCATGGACAACCGTGAAATACAGGGAAGCGACAGTCTGCCTGCACACTTTCTAGGTTGATTCTTGACCTATTTTTGGACCCATATAAATACCCATCTTAGATTTTAGTGAGAAAACATTAGCCACACGAACTTTTGGATATTTTTACCCTTCCATCACCATCCTTAGACACTTTTATTCCTTCATCCATCTTGGAACCTTGGAAAGCAAGAAGAGGAAGCTTACAAATCAAGGAACCTCAAATGACCAACTTGGGCTTCTTCTTTAACTCTTCTTTGTTTTATTTCCTTTATTTGATGCGTAACTAATATTTAAGTTAGGGTATTAATGTAACCGGTTGAACAACTCTTGTAATCATATAGTTCAATGGTTTTTAATTAAATGCCTTGGTAGTCTCTTTTATTGAAATACTTGCTCTAATTCCTATACTTATATTCAAATGAGACCTCAATGAATGTTTATTTATGATTAGTTTATATATGATGTTGAGGGTTAGATGTGGGTGACCATCTCATTTAATCCTTAACTACAAGCTTAATAATTGAGAAAATTTTCATATACATGACCATGCTATGTGTGATTTGGTTTAGAGTTTTAATTAAAAATTAATTCTAACCATTGCTCATTACATGACCATGTGTGAGTAATGGGAAGGATTAAGTGCTTTGATCGAGCCATGATAACACTAGTTTTCGAGTCCCCCTTCATATGCTTGTTGCTTAATTCTCGAGTAAAATCAAGTGTTTAATGGCTCGATTGAGTGTCTTTGCAAGATTTCACGATTAGGGGTATCATTTGATGATTTGAGTGAAGTTGGGACTTAAGAGTGCTGGAAATCAGAAACTTTGGCAAAACAAAAAAGGGTGAGCTATCGCGGTCAGGGCGTGTCGTCATGGACAACCGCGACACCATGAGCGACAACAACTTATTTTAGAAGTCGCCAGAGTTGTCGCTTGGAGATCGCATGCAAGCCACCAAAGAAACGACATGTCGCTGTCAAGTTCCATCATGGAAAACCGTGACATACCAGGTGACAGAAACTTCCTTGGGCATTGTCGCGAGAGGTGTAGCCTGAAGAGAAGACGCGGAGAAAAAGAGGCGGAGTGTCGCCGTTGGTTTTTCATCATGGACAACCGTGACATATCAACAGCGTGATAGTACGATTGCATGTGTCTCTAGGTTGATTCTTGACCTATTTTTGGACCGACATAAATACCCTTATGAGTTTTTGGAAAAGAAGATCAGCCACACAGACTTTTAGGACACTTCCACCCTTCCATCACAATCCTTAGACACTTTAATCCATCCATCCATCTTGGAACTTGAAAAGCAAGAAGAGGAAGCTTACAAGTCAAGGAACTTCAAATGACCACTTGGGTTTCTTCTTTAACTCTTCTTTGTTTTATTTCTTTTCCTTGATGTATAACTAATTTCTAAGTTAAAGGATTAATGTAAACCGGTTGAACAACTCTTTGTAATCCTATAGTCTAATGTTTATTAATTAAATACATTGCTAGTCTCTTTTATTGCAATACTTGCTCTAATTCCTTCACTTATATTCAAATGAGACCTCAATGAATGTTTGTGTTAGGATTAGTTAATTTATGATATTGAGGGTTAGATGTGGGTAACCATCCCATTTAGTCCTTAACTACAGGCTTAATAATTGAGAAAATTTCCATATGCATGACCGTGCTGTGTGTGATTTGGTTTAGAGTTTTAATTAAAAACTAATTATAACCATTGCTCATTACATGGCCGTGTGTGAGTAATAGGAAAGATTAGGTGCTTCATGAAACAAACCCTATCAATTGGATTTAAATGCTTTAATGAGACTTATGGATTACATTGAGAAGTTTAATTAGGTTGCATTGATTCCCTCACATTCCTTCTTATTCATATTTTAGTGTGATATGTTGTGTTACTTAGTTTATTGCAATTTTTACATATTAGTGAGTTAAATTACCAACCAATGACAAGTATTATGCCAATTAGTTTTCATGCACTTAGAGTATGATTCAATTAGATTAATTAGTGTTCAACTTTTAGAATCACCGATCACAGTGAACGAACTTTTCTTTTAAATTGATTAAGATCAAAAATACTGCAATCAATTTTAGCGTCGCTGCCGGGGATCAACTTATATTCATTAGTTGAGCCTAATTAGTTTGATTTAGGTAATGTGTGTCATTTTATTTTATTGTAGGGCAAACATGGTGTATGAAGCGGACCGTCAAGGTAGAGATTTGGTATTTCATGAGATGGGGGATGTCCAAGCCCTAAATTTTCAAAGAGGAAGAAATGATCCATATTCTAACTCTTACAATCTATGGTGGCGCAACCATTCCAACTTCTCATGGTCCGACCAAAACAACACTTTGAATAACCAAACTCAGAACTACCAAGGCCAAGGGTTAAGTGGGCAACAATGGAACAACTCGGGTAATCGAGATGTGACTTCATATTAGCCTAGGAAGAGTCCTTTGAAGGATTGTGGCCACCCTTGCTCAGAGTTCACAACAGACAGATCAAAACTTGAATAATTTCCTCCAAGCAACAGAGCAAAGGTTTACCAACTTAGAGGCATTCGTGAAGAAGTTGGTGACACAATTAGGGCAAGTAGCTGACACAATTCACAAGAGTGAACAAGCTAAGGTAGTGACAGTTCTAAGGAGTGCCCAAATGTTAGACACCGGAGAGACGAGTGGAGAGACAGAGAGGAAAAAGGTTAAAGAATCAAAAGAAGAAACTGGATGGAGGACTTTAGTATAAGAAGAGAAAGAGGTAATAGTGGAGAATGTGCACGAGAAGACATCTCTACTACACAATTCACCTAATCCCTACATCCCATCGGTTCCATTTCTGAGAAGGTTGAAGAAAGTCACTAGTTCAGTTGCTTGCTGTGGGTACACTGCATGCAGAAGACTATTCTAGGAGTCCAATTGAGTACTTAAATGAAATCCTAGCACTTTTTGAGGATAAAGGTGAGAAAAATGGTCAAATTGGTGATTCAGGTAACAAACAAGCAATGTTGGACATTAATGAGCTTGTGAGCAAAAACACCGACTTGATAAAGAGGATGGAAATCCTAGAAAAGGAAAGGAATGAAGCAATCAAGTTGGCAGAATATCTTGTTAGGCTAGTAGAAGAGCAAGAAGAAATCGGACAAGGAAATCAATGCCGTCAATGAGGAGTTGAGCGGAAAAAATATTGCTTTAAAGGTAGCAAAGGTTAAGGAATGTGACCGCTTAGTAGAGCTTGAAAGAGCAGAATGAACAATTGAAACCTTGACCAAGGACCGAAGCATAGATGAAGAAACTCCACAACTCCACACTATTGAGAGAGATACAAATCATCCGAGAGCAAGAATTAAGAAGACCATAAGTAGTTTGTCATATTTTCCTTACAAATGTTATTTTTTCCATACTAGGGGTCATAAAAAGGCCTAATGTGTTAAATTTATGGAACTGTGCAAAAAGAGACGAAGCATGCCTAAAGGAAAGCCAAGGAAGATTCGACAAGTTTGGGTCCGAAAAGACAAACTTGACAAAGCAAGAGACACTATCATTGATGGGAACCTTACTTGGTTGGAAGTGATAGAGCTCCAAGAGCTGTAGTGCTCTCACCATATCTTGCCTAGACGTTAAATAGTTCACTTGGTAGGAGGCAACCCACCTAGGTACCTTCTTTTAAAAAAAATAATAATTTTAGGTAATAATTGTGAATGGTAGTGATTCTACTTCACTCCCAAGTCTAAGTTCATACACACCTTAATTTTTAGAAACAAACTGTGATTATAGTATAAAGGTGTGGAAAAACATAGGTTTGGGGGTGATTTTTCATTTTACATACAAGTATAGTAACTCTATTTAAGTTTTCTCGACCCGTATTTTTTTCAAGCAAATGCCCTTGATATGTTTGTTTTTGAGTATATGTGCAGATTAGGCACTTTGGAACACTTAAATGCATTAAGGAGGAAATTTCCAGGTATGTAGCGGTCATGATATCGTCATGGATGACCGCGACCTTTCCACACGACAAAATCAAAGAGTTGTTGTCGCATAAGGTGTCGCTGATGAACATATGCGACAATGACACGAGCAAGGAAGCGAAATGTCACGGTCGAGGTTTCCGTCATGGAAAACCGCGACACAACCACGTGACAAATTCTAGGGGTTGCTGTCGCTCGATATGTCACCCCAACTGTCGCTTGGTTGCACAACCGTGACACCAGAAACCAGGGCTATGAAGAAGAGACAGTGTGTCACGGTCGCGGTTTCCGTCATGGAAGGCCGTGACATGTCGATCGCGACAAGCACCCAGTATAAAATGAACAGTTCATGGAAGAGCAGTTCCTTACTAAAATTTTCAAATCCAACCGTGACTTCTCCCTCCACGCGACGTCAAAGACTTCCCTCCCACGCAATCGGTAATTTCTTTTTCTTTTCACTTGTTTTTGGCCCTTGTTAGTCCCAAATCCTAGTTCTATCATCTCTACATATCTAGGGTTGATTTGGGGGAAATTTCGGATTGTTTGGGGGTGATAAAAATTGTCTGCATATTTGTGTGAATTGAAGGGTTGGTTTTGGTTTATGATGTATAGTGAAGTATATGTTGTATTGATTTCGTGTTTTGGAGGAGTTGTGAGTGAAATTGGTTGAATTTAGTCGAATTAGGGCATAATTGGGGAAATTTTTGGGATTATTCTGTGTTGGATGTTTGAATTGAATTATTTTGCATACTTGTGATTGTGGTGGAGGATTGTGGTATCCGTGGTGTATCGGATTTTCGGAGTGGTTGAGTCAAGGCAGAATTGTTGAGTGGTCTGAATTGAAGCGACACAATGGTTATTTTAAAGTGAAAAATGGCTAGAACCAAGCAGACTGCTAGAGTAGATTCCAACCGAACTGAGACCGAGGATTCCAGCCATATGGAAAGGTTGAGAAGGGGTCAAGACAAAGGAAAAAGGCAGATTCCACCTTGTGCCGAAAACCCTGATTTCCCAGCTAGGATAGCAAAATTTAGTGGAAAGAAATTCATACTTGAGAGAGGAATCAACTTGACCGAATTGCACGAGACTCCGATTCCTAGGATGGTGGAAGCTCAAGGTTGGGGCACCTTTATTCAGAGGCCTGCAAAGTATTACCCTCGGATAGTTAAGGAATTTTATACGGAGGTAATTGAGAGGACCTACAGTTTAGGAAGTCCGATTTTGGTTCGTGGTAGGGAAGTCCGTATCAACTCTGGGGACAATAACAGGCATTACAGGACAGAACTTCCACACACAGTTGCCATGTTTAAGGGGGTTCCTCGGTTTGAAATTTTCTCTAGAATGAACATTGATCTAGCCAACAGTTTGGTAGCTCAACCGATGGAGTTTTGGAACTCCAGGTCCAACCCGATTAAGCAGAAGAGGTTGCTACTGGAAATGACTTTCTAGCACATCTTCATTTCCCATTCTTTGAGGCCTTGTAGACATCGTACTACGGTGACTTATGAGGTAGTCAATTTGCTTTACTGCCTTAAACATGGGCATCCTTTAGATGTGGGGGTGATTGTGAAGATGGAGATTCACAAGTCGGCATGGGACATAACAGGGAAAAAAGCAATGGTGTTCCCTTGCCTTATCACATTTTTCTGCCAAAAGGCGGGTGTAGATATGTCTTCTGATGAGTTTGTTGAGACCGGTCCTGACTTTGGAATCCGTACATAGTATTCACTGTTTCTTAGACGAGGCTTAGCAAGACCCGACAGAAGAGAGGGCATCCGATCTAAGAAGAAAAGGGGGAGAACAGTCTCGAATCAATCGAATGAAGAGGACCTGGAGCCCGATCAGGATGAGCGGGCAGATGATATGGATGATGAGCGGCTGCCTAAGGATGATGGTTCACTCCCCACTTTGGAGCGGTTGCTAGCAGCTACCAAACTCTCTAGAGGACAATAGGCTGATGCAGCTACAATAAATTTAAATGCCATTGGAGAAACTCATAACTCAATCTTTCAGCATATGCAGTGTACAGAACATCGGATGATGGCTAAGATAGATATAGTAGATGCTGAATTTAGGCAGGATATTTCAGATTTGAGGCAGGAGCTCCATCTACGGCCATATGAGAGAGAAATGAAGCCGGTTCCATATCCATGGCATCCATATCCAGCTCCTGGGTACCAGCTTCTACATTCATTTCCAGGTTATAGACCTCCGTACCCATGGACCCAGAGTACGGGTTCGGCTTCAGGTTCAGGATTTTAGTGTCAGTTTCCAGTTCCCCCGACCTGTGGACCAGTAGTATCATAGGAGGAGGCTATTGTCCAGACTGTCATGGAAATATTGAGAAAAGAAGCAGAGGACAGAGCAGCAGCAGCAGCAGTAGCCGGCTGGAAGGGGAAAGAATTGATGCCCGGATCCTCATGGCCACCACCACAACCACCACATTACTAGCTTCGTTTTTATTTGTTTAGCTAGACTTGTTTACTTTGTTTTTACTGTTTTTGGTTATGTTTCGAACTTATTGAATTATTCTTGTTTAATTAGTCTTGTTATTTAATTTCTATCATTAGTGATACTTTTGCATCTTTTATTTGTTTTAGCTGTGATTAAAATATGGGTATGCGATGTATTGTGTTATGGTTGATGATTAATTGACTTTTGGTGCTTTCTATGCCACCTTGATCAAGTTATTGTTTATTTTATTTTATATTGTTGGTTGTGTTATGATTGGTTGTGGGTTAGGCGCTTCACTCGCTGGGCTCTCATTGTCAACATTGGGTACAATGTTGGGTTTAGGTTTGGGGGGATATGTCGACACCGTTTTCGATCGTTTTGGTTTTATTGAGTCCTAAATTTTATCTTTGAGTCAAGTTTCTTTTCAGAAAATAGGCGCATGGCCAAAAATTTCGAGCTTCAAATAGCTTGGGTGTGATGCTTTGAGTGTGTGTTTGTGTGAGATTTTATTTATGCATAATGTGCTCAATTGAGCATCTTTTTGTCACTCTAGGGTATCGCTTGCACTTTATGGCTTGTCCCATCCTTTTGTGCTCAAGTTGAAGGGACTCGGTGCTCAAATACCTTGTTCTAATAGTGGAGACACCTAGTGAGTTCACAAACACAAGCCTTAAAAAGCGGATTTGAGGGTTTTTGTTGTTTCATCTTAAACATGTATCTCGTCATGCACATCAATGGCCATAGGATATCATATTGTATTATATTTGTGGATTGCTTGATGAATACTTACATTCCCTTAATAGATGAAATGGTGAAAATGATTTTAGGCAATGTGTGTGCTTAACTATTCATATTAGCCAAAACACATTCCTTGTCCCTACTGGTGTGCACCCAAGCCAATTTTGAGGCCAAACACTTACCTTTCTTTTGGAACCACATTACACCATATAGTTAAACCTAAACACATGTCTACCCTCGTTGCCAATCTTGTTAGGATGTGTTGTATTGTGGTGAAAGGTGGAAAAGCTCTAAATATGAAAAGTTAGCGTGTTTTAGGCTATATTTGTAAATGTGCAAGGCAAAAGGCTCAAAAAGTAAAAGTGTGAAAATGTGCACTCATGACCTTAAAGGAAAAGAAAAAAAAAGAGAAAAGAGGAAAAGGGAATAAGAGTCTTGTATGTAATTGTAAAGTACCCACTAGTAGAGTACTCATGTATAGCACAAGTGTAATGAAAAGTCAAGCCTAATCACCAGTGCTACGAGTGATGTGAATAGAGCTTAAGTATTGGGTGTATCGTGTAGTATCTTAGCAAGATTAGTGACTTTTGAATTCCATTTCCTATTCTTTATTTACCATATTTCACCCAATGGCCTCAATACAACCCAAGGGAAACCCTGAATGATCTACTATGAAATCGAGATTGCGAATGTTTGTTGAAGCATGATCTTCCACGTCCATGGCATTTGATTGATTTTCTAGACTAGTTCACCAAATAATAACGTTTCATTTCTTATTGTATGCAAGTATTTGATTCCCAAACATAACTCTATCCTTGCATACTTTGCATGAGTATGAACTTAGGACTCCAAGAGGAAAGAAAAGAGAATGTCCTCGTGAGGTTTAGAATCAAAACGAATTATGCTCTAGGTGTGAGAGTGAGTAGTTCCCGACATGAGAGCACTTTAGGTGTGGGATTCATGTTGTTCGAGTGTCCCGTGAGTGCCTTTGAGTTGCTTGAGAATGTTTTGCATGTGTCTACTCCCCTTATCCACACCTCTTTGCATCTCATCATCAGTTGAAAATACGACTTTTATATTATTGTTGTTCGAATTTCTTTTGTTTTTTATCGAGTCGTTGTATTGTTTGCTTGTTTGCTTTGTTGTTGTTTTCTCTTGATTTTGCTCTAGGACGAGCAAAATGCTAGGTTTGGGGGTGTTGATCGAGCCATGATAACATTGGTTTTCGAGTCTCCCTTCCTATGCTTGTTGCTTAATTCTCGAGTAAAATCAAGTGTTTAATGGCTCGATTGAGTGTCTTTACAGGATTTCATGATTAGGGGTATCATTTGGTGATTTGAGTGAAGTTGGGACTCAAGAGTGCTGGAAATCAGAAACTTGTGCAAAAACAAAAGGGCGAGATGTCGCGGTCGGGGAGTGTCGTCATGGACAACCGCGACAATAACTTATTTTAGAAGTCGACTGAGTTATCGCTTGGAGATTGCCTGCAAGCCACCAAAGAACCGACATGTCGCGGTCAAGTTTTGTTATGGAAAACCGTGACATACCGGGCGACAAAAAATTCCTAGGGCATTATCGCGAGAGGTGTCGCCTGAAAAGAAGACACGGAGAACAAGAGGCGGAGTGTCGCGGTTTGTTTTCCGTCATGGACAACCGTGATATATCAACGACACGACAGTATGATTGCACGCGTCCCTAGGTTGATTCTTGACCTAATTTTGGACCAATATAAATACCCTTATGAGTTTTTGGAAAAGAAGATAAGCCACACAAACTTTTAGGACCATTCCACTCATCCATCACCATCCTTAGACACTTTAATCCATCCATCCATCTTGGAACTTGAAAAGCAAGAAGAGGAAGCTTACAAGTCAAGGAACTTCAAATGACCAACTTGGGTTTCTTCTTTAACTATTCTTTATTTTATTTCTTTTCCTTGATGTGTAACTAATTTCTAAGTTAGGGGATTAATGTAAACTGGTTGAACAACTCTTTGTAATCATATAGTCTAATGTTTATTAATTAAATACATTACTAGTCTCTTTTATTGCAATACTTGCTCTAATTCCTTCACTTATATTCAAATGAGACCTCAATGAATGTTTGTGTTTGGATTAGTTAATTTATGATGTTGAGGGTTAGATGTGGGTGACCATCCCATTTAGTCCTTAACTACAAGCTTAATAATTGAGAAAATTTCTATATGGATGACCGTGCTATGTGTGATTTGGTTTAGAGTTTTAATTAAAAACTAATTATAACCATTGCTCATTACATGACCGTGTGTGAGTAATAGGAAAGATTAGGTGCTTCATGAAACAAACCCTATCAATTGGATTTAAATGCTTTAATGAGACTTATGGATTACATTGAGAAGTTTAATTAGGTTGCATTGATTCCCTAGCATTCCTTCTTATTCATATTTTAGTGTGATATGTTGTGTTACTTAGTTTATTGCAATTTTTACATATTAGTGAGTTAAATTACCAACCAATGACAAGCATTATGCCATTTAGTTTTCATGCACTTAGAGTAGGATTCAATTAGATTAATTAGTGTTCAACTTTTAGAATCACCGATCCCAGTGAACAAACTTTCTTTTAAATTGATTAAGATCAAAAATACTGTAATCATGTTTCATGAAACAAACCCTATCAATTGGATTTAAGTGCTTTAATGAGACTTGTGGATTATATTGAGTAGTTTAATCAGTTTGCATTGATTCCCTAGCATTCCCTAATATTCATATTTTCCTGTGAGCTTTTGTGTTATTTAGTTTATTGCATTTTTGCATGTTAGTGAATTAAAATACCAACCCAAGACAAACATTATGCCATTTAGTTTTCATACACTTAGATTAGGATTTGGTTATATTAATTAGTGTTCAACTAGTAGAATCACTGATCCCAGTGAACGAACTTTTCTTTTAAATTGAACAAAAGTAAGATTAAAAATACTGCAATCAGGTATCCCCCATCAGCTCACTGCCTTAGAGGTTAGGGGAGATACCAGTTGGCCAGGTACCAGGGTACCAACCTTTGATAGATTGGGACCATCGCCACCGGCACAGATTCACTAGAGACTGGGGCCCATGCCCTCAGTTCTAGACAGGTTATGGCTCGTGCCCTTAACATCAGTGTGCTACCAACCTTGACAAGTAAAGTCAGCTCTTGACCTCACATTTAGGGAACCCGTCATCCAGTACAACCGGTAGTCGCTTTAAGGAAACCTCGATCTATTGTGGGAGGGATCAAGAAAAGTGCCCGAGATAACCCCCCCCCCCCCCCCCCCCCCCTCAAGAGGAGAACCGGGCCGAAGCTTCTGTAGCATCAGATAAGTTAGGTATAAGGAATCCGAGGTCGAGTCCAAGAATGTTGGGAACAAACATCTGCAAGACCAAGTAGCTTGGATGGCAAAGGAAATTCAAGAACTGAAAAAGGGAAAGCATCGGGAGTACCGAAAAGATCCATTGGTGAGACGAATGCCCCATTTTCTAGAAGGATCAAGAAAGCATAACTTCTTCACAAATTCAAGATGCTTATTGATAAGTGCTCCAGGACAGAGGATCCTTTGAGCCACCTAGAGAGTTTCGTGCAGTAGATAGAGGTCAAGAATGCTACCCGGGCCGTCATGTGTAGGATGTTCCCAACCACTCTAACTGACTACGCCAAGACGTGGTTCAGAAAGCTGCTTACAGGTAATGTGGATTCCTTTACTAAATTATCTAGTGATTTCTGTAATCAGTTCTAAGTAATCAAGTTATGCCCCAATGACCCCATCTATCTACAGTACATAATCCATTAGCGGAACGAGTTGCTTAAATCTTATGTGAAGAGATTCCATAAGGAGGTGATCCGGAGTCTTCATGGAAAAAGAGACCCTGACCAACTTCAAAATGAACCTCTGGGTAGACAGGTTATTCCGATCATTTGCTAAGTGACCACCAAGGACGTACCATAAGGCCTATGATAGGGCGCTCGAGAAGGTGGAGATAGATGAACAACTATCGGTCAAAATTGAGCATGATGACCTGAGGTTTGGAAAACGCTAAAAAAAAAAACACCTAATCCAGTGTCGATCCAAAAGGCCCAGAATAAACCACTCAACCGGTCCACATATCATCCCCCACCTTTCCAATCTCAATGAGAGTGGTATAAAATAAGAAGAACCTTACCATGGGCTTCACCTCCTCCCAAAGAAGTGGCATCGATAGATACAGAAGAAAAGGGGTACAACCACTATACCCCCATCAATGCATCTCGCGCGACGATCTACCTCGCCATCCGTGATAAGGGGCAACTCAGAAAGCCTAGTCCCATGAAGGTGTTGGGTATTATGCCCTAAAGATGTAATTTGTAAATGGATTTATGTAATAAATAAAAGAAAAAGTTCAGTTCATTCATGTTGTGTTGTTTATTTTATAACTTGTGTATATATTTAACATCCAAGATTGTCGGATGTAATCTTGAACTGTGTATATGAGTGTCATATACAAATGGATACAATAAGAGACGTACAATCTAAAGAGTTCATAGATAGGAAATAAAGTTGGGTACTTTATTTGTGGTTAATCTATAGTTGTGGTCCATTCCGTAATATACGATGATTCTATCCTGAATTATTCATATGAGATATGTGAATAGAGGCACATTGTATGATGTGATCATATAGGACTGGGCCATGATCTATATGAATCTCTCACCAAGATCTGTTTACCCATGAGATTCATATATATCAACTAAAGATGGCTATATGTGGGTGATCTTAATCCTGAGTGTCTTATCGACTCCTTCAGGTTAGATCGTGGTCTTTGATATACCATGGGTGAGGTCGGATGCTATTTTCGATCAATATGCTCCGTATGTTGGGATTACGGTTTGGCTTGTGGCTGGGAAGATTTGTACACAATAGTGGAATACACTTCTTCTTGTGAGAAGTAGATGGTAGTTCCTTTAAGGGTTGATTCGGGGCTTAGACAATATGAGCGCTCTCCTAATTCCGTAAGGAAATAGGATTTATTATTCATTAGAGAATCAATGGTACTTAAAAGGATATATGTGATTAGAGGGGTATAACAGATATTATGACCTAGCTCTAATTATGAACTACTGTGGAGGATCACTGAACGGGACGATTTATATACCTATTTAAGGTCCCTATTATCTCGCTTTTGTTCTTGTTTTCGAGTATATTTTGGTATTTGACGTGTTTGTGAGCCTTGTGTAGGTACATGTTCCCTACGGAAGGTATTTGAGCTTGATTGAAGAGTTTTTGAGGTTAAATGGCAGAAGTTGAAATAGCTTATGCAGACACCCCAACTTTCAAAGGTCATATCTCTCTTCTTCGATCGACTAAGTCTAGCATAACAACTTTACGGAAAGCCCCGGAGGTCTTCTTTCCAACGTAATTTACATATCGCCATTCCGAGGTTTGTAGAGAAAGTTATGACCGTTTTTGTAATGGTGCATCGAGGTGAGGTACGCAACCGCGCGAGACCAATTTGCGTACCGCACTTCGTACCACATATTTTAGCAGTAGGTTCCAAAAGTGATGTGCAGTATGCCTGTTGATACGTACCGCGTGACATACCGTATATATGGGCGGAAATGCATTTTTTGGCCATTTTTTGAAGGGTATTCTTGTCTTTTCACCCCAATATCTAACCCTACCTTCCAAGCCTATAAATAACCCACTTTCTCTCCTCTTTTCAGACTCTCTTCCCCTCTTTTCCCCTTCTCACATCTCTTCTCTTCTTCTTCCATTTTCTTTCATCTTTTGCTCCCATGGAGGTTTTTCCTCCATCGGAGCTCACCATACACCTCCGCCTTACCACTATACACTTCCTCCATCCATCTTAGAGTAGATTACAAAGGAATTAGGAGCCAAAAACGAGTTAGGAAGGCTAGGAGCATCTTTGGAGGACTTGTCTTCAAGGGTTTGCTCTTATTTACTCATTTCTCTGCATTTCTTGTATTCTTTGATGTATTCCACCAAATTTGGGGATATCGTAAACCTACACTTGTGTAATAAATGTATTGATTGTTCTTAAATTCATTTGGGTTTTGTTTTTCTCTTTGATATATGTGTTTTTATGCTCTTAATATGATATGTATGTGAATGAATTGTTAGAAATCAATATGTGTCTATGATTGGGTTTAGGAGTAGTTGTAATTTAGAGTAGAAATTAGATACCCATGATTGTTGATTGATTGATTGATCGATGACTTGAAATTCCATGTATTGAGTAATTTGAGTAATATGGATTTTAGCCCCAAAGAGTAGAAAAGGTTTCAGTTCAGGCTTTTAGTTGCTAAATTGACCTTGGTTCATATCCTTGTTCTTAATGGGTCTTTGTATTAAGACACGATTATCCATCCACATGACAGAATTGGGTGATGAATTGATTGTGGGAAAATTCCCTAATCAAGATGATGAACCTTTAACCTAAATTGAATGTTCTTAATGATATAACAATCACATTGTTGCATATAGTTGTTAGGTAAACTTGTTTCCCATGTTTAGCCATCATAGGGAGTTGACTAAACCGAATCTTTGACATAGAAGTAAAGACCACGGACATTTTTCTTATGCTTGTGTTGTTATATGGATGTTTTGAGTGCTTAAAGCCTTTTCTTAATTGATCACTTTGTAATTGATCCATGGTTAGATGCTATGTACCGAGAGGAGACGCATTTGACAATGCTTAGATAAACATTTACTATGCTTGACTAGAAAGTGCTAGAACAACTAGGCTAGCGTATAGGGTTAGTTTTGTATTCCACGTGCTTAATGGGTTCATATATATTGTCTGGATTGCTCGAAAGAGATTTCGGGTATATATGGATACTATCTCTAAGACATCGAGAGAAATTAGAGATTAATTAAGGGGATACGAGCCTATGTATACTTGCACATTTGAGGATTAGGTGAGTCTAGAACGTAATTAGGAGGATTGTCATGGTTGAGTTGTTTCTCTAGTGTAACCACATTTCATGCATATCTCCATTCCATCTATCATTATATATATCATTTATATAAGTTATTTAGTTATATTATTATTCACTTTTCAGCACACGCAACACACTAGTCCGCTTGGAGTGTTGTAATAATAGCTAGAACTAGAGACGATCGGTGAATCCCACCTCCCTGTGGATCGATCCCTTGCTTGCCGTTGTGCTAGTCTCTGTGACTTGCTCCCTTGTGAGGCCGAACTTAAATGTTTATATTTGACGACACTGCAACGATGTGTCCCCATCAAATTGGCGCCGCTGCAGGGGAGGTAGCGCATTCATTGATTGTTAATAGTTTTAGCTTCCATTTTACTGATTTTTATTGTTTTACGGAATAGATTGTTATGTTGAAAATAAGCATCTCTTTTACTCATGTATTTCATTATGTGCACGACAATGTTTATGCTAGGTTATGGAGTTGTTAGTCGTGTTTTGTTATTTTATTTATAGCATATGCATTTGATTGCTTTTTGAGTTGTGCTTGTGCAAGGAATTCAAACTATCAGGTTGAAAAGACCACACGACTCTTGAGAACTAGGTGTGCATCTATCGTACCGCAACAACTCTCCAAGTGAAACGGCAACGCCACAAAGGCCATGTGGCTGCAGCAATAAGAGGTTTCCTCTAAATTTTGAGCTTTAATTTGAGTGCTTGTAGAATAATTGTCGACTTGGACGGGAACCACTTAGCGTTTAATGTTAGGAATGCTATGCTTATTTTCTTTTATTTTCATTTATGTTTAGATCTAAGAGTGGATTTGTATTGTGCTTAGATCTTAAGGTGTTTGTTTTAGACAATTTTCAAATCTCTGAAAAAAGTGCCCTGTTTTGAATATTTTTGAGGAAAATGTTTCTTTAAAATTGTACTAATTGGTAAAGAAATTAATTTTTCCTCATATGTTGTGTTCTTCTATTTTTTGTTACGATTCTGAATATATAAAGAACACAAAATTCTGGATGACGGTTTAAAAGTTATGATCATTTCTTCGATCAAAGGTCAAGGGCGATGCCCTATTTTTCAAAACTGCACATATACTGTTTTCATCGTCCATTTTCACACTTTTTCAATTCGAATTTTGAAATATTTTATAAATGAAAAGTGTGTATTTATATGTATAATTGATGGTGGTAAAATTTTGTCAAATGATATTAAGTTCTGTTAAAGATATGCACCAAAGAGTGGACATTGGACGAACTTGAATTTCGACAGTTTTTGAAATTTTTGGTCTCCATGTTGAGTTGCTTTCTTTTGTGTGCCGGTAGAGATATGCATAGTATGCTTTTAGCTCTATGCATCACTTAAATTTTTTTGTACAGTGCCAATCTTTTGATGTTGAGGTGGATAGAACTCTTTGCTTGTTTAGCTTAGGAAAATAGTGGAGACTACCTGTGAGCTACACTTAAGCCTAAAAAATGAAATTTGTGGGTTTTGTTTCTATTCTTTAAACACTTTCCGATTTTGTTCTTAACTGTGATCTCATTGTACTTCAAATTTGCATTGATTGCCATAGAACTTTATCATGTAGACTACTTGTTGAGATTTATATTCCCTTGTTAGATGGACTTTTAGAAATGATTTTGGATTTGAGTGTATTCTTAAACTCCATAAATAGCCTATACACTCTCACGTCCCTATGTATGTTTTCATTACAAAAATTGAGCCAAAACACTAAACCTCCGTACACCAACATAACCCAAACACAAGTCATACCCTAGTTAATGATCATGTTAAGGTGTATAGCTTTAGAGAATTTATATTTGCTCTAAATTTTGTAAATCTGTACTTAGGCAATTATGTGTAAATGTGCAAAGGCAAGGGCTAAAAAAAGAGAGAAAATAAGTGTGAATTATAAACACTTAAGCCTTCAAGTTCTTCAAATAAAAAGTTACTTACCAATGAGTACAAGTGTAGTACAAATGTGCAATGTAAAGTTTAGTGTCTAGTCACTTGTGATGTAATGTGTTTTAGAGCTAACTAAAATATTATAATATGTATAAACACTTTGGCATGATTAGTAACTTTATCATTCTCACTCTTGCCATATCTTCCATCCCATACACCACTACAAATCGCCTTGGCCCCAATACAGGTGAGGGAAAGTTCATTTGATCTCTTAGAAAGTCTATATTGGGAATATGACTCAATGCATGCTCTTTCCACGTTCATGACATTTCAATTCTTTCCATGAGATCTATCACTATAAAATGTGCTTCATTGAATATACTCATATGCGATATATTAGATTTTATGAACATAACTTCCAAATCGCATGTGTTTGCTAGAGAGTGATCGCCTAGGTTCTGAGTGAAAAAATCAGACTGAAATCCGGTGAGGATTTGAGTCGAGGCAAATTTTATCTTGAGCATTCGAGCGTTGTTGATTTGTAAACCGAAAACATCCTAAGTATTGGCATACTTGCATTTTGTGAAGCATTGTTATTGATTGGTGTATTTGAGATACTAGCATGCGTGTGTTGTTTTTATGTGGTATGTTTGGATTGCATCTCAGCTTTCTTGCATAGTAATACATTTGTGGGTGTTCGTATCTGTAAACCCTCAGAAGACAAAACTTCTCCATCTAGGGATCGCCTAGTGGTTGAAAGGCTTATGGCACATGCTAAGTGTCATCATGTTTCCTACGAAAGTGGACTAGCCTAGCTTAGCTTTTAATTATGTTCATTTTGTTTGAATGTTTTTCGATTTAGTTTTTTGCTCGAGGACGAGTAAAAGATAGGTTTGGGGGTATTGATCGGAACGATTTATATACCTATTTGAGGTCCCCATTATCTCGTTTTTATTCTTGTTTTCAAGTATATTTTGGTATTTGATGTGTTTGTGAGCCTTGTGTAGGTACATGTTCCCTACGGAAGGTATTTGAGCTTAATTGAAGAGTTTTTGAGGTTAAATGACAGAATTTGGAATAGCTTATACAGACACCCCAACTTTGAAAGGTCATATCTCTCTTTTCTGATCGAACTAAGTCTACTATAACCACTTTTCGGAAAGCCCCGGATGTCTTCTTTCCAACACACTTTACAAATTGCCATTCCGAGGTTTGTAGAGAAAGTTATGACCATTTTTGTAATGGTGCGTAGAGGTACGGTACGCAACCTCGCGAGACCAATTTGCGTATCGCACTTCGTACCGCATTTTTTGGCATTAGGTTCCAAAAGTGATGTGCGGTACGCCTGTTGATGCGTACCGCGTGACATACCACATATATGGGCGGAAATGCATTTTTTGGCCATTTTTTGAAGGGTATTCTTGTCTTTTCACCCCAATATCTAACCCTACCTTCCAAGCCTATAAATAACCCACTTTTTCTCCTCTTTTCAGACCTCTCTTCCCCTATTTTCCCCTCCTTTCCCTTTCTCACACCTCTTCTCTTCTTCTTCCATTTTCTTTCATCTTTTGCTCCCATGGAGGTTTTTCCTCCACGGGAGCTCACCATACACCTCCACCTCACCACTATACACTTCCTCCATCCATCTTAGAGTAGATTACAAAAGAATTAGGAGCCAAAACCGAGCTAGGAAGGCTAGGAGCATCTTTGGAGGACTTGTCTTCAAAGGTTTGCTCTTATTTACTCATTTCTTTGTATTTATTGTATTCTTTGATGTATTCCACCAAATTTGGGGATATTGTAAACCTACACTTGTGTAATAAATGTATTGATTGTTCTTAAATTCATTTGGGTTTTGTTTTGCTCTTTGATATATGTGTTTTTATGCTCTTAATTTGATATGTATGTGAATGAATTGTTAGAAATCAATATGAGTCCATGATTGGGTTTAGGAGTAGTTGTAATTTAGAGTAGAAATTAGATACCCATGATTGTTGATTGATTGATGGATGACTTGAAATTCCATGTATTGAGTAATTTGAGTAATATGGATTTTAGCCCCAAAGAGTAGAAAAGGTTTCAGTTCTGGCTTTTAGTTGCTAAATTGACCTTGGTTCATATCCTTGTTCTTAATGGGTTTTTGTATTAAGACACGATTATCCATCCACGTGACAGGATTGGGTGAAAAATTGATTGTGGGAAAATTCCCTAATCAAGAGGATGAACCTTTAACCTAAATTGAAAGTTCTTAATGATATAACAATCACATTGTTGCATATAGTTGTTAGGTAAACTTGTTTCCCATGTTTAGCCATCCTAGGGAGTTGACTAAACCGAATCTTTGACATAGAAGTAAAAACCACCGACATTTTTCTTGTGCTTGTGTTGTTATATGGATGTTTTGTGTGCTTAAAGTCTTTGCTTAATTGATCACTTTGTAATTGATCCATGGTTAGATGCTATGTACCGAAAGGAGACGTGACACGTCCTAAAGAAGTGTTCCTACTCTCAAGTATAAGAGTGTCAAAGTAATAAATTAACCGGTTAGATCGGGTCGAACCACAGGGAGGTTGCTCACTTGTCATTGTAGAATTAATTATCTAAATTAATTACAAAGCTTGTATAAAAATGTAAATCAATTAAAATTAAAACTGGGGCTAAGGGATCCACTGTTGGTAATTCGAATATGATCCAATTATTTATATTTAGTATAGATTAATGGAAGGATATTCCACTCCACCGACCACTCTCTAATAGATGTGGGTAAAATTACTCACTGTGCCAGACAATATCTGTTTGTCTACAATGAGTTAAAAACTCCACAAATATTAGAGGGGATAAATCACTCTTTGATAGATATGGGTAAAAGTACTCACTGTGCTAGACAATATCTATCTATCTACAATGAGTCAAAAACTCCACAAAGATCAGAGGGGAGAAAACATAAAAATAATAAACTTACCAAAATTGGATCATATTTTCCATACCAATAGTATCACATTTGGCTCCAGTTATATAAAATTAGCCAGACATAAATTAACTAGAAAATAACTATTTTATTTAAAATGAGAATTTGAGAACAAAAGAGAGAGAATTTCACAAATCTAACATTAGATTTGGATTCAGAATATCAAAATTAGGGGGGAGAGACCCCCTATTTATACAAAATACATATGAAAATTGACCATCGGATGAATTTAGAATGGAACGTCCAGATTTCGCCACGTCATCAGTGAACAATAACAGTAAACAATAACCCATCCATGAGTGAACAGTAACCACATCAGTGAGTGAACAGTGAAGGTCAACTGTGAACAGTGAATAGTCAAAATTACGAAAATACCCTTCAGTGAACAGTGATAGTGAACAGTAACCCATCCATGAGTGAACAGTACCGCATCCGAGAGTGAACAGTAACGCATCATGAACGAACCGTGAAAGTCAACTATGAACAGTAAAAGTCAACTGTGAACAGTGAATAGACTGAATTACGAAAATGCCCTTCGTGGTCTTCTTAAGGTTTTTGACATTCTAAACTTGAAAATGATATTTATTTTGCCATCTGACATCTCCATGATTCTGAATTGATCAAATTACCTCTGAAATACAAAGAAAAATACATTGATTACTACACAACACATTTATTTAAGCAAACAAACGAAATTATGTCTAAATTGAGGAATTAATCATATTGGAAGTGTAAAATGATAATATTATCCCTTAGTAAACATACAATTTTCAATGTTAATCACACCCCCCAACCATCTTATTGCTAGTCCCTAGCAATTAAAGCGAAAATAGTAAAGACTCAAATTCAAATCTCTAAACTACCAAATAGACAAACTTCCTCATACCTCTTTTCTCACCCTTTGACAACCAGTCATCAATTGAGTTATCAGTCAAACTTTCTTGTGCTCAACAAAGATCAACACGATAACTATGAGATTCAATTGAAATCAATCAACAGTTTCATTCCAAAATCTCACCAGGGCTTTTTCCTTAGGCAGCAGTTTATTCTTTTTTTTTTAATACAATAAAATTGGAAACAAACATTCCATCTTTAATCCATGTAGCGAGCTTTAGGCCAATGACTCCCAAACCAGTTGGCTTTAGGGCATTAAGTTTTAAAATACTCCTACGGGCTTAATTACTCGGATTGCAGATGTGTTTTTTTTTCTTCTTTAGTACAATTCACTTAAGCTTTCTCTTTAACCCGTGTAACGAGCTTTGGGTCAATGACTCCCAAACCAATTGGTCTTAGAGCATTAGGTGTTAAAGCACCCCTCGGACTTAATTGCTCGAGTTAAAGAGGCTACGGAACTGCACTTTATTCTTATCCAGACTCCACCGTTTTGCACAAACACTCTATGCTTACTGAGGCATGAGGCCCGGCTACTAAGTAAGAGTTTTGGTCACAACACACAAAATTGTTATTATTATTATTACTATATAAAATTTTAAACAAGACCATTGCCTTCGGTTGTTACCCTAGAATGATGTTTCAGAACTCAATATAATAAAATCTCAACTTACTGCACATAATCACGTGTCAATGTGCATGTGTGTCTAGAATAGTTTGAAAAATTTCTCAATATGACTTAATGAACAAAAGGATTAGTCAATGATATCACAATGAAGAGTTTATAAATTTGAATAGTCAGAAAAGAGGAAAAGAAAAAAAGAAAAAAAGAAAAAAAAAATACATCATAACTATAAAGATGCGTCTCAGAAGTATCTAAAAGATCTCCTTACTCGGCCATATTTACAAAAAAAAAAATGGTCAAAAGTTAGTTTTTTTTTTTTAAAAAACAAAAGTTATTGAATCAACTATCCCCTCCCCCCAACCAGAATGAGACATTGTCCCCAATGTCTTTAGAAATAGTTAAGGTTTAGAAGATATCACCCGAACAACTTGAAAGACAACAAAATCCTGCAAAAAAAAAACAAATGAAATACAAAATAAAGGAAAATAAAGGAAAATAAAACCATGGGACAATCACAAACTGAGATTCAGATCAATTCTGCGTTTCTTGTTCTCTTCATCAGTGGACCAATCAATTTTGGAGGTTGAAGGATCTGGCACATAATTGAAAGCTTGTAACTGGTAAGCAGATATAAAGATTTTTCGGATTGAAGGTGGAATGTAATAATTTTTCTGAGCATGATCAAGAAATGAAAGCAAACCATCATAAAATTTATTAACATTCAACAAACCGAAGGGCTCATGAATGTGTAGTTGCGCCTAGGATGCCATTGTAAAGATTTCTTCTAAGGTTCCAAAACCACCTGGCAAAGCTATAAACGCATCAGCATGATGTAAAATAGCAGTCAATCTTTCAGGCATACCTGAAACAACTAGCTCTTCGCCGTTTGTCTTTCCGATGATGTCTGTTGTGGCCATAGGTTTTAGGACAATACCCAGAACTTGACTACCTCAGTCTCGTGCAGCTCGTGAAACACACCCCATTAATCCCAAGTTACCTCATCCATACACTAGGTATATTTTTCGCTCAGCCTAAACCTTACCAAGATGAGTTGCAGCATCAACAAACTCTCTGTACTTCCCATAATTGGTGCCACCAAACACACAAATGTTTGTGAATCGTTTAGTTGAAGGTGACGCCATTAATGCACTCTCTGAATTTTTCTTTTGAATGTTTATGAGTGCTTGAAGCAAAAAGGAAAACAAATGCTTGTATTTATAGATTCTGAAAAGGTAACACAATGATACACCTATATTAATAGGGCGGCGTATTTGTCAATGATATTAGATACAAATGGTTCAAAAATCAAAAGTAAATAACAATAATTACAAAAGACATTAAATGCGGAAAGAAAAAGAAAATAAAAATAAAAGGATATTTATTGGTAGTTGTGATTGTGGCTCACATCTTCCTCTGGTTTTACGTCCAAAAACGGCTTCAACGCCCTCTATGGGTCGGGGACATGCTTCCCATCCAATTTTCTTATAAATTGGCAAACAGGGTCTTTTAAAGTCAGATTCCCAAGACTATATTGTACATGTTATTTTTGAAATTGTGGCCATAATCGGTCAATTGCCATTTGCACATATCCACTAGGATGTGCATCAAGAGTCGTTAGGATATTATCCAGTGACTCCCTACGCAAACCATGCCTAATGAATAAAATTTTATCTTCCCGATTATTAGACATCATTCCTAAAGAATGACAACATGTGTTGCAAGTTGTACGTGCACATTTGTGACAAGTAACCCCTAACTTCTTAGCTCTTCATTTTTTTGCAAGGTTACTTCTTCCAAAACCAGGCATGTAAGATATAAATGAATCAGCAAACTCACCTGCTAGACGTACCTTAGCTTCGACCTTAGCTTCGATCAACCAGCAAATTTCAACAGGAATGTTGTTTATCTTCAGTAAGCGTAATCTTTCGGAACGTGCTTTGTAAATCTTTTTCAGAGCATTTTGGGGCAACGATGGAAAATGTTTTTGTAGGTTTGTGAAAATTTTATCCATGCCTTGTTTTGGGGATCAGTTATTTGGGAAATTGAATTAAGCCGACTGGAATTGTCACGGAGTACCGTTATCCGCCACTTAACCGGGGTTATATAGCAAAAACACACCAATCAAAAACTGAACCTAGAAATTAATCCTGCAAAACTTCAAAACATAAAAGCGAACAAAAACAAAAATAATAATTGCAAACAAAAATAAAGTCAAAAGCAAAAGATTTGTTTACTCACCTTTGTAACAAGGGTCAAAAAGGACGGTAGAGTCTTTTGGAAAATATGTATTTTCTAAGAATGGTTTCACACGTTGTCCATTTACTTTAAACACAATACCATTCCTAGGATTCTCAATGTCAAGGGCACCATATGGATACACGTGTTTCACAACAAATGGACCACTCCATTTCGATTTCAATTTACCAGGAAATAAATGAAGTCGAGAATTATAAAGCAAAACCTTTTGACCAACTTCAAATGATCTTCTTAAAATTCGTTTGTCATGAAAGGTTTTAGATTTTCCTTTAAGAATTTTTGCATTTTCATATGCATCATTTCTTAATTCTTCAAGTTCATTTAATTGCAACTTGCGCAATTCACCAGCATCATTTAGGTTAGAATTGAAAGCTTTAATGGCCTAATATGCTTTTTTCTCAAGTTCAACGGGTAAGTGACAAGGTTTTTCATAAACTAAACGATAAGAAGACATACCCAAAGATGTTTTGAATGTAGTGCGGTAAGCCCAAAGTGCATCATTTAGTCTAAGAGACCAATCTTTTCGATCAGGGTTAACTGTTTTTTGCAAGATATGTTTTATCTCCCTATTTGCTAACTCAACTTGACCACTTGTTTGAGGGTGGTATGGTGTGGCAATTTTGTGTGTGACTCCATATTTCTTCATTAAAGACTCAAAAGGTTTGTTACAAAAGTGGTTGCCTCCATCACTGATAATGGCTCGAGGGATTCCAAAACGACTCAAAATATTTTCCTTTAAAAACTTGATCACTGTTTTGTTATCATTATTTCGATAAGGAATTGCCTCGACCCATTTTGACACATAATCAACAGCAACAAAAATGTACAAAAATCCAAATGAGGGTGGAAATGGACCTATAAAATCAATTCCCCAACAATCAAATATTTCAATGACAAGAATGGGGTTTAAAGGAATCATGTTTCGCTTGGAAATGGATCTTAACTTTTGACATTTTTCACAGGTTTTACAAAATGCATGTGCGTCTTTAAATTAGGTGGGCCAATAAAATCCACACTGTAAGATTTTTACAGCCGTTTTCTTTGACGAAAAATGACCACCACATGCTTCAGAATGACAAAATTCAATGACACTACTTACCTCATTGCCTGGAATACACCGTCGAACAATTTGATCAGGACAATACTTGAATAAGTACGGGTCATCCCAGTAAAAACGTTTTACCTCGATCAAAAATTTCTTTCTGTCCTGTGCATTCCAATCGAGTGGCATTATTCCTATTGCAAGATAATTAACAATGTCAGCATACCAAGGCAAAGTTGTGATAGAGAATAAAAGATCATCAGGAAAAGAATCATTGATGGGTGCTTTTTCTTCTGGCTCGTCATCTTTCTTTTCCAATTCTTCAAAATCTAAAGTGTCTCTTTCTTTTTCGGCAACCTGCAAACAATTATCAAGATGTGAATGCGAGCTTGACTCAGGTGAATTGATCAAACAAATTTCAGATGAGTTAAAAGAATCCTTTTAAACATGATCTTCAACAATGGTTTCAATAATGTCTACATCTTTATCTTCATTTTCATCATCAAATGGTTCATTAGACATGTTGAAAACATTAAGCTTAATTTCCATATTTCCAAAAGACATGCTCATTATTCCATTCCTGCAATTGATCAAGGCATTAGCAGTAGCCAAAAATGGTCGGCCCAATATAACAGGAATTGATTTGTGCTTATTAACAACAGGTTGTGTTTCCAAGACAATAAAATCTACTGGGTAGATACATTTATCGACTTGTACTAACACATCTTCCACTATTCCTTTTGGTATTTTAATTGACCTATCAGCAAGACAAAGTGTGGTTGAAGTCGGCTTTAACTTACCAAGTTTAAGTTGCTGATAAAATGAGTATGGGAGCAAATTTACACTAGCACCTAGGTCAAGTAAAGCATGCTAAATTTTACAGTTACCAATTGTGCAGGAAATAGTAGGCCAGCCAGGATCTTTATATTTCAAAACATTTTTATTGAAAAGAATGGAACTTACCTGTTCAGCCATAAAGACTTTCTTTCTTACCTGATGCTTCCTTTTCATAGTGCACAGATCCTTCGAAAATTTGGCATAAGAAGGTACCTGTTTGATTGCGTTCAACAAAAGGATATTGATCTTTAACTGTTTGAAAATTTCAAAAATCTCTGGGGAATGCTTCGATTTCTGTGAATTTTTAAGAGCCTGAGGATATGGGAGTGTAAGTGGGGATTCAATTATTCCTTCGTCAACAGTGGTTTCATCAACCCAATCCTTACCTTGGAAAATAACTCATCAGCATTTTTACCAGATTCAAGAATAGGTTTTTCGATGACCTTACCACTACGAAGAGTGATAATTGAATTGACTTGATCTGGACGTTGGTTATTATCATAGGAACTTGACTGACTCTTGGGATTTGGTTGTGGTTGAGATGGAAACTTACCTTTTTCGTGTGTGGTGAGTGTAGAAGCAATCTTTGCCAAAGTATCTTTAACATCTATCAAGGTTTGTGCAGTTTGGTTGTTAATGGATTCTTGCTTCTCAATGAATGAGTGTAAAGTGTCTTCAAGGTTTTTTCTATATGTTGGGACATAAGGTGCATAACCTTGAGGGTTTTGGAAATTCTGGTGTGTTTGTGGATGTGATGGACCTGGTGGTTGTGAAGACTGGGCTTGATTGTTGTTCCTCCAACTAAAATTTAGGTGAATTTTCCAACCAGGATTGTAGGTTTGTGAGTATGGGTTGGAATTTGGCTTGTTGAAAGTGTGTAAAACATTAGCTTGTTCATGAAAGCAATCTCTTATGGCTAGCAAAGTTGGACAACTATGAGTGATATGATCATCAGAATCACATACATGGCATGTGATTTCTTGTACAAATTTTACATGTTCACTCTTTTTAGTTTCTAAAGCTTCAACTTTCCTAGCTAGGGATGCGAATCTAACTTGAAGGTCATGATCTTCCCTAAGATTGTAAATGCCTCCACTAGATAGAGATGGTTGTGGTTTGCTCATGGACTCATAGGAACCAATGGTGTCCCAATTTTGAGCACTTTCGGCGATATGGTCAAGGTATTCAAGTGCTTCTTCAGGATTTTTGTCACTGAACTCCCCATTACACATCATTTCAATGACTTGTCTACTTGGGTGTGTGAGTCCCTCATAGAAATGTGACACTATCCTCCATGATTCAAAACCGTGATGTGGACAGACATTTAACAACTCTTTGAACCTATCCCAATATTAGTAAAGTGTTTCCCCAGGTTTTTGGGCAAATGAAGTGATTTGCCTCTTAAAAGAGTTTGTTCTATGGGGTGGGAAAAATTTCTTTAAGAACTGTTATTGCATATCATTCCAAGTTTGGATTGATCCTGACCTAAGGTTTTGTAACCAAGTTTTAGCTTTATCTTTTAAGGAAAAAGGGAAAAACTTAAGCTTGATTATATCCATGCTAACATTTTGGTCAGTGCAAATGTTACAGACTTCCTCAAACTCTCTAAGATACAAATAAGGATTTTCAGATTCAAGATCGTGAAAATTGGGTAAAAGTTGAATGATTCCCATTTTAAAATTAAAGTGTGTTGCATTTGGTGGGAAAGCTATGCATGAGAGTGCTCCAGTACGTGTGGGATTCATCATGTAGTCTCTAAGAGTTCTAGGTGGATTTGGGTTAATGTGTTGGTCATGGTTAACATAAAACGGATGGTTGATGTGTTGAGACACATTGTCAAGGTTGTCTAAAAGGTTCTCGGCTTGGTTTCCTGCTGGATGTCTAAGTGGGTTTTCAGCCATGTTGTTGGTAAATATGGGTGATTGGGATTTCCTAATTAATCTACCACTAGATGTTCGAGACCAACGTCTCATGCAAATTTAATGAGGGTTAATGGAGATGAAATACACAAAAATGAATAAAATAAAATAAAAAATGAAAAAAATAACAAGATGCAAAATTCAAGGGGTGTAAATGCAAATATGCACAACTATTGGGGCAAAAGTGTAAATAATTATAAATATAGGGACTAAAGAGAAAATGTGATAATTATAGGGACTGATATGCAAAAAATGAAAAATAAAATGACATATATGCAAATGCAAACTAGATCTAAGCTAAAAAGCAAATAAAAAGTTAGAGGACTAAAATACAAAAATATGTTAAAGATAACAAGTGTTTTTTTTTTAAGTGGATGAAGTTTATGATTGAGACGAGTGATGCAAGATTAAATACAAAATAAAAATAGAGAAGATAAAAAAAAATAGCAAAACTAAAATAAAATTAAAATAAATTACTACTACAAAGAAAAGACGGACTTACCTCCCCGGCAACGGCGCCAAAAACTTGACACGTCCTAAAGAAGTGTTCTTACTCTCAAGTATAAGAGTGTTAAAGTAATAAATTAACCGGTAAGATCGGGTCGAACCACAGGGAGGTTGTTCACTTGTCCTTGTAGAATTAATTATCTAAATTAATTACAAAGCTTGTATAAAAATGTAAATCAATTAAAATTAAAACTGGGGCTAAGGGATCCACTGTTGGTAATTCGAATATGATCCAATTATTTATAGATCCACTGTTGGTAATTCGAATATGATCAAATTATTTATATTTAGTATAGATTAATGGGAGGGTATTCCACTCCACCGACCACTCTCTAATAGATGTGGGTAAAAGTACTCACTGTGCCAGACAATATCTGTCTGTCTATAATGAGTCAAAAACTCCACAAAGATTAGAAGGGATAAACCACTCTCTGATAGATATGGGTAAAAGTACTCACTGTGCTAGACAATATCTGTCTATCTACAATGAGTCAAAAACTCCACAAAGATCAGAGGGGAGAAAACATAAAAATAAAAAACTTACCAAAATTGGATCATATTTTCCATACCAACAGTATCACCTTTGGCCCCAGTTATATAAAATTATCCAGACATAAATTAACTAGAAAATAACTATTTTATTTAAATTGAGAATTTGAGAACAAAAGAGGGAGAATTTCACAAATCTAACATTATATTTAGATTCAGAATATCAAAATTTGGGGTGGGGTGGGGACCCCCTATTTATACAAAATACATATGAAAATTGACCATCGGATGAATTTAGAATGGAGCGTTCAGATTTTGCCACGTTATCAGTGAACAGTGACAGTGAACAGTAACCCATCCATGAGTGAACAGTAATCGCATCAGTGAGTGAACAGTGAATAGTCAACATTACGAAAATACCCTTCAGTGAACAGTGAACAGTAACCCATCCATCAGTGAACAGTACCGCATCCGAGAGTGAACAGTAGTGTATCATGAGCAAACCGTGAAAGTCAACTATAAACAGTAAAAGTCAACTGTGAACAGTGAATAGTCAGAATTACGAATATACCCTTTGTGGTCTTCTTAAGGTTTTTTGACGTTCTAAACTTGAAAACGATATTTGTTTTTCCATCTGACATCTCCATGATTCTGAATTGATCGAATTACCTCTGAAATACAAAGAAAAATACACTGATTACTACACAACACTTTTATTTAAGCGAACGAACGAAATTATGTCAAAATTGAGGAATTAATCATATTGGAAGTGTAAAATGATGATATTATCCCTTAGTAAACATACACTTTTTAGTGTTAATCAAGACACATTTGAAAATGCTTAGATAAACATTCATTATGCTTGACTAGGAAGTGCTAGAACCACTAGGCTAGCGTATAGCGTTCGTTTTGTATTCCACGTGCTTAATGGGTTCATATATATTGTCCGGATTGCTCGAGAGAAATTTTGGGTATATATGGATACTATCTCTAAGACATCGAGAGAGATTAGAGATTAATTAAGGGGATACGAGCCTATGTATACTTGCACATTTGAGGATTATGTGAGTCTAGAACGTAATTAGGAGGATTGTCACGGTTGAGTTGTTTCTCTAGTGTAACCACATTTCATGCATATCTCCATTCCATCTATCATTGTATATATCATTTATATAAGTTATTTAGTTATATTATTATTCACTTTTTCGCACAGGCAACACACGAGTCCGCTTAGAGTGTTGTAATAATAGCTAGAACTAGAGACGATCGGTGAATCTCACCTCCCTGTGGATCGATCCCTTGCTTGCCGATGTGCTAGTCTCTGTGACTTGCGCCCATACGAGGCCGAACTTAAATGTTCATATTTGACGACACGGCAACGACGTGTCCTCATCAATCACACCATATGTAATAGTTATATCGATGGACACCGAGTTGTATCGGTCTGTGTAAAAGCACCTACAGTTTAGAGAGTACAGCTTCGGGTTTTTAGTGGAATAACACCGGAGTTAATAATCAATGAATATTAATTAAAAAGTTTAATTAATGATTCCGAGGATTATTAGAGCTCAAAATATTGTGGGTCCATTAGGTCCCCTTGCTAGCCCGATTGATTTAGGTAACAAGGGTCACGGTTTATTAATTGGATTGTCCAAATTAATTGTGTTACAAAAGTGACACGTATAAATTCGGGAATTAATTAAATAATGAGATTATTTAATTAATGAATATTAATAGTTAAATTAATTAAATAATTAGATTATTTAATTATATTGATAATTATGAATTATGAATTAACTATTAAATGGAGGGTGTTAGTTGATTTATGGATTTAGGTGAAGATAAAATAATAGGATTATTTAATTTTACTAAATCATTTATCTAAGTATTTAATTTAAGTTTTAATTTAAAATACTAATTATCACTTTTAATATATTTGATATATTAGAAAAGGATAATTAAAAAATATATATATCAATTAATAACACAAGAGATTGCATTGAATGTAAATTGGTGTGTACACATATATAAGTGTTTGTATAGGATACAAACAAGTAAGATATATATATATATATATATATATATATATACGCATAAACCAATCGATAATATAAGAATCTGAGGAATCGGCCCAGGTCGGCTTACTAATGGGATGCACTAATAAGTTACAAAAACGCGCCGTAGTCAATGATTTGATCAGAGGAATAATTGGAACGGTTGTCTCGAACTGCTACAGTGGCATGAGAGATATATATATTTAACAGAGGTATAAATATATATATATATATATATATTGTGTAAAGAAAGTGGAGGCGTAAAAAAAGAAGAAGCATATTTTAGTTTTGTGAATAGAAAAGGCATGTGTCAGGTGAACAAAGAAGTCAAAAAGAGTTTTGATATATATGTGTATATGTTCGCGCACTGTTCAGTGCAAATATATATATATATATATATTGCTCAAAAATATTGGCAATATTGATATATATTAGAATTGTTCTAGTTTGTAAACATAGAAGAAAGAGTTTCTTTAATTATCTCTATATCCTTCATTCAAGTTCCTGAGACCATGATGTATCCACACGCAGTTACCAGTCCCGGAAGATAGCAAGGAAGATCGAGTGGTTCAAACAGGAGCTTCCACCGTTGGTAAGATTGGTTCAGACAGGATCATAACGTAAAGTGAAGGAGCCTCCAAACGTTGGTATGTTTTTCTTCTCTTTATATCGATTTCAATTTCCTGTGTATACATACTATAAGTATTAGTTCCGAAAAATAATTACGATCTCAAGTTCACTGGTCCCAGATACCGATTATGATTTGTATAAAAAATTTAAAACCTAGTTCCGTTCCGTGACCAGTGAACAGGGTTCCAAAAATTGGTATCAGAGCCAGGTTATTTTTCGGAACAAGAAATTGTTTTCGATGCCCCTGTATGTATGAATGTGTAGGCACCATCTTTATGATTGTATAAATGTTTATAATTAAATTGTTTAATTTAAACATGGTTGATCGTAAATTTTTATGGTACTGTGGATTTAGGGTTTATGAGTTGTATAATTTTTATTTGTTTATTATTATATTTTTATTTTACTATTATTGTATTGTAAATAAAAATAAAATAAAATAAAATTTGTAACTTGTAAACGAAGAACTAGAAACGCGCGCGACAACGGTACTGTTCGCGGTGGTACATTGTTCATTTGTACCGACACTGTTCATCTGCACCGTTCACGGGGGACTGTTCACAGCACTGTTCACCGGCACTGTTCATCACACTGTTAACAGGTACTGTTTATCGGCACTGTTCACGGGTACTGGTCACACGGTACTATTCATGTACGGTTCCGTTGGCAAGTGTTGCCTAGTGCGTTCCGTACAGATTTCCCGTTTCGAATTCATGAGATGAATCGGAGTGACCTGAAGAGAATGGAAGATTCGGAAATTACAAGAAGATCAAGGAATGCCTTGGGATTTTTTTTGTAATTTTAAATTCCAATTTTTTAGGTTAAATAATCCACAGTACTCGGTCAATTCATGTATGCTTTACATTATGTGATGATAAAAGCATTGGCATGCATACGTATGTCATTTAGATTAGATGTGCCTACACAAATATATTTGATATGTCATACATGAATCATAGCCTGATATTTTATGTATTTTTTTTAATGTGATTAAAATGGGCAATAGTACATAATTGGCTATGAATAATGAGATTAGTTTTTTAATGGTTAGAAAACTTGATAATTCTCATTAATATTAATCTAGTTATTAAAGAGTTTAATAAGTTAGATTAATATGGTCATTTATTATAATTAGGATTAATATGATTAATTACCTAATAAAGTGTTAGGGTTTTTAAAACTTAGTAAACAATAACATAATAATCTAACCCCAGTAAATAGTTTACAAAGGTTTAGATTATTCACTAATATATTAGATTTTTAATTGTTAAAAATCATTAATAATTTATTAGTTAATTATAATTTGGTTCTAATTAGTTAATACGCTAGATAACTTGATTAAAGTTAGTCGTTTAATCCTATAGAGTCTAGGTGCATTAACGGGTAATAGAAATCCCTAATTTTAAAATAGTGAGTGGGAGAGGGATATATGACATATATATCCCGCAGTCTCCATCATTAGTTCAAAACCGTGAGATCCGAATGGGGTCTCGTGACGGCTTTGTTATCGTCCTCCCTAAGGAGGGTTTGCACAAAGGTCAATACCAAGGTTGACTTCCTAACGGATAGGATTTCTGAGAGTATTTTGGGACTGACCGACCCTAAGGCGGCAATTCTCGAGTTAAGCTCGTGAGATCTGAAATGGTGGGTTACACTTACAAAGGTTTTGATTAAGTTTGTTTACTAAAAACCTGACTGAATGAACGATTGTTGAATGATATGGAATAAGAGTTATTCTAGAATATCATTGGATTGAGAATGTCTCGGTCCAACATGTAAAGACTTGACCGACCCTAAGGCGGCACTTCTTTGTGGTATGTTGGATTGTCGTGGTTTAGTAACTAGTTTTAGCGTAGTTCTAGT
The DNA here is from genome assembly GCA_032871835.1 of Dipteronia dyeriana. Taxonomy (NCBI): domain Eukaryota; kingdom Viridiplantae; phylum Streptophyta; class Magnoliopsida; order Sapindales; family Sapindaceae; genus Dipteronia; species Dipteronia dyeriana. Next base: position 5,050,166 of record CM065298.1, read on the forward strand.
TCGTTAAACATGTGCATGCATCATGCTTAAATTTATGTCAAAGCACTCGCACTTGTTTTAAATAAATGACTGAATGAATGTTTTATTTATTTCAGCAATAATGTCTTCTGCATTACTTCATATTCTCGCAAACGACAAATTAACCGGTGATAACTACACTAAGTGGAAACTTAACATTAATGCAATATTGGTCACCAAAGACTCAAGTTTGTGTTTACGGAGGAATGTCCTCCAGCGCTTGCTACCTTTGAGTCTTTAATTAAGAACAATAAGGGTAAGACCGGTGAGGCAAATGTTGTCGAACCATCTTCCTTCTCAAATAATAAAAAGAGGAAGAGGTCTGCTGGGAAAGCGAAGGGTAAGCCTAAACCCAAGAAAGCCTAAAGCAAGAAGAAGTCCAAGAAAAGTAAATATGATTTACTTGTTCTTGAGTCGTTTTTAGTAGAAGATGATTCTTCACCCTGGATAGTTGATTCGGTGGCCACTAACCATGTTTGTTCTTCTTTACAATGGACTGATTCTTGGACACAGCTAAAGGAGCAAGCCTTCTCAATGCGCGGGGATGTCGTGTCGGCACGAGCTGTGGACGTAATTAGATTACGTTTTTGTAATAATTATATATTGTTGGACAAACGTATTTTATATTCCTGGATTTATAAGGAATTCGATTTCTGTTTCTAAGATGTTAGAACAAAAAAATTCTGTTTCTTTTAATAATAAGTTTGTTATTATTAGACAGAATGGTCTGAATATTTGTTCAGGAATTAATGAAAATAATTTGTATGTGTTAAGATCGTTAATACATACTACACTGCTCAACAGCAAAATGTTTAAGGTTGAAAAACCAAAAACTAAACGACATAAGATTTCTCCAGATAATGACACGTATCTCTGGTATCTAAGACTTGGTCATATCAACCTTGGTTGGATAGACAGACTAGTAAAAGTCGGACCTTTAAGTGAGTTAAAGGTTGGCACCTTACCTGTATGTGATTCTTGTCTAGAAGGTAAGATTACTAAAAGACCTTTTACTAGAAAAGAGCTTAGAGCTAAAGAACCGCTAGAACTTATACATACAGACGTCTGCAGACCGATGAATGTTAAAGCTATGGGTGGTTATGAGTATTATGTCACCTTCATAGATGACTACTCAAGATATGGATATGTCTACCTAATGCAACGGAAGTCGGAAATATTTGAAATGTTCAAAGAATTTCGAGCTGAAGTTGAGAATCAATTAGGTAGGACTATCAAGTCACTGCGATCGGATCGTGGAAGTGAGTACCTTGACCAAGAGTTTGAAGACTTTATGGTCGAGCATGGGATAGTTTCCCAACTCACAGTTCCCGGTACACCTCAGCAAAATGGTGTAGTGGAGAGAAGAAATAGAACCCTAATGGAAATGGTGAGATCTATGATTAGTTTCTCATCATTACCAAATTCCTTCTAGGGATATGCGTTACAAACAGCGGCATACATTTTGAATGTGGTGCCATCCAAATCTGTTCCTAAGACTCCCTTAGAGTTGTGGAATGGTCGTAAAGCTAGTTTACGACATTTCTGCATATGAGGGTATCCAGCACACGTGCTGAAGAACAAAACTAGAAAGCTAGGCTCCAAGTCTGTGGTCTGCATGTTTGTAGGATACTCCAAGGAGACCAGAGGTGGACACTTCTATAGTCCCGATCATAACAAGGTATTTGTATCGACAAATGCAACGTTTCTTGAGGAAAATTATATTAGTGACCATAAACCTCGTTCTAAGATTGTATTGAAGGAGTTAGAGCCTGGTGAGACTAGTGCTTCATCAACAAGAGTTGTTGACCCATAAACATCTGAGAATCAGATGGTTCCTGATCAGGATACACTACCACCTACCACCTACCACCTACCACCTAGGAGTAATGAGAGGGTTGTGAGACAACCTGAATGCTATTTAGGTATAGGTGAGGGACAGGATGTTGTCTCTACTGATAGTGTTGATGATCCATTGACATTTAAGAATGCAATGGAAGATCCTAATAAAGAGGAATGACTTAAAGCCATGAATCTCGAAATTGAGTGTACTCTAACTCAGTCTGGGATCTTGTAGACGTACCGAATGGGGTAAAACTCATAGGGTGTAAGTGGATCTATAAGAGAAAGAAAAGAGTAGACGGGAAGGTAGAGACCTTCAAGGGAAAGCTAGTGGCTAAAGGTTATTATGAAGAGACCTTCTAACCAGTAGCCATGTTTAACTCTATTAGGCTTTTCTTATCCATTACTGCCTATTTCGATTACGAAATTTGGCAAATGGATGTCAAGACTGCATTCTTGAATGACAATCTTGATAAGAGCATCAATATGATGCAACCTGAGGGATTCGTGTCTCCAGATCAAGAGCAAAAGGTTTGTAAGCTGTAAAGGTCTATATATGGACTTAAGCAAGCATCTAGATCTTTGAACATTAGGTTTGATGATATGATCAAAACCTATGGCTTCGAACAGAACGTCGATGAACCTTGTGTCTACAAGCGTATCATTGATAAGAAAGTAGTTTTCTTGGTCCTATATGTAGATGATATCCTACTCATTGGGAATGATGTGGGAGTGTTGTCTGATGTAAAGGGCTGGGTGGCTAGCCAATTCCAAATGAAAGATTCGGGAGAGGCAAGTTATGTTCTAGGGATCCAACTTATAAGGGATCGTAAGAACAAACTCATAGCACTGTCTCAGGCATCATATATTGATAAGATTCTTGTGCGATTTTCGATGCAAAACTCAAAGAAAGGTAATTTACCTTCTAGGCATGGAGTTCATTTGTATAAGGAACAATGTCCTAAGACACCTCAAGAAGTTGAGGATATAAGACGTGTACCATCTGCATCGGCAGTAGGTAGTCTCATGTATGTTATGTTATACACGAGACCGGACATCTGCTATGCAGTGGGAGTAGTCAGCAGATACTAGTCCAACCCAGGATTAGATCACTGGGTTGCTGTCAAGACAATTCTCAAGTATCTTCGGAGAACGAGAGACTATATGCTAGTATATTCCGGATAGGATTTGATCCCGTTAGGATACACGGATTTTGATTTTCAATCAAACAGGGATTCTAGGAAATCCATATATGGATCAGCATTCACCCTGGGTGGTAGAGCCGTTGTGTGGAGAAGTATCAAGCAATCTTGCATTGCTGACTCTACCATGGAAGCCGAATATATAGCCGTTTGTGAAGCTGCTAAAGAGGTTGTTTGGCTCTGTAAATTCTTGAGAGATCTGGAAGTTGTTCCAGATCTGGATAGGCCTATCACACTTTATTGTGATAACAATGGTGTTGTGGCTAATTCCAATTAACCAAGAAGCCACAAGAGAGGGAAGCATATAGAGAGAGAAAGTATCATCTCATTAGAGAGATAATGTAGAGAGGAGTTGTGATCGTCACAAAAATAGCCTCACAAGACAATCTTGCTGACCCATTTACAAAGACCTTACTGGTTAAAGTGTTTTTAGGTCACCTAGATGGTCTAGGGTTACGAAACATGCCTCACATGCTTTAGTGCAAGTGGGAGATTGTTAGGGTTTATGCCCTAAAGATATAATTTGTAAATGGATTTATGAAATAAATAAAAGAAAAAGTTCAATTCATTCATGTTGTGTTGTTTATTTTATAACTTGTGCATATATTTAATAACCAAGATTGCCGGATGTAATCTCGAACTGTGTATATGAGTGTCATATACAGATGGATACAGTAAGATACGTGCAATCTAAAGAGTCCATAAATAGCAAATAAAGTTGGGTATTTTTTGTGGTTAATCTATAGCTGCGGTACATTCCGTAATGTACGATGATTCTATCCTGAATTATTCATATGAGATATGGGAATGGAGGCATCTTTTATGATGTGATCATATAGGACTGGGCCATGATCTATATGAATCTCTCACCAAGATCCGTTTACCGATGAGATTCATATATTTCAACTAACGATGGCTATATGTGGGTGATCTTAATCATGAGTGTCTTATCGACTCCTTCAGGTTAGATCGTGGTCTTTGATATACCATGGGTGAGGTCAGATGTTGTTCCCGATCAATATGCTCCGTATGTTGGGATTACGGTTTGACTTGTGGCAGGGAAGGTTTGTACACAATAGTGGAATCCACTCCTTCTTGTAAGAAGTAGATGGTAGTTCCCTTAAGGGTTGATTCGGAGTTTGGACAATATGAGCGCTCTCCTAATTCCGTAAGGCAATAGGATTTATTGCTCATTAGAGAATCAATGGTACGTAAATGATATATGTGATTAGAGGGGTATGAAGGACATTATGATCCAGCTCTAATTATGAACTACTGTGGAGGATCACACCATATGTAATAGCTATATCGATGGACACCGAGTTGTATCGGTCTGTGTAAAAGCGTCTACAGTTGAGAGAGTACAACTTCGGGTTTTTAATGGAATAACACCGGAGTTAATAATCAAGGAATATTAATTAAAGAGTTTAATTAATGATTCCGAGGATTATTGGAGCTCAAAATACTGTGGGTCCATTAGGTCCCCTTGCTAACCCGATTGATTTAGGTAACAAGGGTCACGGTTTATTAATTGGATTGTCCAAATTAATTGTGTTACAAAAGTGACACGTATAAATTCGGGAATTAATTAAATAATGAGATTATTTAATTAATGAATATTAATAGTTAAATTAATTAAATAATTAGATTATTTAATTAGATTGATAATTATGAATTATTAATTAACTATTAAATGGAGGGTGTTAGTTGATATATGGATTTATGTGACTAAATCATTTAGCTAAGTATTTAATTTAAGTTTAAATTTAAAATACTAATTATCACTTTTAATATATTTGATATATTATAAAAGGATAAATAAAAGATATATATCAATTAATAACACAAGATATTGTATTGGATGTAAATTGATATATACACATATATATAAATATTTATATAGGATACAAACAAGTAATATATATATATATTTAACAGAGGTATAAATATAAATATATATATATTGCGTAAAGAAAGTGGAGGCGTAAAAAAAAACATATTTTAGTTTTATGATAAGAAATGGCATGCATCAACAAAGAAGTCAAAAAGAGTTTTGATATATATGTGTATATGTTCGTGCACTGTTCAATGCAAACAATATATATTGCTAAAAAATATTGGCAATATTGATATATACTATAATTGTTCTAGTTTGTGAACATAGAAGAAAGAGTTTCTTCAATTCTCTCTATATCCTCCATTCAAGTTTCTAAGACCATGATGTGCCTATACGCAGTTACCAGTCCCGAGAGATAGTAAGGAAGATCGAGTGGTTCAGATAGGAGCTTCCAAACGTTGGTAAGATTGGTTCAGACATTATCATAACGTAAAGTGAAGGAGCCTCCTAACATTGATATGTTTTTCTTCTCTTTATGTCGATTTCAATTTCCTGTGTATACATATTGTATGTATTAGTTCCGAAAAATAATTACGATCCCAAGTTCACTGGTCCCAGATACAGATTTCGATCTGTATAAAAATTTTAAAACCTAGTTCCGCTACGTGTCCGGTGAACGGGGTTCCAACAGAAGGCACCCGCTGATATAAGGAATCGCTATAAATATTGCGACTTCCACAAAGATGTCTGGCATTATAGATAATTCACAGTTATATCCATATCAAATCCACATTTTTGTATTGTATATATGCAGCTTTTAAACTTTGGATGGTAAATTATATTCGAAAGTTGTAATTTAAAATTATTGTTGATCACCGAAACACCTTCATTTTATTAAATAATCAAACTTAAGTGAGAATTATGCGATATGGGTATGGGTTCAAATTGACAAATAGTCTTTTGCCTAACACCTAAACACTCATGTTTCAAATTTAATGGTATAAATAACTTGATAATTATCTAAATTGCTAACGAAGGAGATGGCAATTATTGCAACTTGTCAAAGAGTGAGTTCAAATTAACATAAATCAGATTAATTGGAGGAGATCATAGGTCTGCACTTATTGTAATTTGTCAATTAGGATACCTCATTGACCACACATGATTGCTCTCTCATTTTTACTATTATTAGTAACAAATATGGTAAAAGTGCACAACATTTAACATGGTTTGCTTGTTAAAACCTCTTTCCATTCTTGTGTTCCTTTTTCTATTATTATTTTCGTATACTTTTATCCATGTACATTGGGTTCATGTGAAAGATATTTACTCTCCTAATAAAAGATATTTATGTTTGTTTAGTAAGTAAAACAATCATATTAGAAAAGCAAATCTATATATCATTTTCTAAATGGGAGTATTGATATATATTTGTATTAAATTGCATTATTGCCATATATTTGGTAAAAGAGGAACATGTAAGACATTATGAGGAGGAAGAGATAAGAGAGTAAAAGATCCACCACATTGAATTATTAAAAGATCGATCAAATTATTCTTGAAAGGGATATTATTATTTCCCACCCTCATTTATGAGGTATTAGTCATTTTCCACCCTCTTTTTTTGGTATTGACCATTTTCCACCCTGACATTTCAATTAATAGTCAATAACTCAATATCCACCTTCTTTTAACAGAATCTTTACTTGATGTTATGCAAGTGAGGGTAATAAGGTAAATTAGCAGTATTTATTAATTAAAACAAGGTTTATTAATTATATATAAAAAACATTAAAACTTATATTAAAAAAATAAATAAACTGATATTAACACGTTTTTAATGAAACTGAATAATATCTGTAAAAAAAAACCTCATCTTCTCAGACATTACCATCTCTGAAACCAGGATCTATCCCAGACCAAACCTTCCATCTCCCACCGTCGAATCCAAGACCAAACCTTCCATCTTCACCGTCGAACCCAAATCAACCATAAGCCACCGCAAACTCAATCTTCATGAGATCGAGAGAGAGTCTCTTTCTCTCTCTCTCTCTCTTTGACTCTCCCTCTTCGCCGGCGTTGGTGGTGGTCTTTTACTCTTCCCGGTGTGAGGTTGTGCATGTGTTTGGGCCTGGCCGACTGGGTATGTGTATGGTATTTTGATTTTTTGCTTATTTTTGTGGTGACGGTTGCGATGAAGATTTTGGTGTTTGGGGGCTCGATTTGTGTTTGTGGTTGAAAGTTTGGTTTGTGGTTGGGAAGCTTGAAAAAAGTGCATTGACAAATTATTTGAAATGAAAGTGGTATATGATAAAATATTAAAGTTCATGAAGGGTGGTTGAAGCAATTTATTTGTTTTTAAAAAGTTCAAAAAGAGCTTTTTGTGAGAAGTTTGGATTCAAAGATTAAATGACACTTTTTAGAGATGGTATTTCATCGTGACTTTAAAAAACATATATTATAGAGAACGGATAAAAATACATCCAATAGTTGTTCCATCAGATTTCATTAATTCATTAATTTATAGTGAAAGTTATGAAATAGAGGGAGAAAGTTTCGTTGAAACTCAGGCGCTACGCAGATCTCGGACCAAAAGAAAAAAAAGCTCAAACTAATATAAAAAAATATCGGACCAATACAAAAAAAAAAACTCTAATTCTTTAAAAAAAAAAACTCGAAAATAGTCAAAAATATAAAATCTCAGGCCAAAAGAATAAAAAACTCGAACCAGTAAAAAAAAATCGAACCAATAGAGAAAAAACTCGAACTAATAAAAAAAAGGCTGATTAATATTAAAAAACCTCAAACTAATACAAAAAAAAGCTCAAATTCTTTTCAAAAAATCTCGTAAATAGTCAAAAAAATAAAATCTCGGACCAAAAAAAAAAAAACTCGAACCAATAGAAAAAAAACTCGAACTAGCAAAAAAAAAAACTCGCACCAATACAAAAAAACTAGAACCAATACAAAAAAAAACTCCAATTCTTTCTAAAAAAACTTACAAATAGTCAAAAAAAAAAAATCTCGAACCAAAAGAAAAAAACTCGAACCAATACAAAAAAAACTCGAACCAATATATAAAAAACTCGGACCAATACAAAAAAAGCTCGAACCAATACAAAAAAACTCGTAAATAGTCAAAAAAATAAAATCTTGGACCAAAAGAAAAAAAGCTCGAACCAATAGAAAAAAAACTCGAACCAATAGAAAAAGCTCGGATCAATACAAAAAAAAAACTCGAACCAATATAAAAAAAATCGAATTCTTTCCAAAAAAGCTCGTGAATAGTCAAAAAAATAAAATCTCGAACCAAAATAAAAAAAACTCAAACTAATAGAAAAAATGCTCGATCCAATAAAAAAAACTCGAACCAATATAAAAAAAGCTCGAATTATTTCCAAAAAATCTCGTAAATAGTCAAAAAAATAAAATCTCGGACCAAAAGAAAAAAAAACTCGAACTAGTAGAAAAAATAGTAGAAAAAAAAACTCGTAAAAGAAGAAAAAAAGTTTGTGCAAATTCTGAAGACTACATGTTCATACACAAATTGATATATTGTTAAACAAGACACAAATGCATGAAAGAAAATAAGGAGATCGATTTTTAGACAACTTTTTTGGAAATAGAAAACAACTTTTCTTTTCTAAAGTGTAGATGGAAGCTCAAAAACAAAATTTAAGGGAAATTTTGGTAGTTCACCATAATAAGTGTCTTTTAAACATAAGTTATTATACTGGTGACATCATTACAACACAATAAAAAAAAGGTGACATTCATCACCATTTCCACTCTCGTCTCCAAGTTGTTGACGTCGATTTTTGGATTATGCCAAAAAAGCCAACAAGGATTGGATTTCAGCTATTGAATCAAAGAGAAAGAGATGCAGAGAGAGTAACAAAGACAAATTTTACGTGGTAAAACTCCGATGGCCGGAGAAACATCCACGGGTGGTTGAAAGATCAACCAAGCCAAAATCCACTAAGAGAATAAGATGTTTTACAAGCTCTTGATCTCTCTTTTTTCTCTCTGTATTTACTGTGATTGCTGTTATGCTATATTGCCTATATCTTTTGGAGCCAGATTATGGGTCTATTTATTTGCTTATAGAACCCTAATCTGCTTTTTACAAGTAATACAAGATCTTTGTATTTAATTGTGATTCGGTTACCTGCTTGAGGTTGATTTATCTTTTTTCCTGTTTCGGAGTCTCTTATGGAAATCGAGTGGGATTCTAGTAGTGCAGTTCAATTTGGACTTGTTTCCTAATAAGAATGTAGTCTTCGTAAAGAAATCAAGTTATTTCCTGATTGGGGACTTTTCTAATTTAATACTCTATTTCATTTGGGATTCCTTCCTGACGGATATCATCACGTATTTAATGACAATCCGTATGAAATAAGCACCAAGTTCTAACTCGGGTCGTATTTATTCCCGAGTAAGAGTAATACCTGATGGTCCCGAGTAATACCGTTTGAGCCCGAGTGGAAGTGTTATTTAACCAGTCCCGAGTGTTGTTAGCTGATCCCGAGTAGGTTTTATTCAGTATATGCTTACTCGGGCTTTCTTCTCTTTAATGATGCCTTATAGGATATTTCCCGGATGCCTATTTGGGCATCCACCTGGCTATTTTTTCCTTCATGTCAATGACGTGTATGCTTGGTAAAATTTACATACAACAATACCCCCTTAAAATATTTTTACCGAGAAGATTTTATTTCGGGCAAGAGTATTTTAATCACCTTGATTTTCTTTCATCAGAATAGCCGTCTTATCATAATGACGCGTTTTAATGGTGACTCTGTGATTTCGATTCGCTTTATCAGGCAAGATCTTAAATGATAGCGACGTTTTAAAGTTTTAACGGTTGAAGGCTACTTCCTATCTTGACACGCGTCCCTCGTCTCTTCGTTTTTCAATATCATTTATGAGAAATGATTTTTGCATTTCCCCAAGCGCCGCCTACGTCATCGAGTTTCGTCATAAAAATTTTCCCGCTTTGAAATCCTAGGGTTTCGTGACGTCTCATCTTTAAATTCTTCGCTGAGAGACATTGTTGGTTTATTCTCAAAAATTCAGCAGAAATCTCTTTAAACTCGGATTTCTTTATCCAGAAATTCGCGATTCTCCGCTTGAAGATCTTGCATCAGTCTCAACTCAAGGTTAGTTTTAATGGGACCATCTTCCCGCCATCGTCTCTATAAAATAGCTTTTGATGCATTAGAGCGTGGGGATTTCCAGTTAGTATCTTGCATTAAACGATTACTGGGGGATATCCCAATAGATGAACCTCCATTTTTAGAGGTTGATGTTTCTGGGCTTCACCCTGACGTCACTTTCAGCCCTGTATCGAGTTCTCCATCTAGTTCTGATTCAGATATTTCTGATCACATGGTATCTTCTCGAATGATGGGTAAACATCAGAGCACAAGTAAGGTATACAATAACGGCTCGAGCAGCTTTCAGACTAGGGAACAGACTGTTAACGAGGGCGACGTTGATGAAGTATACAGGGCGTCTCGTCTTTTGTTTTCTGACACTTGCCCAAGTGGCTTTGATACTGAGCCGAAAGTGGTCGGGCCAACTGAGATAGAAAAATACCGCTCCCGATTCGACTTGCCTGACTCTGTCACTTTGGTTCCTGCTGGGGATAGAGCCATATGGAATCCTTCTGAGGGCATGGTCGCGATTTACGGATCGAGGCTTTGATGTGGCGTCACACTTCCCCTTCAGCCTTTTATTGCCTGGTTTTTGGCTGAGGCAGGGATTGACCCAGCTCAGTTGGCCCCGAATAGTTACAAAGTCTTAATGTGTATGTGGCACATGTTCAGTCAAATGAACCTTTCGCTGCCTTCCCTAAATGAAATCAGGCACTTCTTTACGTTGAGGCTGGTTAGCAGAACGGGGACCTATTTTCTTGCGTCTACTCCTTCGAACGGTTGGGTCCCCAAAGAAGCGAAGGTGAATCGGGGGGTCGATGCTTCTGATGACCCAAAAAAGAAGGGCTTTATATGGGGATTCCCCACATCCAACAAGTTCTGAAAGAATAGTTGTTTTTTTACTGGAGGGACTCTCGGGCTTGACGTCACTGTTCGATCTAGGGATTCCCACATGGTGTTGAGTGTTCCCCGCTTCTTCTGTTCCCCCGAAGTGTGGAACAAGAAAACAATTGACTGTAGCGACTCAGAGGTGAAGAGGCTGACTCGGGCAGCTGTTCGTACTCTGGAAAAGAGGAGCAAGAGCTATCTTTTCAAAGAGGAGCAAGAGCTGTCTTTTCAAAGAGGATGACTTGATAAAGCTCGGTTTCTTCAAACAGATTTCGGGGCATCGCAGGCATTGTAAGTAACCCGGCGCCCTCTGTTGTATTTCTCTGCTTTTCCATTTTCTTTTCTAATTTTATTTTTTTTAGTGTTCGATACTGACGTTGTCAGCAATCTTCAGGCTCGCCAGGTGAAGGCGATTCTACAAGCGAGTAGAAAGGAAGCTTTCCGTCAGGGCGATGAGGGTATTGCTCCACCCGAGCCTGATGAGGAAACTGATATCGCTGAGGAAATTCCCGAGTGCGTTGATCGGGGTGCTCAGCCTTCTACTCAAGATTTCGCTGGTCGAAGTGGCCAAGGTGAGTCGACTGACACCCAACTGCCTGAAAATAGGGAGAGGCAGTATGAGGGTCCAGGTGAAGAGCCTGTTGGACAGTTTGAAGCTGGCGATGGTGGTAATGTCTTGACGGATCAAGTGCCCGCCGGTGCCGAGTTCTTTGAGTCTTTTCGGGACGATCCGTTAGAAGATCCTGTTGCTGATCTTAACTTCCACCGTTCTTGGGGTGAGAAGCGAAAGGCAGTCAGTTCGCCGTCCCGTCCTCTCAAAGTTCCTCGGGTAGTCACATTCATTGACTCCAACGACGATGATGTTACGGACGAGATTTCCCCGAGTGTTGATGCTGGAGCATCAGTAGATGCAGCCACTTCAGAACCGAGTAGGGCTTCTTCTACCCCCGAAGTTGGAGATATGGGGGCTGAACCTTCGGGGGTACCTTCTTCATCCTTAGAGCCGAACAGGGTTTCTCCTGCCCCTGAGTTTGGAAATCTAGAAGCTGAACCCTCGGGGGTTCCTTTATTCCTTTCTCCCCAGGATATGCTACAGGAGATGTCCTCCGGTCGGGCTTATATCAGGGAAGACCGCTGGAGCAGTTTTAGATATGGTTCACTGACCGAACGTCTCCAAAACGTTTTCAACGGTGCATTTTATGTAAGTTAAATCTGACTCAGTTAATTTTGACTCCTTTATTGTTTTGCTTCTGCCGGATTTCTAAGTATATTCTTTTGCAGATGGTGGCCGAATTTGCTGAGCTTGTTCAGACGCAGCAATGTCAAGCTGATCGGATACGGCGTCTGGAGGCTCAGCTGAAGGCGAGTGAAAAGGGTCGTGCTCGAGCTGAGCAGGCTTTTCAGCAGTAGGTCGGTTCTGTACAGATATTTACCGACTACTGCCTGGCGAAGTAGGTTGAAGCCGAGGACAAGGCATCTTTGGCAGAGGAGAAGGTTGCATCGCTTCAAAATCTTCTTTCCTCTGCTGGAGAATCCATGCTTAAGGCCGAGCAGGAGGCGGAGCAGGTGAAGTCGGCGTATGTCCAAAAAATTGACGATTTAGAGCGCCAAGTGCTGACAGTGTAATCCATTTCCCGAGAGGCCAGGTTGGAGCTGGAAGTCCAAGGGGTGGATCGTTTTAAAAGATCCCCTGCTTACGATGCCCTACTTCTTCGGGAATTTTAACGTGGGCTAGTTTCGGCCGGTGAATTCTTCAAAGTCAAGAATAGGGCGACCGAGAAAGCCCGTGCTAATTGGGAGATGTCAATCAAACACCATGTGGACCGGTCCTTGGAATCTCTTCGGATTCAGATGAAGGAATAGAGAGCCTACTGCCGTAGTCAAGGCAAAAAGCCTCATCCTATGCATTTAGAAATTCCGTCCAAGCACTCTCTCTCGACCTTTTACGCAAGTCAAGAGTCGGTTGAGGGTGTAGTCCCGGATGTCGGGCCAGTCCCGGGTGAAGATTACAGCCAGTGGAGGGATGATACTGTCGACGATATTACTTGGCCATCTAATGAGAGCCTGCTTCGTGAATACGAGATGGTGCCAGATCCGAGTATTGGCAAAGGCTCGAAATCCTCGCAACCTTAATTTTGTAGATTTGTAGAAGATTCTGATTCTTTATTTTTTACTTTTAAAGAACCATTCTTTGAACTGTAACCATTCTTTTAAGAGCAATAAAATTCAATTTTGTTCTGAGTTGAATGGTTTTGGGTCTATTTTTTGTTGATTGTTGCCGAGTGTTGTATTAAACTGGTTGATGGTCGGGTAACTTAACCGAGTATCTTATTAAACCGGTTGTTACCCGAATAACTTCAATTGTCAAGTACCTTATTAAACTGGCTCTTTTGATGTTCAGGTAACTTAACCGAGTATCTTATTAAACCGGTTGTTACCCGAATGACTTCGATTGCCAAGTATCTTATTAAACTGGCTCTTTTAATGTTCGGGTAACTTAACCGAGTATCTTATTAAACCGGTTGTTATCCGAATAACTTCAATTGCCAAGTATCTTATTAAACTGGTTTCTTCGATGTTCGGGTAACTTAACCGAGTATCTTATTAAACCGGTTGTTACCCGAATAACTTCAATTGCCAAGTATCTTATTAAACTGGCTTCTTCGATGTTCGGGTAACTTAACCGAGTATCTTATTAAACCGGTTGTTACCCGAATAACTTCAATTGCCAAGTATCTTTTTAAACTGGCTTCTTTATTATTAACCGAGTCATCTTGAGACAAGTTTTTCACTTGTATTTCATACCCGGTTGCTACCCGAATGTTATATCAAGGCTCACCATGATCATACGTTCGAGTCCTTACGCAATACCAATGACGTCTCCCTAGTTTTTAAGCGCAAGGTTTTGCCGAGTAGTTGAGCTCTTTTTAAAAAAAAAAGTTGCTTCAACACAGCTACGCATTTCACCGGAATTTCTCCCGATAGCGTCCCGAGCATTTTTCCAAAGTCTGGTGCATCGGGTTTGCCTTTTTACGAAGGTTATTTTGACCCTGCTCGGCTGGCATGCTCCTACGTGCTTCTCCGCCCATTCGGGATTTGATGGTCCCGAGAATTCTATTTGCATGTTCTTATTATCATGCTCTGCTTCCATATGTTATTATCATATGCCCCTTTTTTTTTTAAATCCCGAACTAGATGCTATCCTTTTGGAAATTTCGAGTAATTTTATTTATTACTGCAAAAAATCGACAGATTTAAATTACAGTTTAATATTTATCCTACCAATAAAAGAATAAAATATTCAATATAAATATATATATATATATATATATATATATATATATATTAAGGATAGAAAATCTTCAGATATTGGGCATTGCATGGTCGGGGTAACACCCCTCCATTGGGTCGAGCAATCCAATAAGCTCCATGGCCAGCTATCCCCTCGATCTTGTATGGACCTTCCCATTTGTCAGCCAGGGATCCCGCTGCTCTATTTTTTGTGTTCAGTGACACCTTCCTGAGCACCAAGTCTCCTAACTGAAATTTTCTGATCCGAATATGAGAGTTGTAGTGGCGAGCCACTCTTTGTTGATAGGCTGTATTTCTTATTCGGGACTTTTCCCTTTTTTCTTCTAGCTCATCCAAACTTTGTAGCAGCGTATCAACATTTTGTTCTTCATCGTATAGCCTGACCCGGGGGGACGCATACGATGTTTCTATAGGGATGACAGCTTCTGTTCCGAACGCTAGGGTGAACGGAGTTTCTCCTGTTAAAGACCTTGCTGTCGTCCGATATGCCCATAATACTTCAGGAAGCTTTTCAACCCAGCTTCCTTTTTTTTCATCTAATTTTGCTTTAATGGTGTGCTTGATAATTTCATTTACTGCTTCTACTTGTCCGTTTGTTTGTGGATGAGCTGGTGTCGCATAGTAGTTAGCAATATGATACTTCTCGCACAATTGTCTGAACTTTTGGTTATCAAACTGAGTGCCATTGTCGGTGATTATAGTGTCCGGAACTCCAAACCTATAAAGTATGTTTTTCTTCACAAAATTTATGGTGTTGGCTTCCGTGATATGCACCAGCGCTTCAGCTTCGGCCCATTTTATGAAATAATCGACAGCTACTATGGCGTGCTTCGCTATACCCCCTGTCTCAGCTGGCATTGGCTCGATCAGGTCTAGGCCCCACATGGCGAATGACCATGGGGCAGTGAGATTTCTGAGCTTTTCTGGGGGTTGTCGGATATTGTTGGCAATTCTTTGATAGGTGTTGCAACTTTCCGACCATTGCTGTGCATCTAAGAAAAGTGTAGGCCAATAATAGCCTTGCCTGAGTACCTTATGTGCCAGACTCTTACCCCCAGTGTGGTTCCCGTAAACTCCTTCGTGGATCTCTTGAAGTATTCGATGTGCATCTTCCTCCGGTACACATCTCTGGAGAGCTCGGGAGAACCCCCTTCTGTATAATTCTACTTCAATCATGGTATATCTAGCTGATCGATACCTGATGCGCTTTGCTAATACCGGATCTTCCAGGAGCACGCCTTCTTCCAGGAACCTTCTCAGCTGGACCATCCAACCGTCTTGCAGTGTTCGGATTTATAAATGCTTAGGTTCAGCTGTACTCGGTTTAAGGAGGTGTGCAACTGGAATGGTATTTGGTCTGATTGAGGTTGTTGTTGACGCTAATTTAGATAAAGTGTCTGCCCTTTCATTTTCTTCTCTGAGGATCTGAGCGATCTTGTATTCTTTAAATTTTTGGATGAGCTGTTTTGTGATGTCACGGTAGGCAATCATTCCTTCATCTTTGGCCTGGTACTCGTCCATAACTTGGTTGACAACTACCTGTGAATCGCTGAATATCTCAACTTCATCTGCCCCAAGAGCTATGCAGACTCTGAGTCCAGCTAACAATGCCTCGTATTCGGCTTGATTATTGGTTGCTTTGAAATCAAATCTCATGGCACATTCAACATCATCTCCTTCTAGGGTGCGAACTACGATCCCTGCCCCGCTGTCATGAGTGTTTGAAGAACCATCAACATATAGTTTCCATGGGAAACTTTTATGCAACAGTCTTTTTGTTTCCAGGTTTGGTTCTGTGAACTCGGCTATGAAGTCTGTCACCGCTTGTCTTTTGAGGGAGATTATGGGGACATAATGAATATCGAATTCACTTAACTCGATTGCCCATTTAGTAAGTCTTCCTAATATCTCTAGTTTTTGTAAGATTTGCCTTAATGGGCAATTGGTGAGAACCTGGATCGTATGGGCCTAAAAGTATGGTCTCAACTTTTTTGCTGCTGAAACCAATGCTAAGGCTATCTTCCCTGCCTGTGAGTACCTGGTCTCGACCGATAGGAGTGCCTTGCTTGTATAATACACTGGTTTCTGCACTCCATCTTCTGTTCTGACAAAGACTGAACTTGCTGCAAGCTCGGTTATTGACAGATACAGCTGAAGTATTTCCCATTTTTACGGTTTTGAGAGGATGGGAGCTTGCCCCAAATACTCTTTTATTTTTAAGAATGTCTGCTCACACTCTTTATTCTACTCCAGGCCTTTCCCTTTTTTGATTATTTTGAGGAAAGGCGCGCACCTGTCTATAGCCCTTGAGATGAATCTTCCCAAGGAGGCTAAACACCCTGTTAAGCGTTGTACCTCTTTCAATGTTTTAGGTGAAGTCATTTCTTGCAAAGCCTGGATCTTCTCGGGATTAACTTCGATTCCTCTTTGATGGACTTGAAAACCCAAGAATCTTCTCGAGTGGACTCCGAATAAACATTTGTTTGGGTTTAATTTCATCTGGTATCTTCTCAAAACATCAAATGTCTCTCGGAGGTCGTGGTCATGCTCATCTGCTGAGACGCTTTTAGTCAACATATCATCAATGTACACTTCCATGTTCCTTCCTATTTGCCGAGTGAAGATTTTGTTGACCAACCTTTGGTACGTAGCTTCTGCATTTTTTAAACCGAAGGGCATTACTGTGTAGCAATATAAACCCTGATCCGTTGTGAAGGCTGTTTTTTCTTCATCAGCTTTGTTCATCCGGATCTGATTATATCCTGAGTAAGCGTCCATGAAGCTGAGTAATTCATGACCTGCTGTGGCATCTACCAGCTGATATATTCTTGGAAGTGGGAAGCTATCCTTTGGACATGCCTTATTTAGATCCGTGAAATCTACGCACATCCTCCATTGTCCATTTTTCTTCTGGACGAGGACTACGTTGGCAACCCACTGAGGGTAGCTGACTTCTCTGATTGATCCAGTTGCTAGTAGCTTTTCCGCCTCTTTTTTGATTGCTTGACTTCTTTCAGGATTGAACGATCTTCTCTTTTGTATCACCGGTTTTGAATTCGGGCTTACTGCGAGGTAGTGGGATATTACTCGGGCATCTATCCCGATCATATCTTCGTGACTCCAGGCGAATACATCTTTGTATTCTCTAAGCAGATTGGTTAAGTCTTTCTTGACTTTTCCATCCAAGTTGACCCCTATCTTGATTTTCTTGTCTGGTTTGTCTTCTTCAAGTACCACTTCAACCAATTTGTTTTGTATTCATTCGAGCCCTCCCTTGGATCCAGTTCGAATGACAAGGATTCTTTACACTGATTTGGCTGCATTATGGTGCACACTTGTTCAGCATCATGCTTGTCTCTGTATACTGACAGATTTGCTCTTCGGGCAATCTCTTGGGATCCCTTGACTATCCCAACCCCTTGTTCTGTTGGGAACTTGATCATTAATGCATAAGTGGCCGTCACGGCCCTTGTTTTATTCAGGAATGGCCGACCCAATAATGCATTATACGGCCAATTATCCAAGTCAACTACCACGAAGTCGAACAGGACAGTCCTTTGGCACGGTGCCGTTCCGATCTTCACAGGTAGTTTTACCGTCCCGAGTGACCTGACCTCTATTCCCCCAAATCCTCTCAATGGAGTATGGAAAGGCTGTAAATCTTTTCGGTCTAGTCTTAGCTGGTCGTATACGGCCACGCTTAGGATGTCTGCTGAGCTCCCATTATCTATTAAAATTCTCCAGACTTCCCTATGGCCAATCCGGGCACATATAACCAAAGCGTCATTAGGTCGAACATCGACGCCATGGGAATCTGTCTCTGTAAAGACTATTGGGTCCCATCCTTCCTTTACCCTTTTCGGGTCTGGTTCAACCGAGTTTACGTCAAAGTTATTCCTTGCTTTTAACCTCTAAAAAAGTCTTATTAAATACTTACTACATTGGTGATAGTCTTAAAACTCACTCATTGAAGAGTGCTATAGAAAAATGGTATGTCTCACATTACTTGATGCAAAAATTACTCAATAAGGTCTAGAGTTGAGGAAACACTATAACTGTTGTAAATTTGGAAAAACTAAAATAGAGAAAGTAAAATCGGTTTGTGTTTGGTTGCAAAAAGACGAGAGATGCAAAAATATTAAAAGTTAAAAAATTAATGACAACTGAAATAACCCTAAATCTTTGTGAACACGTCGTCGATTTTCTTTCTTTATTCTGTTTTATAGGCAACCAAACTATCCTGGACCAACAACATATAGAAACAAAGGGTTCGAATAAAACCTCAAAATTCCAACACAAAAAGAAAATACATCAAGAAGAAGAAGAAAAATTGACAAAGTCATAGTGCAACATGCTCCATTAAGAAGACAAACCCTTGATTGAGATCTTGCTCAGTTTCTAGTCTTCTTTGGATTGTTGTCGTCATTGAGAAAATCAAGCAAAACGTTGCTCTTGCATTTGGGACATTTTGGATCGACATCAGAAGACATGACATACATAAAGCATCGAGGACAACCCGCCAACACCATTGAAGTTGCCGTGTCTGGGTTGCTTGCGTAGTGCATGGTCGTGTCTTCTGGCTCAGATGACAAGCATGAACCCTCCGGTGACATTTCCCATGATGAGACCGACCCATTCGGTGATTGAATTACTTTCTGGTGGTCTCTATTCCTAGGAGGTGATAGGTTCAGCCTCAATTCAAGCTTTGGACTGTTACTACTTCGACTCATGATGGATGATTTTCTGTTTTACAAAAAAAAAATCAATTGAACTGTGAACTAAAAAATAAAAAATGAAACAAACATATCATGCAGAGATATGTAATCAAGGTAAGTTTACCTCAAGTGGTCAAGCTAAAAAAGACTTCGACAAAAATAACTATTTATGACAAAAAAAAAAGACTGCTACAAAAATGATTATTTATGACTGTATTTTTGTGTCTCTGTCTCTGTGATTGAATCCGGAGAAAAGGGGTAAAATTGGTAGAACACTATGAATAATTAATTTGTTAAACAGATTTTCGTCTTACAGTTAAATTTTTTTCTTTTGACACTCATTTTATTAAATACATTTATTTCAAAAACTTATTTTTAAAAAATTTGTATAGACATTCCATTTTTTTCTAAAATGATCCTTTTTAACTTTTGACATTACATTAAAAAACAAAACTTCATTATAAAAATCTAATTATAAAAAAAAAACATTTTTTTTCATTTTTCTTTCATTTTTTTTTCATTGAATACTAAAACCGGTAAAAAAAAAAATCTTCATTTGACTTTTTTTTTTCAAAATTTCGCGAGTAAATGTGAATTTTTTTTCTAGGCAAGTCCACATCAACAAAAAAAAATCTAGGCAAATACACAGATGGTTTTGATGATTACGATGATGATTAAGGGTTGGGTTATGTTCTCAAGAACTTGTTTTTATTTCAAATTTGCATTATGATTTTTTTTTTTCAAAAATTTGGTGACTGAATGATAATTTTCTTGTCATTATGGATTCGATTTTTTTCTTCCAGTTGTGATTTTGTTTTCGTTTTGGTGTTACTAAAATTGAATGTTGATGATTAAGTTTTAACTCTTTTTTTTTTTACTATTTTTTATCTAATCTGATTTTTGATTTTTTTTTTTCTAACGACGATGATTGGGGTGTTTGTAAAATTTGTTTTATTTTCCGGTGATGTGTTAAAATTAGAAGAGAAATTAAATATTTAAAATAGTTTTCATTTAAGGAGTTGAGGTCAAAATAGTTTCAGGATTTGGAAAACACAAAAGGATGATGATGATGATATATTTTTTTAATATTTTTATTTAGAATAAAATTATCGTATAATAAAAATATTTAATATGACGTGTAAAAAGATATATAGGGGATTGTAAAGAGTATTGCTCTTTGTTAAATCTTGGTTAACTTTTGGACACTTTACTAACCCCCAAACTTTTGGACACATGATATTATTGAATAAATTTTCAAAATTAAAATCTAACATAAAATTACAAATTAGTATTAAAAAAATATTGATTATGTAGAGTTAAATTAAAGAATGTTATAATAAACCTTTCAAAATATTATATTAAAAGTATCCCAAAATTGAAAGAGGGACTATAAAATGTTTAAAAACAATTTAAAATTGAAGGAGGTAAGCTAAAAAGTTAAAAGGTAATTTAAAACTAATAGAAGGAAAATAAAAAAGTTAAAAAGTGAAAGAGGGACACAAAATAGGTACCAACATTATTAGTAGGTTTATAGAAATCTCGCAAATCATAACCATAACTTACAATTTTTCTACTTATGCTTTTGGAGCTTGGGTGGTTGTGTTACTTGTGTAGCCACTCTTCCCATCTCAAATCAAATATTTTTTTTCTTTCACTTTCTTCTTTTTCTTAATTCATTGTCCTCTCCTTCTTTGTCACCTTCTTCGTCTTCTTCTTAGTTCTTTGATCCCAGTTTTTTTCCCTTTTTTTTTTTTGTTTTTTGTTTACATTTGTTTTATATTTAATCATTTTTATATTATCATTTTATTTTCTCTTTTCACGAGTCTAATTTTTTATTATTGTATTAAATTTTATTTCCGTGTGATATTAATTTTGGTTTAAAAAATTTGACTTATGTAATAACTTCTGTTTTTTTTTTTTGATTTTCCTAGGTGAAGTATAAAAATAAGAGAATTTTTTTTTAAAGAAAAAACTTTCTTGATAAAGGTTTGTTCAATCTCATTATTTTCAATTGGTGTAGTATTATTTGTAGTAAATTAAATTTTAAGTTTGAAGTATGTAGATGTTTTGTTTTAATGACATTATGAACATTTTTTTATTATTATTATTTACTTTTATGTTTGTTTTGCATGACATTTGAGGTGAAATTCTTGGGATTACTTCCTCTTTCTACTTTTCTTTTTCTTTTTAGAGAGGATATGTATAGTTAAATTTTGGGATATATATATTCTTATAAATGGAGTACATATTTCATTGTATTTGATAATATAATTATTTTGTATTCTTGTAAATGGAGTATACACTTAATTGTATTTGATAATGTAATTGTTTTGTTCTATTAATAGATTGTGTTTATATTCAATTTTATTGATTTTGTGTAATTATTAAAGATCGATGAATTGTATTTAGATATTTAATGATTTATTCAATTTAAAAAAAAATCAGAGAATATATATGTCCCTATTTAAATTATCATTTTTTTTTTACATTTTAAAATTTATGATGGTTTTTAACTATCATGATTTATTGACAGATAAAAACCGCTAAGAAATTATGATGGATTATAAACCATCATAAATATAAACCGTCATAAAGTTTTTGAAGTTGTATTGGTTGCTGTTGACAACCGTCAAGGGTTTGGTTGTGTTCTCAAGAATTTGTTTTGAATTCAAATTGGAATTTTAATCTTTTTACCAATTATGGTAACTGAATGATAATTTTCTTTGTCAATATGGATTTGATTTTTTTTTTCCTTCCAATTGTGATTTTTCTTTTCTTTTTGGTGTTGCTAAAATTGAATGTTGATGATTAAGTGTTTCTTTCTTGATTTCTGTTTTTGATTATTTTTTGTCTAATCTGGTTTTTGATTTTTTTTTCCAATGACGATGATTGGGGTGTTTGTAAAATTTTGTTTTATTTTCCGGTGATGTGTTAAATTTAGAAGAGAAATAAAATATTTAAAATAGTTTTCATTTGAGGAGTTGAGGGTAAAATAGTTTCAGAGTTTGTGAAACACAAAAGGTAACAATAATAATAATAATAATAATAATAATAATAATAATAATAATAATAATTGTTATGTAGTGTATTAGAATTTCTTTATAGTTTTTTTAGTAATTTTATTGAGGATAAAATTGTCATATAATAAAAATATTTTAAATGGTGTTTAAAAAGATATTTAGAGAATTTTAAAGAGCATCACTCTTCATTAAACCTTGGTTAACTTTTGGACACTTTGCTAACCCCTAATTAAGGGGTGAGTAAATATGGGTTGGCTATATTGTTGTCCAAAAAACTCTTGTTACATCCATGTTTAAATTAAACTTTTTTATTTTTTAAATAACATTACATTTAATTAATTAAAAGTATATGGCTATATAATTAGAAATTTAAATTTACTTCCTAATCCGACAATCTTTGAGCACCCAAATTATCATAAACTACGATAATATATATGAAATCAAAATCAACATCAATAATAAAATATAATTTTCACATATAAACGAGGATTGTATAAATAAAAATTTGATTTGATGGTTTCTAAATGGGTATAGGTATGTTTACTTTAATTTTATTGAAGGGTTCATAAATTGTTATGTAGATGGTTCTATTTGTTTGATGATAAAAAAAGTTTTTTTTTTTTAATTAGATATTTACTTTTGATCTCAAATAGCCAAATGATAAACATTCTCAAATGATTGACGATATGATTTTATTTTTCTAAATTGACTATGCATTTTTGTTTATGTAATTTTTTTTTTCTAAATTGATCGTGTAATTTGGCTAGGGTTTAGTTTTTTATTTTTATTTTTTTAAAATTATCTATCAACTCAACTATAACCTGAAGGTGTTAAAAGCATATTAAAAGACTCTTCCATTTTTACTCTTTAAATGTTTGTTTACTTACCTATATAGGAATTTGAAAAGTAAAAAAAAGGAAGAGCACTTTTAAAAAACTCTTCAATTGGAAATAGATTTATATTATTTTAAGAAAAGCATTCAAATTCCTCCGTTTCCATCAACAATTCTAATTAATCTCGTTATGAAAATCGTTTGAAAAACCTTTCAAATTATTAATATGTTATTATTAAATATTCAATATTAGTTTCATTTTAAAGATTTAGATGAGATTTTTTTAATGATATAATTTTTATGATGATAAAATTTATAAATTAAAACTTATTATATATTAATTGCATTTAATTAAAAAGAAAAAAAATACATTATATATTAATAACGATGTGATATTAATATAATAATAATTGAAGAGGAAGAAGTTGCACTTCAATATTGAAAAGATAAAGAAAATCTTATTTGAAAAGTTTATTAGAGCTAAATATGCTGAAACTTGAATGATTTTAATAAATATCTTATTTGAAGAGTCTTTTGAGATACTCTTATAGTGTGATTTAAATTTTTTAAAATCGAATGTAATTTGGTTTCTGATCGACTCGATTAGTGTGTCCATAGACCATACCATGTGAAACAATTCAATTCTTGGTTGTTGAGAGATCACGGGGTGACAACCACATTTTGGCAATTCAAATCAATGCACATTTAAATTTTGATTTCAAATTGCAACTACCCAAGTACCCAATCAGTGATTAATTCTGCTCCCAGTCTCAGATTAATGCAAGTTTTAATTTTCGAATTCAAAAGGATTCAAGCTTAAAACTGACGACATTTCTCGGATTAACGGGCATGAATGCCATTGACCGAAATCCATAACTTTCCTCCCATAAATTCTTTAAATTGCCTCCTCCCTTCATTCTTCAGAAAAAACGAAATTAGGCAAACCAGTGCCCAGTGGTACTCTCTCTTTACACAAAAATGCGAAATTATCATGTTTCATATTCGAGTCGCGTAAGGCTCTGCGATGTAGTACTGTAAGTCATGAATGGTGTGTGGTCAATGGGCTAGCATTCATGGAAAAAAAATAAAAAATCAGTGTATACATAATTGAGTGTGGTACATCTATAGAGTTTTTCGCTAGGTATATAATCTTGAGCATACTTATAGTATACTTAGGGATCGTTTGTTTTTTTATCCGAATACTGAACAGTTCTGAATTTTTCTAATGACTGAATAGGGACTGAAATCTGAACCTGAATGACATGTTTTTTTTTCCTCACGTATCTGAATGTATTGTCAACACGTTTGTTTTTTAAAAGTAAACTTGTCTGAATATAAGTAATTTTACATTTATACCTATGTTAAACAATTATACATATAATATGGAATAAAAACAGTCTAAAAATAATAATTATATATGAACACATATGATCATGATCTTCATCTTTGATTACAAACTACCTTCATTTTTTTTAGAAAATAAAAGGGTTTTTTTTTCAAAAAAAAAAAAAACATCAGGAAAACTCGCACAAAACTCTCTAAATAAAAAGGAAAATACACATATTTCTTTACAACACATTTATTTAAGTGAGCAAACAAAAATATATCTAAATTGAGAAATTAATCATATTGGAAGTGTAAAATGATGATATTATCCCTTAATAAACATACATTTTTCACTGTTAATCACACCCCCCCAACCAGGTTATTGCTAGTCCCTAGCAACTAAAGTGAAAATAGTAAAAACTCAAATTCAAATCTAAAAAACTATCAGATAAACAAACTTTCTCACCCTTTGTCAATCAGTCATCAATCGAGATATCAATCAAACTTTCTTGTGCTCAATAAAGATCAATACAATAACTATGAGATTCAATTGAAATCGAGCAACATTTTCATTCCAAAATCTCATCAAGGTTTCTTTCTTAGGCAGTAGTTTTATTTTCTTCTTCTCTTCTTTTTCTCTTCTTTTTTTTTAACTAGAAAATATAACAAAATTGAATACAAACATTCCATCTTTAATCCATGTAGGGATCTTTAGGCCAATGGCTCCCAAACCAGTTGGCTTTAGGGTATTAAGTGTTAAAACACTCCTACGAAAATAAAAGGTTTTTTTTTTTCAAAAAGTAAAAAAAAAAACATCAGGAAAACTCGTACAAAACACTCTAATATAAATCTAATACCATCATTAGGGTTCTTTTTTATTTTTAAAGCTATTTAAAATAAGCAATATATTAAAATAAATTTTTTTATACCATATGTAATTTTGATGAAATTAGAAATATGTTATATATAGGGGGATAGTATCGGAAGAAAATATTTTAGATTGCATTTAATGCAATTCAGTGATTTACAATTAAGTTAAAAGTCAAGATTTTTTACTTTTTATTTTAAGTTATTTTTTAGGATTTTAAAATTGTTTGACCACTTAAAAAAAAAACAACTTAATAATTATTATTCAGACTCATTAAGTTTTAAGTGGAAAAAATAAACGACCCATTATCTATTGAATTTTGATCCTCTACTGATCTGATTATTTTTCTGACCTTATATAATCTCATGACACATAAGTATTGTAATGAATGTGTGGCTAAGATGTAATTGGATCCCACCTTAAAAAGGTCAGAAAAAAAAATCAGACCATTCAAATCCCTTATCTATTTCATCACTCTTTTATCAGAAAAAGCAATATAATTTACATGCATAATGATATAATATGTTTGTTAACACGTACATTTTTTTTAGATACATCTACATTTCTTGTCCCATGTTACACATCTACCTTCTTGGCTAACTTTTTCAAAACATTTTCTATTTATATTGAACTATTGATAGAGGAATATTTGGGGGGCTTCTTGGAAAAAGTGAAAAAGCATCTCAATAATGAACTCCAAGCAATAATTTTTGTAAGAAATATATAACAATTTTTGTAAGAAAAATAAAAAAATCCATGAAGAAAAAAGGTAGAAGAGAAGGCATAATAATAAACCTGAACATGACAGAAAACAAAAAGCAAGAAATAAAAGTTGTCCAATTCATGAAAACATCCCTCTTAGATCTTTGATGGTTATGACGTTATGTTTAATTTTCGGTTGTACTTAGTTCAATGATATATCAAATTTATTTTGAATTCTTGTTGATGCAAATATTTTAACAAATATCCAAATTTTGCAAAATATGATAGGGGATTAGAGGAATTTAGGGTGAATTTAAACTATTATAAATCTAATTTTTTGTTTTGGAACTTATAAGGTGCATCCCAATTTTTTTAATTATTATTATTTTAAAATTTGGTTTAATTTGGTGTTGGAGAAGATGAATAGATGATGATGTTTTGGTTAATAATTTTAAATATTTTATTAATTTCTTAATTTTAGCTTTTTTTTTCAATTAACTAAAAATAAAATTAAAAAACAGAATTAAAACATTAAAATTTTAAATTTTAAATTTTTAAAACTTTAAAAAGAAAATATTGATTAATTCTATTTACAAAGTTAAATTGAACGGTCACTAAGGTAATGTCTGACCAAATGGATGGCTACTAGTAGAGCTGGCAAAATTGACCCGTAACCCGCCAACCCGACACGAACCCGAGGTCAATAAACGGGTTGGGTTGGCTTCTAAACGGGTTCGGGTTGTAATCGGGTCAACCCGTGTAACCCGTTTACTATACGGGTCGTGTCGGGTTTGGATTCACGGGTTCGCGGGTGACCCGTATAACCCGTACAGTTTTACAGATAGATTTTTAATTATTATTGTTATAGGGGTTAAAAATAAA
The DNA here is from genome assembly GCA_032871835.1 of Dipteronia dyeriana. Classification (NCBI taxonomy): domain Eukaryota; kingdom Viridiplantae; phylum Streptophyta; class Magnoliopsida; order Sapindales; family Sapindaceae; genus Dipteronia; species Dipteronia dyeriana. The sequence goes on from CM065298.1 coordinate 5,076,763, forward strand.
TTTTAACATACTATATAAACATTCTTTTAATACAAACCCTAACCCTATCACTTGCTCAGTTGCTCACTTGCTCATTGCCCTCAACGGCTCAACCTCTCAGCCGTTCAGCACTCAGCGTCTCAGCCCCGTCGTCAACTTGTCATCGTCTCCCACGTCCGTCGTCATCCTCCCTTACCTGTCAATCTGTCATCGTCATCGTCGTCGTCATCCCTCACCTGTGGTCGTCGTCGTCGTCGTCGTTCCTCACCTGTCGTCGTCGTCGTCGTCATCGTCCCTCACCTGTCGTCGTCATCGTCGTCATCGTCGTCCTCACCTGTCATCGTCCCTCACCTGCCAGCGACGATCTATCACTCGCCTTCTATCACTCTCTGACGGTGACAGATCGCCAACGACAGATCGCCAACGATAGATCGCCAGTCACCTTACGTCGTCGTCGTCGGAAGTCAGAGCTGCTTGGTTGGTCGTCGTCCGTCACCTGTCGACAGGCTGTCGTCTCCCTCACCGGCTACTGAGATTTTCAAGCGGTAATTCCAAATTTCCAATATTCCAAATGACATTTATTTTATATTTTTATGGAATTTTTTAGGGTTTGAAACGAAATCGAAATGTTGTTTGAATCTGTAATTGTTTTTGTGTTTGTGGGTTTGGACTGTTCGTATATGATATTTGTTTTTGTTTTTGAATATGGAATTTTGTAGGCAGACCTGCAAGGGTCTCAGTTGTTTGATTGTTGTTTGAATGTGGAATTGTTTTTGTGTTTGTGGGTTTGGACTGTTCGTATATGATATTTGTTTTTGTTTTTGAATATGGAATTTTGTAGGCAGACCTGCAAGGGTCTCAGTTGTTTGAATGTGGAATTGTTTTTGTGTTTGTGGGTTTGGACTGTTTGTTTGTTAAATGTGAAGGCAGTAAGGCAGATATATATAAATAGATGAAGCATAGTGTTTGTTTGAATCTGAAATTGTTTTTGTGTTTGTGGGTTTGGACTGTTTGAATATGGCATTTCTTTTTGTTTTTGAATCTGGAATTTTTTAGGCAGACCTGCAAGAGTCTCAGTTGTTTGAATGTTGTTTGAATCTGTAATTGTTTTTGTGTTTGTGGGTTCGAACTGTTTGAATATGGCATTTTTTTTTGTTTTTGAATATGGAATTATGGCTTGGTAAGTCTTGGTAAGTCTTGAATTGTATTGAATTTATAATTTTATATGTTGTTTTACAGCAAAATCTATGGATTCAAGTTCAAACAATGACGTTAGTCCAAGTTTGGGAGAGGAAGAGGAAGGTAATGACACTATGGAGCCAGTGGAGGCAAATAGCAGGTCTAATACCCCGACTGGGAGTGGTCAAGATCGAAAAAGAAAGCGCACTTCCGCTGTGTGGTCTTCGTTTGTGATTGTAGGAAAAAATACACAGGGAAAAGAACATTGTAAGTGCAAATATTGTGGAAAGCAATACATTTGGACAACAATTTGGACCAATTTGTGATTATGGATGACTGTATGAATTATTTATGGATTATTTATGGATTCATTTTTTTTTTAACTTTGTAAGGATTATGGATAAGTGGATAACTATATTTGTCTTTCGGGATGACTGTATTTAATTTTATATTTGTTGTATTATTTAATGATATTAGATTGGATTTGATTGGATTTGATTATTAAAACTTATTACTCTATAAGGTAATAAGGTTTGATATATTTGTGTTAGATTAATATGATTTTTTTTTTAAATGTTAGGTAAATGTGTTAAACGGGTTCGGGTTAAACGGGTCACACGGGTCAAACCCGACCCAGTAAGACTCGATTAGATTATTAAACGTGTCACGGGTCAACCCGTTTAACCCGTGTATTTATTCGTGTCGTGTTGGGTTTCAGACGGTTAACCCGTTTAATTAAACGGGTCGTGTCGGGTTGATAGTTAATTCTATTCGGGTCGTGTCGGGTTGATGTCAACCCGACCCATGAACCCGAATTGCCAGCCCTAGCTACTAGGGTAATTTTCCTTATGAATGACCAGTAGTATTACATTAAAAAAAAAAATTACAAAATTATAATGAGCAGTCACTAGGGTAACCACCGGGACAATATTGGAATGACCATTTCAATCACAATGTTTTATAAATCGATCATTTTGAAACGAATTTCTCATTTTAATAGTTTTTGACGAAATATAATTATCCCTCGAAAAAATCACAACTTACTGTCCAACAGCCAAGGCCCATGGCTGAATCATGTATATATGAACCTCAGGCTGGGGTGGGCTGATTGAAAGAATCACTTAAAATTTCTTAACCACATGACTTTATTCCGTGACCTGAATTCAAAATTTAGAATTGATAAAATATTTTCAGAAGATGCAAAGTTTATGCCGTGTCCTGAGCTTTTTACTTAATACGGTATCTATCCCAAAACTTGTTTAATTACAAGGTATAAGTTGGTTTTTAAGGATGAGATCTACCGAATAGAAATTAGCATCATGTGAAGTAGTCCGTTTGACACGGATAGGACGGCACTCGAAGAAGGTGGGACCAGCGAAGCAAGTTAGGAATTAGGATCTTCTAAGAGTGAAAAAAAAATACTTGCTTGTATGAGAGAAAAAAAATTAACAAATCTTTATGAAGTAATTTCTTTCGTTCTTAGTTGTTACTGAATTATGAAAAAACTATAATAAAAAAAAACCTAAGAAACAATCCTTAAAACATCATTAATGTAAAAATAGTTTGTATATGAATTATTTTTGACATGATAATAATGACAAGAGACTTACTTCCTATGTGGCATAAATATGGATTTAATAGATGATCAATTTAAAATTTGGTCTCTAATGCTTTCGTTTAAAACATATTTTGTTTTAATGATGTGTCCAATTTTATTTCCTATTTTGTTTTTTGTTTTATTTTCTTACCAAAAATAAATGAAAAAATTAATGTCAGTTTTAATCAACCTAAAAAATGTTATGCAACAGACCGTCTGAATGTGGACGGTCATGTTGACAATGTCTAATATATTTTTTTACCACCTCAGCTTGATGTTGAATATGTACGGTTGCATTAGAGAAAGATTTTTTTACATAATATCTATTAATCCTACATGACATCTCTTTTTTTCACAAACCACGTTTGCATTGGAGACGCTCACGGTGTCCTACCAAGTCTGAATCATATCATTTTAGTAGAGGATCTTTGAAGAACAACATATATATTATAATATCAAACAATCTTGACATTGATTAAGCATCTCCAAGATATTACCAAAAAGAAACTCAAGGAGTGTTTTTGCTAAAAAAAACCGGACCACCCACAAAATCCAACCAAAATGACACATAATCGATCTACACACTGTCACAGAGGCTTTGCTTTGCATGATGAGTTCTTCGGTTTGCTGATTTGAGCCAAACAACATGAGGCCACTAGTGAGTTTTATAGCTAAAGATTTTCAAAGCCATTCTACAGGGTGCCTGACATTGCATTTCTGAATCAGTCTGCAGTGCACGCAGTAACTCTTCCGGGAGATCTTGTTTGTAAAAGTAAATTGCAAGTGCCTTCGAAGGATATTTTGGCACAACTTTAATGGGATCCTGGCCAAAGTTTAGACGAAAAACCGTGCTCACTCATGCTGCCACTGGATGAACTTTTTAGTCTCTGCCAGAAGTGCCCTTTCCTTCCTGTTCTAAGAGGCCCTGAACTAGAGTGCCTCCTGAAGGACCCAGATTCCTGCCTCTCAAGTCCTAACGGTGTATTCAATAAATCTGATGCTGACATAGCTACGTCGTTGTCATGTGTGAACCCATATGCAGACATTGGGTGACAGACTTCTGAAATTTCCACAAGCTCGCTTGAAAGTCTTTTGGTCTTGCTCTCTTCACCGATAAAGGAATCATCCTCACTGAAACCCCTTGATCCTATCTCTTTCGTCTCATCAAATTCATTGCATACTAGCTTTAAGGCTTGAACAACTTCGCCCATGAAAGGTCGATGAGATACTTCAGGCTGCACACACATTGATGCAATTGCTGCTACTTTTACAATGATATCAAAGGAGATGTTAGACTTTATAAATGGGTCGATGATTGTTTCGAGACCTTCTTTACTCGTGAGGAGAGGACGAGCCCATGCAACAAGATTTTCTTGACCCGGTGGCTGTGACAAATCCACAGGCTTCCTTCCTGTCAGGAGCTCAAGCAGGACCACACCATAGCTGTAAACATCGCTTTTCACTAGAAGATGACCAGTCATTGCATATTCTGGAGCTAGGTAACTGCAAATCAACAAGTCAATCAGATATATCAATTTTTCAATAAAAAGCCATCACCTGGTGGATGCGCTTGACTCCATTCATGGTAATATATTATAACAATTAGACACGAAGAAGATATATTTGAAGCGTGAAGGTGAAGAAATTCATACCCAAAAGTCCCCATAACGTGTGTTGAGATGTGCTTGTTCCCCTCATCCAGTGCTGTTCTTGCCAATCCAAAATCTGAAACTTTTGGAGTAAAATCATGTTCCAACAAGATGTTGCTGGACTTGAAATCTCGATGTATAACACGAGGGCTCGAGTCTTCATGCAAATAGGCTAAGCCTCGAGCTGCACCAAGGGCAATCTTCATTCGGGCATCCCAGTCGAGTGGACTGTTTACATTGTCAGCTCCTGAGAACAAACAGGAAGTACACAACAAAATCTGTTCTTAGAAAATAAATGTCAACCCAAAAATTTAATTACATGACACTCAATCAAACAAGTGGAATTATCTTGAACTTGTATCTACCATGTAAATGGGATTCCACACTTCCATTGGGAACAAGCTCATAGACTAGACAGCGGAAATGGTTCTCTATGCAAATACCAATCAGTTTAACTAAATTTCTGTGGTGCAGACGGCCAAGCATCTCAACTTCTGCCAAGAACTCTCGACCTCCGCGTTGATCATCTCTCTTAAGAACCTTCACAGCCACCTCTCTTCCATCATCCAAAGTGCCTCTATACACAACCCCAAAACCCCCTTCCCCAATTATTCTTGAAGCATCAAAGCTCTTAGTAGCTCTCTCAATATCATTCAAAGTGAAGGTCTTAGCAGGTCCTGTATATGTCATTGCACTAGAATCGAAGGATATTGATGTAGAACTGGGCACATTTCCCCTCATAGACCCGGGAGCCCCTACTGAAAAAAAAAAAGCAGAGAAGCAATTAGAAATATCCGAGACTGTATAGTTTGTTGACTTGATCATGATAAAAGGTAAGTAGTTTGATAGGTTTAATAAATAACTCTTATGCCAAGTTTGATGCGGTAATTTTAAATGCAAAATGACTTTGTGAGAATTGAATCACAGTAGTACCTGATGGTTTTCCAGGAGAGGATGTTAAATCATGTGGAACTTGTTCAGATTGATGAACACAAGCCCCGCATTTCATTATTATAAGTGAAGCTATTCCAAAGCATAAAATAAAAGCTGTGAAAGATGACAGCACAATGACAGCAATTATGCCTCCACTTAGTCCATTTTTTTTCCTCCTTGGCACATCAACTCCTAACGGTTTTACTGCCCTCCCATGGTTGTCATGGCCAGTATACGGTCCACCATCTACTGCAGTAATGTCCGAACGAGATGAAGGTGGAGAAGGGGGAAGGCCTGAACCATTGTAACTCGTAAGAACTTAAAAGTTAAATCTCCAAATACAGTACAAGGAGTTCTGAAAATAGTTACAAATGTGTCGGACAAGAAAACACCTATAAGCTATTGAGATTATCTCCAGAAAGGGTTTTTAACAATCTAACCAGAACTTAAAATGAAGGTAATTGGAAAGAAACAAAAAATCTCCGGATATGTAACTTGACAAATAGTCCTCTTCCAAAATCCAAAAGCCACCATTCAACATCTCAAAAAATCATGCTAAATGGAACTCTATATGTTTTTGTAATTTATTTACTAGCACCCTAGTATTTGAGATCCATATTTACCTGGATAGTGAACATATAATACTTCATAGGCACCAAAGAGGGAAGCTTTAATGAAAATTTCTCTCCGCCAAAATTTCTTGTAGATAAACATTGCAGTAGTATCATCAAATTTTACTCCTCGTGGCACTAAGTTGATTAGGACCGTGCTTTTCTCTAGCTGCTGACTAGCTGCATTTGCTCCCATAATGCGAACTTGGCTGTGGTTTAGTCTGATACTTGCTCCAATTTCCTCTGCTAGCTCTGAAACCCGAGGGAAGAATGTGTATATTGCAACACTAAGGCTGAGCTTAACTTGAATTGGCCACACACAACCACATGGTGTCCCAGGAGGTGTGTATGTTAGTGGGTCAGTGCATGTCACCGAGGCACAATCTGCATGTACAATCAACGAGGATTTATTCACCAAAAGCAATCAGAAAATTGAATTTACAGCTGTACCTTCATTAGGTGGTGGTGGCGGTAGTGTCATGACTGTTGATGGTGGTGGAGTCTTCATCTTCTTCAAGGATGAATTCATAGGAGAAATTTTAGGCTGAGGAATGGGAACTTATAACATAGAAAAAAAAAACACAATCACTACATTGGGATCATCAATAGCCCCCTGTAAATGAAATAACAAACTCCAATCCTTAAAAAAAAAAAAGATAAAGGTAAGTCTTTCCATACCATTATAGCTACCAGATAGGATTGTTGGTGACGGTGCTGGTGCATGACTCCAGCTTGATGATGATGGACGTGGGGGTTGAAACGGGGAGACTGAAGGACCTGTAATTTCATCAAGAATTGTCCAGTATTAATAAACAAGGATTTTGTGCCAATGTTCAAAAAGAGTTATATGATGAATTTATTGATTTTATTCCAAAAGAACCAAACCTCGATGGATGTAAGTGGGAGCGGCAATCAAATGTGATGGTCCAGGAGCAGAGTTTCTATATTTGTTGTTCGCGTGATGATGTTTACGAAAGGAGATTGAAGGAGAAGATGCAGGACCATGCACCCACTTCCATGCATGACCACTAAAAGATGGCATTGATGGTGCCACTGCAATACTTGAAGGCCTTGCAGGATTATGTGAACGGGCAGCTACGAAAGGAATGAATAATTGTTACATTATTCAAAGTTGGGGCATGAAATATGAAATTGCAAAATTACTTTGCAAATATAAATCCCTACATTTTAATGTTTACCTCTAGTTGGAGAATTGTCCGTAGTTGATGAACTGTGGAATACTTTGTAAGGAGGAGTGAGCATCTTTCTGTATCTTTTCCTGGAAGAAGTGGGAGAACTTCGTGTGGGAGGGAAGGCATGTTCTGTGGCATCATTGCAAAAACAAATCCAACCACAATCAATTCATCAAATACTGATATTCACATCATTTGTTAGTCTGACAACTTTTACACCTTTTCATGGATTTGGTAAAACTTTGATACAATGTAAACGATAGCATAGCATGTTTACTCAAGCACCAATAGCAGTTTTTATTTCAACAATTAGAACAAAGGGATCAGTAATTCCTAAACCGGTAGAATTCATTAGAACTTTAGCGAGAAATCTATCAACTGAAGATATGCAATTTAGCCATGGGTTTGTAAATTTCACCTGGCAATGTGGATGGCGTTTGGCCTAGCCAGACAGGGTGGATGGTTGGTGGTTTATGCGACAATCTCATCGGTGGTAATGCAACTGTTAAAGCATCATTAGCAGCAGAATTGCAGAAGAAGAATGAAAATTATATCAAAATGGAGATACAAAGGCATTAATTTAACAAAATGTGCTTGGATAATAATTTGGCCTCTGCTTGGACAATTCTCATAAAGATGTTAAATGTTAATATGATGATCTCAAAATAGTTCTGTTAATAACCATTTTTCTTCAGGAGGATTTTGCATTGTGTTCATATAATTAATTTTAAGTTTATCGGAAAAAATTGAGATTATTTGGTAAAACTTAACAAAATGCATTCATGGAGGTCAATATCTTCTGTCAAGTTGTGGGCTACACTTACATCATTATCAAAGTTAATGACTAATGGAACAACCACAAAATATACCCACAACAGCATTTATTGATACTTTCTGGTGAACAGAAGAAAACAAATCCAAAATTTGAATTTACAAAATAATATATAGTCAAGAAATGACCAAGAATTAATCAAGAGATTATGAAATGCAGATTCTCAACTTCTGATCAGGCAACTCATTCAAACATGATTAAATATGTTCCATGCCTACTTCTTAATATTTTTAGAAAATTCAAGATCTTCAAATTCAGTCCAAGTTCAGAATTCATGAAAATCCAACAAGTAATCAAGTAAATCAAACACATTTCAATGCAGAAATCAACCTAAAACACTGGAAAAACAAAAAAAAAAACAAAAAAAAAAACAAAAAAAAACCTCCTATTACCTGAAGATCCATGAACTGACAAAGCAATGAGAGCAACACAGACTTCCATCACCAGGAGAGCAGCCCACTGCAACCCCATTTCACTCTCTCAGGCAACAAAAATTTCAACCTTCAAGATCCCTCATTTCTCACTCCAAGCAAGCAAGAAGCAATGAAAACTGACAATAGCACAGAACCCCTCGAGTTGAAGCAAAATAAAACAACAAAAACATGTGGGTATAACTTGAAGGAACAAACTTGACAGTTTTCTTTAGACCAAAAAAGAAGAGCAGACCCACAAACAGTAACACAAAAGTAATAAAAAGGGCATTGAAGTTTTAGGTGACTAATCACCTAGTTAACATTTTTATTTGCCTAACACTAAACACACTCATCAAGAGCTCAAAGCTTAAAGCCTTAAAACAAAATCTAATACAATACTCAGTTTCTTTTTGGTGACATTGGTGACCACTAAAGGTAACTAAAGAACTGGAAACTGATCAAAGCAAGAAAAAGCAAAACAGTAAACTTACAAAAGAGAGAGGGAGGAACAATTGACACTTTTCAGAGGACAGGGTTGGTAGGGTTTTGGGTAGTTATTGAGTGAGAAAGAGAGATGGAAATTGAGAGAGAAAGATTTGTTGTTTGTTTATGTGTTGTTGCATTGCAATTAAAAAATAATTATTGTGGAATCTATGTTCAAAGTTTTTGTTTATTATAATTTATACAAACAGATTGGATTTTGATTGTTAGTGTTGGATTTTGATAGCTCTCTATCAATGACTTTCTTAGTCAGCTTATAATTATGGAATGAGTGACTCTGCCATAGTCACGATAGTGGTGGTGATATCACCATTCACCACCATTATATGGATTTTGAAAGAATCATTAAAGATATATTATTTTTATTTAATATTTGTTTTTTACTCTCTCTTTTTTGTGTTTATTTTTTTACTTTATTTTGCTTCACGGCCTATTCTTTCACTTTCCATTATGACTTAGGGACAAACATTGGATTGACCCCATCATCTATTTGGCTTCATCTGCAAACTTATGGAAGCATGTGTTCATGATATTTTGGTTGGTTGAAAAAAAATGCAAATCTATGATTCATTCACATTTTGAATATGCACCAACTACCCTTGCATCTAAAAGCTTAACCTTGTAATCAAACTTACATTATTTATAAATTTGAATTTCAAATTGATTGATAATTTTTTTGAACAAGTACAATAAATAGATTAAATCATTAGGGATCAATGCATGTAGGACTCGATCACGAAACCTTTTACAAATTACAACCTACTGATTCAGTAAAATTGTATTACACAGATCTGAATTTACCTAATATATAAAAAAAAATGTATCAATCTTTTTAAGATCTCAAATATCATATAAATATATATTTAAAATCGGATACTAAATGGATAAGCCATATAAAGAATATGTCGAGGTCAACATGAGCTTTCGAATATTTATTCTTATAACCGAAAGACATTGAAATCTGAATTTAAACTTAAAGTTATTGTCCTCAAAAAAGAACAAGAGCTTATAAGAGTTTGGTAATTAAGTTTGAATGCAATGTTCGACATCTGGACACACTGTTATATATATATATATATATATATATAACAAAAATTTTAAATCATTACGTACCGATATAAATTCATCAGTGCGGTGGATGTTGATAATTAGATTTACATATTTTGACTCAAAGTAAAAATTTTAAATCAATACGTACTGATATAAATTCGTCAGTACGGTGGATGTGGATTATTAGATTTACATACTTTGACTCAAAGTGTGTACACTTATCAAAACTTCTCCATAATTAATGGTCCACATGTAACGTATATCGATATATGTAAAATTTAATTTAAAACCATAATAATTAAAGATCAATTGAAATTTAAAAGTGTCGGTGAAATTGTTTAGCTTGGTTGTACACTTTACAATTCTATTTATATTTTTTTCTAAAAAATATTGACCACTTTAGTAGGATCATGCATGCTATTTATGCTTTTACACTATTTACCTACTGTTATCCGAAGAACAAAATGGTCAAAAGTCAAAACTATGTTTTGGTATTTAGTCATTATTGCTTGTTAATCTAATTTTCAATTATTACATAATTAAAATTAAAATTAAAATTAACATTTGATGTTAAAAAAAAATGGTAATGATCAAGAGAAGCAAAAGTTTGAATTATAAATTATTACAATGTGAAAGTTTAATTGAGTGAATAATGAAATTTTGAGATTAGTATTGATTTGAATTAAATCAATACTCTTCATATCAAATTTTTTTTTGGGGTCATCCTATCAATTTGGTTTTGAGTTTCTAATAAAAAACTTTCAGGTGGGAATGTTTAGATTTTGCCAAAGCAGGTCATGATTGATAGATATTTACCGAATAAACTCTAATTGATTTTGTCATGAATTTTATAGACCTACTAACATACCTAATAAATGGTAGACTTTAATTTATTTATTTTATTTATTTCTCTTTTATTATTTTTAAATATAAAATCTTATTCTCAAGTATTTTAGATTAAAACAACACGATAAATCCAGTGATAAAATCCCTTACATACACACTACTGGTGAGTTTGGTATGCGGGACAGGACAGGACAGGACAAAGTGAGACAGTTTGTTCTTATCCCACGTTTGGTGCGTCCTTAGCATGGGACAGGACGGGATAAGGTGGGACAAAAATCACAAAAACTTGCCCCACCCAAGACCCTAGGATAACTTGTCCCATGACATGGAACAAGTGTCAAAATGACCAATTTACCTTTTAAATTTTCAAACAATTACAATCATGTCTAATAAATTAATATAATATATATATATATATATCTAAAATATATATAATATAATATATTTATATGTAATATTCTATATTAATATATAATAATATCAAATAATATTATATTTAATATTATAGTCTATGTTGCTATATATATATAAGAAGGGTACTCTAGTCATTTGAATCTCTTGTTCCGTCCTGTCCCAGTCATATCAAACGTATAACAGTACAGTTTATAGTTATGTCCAGACCTTCCAAACACAACATAGAACAACATATCCAGTTCTGTCTTGTTCAGTCCAGTCATATCTCTGTACTAAACGCACATATACCCCCCCCCCCCCCGGATAAAACCCCGGATTATTATAATATATTTTTAAAAAATAAAAATACTTTAGAGATAAGCACAGCAATGATCCTGATCCTCTTTAGAGATATCATTTTTCTCCTGCTCTTTTGAGTCTTTCATCCACTACTATGGTATGATAAATTACTTTCAATAAAACCTAAAAGTATGTTGATTCTGACCTAACCCTATAATTATATAATAAATGCAAAGACCTAATCGGTGCAAAGTCAATGTGCTGGTTGATACTTTTGACTGTCACAAATCAAGCAAATCCATTTATTAGTTTTTAACCAAATTGGTACTATTCATCAAACAAAATAAATAAGAGCAAGTTTGACTTTAAATAACATTATTGGAATGTTTACTGATCTTAAATCTCATACATGGGAAGGGAATTAAGTTTCCAATTTCCAATTTTAGTGATCGTTAATGTTTCGTGTAATGAACGAGTTTTGTGAACCTCACATATAAATCATGAATTAAGTTTCTGAAAAAAAAAAAAAAATTGATTCCTTCCACTAACTGTAGGAGTCAAAATATCTTTCCCGATTATAAATGGAATTCATATATTTTTATAAAAATCTTCCTACATAAAATCAATAAAAAAAATAACGGTATATTCTTTTTATTAATGTCTCCTATGAAATTATGTTATATAACAAAAGTAAATTGTGAATGCCTTGAATCAGGCATATTTATATATATATACACACATGATGTTATTGGTTAAATAAAAAATTGATATATACGGTCATTTTTCAATCGATACGTACCGATAAAATTATATAAGAACATTGAATGTGAATCACTAATTTATAAAAAAGTTTTGAAAATTGCATACATACCAAGTCAAATTATATAAAATGAGTGACTCACATTCAATGTTCTTATATAATTTCATCAGTGTGTACATTAGTTCACAGAAAAAAATTGTGAACTAATATAAACTGACTTATTGCAGACATGGCCTTATATAAATATTTATAAAAAACTCTATTTTGTAACATAATGATATTTTTGTAATTTGATTCCAAAATACAATAACTCTATTTTATAATATAAGGGTATTTTTGTAATTTGATTCCAACATTTGTATTTTGTACAATTTTGATTCCATCTATAATTCTTCAAAATTATTAAATACCATAATGGAATTTACTAATTTTGAAGAACTTAAATCTGATTCCCCTCGATTCTCTTTCTACTAGAACTTGATTCTGATTCCTTTCATTTTCAATAAAAAAACATATCATATAATTAATTCAGAGTTTATGGAGAAAAGAATAGACTCAAACCCACAACTTCAATGATGTAAGTGTAAGAAACATACAATTGTATCATTGTATTAATCTCATCCCATCGATGTTATTATTATTTATGATATTATAATAGGATGAAAATATATTCATCTTTTATATAAGAAACAAGACAAATTAATTATAACAGATCACTTGTAGGACCTGCTTGGATTCCGATGTTGGGCCCAACCCAACATAAGGAATGGGCACAAAATGCTCAGCCCATTCTTTTAAGGGTGGGTCCAAATGCCAGATTTTATTATTTATTTGTTTCTTCTTTTTAATTATTTTATATTTTATTTTTATATTAGAATAAATTTTTAATACTTTTACGTGAGTCTTGTGTTCCTAGAATCTAGATTGACAATCAATATGTTGTTTCCACTTCAGTGTTATGTACCAAATGTCTTTCGGAATCATTCCTGTAGTGTTTGATCTCGTCAGATCTTGACAGACCTATAATTCATTCGGTGTCAAATTTCAAATTTCATATCCCGACAGCCCATGCTCATTATTAATAAAGGGCTAATTTCATCAATCCTCAATTTACCAAGCCCACAAATAAAACGGGCCAAAACCCATAAGCCATCAAAGATCTCTTTACAAAAATTGGTTTTGTAAAGAGCTCACTTACTAAACCTCTACTAAATTACTCATTAAATCACTAACCACACACACGGTGGGTGATAACAACCCTATTTGGTCTTTTCTGGCCTTGGCTTCTCTATCAGTCTATCTTTGGATCGACCAAGATCATATTGACTTCCACTCTATTCCATCAAAGTATACTATGATTTGATTAATGACATCCATAATTTCACATCACTTATTTTCTTTGTCGATTTATTGTCGTTTCTTCATATTGCTGACTTGAGTATCAAAGTCCATTTGGGCGATGCCCTAAGTGCTTTTACATTCATCTTTCATGTTTTACATGTTGTTAGTGACCAGTTCCGATTCACTGTAGAGTGTAGACACGAGTATACCACCGTCTACAAGTTGACAAGAAATCTATTGAAGCATTTCTGTTAAAGTTTGAATAATAAAGGCTTTATGGGTTCATATCCATCTCTATAGTTGTACAAGAGTTTTTATGATAGGTATGCACCGAATTTAATAACGTTAGTTCGACAATTGTTATCCACTAATTAAATATAAGACCATCTTTAATGTATATGTTATTTTTAATGTTAAATTTGGTAAGAAAAAAAAACCAAATATAATATTTAGCATAACAATTTAGTATTGTATCCCATTTTGTTTAAAATGAAATTTTAATTTTAATTTTTATTATTATATTAATTAAATTTTAAAATGTCAATTAATATCATTAATGCATTTATTATTTCTTTTTTGGAATCAAAGGAGATGAAAAGATAAACATTGAATTTATAAATATTTGTTACCGATTAAACAAATTTTGATTGAAATATCATTAATGTGTATTAACTTTAAATTATTTTATATCTTTAGAAAATATATAAAATGATATTTTTATAATTAAAAAATAAATATTTATTGTTGTACCAAATTTGGTATATTAGTATAAAGTTTAGTATATATCAAATTGAACACTGTATTAGAGGAAGATTTTTACATTTTATGTTAAATTTTAATATTAAGATACTGATTTAATAAAACATCTAAGATGCTCTAATGAGATATTAACAAAACATAAATAGTTGAATGAAACGATTAGTAGCTAGAGTCGGGTTTTATAATGTTGTTGACGTCGATTTTTGGATTATGCCAAAAATACCAACAATGATTGGATTTCGGCTATTGAATCAAAGAGAAAGAGATGCAGAGAGAGAGTAACAAAGACAAGTTTTACGTTGTAAAACTCCGATGGCCGGAGAAATATCCACGGGGGGTTGAAAGATCAACCAAGCCAAAATCCACTAAGAAAATAAGATGTTTACAAGCTCTCGATCTCTCTTTTTTCTCTCTGTATTTTCTATAATTGTTGTATGCTGTATTGCCTATATCTTTTGGAGCCAGATTATGGGTCTATTTATATGCTTATAGAACCCCAATCTGCTTTGTACAAATAATACAAGATCTTTGTATTTAATTGTGATTCGGTTACTTGCTTGAGGTTGATTTGTCTTCTTTCCTGTTTCGGAGTTTCTTATGGAAATCGAGTGGGATTCTAGTAGTGTAGTTCAATTTGGACTTGTTTCCTTATGAGAATGTAGTCTTCGTAAAGAAATCAAGTTATTTCCTGATTGGGAACTCTTCTAACTTAATGTTCAATTTTATTTGAGATTCCTTCCTGATGGATATCTTCACGTATTTAATGACTTAATCCGTGTGAAATAAGCACCAAGTTTTTACTCGAGTCGTATTTATTCCCGAGTAAGAGTAATACCTGATGGTCCCGAGTGGAAGCGTTGTTTAACCAGTCCCGAGTGTTGTTAACTGATCCCGAGTAAGTTTCATTATATATATGCTTACTCGGGCTTTTATTCTCTTTAATGATGCCTCGTAGGATATTTCCTGAGCATCCATTTGGGCGTCCACCTGACTATTTTCTCCTTCCTGTCAATGACGTGTATGCTTGAAAAAATTCACATACAACAAATGTTATTGCACATTGAGGTGACAAGACCGGTGGTTTGTAAATCATATTTATGACACATAACAATAATATTATTATTATAAATTATTAAAAATTTGAGAGTTTCATTGTAAATTTTGAGATTTTTGTGTTTAACTTTAAAAATTATAAAACTTATTTTCTCTTAACACTATAGGGTAAAAAATAACTTTAATTATGAAATAATACTGAAAAAAAAAACCTAAACTAAACTACGAAAATAATACTTTTTGCTATAAAGAATACATTTACAATGTATCAAAACATTAGTTCAGAAAATAAAAAATATATCTAAATTCAAAACACTTGATCAACGGATTTAATTGTTGCGTTAATATAAAATACAATATGAGAAAATTTGGATTAAATTTTAAGTTAGCTCGAGATTTTAGAAGTTGAGATGTTGGGATCAACTAATTAAAAAACTAAAACCGTTGAACAAATTCAATAGTTGATTTAATTATTTATTGACCAAATAATCTTTAACAATTAAAATACCACAACAATAATTTTTTGAGTTTTGCAACAATGTTATCCAAAAGAGAAAATTTTCATTATATCCGAAGAAATACGTAACAATATATATTCAAGAACGTATATAAATAAATAAAAAATTAATCAAAACATCCATGATATTTTTCAGATTTTGAAATGGTAAATATAAAAAATATATTTAATTCGATATGTTAAAGGTATTGAAGATCTTTTTATTGAAATTTTTAAAAATTTGGACCTCCGGCCTATTCATCGAAATTTCTAAAAATATAGACTCTTGATATTTTTACCGAAATCGATATTTACTATTTTGTTGATCTCATAACGACCGATATAAAAAATATATATAATTGACTATCCATGTCACGTTGCATAATATTATTAGTCGAAATGTATTACTATTTCATCCATTCACAAACCTAACACCACATCAACTTAATGCATTTGAACACTAAATTTATGGAGAGATTTTTAGGTGCATCCGATGCATCATACACCTTTCAACCTGATGTTGCCACATCAGCAGTTTTACTGACGTGGTAATATCATGATGAAAGTTTTAGGTAAATTTATAATATTATAAGAAGATCTCAAAAAAAAATATATAATTGACTATCCATGTCACGTTGCATAATATTATTAGTCGAAATGTATTACTATTTCATCCATTCACAAACCTAACACCACATCAACTTAATGCATTTGAACACTAAATTTATGGAGAGATTTTTAGGTGCATCTGATACACCATACACCTTTCAACCTGATGTTGCCACATCAGCAGTTTTACTGACGTGGTAATATCAGGATGAAAGTTTTAGGTAAATTTATAATATTATAAGAAGATCTCAACATTCAAAAGTAATTATTGCTAACATTTAATTGTGAATGCTAAAAATATAAAGTTGAATATCATAGTATGAAATTCAACCCTATTATTATTATTATTAGGGTATCATAACAAAACCAAAAATAAATAAATTTATAATTACTTAATTTAATCACACACAATTAGTTGAGGAATCAATAATCAAAATGTGCTGTTTTCGCTGATCTTCTAGCTGTCAATGATTGACAAAATGGCAACTCTTATTAGAAGTTGGGTTCTTTGTTGTTTTCTCTATTATTGAAGCTATCATCCTATGTTACGCTACCTATTATTGTTGGACAAATTTTGACCGTGTGATTTGTGGATGATAGATGTTGCAATCTCGCAATTAAGCGGTGATCAGATAATAGTAATGTGGGCCACCACTTCATAATGGAAGTACAATTTTCGCACGTGTCGAAAGGAGAGAGAGTCCAAATTAGGTAACATTGACACGTCTGAATTGTTGTTGTGTGATGTACGCTCACTCTCGTGTGGACGCGTGAGGTTTTCTGTCCATTTCCCTTTTTTTTTCTCTTTAGTTGGACATGAAAATTAATAGACAAGTTTACTTATTAAGAATAGAATAAAATGAATCAAAATCTATAATAAAGATTAAAATGAATTTTTTTTTTTTTTCATTTCTTTTTCTACATTTAACTTACGACGTGTTTATTGATTACGAATTTTAATAACAGAACAGTGAATTTAATATCGATTCATATTTTTATTAAAAGAATATGTGAATCAATTTATTTAGAACCAATAAATAAATCAAAATTTAAATTCCTTTACAAAAATCAAATTTTTGATTCCTTTTCTAAATGAATTTATTAATTGAAAAGGAATAAATGAAGCAAGTATTATACAAAAGCAAATCAGAAAAAGGAATATGATTCTCGAATAAAAAGAGAGTAATCAAATTCTTCTATCAGACTTAATTATTGATCTATGCATAAATACTACATATAATGGATATTAAATACAATATCTAATATGATTCTTTTTTATTTCATTCGTAAATATGAACGCATATAAGAAAGATCTAGAATACTTATGAAATTTCCTATAACAATCACAATCACCATACACCTTCTCCTATAAACCGCGTGGACACCAACACAAACTAAGCTTGTACTAAACTAAACAAAACAATGTTTTGAAAATTTAAGTTAAAATGTCATTGTCTCTCCCTTTCTCTCTCTAAAATACTCACTACTATAACACTTTTTTATTTTTTAATCTTATTATTAATATTATTGTTATTCTCCTCTTAAAACCCTCTCAAAGAAAAATCACTCCCTCTTTCTAATTTTTATAGTCATGGCAGACAGAGTCTACCCCTCAGCCAAGCCTGCGGCCAACGGAACCGCCACGGGCGCCGGAGTTGGCGGTGGCGCAGCCGTTGCCAACCCTGCGTTTCCCGCTACGAAAGCGCAACTCTACGGTGCTTCCCGCCCGGCCTACCGCCCTCAACCCCGCCGCCACCGGCGGTCGTGCTGCTGCTCCTGCTGCATATGGACCACCATCACCATCCTCATCATCATCCTCCTCGCCGCCGTCGCCGGCATCATCCTCTACTTCCTCTACCGCCCCCACCGTCCTACCTTCACTGTCTCTGCCCTCAAAGTTGCCACCCTCAACCTCACTTCCTCATCCACCGTCGTCTCCGCCATCAACCTCGACGTCACCGCCAAGAACCCCAACAAGAAGATAGTTTTCTACTACGACCCCATCTCTGTCACCGTTACCACCGACGACGACATCGCTGTCGGTGATGCCTCCTTCCCTTCCTTCACACACCGCGCCAAGAACACTACTCTTTTGAAATTCGCCGTCAAAAGTAGCGGTGGACAGCTCGACGACGCCTCCGTGAGCAAGCTGAGAAGCGAAATGAGGAGCAAGAGCGGCGTGCCGTTGAAGATCAAGTTGGAGACTAAAGTGAAAGCGAAGATGGGTGCTTTGAAGACACCGAAAATCCTGATTCGGGTCACGTGCGAAGGTGTCAAGGCGCCGCCGCCGACGGGGAAGACGGCGACGACAGCGTCGACGGCCAATGCAAAGTGTAAGGTTGATTGGAGGGTCAAGATCTGGAAATGGACTTTTTAAAAAATAAATAATTAAAAAAATATGTGTGAAATTATTTTTATTTTATTTTTTTGGGGATTTTTTTGTATTTTGTTAATTTTTTTTTGGTATGATTTTATTCTTATGTTTGTAAATGGAAGAAAGTTGTCGTTTTTTTTTTGTTTTTATAAAAGTGATTAGAGAGAACTTTGGATTAGTTTTTTTTTTTGTTTTGTCGAATATTTTTTTAATATATATATATATATACATTAATTTGTGTTTGATTGATTAGTTGTTGATTGTTTGATTAATTAATCTTGGGCATTATTGGTGTGCATGTTGTTGAAAATGTTTGTTTTTTAAAATACAATTTTAATCAATTATTTTAAATAACATTAGTCGAATGGAAATCTAACGTATAAGTGACAATAATTTATTTATTTTTTATATATATAAAATCAATATATTTTTATTTTAAAATTAAATATTTAAAATTTAAATAACTAATATATAAAAACGATTTTAATTCTCTCTGTAGCGATTAATCGATAAAATCATCTGTTGAATTGGTTTTTTTCCTCTATAATTTAATACAATCTATTTTATCTTAATCGAACAGTCTTATATCTATATTTAATATTTTTAGATAGAAACCACCAAAATAGAGTTGGAAATTTATGTACTACAATAGGTTCTAGAACTTTAAACTTTAGTATTGGGTGTAAGTGATGTATCATCATTAATATCGTCTTGTCGTTTTAATTGGTTTTAAACGTGAAAATTCTTTGCCTAAAGACTAAAGAGATTGTGACAAAAAATTGGAAAGTGATGAATTTTGGGTCACTATTATGAGATGGGTGCACCATTAGTTTTCTAGAGTAATTGATAGCGATGAGGTCACACGTATGTGTGTGTAACCATTTGATTAGCTCATTGACTCTTAATATTGCCTTTAAAAGTCATACTACATTTACTATTTAGTAAAAGTTATTGTGGATTAGCATGAAAAATATAGTAATTCATGTCAATTTTGAAAAGAAAATAAAACGAATAAAAAAGTTGATTGTACAAAATGTTATTAATTTATTATAACAAAAACATAAAACAACACTTAGGGTAAATGATACTTATTCGGTTAATCAAATAACAAAAAAATCAAATTGTTTTTTTAAAGGATTTTATTAGTTTTTTAAAAAGAACTAAATAATGTTAAGTACAAAAGTTATTTTCAATTATGTTGAAGTGTGAATATTTTTAATCAACATCCTAAATATTTACAATTGTAATGTCAACTAGCTTCTTAACAAAAAAAAAAAAATGTTGTAAAGTAATTTTCAAATGCATATTATAAAAATGGTTAACACAATTATTGTGGTTTAAAGAAACAAATATGCAAATAAGAGAAAGAAACTACAATGATGAAAATTGAGACAATAAGCTTTAATTTCAAACAAAATGGTAGCTGATTTTAAACATTTTATATGTTTTTTTTTTTTTATGGAGGTGACTTAAAATATATATATATATTATTCACCACCAAATCTATATTAATTTCAAGATGGGGGGTTGGTCCGTTGATGTTCTAATTGTTGACTTAATAATATAATCCTCGAAATTCTCTAGACCTAATATTTTAAACTTTAGTGGTTGTCATGTCACCCCACTTGTTCGCTAAATTAAAAACTTTTAATAATAATTATTATTATTATCATTAAGGTTTAAATAAAGTAATTTTATGATTATACTTACTACGATTAATTTCAATGATTTGGACTAAATCGATATAAAACTTAAATCGATAATCTTATTTTAAAAATACGAAGAATCTAATAACATACAATATTTTTTTCAAATACATATAAATATAATATATATATATATAAATCATTATATCAAATATAAATAGTTAAAGAAATAGGTTATGATTTGAACTTACAACTTTAACGTATATGTTTAAAATATTTATAATTGAATCATTTTAACTTTTGTTCAGATAAAAGATATTAACTAATTTATCCGGTAATGCGAAATAAAATACAGGTTATAAAATTTGTGATAACCAATCAATAGTAAAAGATTAAAAATTATAAAAATAACCTTTTATTAATTTTGAGAAAAGCTGTCGATACTTTATAATAAAACAATAAAAATTCTAAGAAAATAAAA
This sequence comes from Dipteronia dyeriana, assembly GCA_032871835.1. Classification (NCBI taxonomy): domain Eukaryota; kingdom Viridiplantae; phylum Streptophyta; class Magnoliopsida; order Sapindales; family Sapindaceae; genus Dipteronia; species Dipteronia dyeriana. The sequence continues at coordinate 5,097,758 of CM065298.1, forward strand.
TTAATTAAAACTCATCTATAATTTAATCCGACGGTGAACAATAAATTTTACATGGAAATTTATGTGTCGGTGGAAATAATTATTTATTGTGGTCGTGTAACTTGTGTTCATTTTATTTTATATCTTGGATATACATACATACAAAACTATCCAAGTGGTTGTGTTTCAACTTTCAAAGAAGGGCCCTCCAAAAAGCAATTTATTGTGGAAGTGCTTATTGACATGTTCTTGAGAGTAGAACAGACTACTATAAAACTTAAAAGTGCTTTTCTTTTTACAATAATTTGTTTTGGCTTTTCATATTAAATGTCATGTGCATGGCACGTGAGCAACATGACATCAAATAGTGATAATTTGGATGGATGGATCACATGAGCATGGACGAAACTAGGATTTTAGCTATAGAATGGACGAGTGAAAATAATTATTAAATTTCATCGGTTGTTTAAATTATGGTTGAGCTTAAGTTTATACCGATATTTTGGCTGTTATAGTATATGTTGATGAAGCAATATCAAGAAATTGAAAATATTGGCTACGGTGAATATAAATGTTTATGAATAGGCAATCGCATCATCAAAAGACTTTTTTATTTTCACTCTTCAAATATCTATTTGTTTATCTATATGTCAATTTGTTAAATAAAAAAAGAAGAGTCGTTCCAAAAAACTCTTCAATTAAAAATGACTTTATATTATTTTAATGAAAGTGTTCAACTTTTCAAATACATTTGTTTCATACATGTGAAACTAGTATTATTCCTTGGTGGATATAAAAATTATTTAAATGATCTTTTAAATTATTAATATGTTATTATTAAATATTCAATATTAGTATCATTTTAAATATCTAGATGTTACATTTATAATGTTATAATTTTTATGATGATAAAATCTATAAATTAAAACTTGTTATATATTAAACTAAGAGCATCCCCGAAAGCCTCTTCAAATAAGATAATTGTTAAAGTCAAACGAGTCATATCAGTATATTTGGCTCAAACAGACTCTTAAAGTGAGATTTTTCGAATAGGATTTTTGTTCTCTCTCCTCAATATTTAAGGGTAATTTCTCCCTAATTAATTATTATTATATTATTTTTTATATCACATGATCACATAATCGTTAATATTTTACATCTATATCCCTGTTATCTTTTAAATTAAATTAAATTAGTGTATAATAAAATTTAATTTATAAATTTTGCCAACATAAAAATTAAACCATTAGAAATAATTAATATGTTGCTATTAAATATTCAATATTAGTCTTATTAGAAGGTCATTCAAATGATTTTCATATCATTTAAAATAATATTAGTTTCACATGTATGGATTAGTGCATGGGTTTGAAAAGTTACTATTTATAACTTGAAAAAAAATGGAGGGTAAATAGATTTGTTGGTGGTAGGGGGAATTTAAATGCTTTCAATAAAATAATAAAAACAGATTTCTAATTGAAGAGTCTTTTGGTAAGCAAATAGACATTTGAAAAGTGAAAACAGAAGAGTTTTTAGAGATGTTCAAAGTTATAAATCTTATTAACGGATTTTATGTTTATACTTTTTTTTTTTTTTTTTTGGTATTTATATTAGCTTTCTCTTGTATTTTTATTCTTATTTTATTTTAGTTTCGTAAATAAGGTTTTCCAAAAAAAAAAAGAAAAAGAAGTTATTAAGTTAACAAAAAAATAGATATTAAATTTTCAAAATTATTTTTCATTAAAAAACCCAAATGTAATATATACCATATATTCAAAATAATAAACTTAATGGTAAAAAAACAAACTACAATTAACAATAATAAACAAAACAAATATGATTAATAAAATTATTCAAAATATCATTATACCATGATAAAGTCAAATAACAATTATTCACATGTTTTTCTTATAATTTAAATTTATCAACATAATTATCACTCAAAATTTATTTGTAATAGCAATAAAAAAAATTAAATAAAAATTTGATATATATATATATATATATACTTTTTTATTAGTGATGGAATAAATAAATAAAACTGGTTGGGATATGATAATAAATAATATTAACTAAAACCTATTTTTTAAGGAATGGTTGAAGCTTGAAATTATTCTTCAAATATATTTTTGTCACTTTCTTTTAATATATAACTTAAATTCAAAATTTCAATGGAAATGTTATTTTATTAATGGAGTAAATTTAAAAAAAATGAATAATAGAAAAAGAGAGAGTTAGTTACTAGCATGATCACATTTATTATATGAAAACTATAGGTTGTAATTTGTAACATCCCTATTTTTTAAAAATATACTAAAATTCAATTATTTGGTAAAATACACAGAATTGAATATTGTTCAAATTAAGAGAATTGTTTCTCAATTCTTTTAACTAAATTGAAAGAAGTGGGCACATATTGGTCACAATGATAATCAAGAAAAGCAAGAAATCGAAGCAAGGAATCACTTCTTATATAAGTTAGGCAACAAGAAAAAAATGAGTTCCAAAAAAAGACCACCAAATAAGCCTCACCAAAAATAACTAGCTCCTAATCGGGGCTGATTTTTTTTTTTTTTTTACACAAGTTCATTGGTTATCTCATGTGAGGCTATGAACACTATAAACTAATCATATGAACGAATTAACGAACCCAAGCGAAAAAAAAAACTAGATATTACTGAACTAGAGAATTATATATATTATATTGTTATAAGAAAAGAAACAAAAGAAGGGGATACAATTGCTTTTGGTTAAAAATTTGAAAAAAAAGTATTCAACCTGACTTAAATTTGATTTGCATGTTACCACATGGAAGTCCCAATGTAGTTTGGTGATAAAAAAATGTCTAATAATGTTCCCGATTCGAGTCACAATATCCGTGGTATATATTTATTTAAAAAATTAACATTGGCTTAATGTTGATAAAATTTAAATCAATTTTTAATAATTAATTATCTTCCAAATAATTTCTATAAATTCAGTTTTTTTTAAGCATATAAATTTAGTTTTCAAATTACAACACCAAAATCAAAACTGATGAGGCCCATTAAACCAGTTGGGCCCATGATTATTGGGCCAAGTAACCCAACAACTGTCCTTTTTAAAACAGCTGTAAAACCCCTCTGCTAAAACCCTATATTTTTACACAGTTAACTTCACAGGTCTCTGAAAATCCCAAAAAGTTTCAATCTTTTAGCTATAAATCTACAACCCATAAAAACCCTCCTTTTATTCTCTTCGAAGTTGTTTTCTTTTGGCTGTTTTTGGTTTAAAATATACCGATTATGTATCGTGTTGCTGCAAAACTAGCTTCTACCGTCAGGTACTCATTGTGGGGTTTTTGTTCTTTGGCTTTTTTTTTTAAAGTCACATTGAACTCTTTGATGTGTTCTTGCTAATGGGTTCTTTTTGTTGTTGTCATTTTGTAATTGTTCGACAGATCTTCTGCTTCGAAAAAGCTGGTAAGTGCTTGTGCCCTCTTTGTTATTTTATCTGTTTTTACTTGCTCTGAATTGGTTTCAAATTGAATAACGAGTTTAAGATATTTATGCTGGTTGTGATTCTTTTGATTTGATGGGTGAAGTACAACAAAAAGGTTGCATTTTGTTTAGGTTTATATGTTTGTTTTGATGGGTGTGGATTAGCTTTGACATTTTTTCTTTTCATCGTTTAATGATTTGAAAAGGTACGTAGTAGAGTTATATGCAATAGAAACTATGTGGCAAAAGATATCAGCTTTGGGGTCGGGGCACGAGCCGCTATGTTGCAAGGTGTTTCAGAGGTTGCAGAAGCTGTGAAAGTGACAATGGGACCTAAGGTACTGTATATATATATTCCTGGTTTCACTTTTCTGTGTTGTCTATGAAAATGTTGGAGAGATGTAAACATTTACGTTTCTAGACTTGTAGTGAAACTCTGAGTGAGGAGTTTCTTTTGCGCATATACTTCGGTTGTGTTCACAGCCAGAAATATTTGGACTGTCTGCAAATTATTTTGTTTTTGGGGTTTAGAGCTATAGCCGTTATGTTGTGGAATACTGGTACATGTGATAAGTAAACTTTAGTTTTCATAAAGAAATATAGCATAGAGAAAATTATGTTGTCTTCATCGTAATGTCACTTAATATTTTACAAATTAAAAATAGATGGATTGTTGTCACGTCTTCTTCATTCTGGTTCATTGCTTCAGGGTCGCAATGTGATTATTGAGAAAAGTACGGGAAGTCCCAAGGTTACAAAGGATGGTGTCACTGTTGCCAAAAGCATAGAATTCAAGGACAAGGCCAAAAATGTTGGTGCAGATTTGGTAAAGCAGGTTGCAAATGCTACTAATAAGGTGGCTGGAGATGGTAATTTCTTTGTTTTGTTTCTCTACTTTATTTTGGAAAGAATTAGAATTTGTCATGGAATTATACCATGCTAGAGTTGGAGAAGAATACTTTATTGATGAGTGATGACAAATTGGTTTGAGATATATTTTGTTAGTGACTCAAAGTAATTTCTCGTGAAATGAGCAACTGGAAATTTTTTCGTTTGTTTGCCTCAAAATTTACTTTTGGCCAAAAACAAAATAGAAGAGGCCTCGTACTAAAATCAAATCAATCATGCCTTAACAACTTGGGGATGAAATATATATGCATAAGTAACTTGGAATGGCTGTCCGCTGTCATTTCTGTCTTTGACATCAGTGCTCAATCCAACATATTCTAGGGATATATAACTAAATGAAAAATCAATACTACATTTTTCATTGTGTTTGATCTTCAGACCATTAACTTTTGTGTGTTTTTATGGTATTAATTCAGTCCCTTGTCCTACTACGAAATAACAGCCTTCAAATGAAACATATATATATATATATTTATTTATTTTTATGATTTCTTTTGCAGTATGTTATAATTTCTTATTGCCAGAGATGCCTTACTGGTCTCACTCGCAGGTACAACTTGTGCAACTGTTTTAACTGAGGCAATACTCACAGAAGGGTGCAAGTCAGTAGCTGCTGGTGTAAATGTGATGGATTTGCGCAGTGGTATTAACATGGCAGTTGATGCAGTCATTTCCGACTTAAAAAAGAGAGCTCAAATGATAAGCACCTCAGAAGAAATTACACAGGTAATGGAGCTAAGATATATAAATTTTTGGTATCTCCTACAAGTCCGGAGTAGGAGATGGTTTATACTTTTTATTCTCCTGAATTGATATGAAACAGCTTCTCATAAGTTCAGTAGAAAATTTATAGCATGGTTGTGAACCTATTTTCTTGTGTTATGTTTTATTTTAGATAGTTATAGAAAAGTGAAGTGAACACAAAAGCAGCAAGAGTTGTTCCAAATTATGCTAAATACTTATTACCCGGAAGAAGGTAATGGAGGCATGATGGATAATCATCAATATTCTGCTTCTAATTTCATAAATTCTATTAAATTAAACTTCCTTCATCAAAATCTGCTTCTACCCTGTGATATGATTTCTTCATTGTTTACTCTTAGTTAATGGTGATTCAAATATATTGATATATTATGAATAGGTGGCCACTATCTCTGCAAACGGTGAACGTGAGATTGGAGAAATGATAGCAAGAGCTATGGAGAAAGTTGGAAAGGAAGGAATTATCACTGTTTCTGTAAGAATGCATATTCCCTTTCTGTTTAATATGACAATTGGAATTTTCCAGTTTGATCTAGCACTTATGTACTATCTGCAAATTTAATAGGATGGGAATACTTTGGATAATGAATTGGAAGTGGTGGAAGGAATGAAGCTAGCAAGAGGTTATATATCACCATATTTTATTACTGATCAGATGAGGCAGAAATGTGTAAGTTGAGATCTGTGCCAATTTAATGTTAAATTTTACTTCAACTAGTGGATTACACAATGTATTGACACATTATTATTCTGGAAACCTCATTTTACTTCAATACAGTGTGTAATTCACTGGTTGAAGTAAAATGAAGTTTCTAGAATAATTACGTGTCTATAAACTTTTCTAAAATCTTCTCTTTTCAAGTTTAAAAGATTGTTGTTCTCTCCTTCCCTCGAATTTTAGGTTTTCATGAGTTGTAACTACTGTGACTTGCATTTTACTGCATAAAATTTACCTTTAAATAAAAATTAACTATAATATTAAAAGTTCTGATTTGCATGTTGCAGGAACTTCAAAATCCACTGATTCTCATTTGTGGCAAAAAAATTACAAACTTGCACTCACTTGTGGAAATATTGGAGCTGGCTCTAAAAGTAACGAACTCCTTTTATTTTTCCTTTCTCTTTTTTTCGTGTGCAATTGTGAGATTAATCAGTTTGTTCAAATATCAGTTACTTATTGTCCATCCTTTTTTGTTCTAATACAAGTTTTAGTTTCTGTTTGCAAAATTTGTGAGATTCATCAGGAGCACAGATGAATTCTCATTCCTTTTTTGTATTGCTGTTCTATAATGACAGAAAAGTAGAGAACTTCTTATTGTGGCTGAGGATGTGGACAGTGATGCACTAAGCGTACTCGTTCTCAACAAGCTTCGTGCTGGTGTTAAGGTGATTCACGGCTTTTCTTTCTATTTACTTATATGGGCATACTGCAGTAAAAAGTTGACAACGTTACTGTTTGTTAATTTCAAAAGATTGAAATCATAAGGAGATATAAATATATTCTGATACATGACCAAACACACATATTCACAACCACATGAGCTTATTTTTGTTTTAAAGAAAATTCTCCAGCCCTCGTGATTAAACTGCAAATATATATGCTGAAGATCAGAAACGAAGCTACTGCTTATTGGTAAATGCCAAATTGGAATTCTTCAAGAGTGATGTGGATATGGTATGGCTGTAGTGTCAAAAATGTGAAATACAAACATATAAAGTTGTGTGTAACAACTTGAAAAATGCAATTATTACGCAATCTAATTTTTTGAAATGCATATTGGTCACTAAATCTTGCCATATATAGTTAATTTGAATGTTGATTATTTAGTTTCTGGATGAAGATTGTTTTGGTAACTTACCATTTTAATGTGTATACTATGCTAGATGTATATAAAGTAGACATTTTTTCATATCTACTCCTAAACTTCAACATCTTCAATATTCAACTGATTAAAATGTTAAATGTGTGATGTATATTGTGCATCTATTTTCTTTTGAACATAATTGTTGGTTAATTTTACTTGAGAGGGTGTATTAACATAGATGATGTGTTTATGACATGAACTTTCTTATTTCATTGACGAATGTCATGATTTTCAGCTCTGTGCTATTAAAGCTCCTGGTTTTGGGGAGAACAGGCGAGCAAACCTAGAGGATCTTGCAATTCTTACTGGAGGAGAGGTTATACAATTTTCCGAACCTCAATTTGTTCTTTTTTCTTCTTTAAGGGGTGGGGTTGTGTTTTCCTTTCCAGTGATGCCACTAACGGTATAATTTACTATTTTATGTGTAGCTTATCTCTGAAGATCGAGGTGCATCTCTTGATGATATCAAAATTGAATTGTTTGGTACTGCCAAAAAGGTAAAAGTATGAGCTTCCACTGTGTTTTACATGGTTCTTTGTAACAAATCTAACATGATTTATGATAGGTCACTGTCTCTGCTGATGATACGATTATTCTACATGGTGGAGGAGATAAGAAGTTGATAGAAGAGAGATGTGAACAGGTATGCTGCTCGCTACTGATTTTAATCTTCTGTTTGCTTATAAATTATTCATGGAACCTCGTGATAAGAATTATGTAAGAGCCAATTTTATGTACTGAATGTTACCTGTACATATCCATTGCTTAAACATAGATTCTAGGAAAAAGCAAATAATTTTGTGATAGCTATTGATACTTTATGATGTTTTACAGCTGAGGGCAATCATGGAGACAAGTGATGCTACGTTTGACAAGGAGAAAGCACAGGAACGACTCTCAAAACTATCTGGCGGTGTTGCTGTTTTTAAGGTAAGCAATTCAATTTACGGATTTTTGCAGTGGCTTGTATAACTCGTTAGCTCATATGCAAGTACTCTTTTCTTGCAGGTTGGAGGGGTGAGTGAGGCGGAGGTTGGAGAAAGAAAAGATAGGGTCGAGGATGCTTTAAATGCTACGAGAGCTGCTGTAGAAGAGGGTATCGTGCCAGGTAAGTTGAATATGTCATTATATATGTCTATACACTAGATCATCATTTATATGTATATCCACAAGAATATGATTGTTCTTTCAGGTGGCGGTGTTGCTCTCTTGTACGCTACAAAGGCTCTAGAGAACCTTCAAGCTCAAAATGAGGACCAGAAAAGAGGCATCCAGATAATTCAGAACGCTCTTAAGGTTTTAGTACTCGGATCTTTTTATGTCAGCTTAGTAGCTTACCTTTCGTGGTTTAATTGCAAATCGATATTTCATGACTGGGATCTCGGTTTTACTGTAGGCACCCGCTTTGACAATAGCTCGTAATGCTGGTTTTGATGGTTCTCTTGTTATTGGCAAACTACTGGAAAAAGATGATTGTAATTTGGGTTTCGATGCTGCTAAAGGTACGTACGTGTCCCTTACGCTGTTATGAAATATATCTCGATGCTTAACCGGTAGTGCATGTTGCGAAACAGGTGAGTATGTTGACATGGTGAAGACTGGAATCATAGATCCTGTGAAAGTCATAAGAACAGCCTTAGTAGATGCTGCCAGGTGAAAACTCAAATCTGTTCTTTCAGCTAACTCGTTTATACATGTGATTACTACCAGCGTATCTTAAACCGAAACGTCTGCTTTTCGATTGCAGTGTCTCGTTGCTATTGACTACTACGGAAGCAGCTGTCACGGTGCATCCTGACCAGAAAAATAAGTCTCCAAGTCCAGTACCATCAATGATGTAACATGGGATTCTAAATTAGGAGCAACTAAATTTCGAAAAGCATCCATTGTAGCATCTAACGTACAACCTTTCCGCGGCTTTTGTTTCTGGGTTTCGTATCTACAGAATCTATGACTTAAATTTAGATAGGTCAAGAGAAACAAAAAAAAAAAAACAGTTATAAGTACAACTAGACAACCTTATATGAATCATATGATTCAGACAAGAATTGATTACTTTCAAGTAAATTACATATATACTGTTTTTGCAAGTATAAACAATGTGCTAGTTAGTTTGAGGAAGTGAATGTGCATGGTTCATTAATCATCATCATCCCAAGTAGAATTACAATGGTTTAAGAGATTTGAAATGATCCATAAAATCACTTTGTGCAAACAAGGAATTTTTTTCACTTTTCTATTCAGTGAGAAGTACTGAATAATACTCGACATATTTACTTTCAAAACTGTCTTGAAATTTATCTATTTATAATTTATATTTTTGTTTTGAGATACAATTTTTCATTTCTTTAGCATGAAGGATTATTTTTCTAAATATTATAAAAACAAATAATAATTTAGGAGATATTATTAGTCATAAAATTAAAATTTTAAAATATTATTGTTGACGTCGATTTCTGGATGTATGAGAAAAGCCATCAAGATTTGGATTTTAGCTGTGATCTCAAAGAGAAAGAGAAAGAGAAAGAGAAAGAGAAAGAGAAAGAAAAGGAGAAAGTAATCGGACGCAAGTTTTATGTGGTAAAACTTCGATGACCGGAGAAACGTTCACGGGTGGTTGAATGATCAACCGAGCCAAAATCCACTATGATTAAAATAATTACAATTCTCAATCTCCCTTTTTCTCTCTTTATTTTTCTATATTTTGTGGCGAGATTATGGGTCTATTTATATGTTTATAGAACCATAATCCTCTTTGTACAAGTAATGAAAGATCTTTGTATTTAATTATGATTGTTTACTTGTTCGAAGTAGTTTGTCTTCTTTCCAATTTCTGAGACTTGTATTGAGATCGAATGAGACTCTAGTAATGTAATCCAATCGAGACTTATTTCCTTATAAAGACGTAGTCTTTTTGAAGAAATAAAATTGTTACCTGATTTGGAACCCTTTCTGCTTGATATTTTGTTATTTAGAATTTCTCTTTGATAAGGATATCTTCGCGTGTTTTAACGACTCGACTTGTGTGAACTACCCGTTGGATTTTTTATTCGGTTTTCTTCATGTTCATCTTGAGTAGAAAATGATATTAGCTGGTCCCGAGTGACGTCATCTTATCTCGAGTAGTATATGACTTCAGTTGATCCCGAGTAAGTTTTGTTCGTTACTTGTTTACTCGGGCTTCTCATTCTTTGGTGATGTCTTGTAGGATATTTTCTGAATGTCTATTCGGATGTCCACATGACAATTTTATTTTCTTTGTCAATGGCGTGTACATCTGATAAAATTTACATACGACAATACCCCTTTAAAATATTTTTGTCGAATAGGGTTTCGTTTCGGGCAAAAGCATTTTAATCAATTCTTCAATTTTTACATCTCTTTAATGTCAGGGTAAATGTCTTGTCATAATGGCGTTTCTTAATGGTGACCCTGTAAATTCAATTTGTCTCCTCACAACACATCTCAATGATGGTGACATTTTGGAGTTCTGACGGCGAAAGCCAGTTCTTCACTTAACACGTGTCCTGTGCCGTTTCATTTTTTGATACCATTTATGAGAAACGACATACGCGTCTCCCCGTACGCCGCCTACGTCATCAAATCTTGTCATTGATTTTTCCAGCCTTGAGATCCTAGGGTTTCGTGCTATTACCCCTTTAAATTCTTCATTGAGGGTTTGCGCTGGTTCATTCTCAAAAACTCACCAGAAAATTTTCCTAGCCCAGAAATCGTTACGCAGAAAGTCGTCACTCTCCGTTGAAGATTTTGCATCAGATTTCATTCAATGTTAGTTTTAATGGAACCGAATTCCCGTCTTCGACTCTGTACTATAGCTTTCAAAGCGCTTGATCGTGGAGATTTTCAGCTGGTTTCCTCCTTTCGAAGATTATTGGGGAAATTTCCCACTGATGAACATTCTTTTTTAGAAGTCGATGTTTCTGGGCTTCACCCTGATGTCCGTTTTAGTTCTATATCCAGTTCTGATTCTTCGTCTAGTTCTGAATCTGTCGTTTCTAATAATAGGTTCCACTTCGATAAATGATGGGAAAGCATCAAAGCAAAAACGAAGTCCATAAGCATAACTCGGGCAGCAATTGGATCAGGGAACAGACTGTTGATGAGAACGATGTTGAAGAGGCGTTCAGAGTATCTCATCTTTCTTTCTTTGCTGGTCGCCCGAGTGGGTTTGATACCGAACCAAATGTGGTGGGGGCAAATGAGATCGGGAAATATCATGCCCGATTCGATCTAGACAATTCAGTTACTTTGATTCCCGCGGGTGATAGAGCTACGTAGAATCCTCCACCGGGCATGGTGGCAATCTATGGATCCATGCTCTGCTGCGGCGTCACTCTTCCTCTTTAGCCGTTCATTGCCTGGTTTCTGCCTGAAGTAGGGATCACTCCGGCTTAATTGGCCCCGAACAGCTACAAGATCTTGATGTGCATGTGGCACATGTGGAGCCGAATGAACTTGTCACCGCCTTTCCCGAGCGAAATCAGGCACTTCTATACATTAAGGCAGTCTGGCAAGACGGAGACTTATTTCCTCTTGTCAAACCCACCAGATTGCTGGGTCCTCGAGGGGACAAAGGTGAATCGGGGAGTTAATACCTCTGATGACCCCAAAAAGAGGGGGTTTGTATGGGGATTCCCTTCATCTAACAAGTACTGGAAGAACAGTTGGTTTTTCACCGGAGGGAATCTCGGACTCGATGTTACTTTTTTGGCTGGGGACACTCGGACAGTGTTGAAAGTTCCCCATTTTTTCTGTTCTCCCGATGTATGGAACAAGAAAAAGCTTGACTTCAGCGATACTGAGCTGACCAGACTTGTTCGGGCAGCAGTTCACACTCTGAAGAAGAGGAGCAAGACTTATCTTTTCAATGAAACGAAAATAATAGAGCTCGGCTTCTTCATCCAGATTTCAGGCTACCGCAGACGATGTAAGTGGCCTTTTGTAACCCTATTTTCTTTTCATTGTTATTTTTTTGCTTTTTATATTCTGACGCGATTCCCCTTTTTTCTTCTAAGTGTATGACACGGACATCGTCTGCTACCTTCAAGCTCGTCAAGTAAAGTCGATTCTTCTGGCGAGCCGAAAAGATGCTTCTCGTCAGAGCAATGATGGTATTGCCCCTCCTGAGTCTGACGAGGAACCTGATGTAGCCGAGGAGCAAGTCCTCGAATATGTCCCCGAGGACGTCGTTCAGCCAACAACATGGGAGACTAGTGGTTCGAGTGGCCCAACGGATCATACTCAAAAACCGCCTGATGACGGGGAGAGGCAAAGTGAAAGTCTTGGTGAGAGGCCTGTCGAGCGGTCTGACGCTAGTGATGGAGGTAATACCTCCATGGGACAAGTACCTACAGATCCCAAATTTTTTGAATCCTTCCGGGATGATGCTCAGGAAAATAGCTTCCACCGTTCTCGGGGTGAGAAACGGAAAGCGGTCAACTCTCCTACCCGCCCTCTTAAGGTTCCTTACGTAGTTTCATTTGTTGAATCAAGTGATGAAGATGATGAGACTGAGATTCCCCCGAGTGTTGAAGCATCAGCGGGTGCGGAGACTTCTGGCCCTAACAAGGGCTCTTTTCCCCCGAGGTTAAAGATGCTAGAGCTGAATCCTCTGGAGGCCCTTCCTATCCTTCCCCTCAGGATATGCTGCGGACGATGTCATCCGGTCGGGTTTTCATCGGGGATGACCGCTGGAGCTATCTTTGGGATGACTCTTTAACGGACCGTCTTCAGAATGTTTTTAACGGTGCAACTTATGTAAGTTATCCCTAACTTCTTCAATTGTCTTACCTGTTCGCCATATTTTTAATTAAATTCCTTTGTAGATGGTGGCCGAGTTCGCTGAGCTGGTTCAGACGCAACAACATCAAACTGATCGAATAAGGCGTCTTGAGGCTCAACTGAAGAAAAGTGAGGATAGCCGTGCTCCGGTCGAATCTGCTTATTAGAAAGAAGTTGGCTCTGCCTAAGTGTTTACCGACCACTGTTTGGCGAAGCAGGTGTAGGCCGAGAAAAGGGCTTCTTTGGCAGAAGAGAAGGCTATGTCTCTTCAAAACTTATTTTCTTCTGCCCAAGAATCAATGCTTAAGGCCGAGCAGGAAGCGGAGTAGTCCAAGTCGGCATATGAGCAGAAGATCGAGGACTTGGAACGCCAAGCTTTGACAGTCGAGTCCCTATCCAAAGAGGTCGATCGTTTCAAAAGATCCCCTTCTTACGATGCCCTTCTCCTTCGAGAGTTTCAGTGAAGGCTAGTTTCAGCTGGCGAGTTCTTCAAGGTTAAGAATCGAGCAACTGAGAAAGCCCGAACCAACCGGGAGCTGTCGATTAAGAATCAAGTGGATCGGTCCTTGGAATCTCTTCGAACTCAGATGAAGGAGTGGAGAGCTTACTGCCGTAGCCGAGGCAAATAGCCCCATCCCATGCATTTGGAGGTTCCATCCGAGCATTCCCTCTCGACCTTTTATGATAGTCAAGAATCGATCGTGGAATGTGTGGTGCCTGATGTCGGACCGATCTCGGGAGAAGATTACAGCCAATGGATGAACTATTCGGTCGATACAATTGATTGGCCTTCCAATGAGAGTTTGCTCCGTGAATATGAAATGATGTCTGACCCGAGTATCGGCAAGAGTTCTAAATCCTCACAACATTGATTTTTGTATTTTTGTAGAATTTTTTGTAAAGATTCTTTATAACAATTCCTTGTAAAGATTAATGAAATCCCGAGTTAACTAATTCTGAACCGAGTGGTTTTGATCTGATTTTGTGCTCAAGGAATTTCACCGAGTATTTTCTTTAACTTGATTCTATTGTTGCAGAGTATTTTATTAAACTAACTATTGCAATCTTTATGCAAAGTATCTTAAACTGGCTAATTCTGATGTTCGGGTAACCTCACCGAGTATCTTATTAAACTGGTTTCGTTACCCGAATAATTTTTAACGTCAAGTATCTTATTAAACTGGTTATTGCAGTCTTTATGCCAAGTATCTTATTAAACTGACTAACTCTGATGTTCGAGTAACTTCATCGAGTATCTTATTAAACTGGATTCGTTACCCGAATAATTTTTAACGTCAAGTATCTTATTAAACTGGTTAGTATTATTAACCGAGTCATCTTAAAACAGGCAAGTAGGTTTATAATTGTGTTTCATACTCGGTTGCTACCCAAACATTACATCAAGGCTCACCATGATCATATGTTTTGAGTCCTTACATATTACCAAGGACGTCTCCCCAGTTTTTCTATGCAAGGGTTTGCCGAATCGTTAAGATTTTTGAACCGCTTAACACAGCTACGCATTTCACCAGAATTTTTTTCGATAGCGTCCCGAGCTTTTCCAGAATCTGGTGCATCGGGTTTGCCTTTTTGCTAAGGTTAATTGACCTTACTCGGCTGGCATGCTCATTCGAGCTTCTCCGTCCATTCGGGAATAAATGATCCCGGGTATTCTAAAATTGTCCTAACTAAGGAAACGAAAAATAATTTAAGGATAGAAAATCTTCAGATATTGGGTATTGCATGGTCGGGGTAAAACCCCTCCATTGGGTCGTGCAATCCAATATGCCCCATGTCCAGCTATTCCTTCGATTTTGTACGGGCCTTCCCACTTATCAGTCAGGGAACCTGCAACTTTATTTTTTGTGTTCAATGACACCTTCCTGAGTACCAGGTCTCCTAGTTGGAATTTCCTGACCCGAACATGAGAGTTGTAGTGGCGAGCTACTCTTTACTGATATGCCATATTTCGTATTTGGGATTTCTCCATTTTCTCTTCTAACTCATCTAGACTTTGTAACAGCATATCAACATTCTGATCTTCATCATATAGCCTGACCCGAGGTGATGCATATGACGTTTTTATGGGGATAACAACTTCTGTTCCAAACGCTAAAGTGAATGGAGTCTCTCCTGTTGAAGTTCTTACCGTCGTCCGATATGCCCATAATACTTCGGGTAGCTTTTCAACCCAGCTTCGTTTCTTGGTATCTAGCTTTGCTTTGATTGTGTGCTTGATAATTTTGTTCACTGGTTCAACCTGCCCATTTGTTTGAGGGTGGGCATGTGTGGCATAGTAATTGGCAATCTGGTACTCTTTGCACAACTGTCTAAATTTCAGGTTATCGAACTTGGTGCCTTTGTCAGTGATTATAGTGTTTGGAACTGCAAACCTATAAGGTATATTCTTTTTCACAAAATTTGTGGTGTTTGCTTATGTGATATGCACCAATGCCTCAGCTTCTACCCACTTCGTGAAATAGTCAACGGATACTATGACATGCTTTGCTCCACCCCCTGTCTCAGCTGGCATAGGGCCAATTAGATCCAAACCCCACATGGCAAATGACCATGAGGATGTGAGGTTTCTGAGTTGTTCAGGGGGTTGTCGGATATCATTAGCAATCCTTTGGCAAGTGTTGCAACTCTCCGAACATTGTTGTGCATCTGAGAATAAAGTAGGCCAATAATAGTCTTGCTTGAGTACCTTGTGTGCTAAACTCTTACCCTCAGTGTGGTTTCCGTAAACTCCTCCATGGATTTCCTGTAATATCCGATATGCATCCTTCTCTGATACACATCTTTGGAGTGTTCGGGAAAACCTCATTCTGTATAGTTCTCCTCCAACCAACGTGTACCTTGCTGATCGATACCTGATACGTTTTTCTTGTAAGAGATTTTCTGGGAGCATGCATTCTTTCAGGAACCTTCTCAGCTGAGTCATCCAACCATCTGACGGTGTTTGGATTTTTGAAATTTCTAAGTTTTTCGGTTCAGCTGTGTTCGGTTTGAAAAGATGTGCAACCGGAATAGTTTTTGGCCTGATTGTGGTTGCTGCTGATGCTAGTTTGGACAAAGCGTCTGCTTTTTCATTCTCTCCCTAGGGATCTGGGCAATCCTATATTCTTTGAATTTCTGGAGGAGCTATTTTACAATGTCACGGTAGACTATCATGCCTTCATCTTTGACTTGGTATTCGTCCAGGACTTGGTTGACAACTACCTGTGAATCGCTGAATATCTCGACTTCATCTGCCCCGAGAGCTATGCAGACTCTGAGTCCAGCTAGTAGTGCCTCATACTCGGCTTAATTGTTGGTTGTTTTGAAGTCAAACCTCATGGCACATTCGACATCATCTCCTTCTGGAGTGCATAATACGATCCCTGCCCACTGCCGTGAGTGTTTGAAGAGACATCAACATATAATTTCCATGGGAAATTTTTACCCAACATCTTTTTTGCTTCCAGGTTTGGTTCTGTGAACTTTGCTATAAAATCTGCCACTGCTTGTCCCTTGAGAGATGTCCTAGGGACGTACTGGATGTCGAATTCACTTAGCTCGATTGTTCATTTGGTTAGTCTTCCTGAAATCTCTGGCTTTTATAAAATTTGTTTCAATAGGCAGTCGGTGAGAACCTAGATTGTATGAGCCTAAAAGTATGGCCTCAGTTTCCTTGCTGCTGAAACCAATGTTAGAGCTATTTTTTCTGCCTGTGAATACCTAGTCTCGACTGGTAAAAGTGCATTGCTGGTATAACACATTGGCTTCTGTACTCCATCTTCTGATCTGACTAGGACTGAGCTTGCCGTTAGTTTTGTAATTGATAAGTATAAATGGAGTATCTCTCCCATTTGTGGTTTTGAAAGGATTGGAGCATGCCCCATATACTCTTTGGTTTTTAAGAAAGCATGCTCGCACTCTTTATTCCACTCGAGTCCTTTTCCTTTTTTGATTACTCTGAAAAAGGGTGCGCATCTGTCCGTGGCCTTTGAGATGAATCTTCCCAAGGAAGCTAAACATCCTGTTAAGCGATGTACTTCTTTTAATGTCCTTGGTGAGGTCATTCTCTACAGGGCTTGGATCTTTTCAGGATTGACTTCGATTCCCCTTTGGTGAACTTGAAAACCCAGAAATCTTCCTGAAGGATCTCCGAATAAACACTTGTTCGGATTTAGCTTCATTTGGTATCTTCTTAAAACATCAAATGTTTCTTGCAGGTCTGAAGTATGCTTGTCTGTCGAGATGCTTTTGGTCAACATGTCATCAATGTACACTTCCATGTTCCTTCCTATTTTTTGTTGAAGATTCTGTTAACCAGCCTTTGATATGTTGCCCATGCATTTTTTAATCCGAAGGGCATTACTGTGTAACAGTACGGACCCTGATCAGTTATGAATGTTGTTCTTTCTTCATCAGCCTTATTTATCCGGATTTGGTTATATCCCGAGTAGGCGTTCAATTTTATTTCTTATTTTTTTTTATTTCCTTATAAAAAATAGATAAAAAATTAATCTCAATTTTAAATGTTTACCGAATCAAACCTAAAAAATGGTTGGGCAACTGGCCGTCTGAAAGTGGACGGTCATATTGACAATGTCTAATATTTTTTTTGTCATGTTAGTTTAAGGTTGAATATGTACGATTGAATTGGAGAAAGATTTTTTTAACAAAATGTCTATTAATTCACGTGGTATCTTTTTTTTTTCACAAGCCACACTTACATTGGAGATGCTCTAAGAGCAACTCCACGCAAATATACATTTGGAGATAATTGACTACCACATATGGTAGATAGTTAAACCATTAGAAAAACTATCTCTATTGTAATTATCTAACTTCAATATGGAGATGATGTGGCAACAAAAAAAGTAAGAGAATATGGAGTTAAGTTTCTAATTCTAGCAACTTTCCTAAAAATACTGACTAAGATTTCTAATTCTTTCCATCAATAATATTAAAACTAATTTAATTGTAAAATAATATTGGAAAGAGGGTGAAATAATTATTTTATTATAATTGATCATGAAATGAATACATATTTAATTTCATATAACCGCATTAGAGATATGAATATGTATTTTTCTATTTTTTTCTTAAAAATAGATCCATAATGAATAAAAACACTGACTATTTAGAAATTCAAAAAATATATATTTACATTGAATACCTTTTAACTCCTTACGTTTTTCATGATTGTTTTGTCACAACATATACATGATTTAGAATAATTTATTGTGTGCTCGGTTTGTTTTGTCACAACAAACTTAAACTTCTACCTAAATTAGAAAAAGGAGATTGAGAATTTGGAGGAAATTAAAATATGTTATTAAACAATAAACCATCTGGAGTGATAAATGGTTTTCAAGAAATCTATATTCTCTCCATCATCATGAAGACATCCTAGAATATTAAAGAGTATTGAAAACCGTATTCTGATAGTGCCTGTTAGTAGATTAGAGATAAAAAAAATCAATTTTTGTATATGTAAAATTAAATTAGTTAAATTATTTATTTGTAACAGTTTCTTGATAAAAAGAAAGAAAAAAAAAACAGTTTCTTAAGTTGATCATTCTTGTCTATATATTCATGTTGGATTCGAAAATTTAATAGCATATATCCTTATAACTAATCTTAATAAGTGGTTTTTTCAGTTGAAATAAATTGAATTTTATTTTTACTTATTTTATTAATTCTTTCCTTGATTGTTTCATCATTGTGCATATTTTTCCCAATAATTTTGATTATTTTTTTTATTCAAAAACAAGATTTGCTCCCTAAAAAAACAAGATTTGCATTGATTTTTGGAATATTGAGCTAGAAAATGTTTTATGTTTATACTTTTCAATGAAAATTTTATAAAAAATCATGATTACCGATTAATCCAGTATATATATATATATATATATATTTTAATAATCCTAATATTTTTGCACATATTATTCGACCACCGCCTAATATGACCTGTGGCAAGACTGTAAAAGCAGTCAAGAAATCCATATACGATAGCTTGAGAAATGAAATATTAAAGCACTAAATAATAAAAGTAATGTTAATTTATTTAAATTTATTGTCCTGATAACTCTGTCATCAATTCATTAAAATATATAAATCTAATATAATTTAATTGAATGAATTATACCCATATTATATTATTTAAATATTAGATTTAGATACTAAATTAAGATAAAATAACGTTATTAAAACAATATACATTAAACATCCATTATAATTCTTTTGAATACTCAATGATTGACTCAGCACTTTACACTTTACATTCAAGAAATCGTGACTTTGAGTTATACGTTCTCCTCAAACCTCAAGACCTTAATTTTGAGAGCCGGGCCCGACCCATTTGATAAAGTTTATGATTCGGGTTTTACTTTATTTATTTATTTATGTTTTAAAATAAATAAATAAATTAATTTTTGGTTTTCATTGATGTGGAGCACTTCTTCATGGTCCATGCAACTGCTTCTCTACGTCTCATATCAAACATTTCACTTCTCCATCAACAACTCCATCATTCGCCATCGAATCTCATCCGTCCATTCTCTGCAATCACCCACATCATCAACAACAACGACAACAATGCGTTTCTCGATTTCTTCGACTACCTCCTTCAGCAATGCAACAGACTCCACCATCTCAAACAACTACACGCTCGAATCATCGTTTCCTCCTCCTCCTCCACTTCCGCTTTCTTGTTGGCTCGAGTCATCTCGGTATACGCTCGTTTCGGGCGCATTTTCGATGCCCAAAACGTATTCAAAACAGCCCCAGTTGATTGTCTCTCGAGCTCTCTGTTGTGGAACTCGGTCTTGAGAGCTGCTGTGTCAACTGGGCACTATCAGAATGCACTCAAACTGTATGTTGAAATGCGTCAACGAGGAGCTTTGGCAGATGGTTTCACGTTTCCTTTAGTTGTGAGAGCTTGTAAATTTACGGGTGGTTTTAGTTTGTGTAAGATTGTTCACAATCATGTTTTGCAAGCGGGTTTGCAAAATAATGTTCATGTAGCGAATGAGTTGATTGGAATGTACGCGAGAATGGAACGGATGGATGGATCGTATAAATTGTTTGATAAAATGCCTGTTAGAAACTTTATTTCGTGGAATACTATGGTTTCGGGATATGCATTGAACTATGATTGTGATAGTGCTATTGAGGTGTTTCGAAGAATGGAATTTGAGGGATTGGAGCCGAATCTTGTTACGTGGACTTCGCTGTTGTCAAGCTTTGCTCGTTGTGGGCGGCTTGAAGAGACATTGGAATTGTTTGGTATGATGAGGACGAGAGGAATTGGGGTTGCTGCTGAGGCACTTGCTGTGGTTTTGTCTGTTTGTGCTGATTTAGTTTCCTTCGAAAAGGGTAGGAGGGTGATTCATGGATATGTCATAAAGGGCGGGTTCGAAAATTACTTGTTTGTGAAGAATGCACTTGTATGTGTGTACGGGAAGCGTGGGGATGTGAAGGAGGCTCAGTATTTGTTTTCTGAAATGGAGTGTAAGAGTTTAGTGAGTTGGAATGCATTGATAACATCATATGCAGAGGCTGGTTTGTGTGATGAGGCGTTGGCGATTTTTTCGCAGTTGGAGAAATTAGATGGTGATTCGATGATGGAACGGCCCAATGTCATAAGTTGGAGCGCTGTAATTGGCGCGTTTGCTTCCAAAGGACGGGGTGAGGAGGCTTTGTATCTTTTTCACAGAATGCAACTTGCCAAAGTCATGGCCAATGCTGTGACGATAGCTAGCGTTCTATCGGTTTGTGCTGAGTTAGCAGCATTGAATATTGGTAGGGAAATCCATGGCCATGCAATTAGAGCCTCGATGAAAAATAACATTCTAGTGGAAAATGGGTTACTTAATATGTACATGAAGTGTGGCTGTCTTGAGGAAGGACGTTTAGTATTCGAAGGGATTAATAATAAGGATTTGATCTCATGGAACTCGAAGATTACAGGGTATGGGATGAATGGACTCGGTGAAAATGCCCTCGCAACATTTGAACAGATGATCGAAGCTGGTTTCAAGCCGGATTGGGTCACTTTTGTGGCTGTTCTTTCTGCTTGTAGTCATGCCGGTCTTGTTGATGAGGGTCGTGAGGTTTTCGATAGGATGGTTAGAGAGTTTAGGATTGAACCCCGGATGGAACACTATGCTTGCATGGTCGATCTTCTTGGTCGAGCTGGTTTGCTTCAAGAGGCGAGCAGCATTGTGAAGAACATGCCAATGGAACCCAATGCTTGTGTTTGGGGAGCTCTATTGAACTCTTGCCGGATGCACAAAAACATGGATGTTGCTGAACAAACAGCCTCCGAACTTTTCAGTCTAACTACGGAGAGGGAGAGGGAGAGGGAGACAGAGACGACTGGGAGCTACATGCTGCTCTCTAACATCTATGCTGCTAGTGGGAGATGGGAGGATTCTGCAAGGGTGAGAATCTCAGCCAAGACAAAGGGTTTAAAGAAAGTTGCTGGCCAAAGTTGGATTGAAGGGAAGAAGAAGGTTCATATGTTCTCATCAGGACATGGTTTGCAATTAGATTTGAAGGAAGTGTATGGAATTCTTGAGGAACTGACCTCTCAAATAATGAAGAGTGAAGATTTTGTACACGAAAACGACATCATTTGAGGGGGTTTATCTAGTATACAAGAATTTTAACAATACAGGTTAGCTACAAGGAAGTTATGATCTATTTTTATTTTTAAATTGCTTGTCTATTTGAATTATTGGATTAAAATTTAATGGATATTAAACAGTTATATATAGTTATTGATCATGAAACAAAGAGATGTTAGCTTAACCTAATTTATTTGCATGTAGATTTGAGACCAAATTCTTCCCCTAAATGGACAAGAAGAATTTTTTGGTAAATTTTGTACTTGGGTTGTAATTAGAGACAAATATCAGGGTCTATTGGGTACAGAAATTGACACATATAAAACTTATTAGTACACTATTTTTTATAAATATATCTATATCTAAAATTTCAAAATAAATATTACTATAAGCATCAATCCTAATACCAATAGTACCCTAATTGAAATAAATATATTCATTTCAATACATATAATTTATGAACACTCTTAAATTATTATCACACCCAATTTATATATATAAAAAATCATATTATTTTTGGAATCAATTTTTTTTATTGATGTTCAATTTACTTTTAGAAATATCTCGAATGTAGATTTTCAATTTAAAATCCTTTTATTTATACAGTTTTATTAAAAAAAAGCATTTTTATTGATATCTACGACTATTTAAAAAAAAACTTGTTGATATCAACAGTTATCATTAAAATATATATATTGTTTTTGAGAGTTCACAACTATACATAAAAGAAAGACAAAAACAATATGATAATCACGTGATGATCAGAAAGTTTGATAATTAAAATAAAATTAGAGTTTAATTAGGGTTTATCATAAGTTTTTTTTAAAGGTAAGTTTTTTTTAATAAAGAAATATAGTTGAAGATATGAATGTAATTAATGAGTATATATAGTATTTGATTTATTTTTAATTAAAGTAACTTGTCCTTATTGGTAAATTTCTATTGAGATATTCTTATAATTAATTTTTTTAATAAAAATAGATATACCAATAAGTTTTACGAGTGTCGACACCCGAGTCTATTTTGAATAACAATCTATATATATATATATATATATTCTTTTAAAAAATAGATAATCACAATCTTTACTGTGTTTGATTGAATTGTAATGAGAAACAATTTTTGGATATGATTTTAGAAACTAATTCAAAATTTAAACATACGAGTGTCTAAAACCATATCATATAGACTTTCAAAAACAAAAAACCATATCATATATAGAACTTTGGATGTCATGTTACAACCTAACTTATCATAATATAAGTATTGACTTATCGTCCGATCATCGATAAAATTCATTTAAAAATCTTTTCAGGTTCATCGAAACCTTTGGAAGTCTCCTCTATAAGGAATAATATAACTATATAAGATTATCTTTTTTAATTAGGTCAAAATCTCGAAACAAATTAATGAAATCCACTCCAATATGGAAATACAGTTCATAAAAGATGTGACTAGCAAATCTCATCAATCTCCATTTCGTTTTAATGGTTAAAATTTCAATCATATCTTCTTCTAAATAGAGTAAACACTAAACAGAAAAGTCAAACTTCTATCTTTAGCTCAAAAATTCCAAAAAAAATTTATTAAAAAAACCCAAAAATTAACTGCCTTAACCACGTTTAAAAATAATAATTATTTTTTTTTTACCAAGTAAACAAAAATCACAACCGCAATCCGAAAATTTCTCTGTTTCTCTCTGTCTCTCTCTGTTTTTTTTTATATAATAAATGTGTTGGAGTGTTCCTTATATTTCTCACCACTTCTCCACCAAAGAGAAAACAAAGGAACCAAAAACACAGAAAAACGAAAACACACACCATCTCAAACTGCTTTCATTTCTCTCCATCTCCGCCGGCAACGCAGCCGATATCTCAAACCCTTTTTTCATTCTTTTTTTGCAATAAAAACAAACCCTTTATCATGACCAATATTATTTCTTCTTCTTCCACAAGAATCACTAGTAATGGTGGCGGTGGTGGTGCTACTACTTCAACAACAACAACAACAACAACACAGGCTTGTGCTGCGTGTAAATACCAACGCAGGAAGTGTGCTCCGGACTGCATTCTCGCTCCTTATTTCCCTCACGATCGTCAGAGACAGTTTCTCAATGCACACAAATTGTTTGGTGTGAGTAACATAACCAAAATCATCAAGAACCTCGAGCCACCGGAGAAAGACGAGGCTATGAGAACCATCATGTTTCAATCTGATGTTCGAGCGAATGACCCGGTTGGGGGATGTTTTAGGATCATACGTGAGCTTCAACGACAGATTGATTTCACAAAAGCTGAGCTTGAATTGGTTCTTCATCAATTGGCTATTTGTAGAGCACAGACAACAACCCATTTGCAGATTCAGGATTCTGATGACTCTGTTGTGTTGAGTTATAATGATATTGTGAATGTTGGTGGTGGTAGTTGTGATGATTTGAGCTCGTTTGGTTCGATTTACGTGCATCCGCAACCCCAAGTGCAGGAACAACAACAAGATCATCGTCATCATCAATTTGTTAATGTTCAGAGTCAATTAGGTGATGCATGGGGCATGCAGGAGGATCCAACCATGCTTTCGAATCCGGATTCCTTGCATGTCAAGCAACTGCAACTGCAACAAGAAGAAGAAGGAGGAGTACAAGTAGTAGTGCAAGAAAACAATCATGATTTTGTTGTCAATGATCAGGATGTGAAGCCTCCTGCTGATCAGCTTGTTGAGATTCCATATGAGAGATATGAAATCAAGTTTGAGAATGATCAAGTGGTGGAGAGGAGGAGGTTTGTGCCTTCAACACAGTTGCTTATATCATCATAGATTTAATTTTAAAGAAAGAGAGGATTTTTATATGTTATTATAGACTTATAGTTGCCTAATGGTTATATTCTTTGAACATGAAATGTTGTATTGGAGAGAGAGATACATATATTGAAGAGCTTTTTTTTTTTCTTATGATGATGATGAGTCTTTGTGTTTATTGTCAAAGTTAATTTGCTTTTGTTACATATCCATTTATGAAAGAGTTGAGATATGAGATCTTTTTGGTTGTATTTTGGGGTTCTAATTATGTTTTTGAGTTAATACAATGCAAACCGACCTTATTTTGTGTCGAACTTTCGTTTTTTAATTCAATACGAATCGAAGTTGTGTGATTGGTTATGAAAGGATTGAGGCATGAGCTCAGTTGGGTTGAAGTTGTGGGATCAATTATTTAAGTGTTGCGATATGACTTATGAGCTCATCTTGGTTGTATTTTAAGGTTCTAATTATGTTTTCGTGTTAATACAATGCATTAATACTTTCTTGTACAACAAGTATTATGTGAGAAGAACAATTATTTTTAACCGAGATCTTTGGTTTTGCAAAGGATTAGATATGACATATGAACTCATTTTGGATGTATTTTGAGGTTCTAATTAATAAGTTTTAAATTTGACATTTTAAAGCCAAATGAAGTAATGCCCACCACTACCATTTGGGCTCACCGGTAAAAAGCGGTTCGTTGGTGCAAGTGGCTATTCATACCAGAATTTGGATATTCTACTGATCTTGACCTTTTTTCCGACCTCATCTAATCTCATGACAAATCAACATTACAATGTTTATATGGTTAAAATGTGATTGGTTTCCGGAACCACTTTACCAACAACCACATGTTTGATCAATAGAGGATCTAAATCCTACTATATACCCGAAGGCGGTACATAAAAAATAATTCAAAACCCAAAATTGGTTTTCTAAAATATCGTGTAAGAGATCACCTTGAGTTCAAATCTCGAATAAAAATAATATTACAAATCAATGTGTTTTGTCTATAATATTATCATAAACGTTTTTCGTTTCCCATGCACCAAAACGCGTCTATTTCAACAAACTTCAGCTTATAAACTCGTCATTGTAACAAAATTTATTTGGAAAAAATGTGGGGCTTGAGGCTCATCTCATTACTTGAAAGTGTTAGCAAAGGGAAGAAAACAAGATTACAATTTTAACTATGTGAGCTGTGATATGCATGGAATACAGTCTTGTTCTGTGATAATAGAAACCATGTCATCCATTCCGAACTTGGGAGTTCTGCAGCATTCAACGGCTAATGTACCTGAAATCAGGGAGGAAATATATATATATATATATACGATCAAAAAGTGGATTCAAATTACTTGAATTTAATCATCTATGTTAAACGATAGTTAAAAGAATTTACAGTAACATATTTGGTTTTAAAATCAACAGCAACCAAGTGGATCAAAAGCTTTCCATTTCATTCTCGATCGAAACGTACAGAACTTTAAAGGAGACAGATTCAAGGTCTTTTTCACATCCGCAACCCCAGCAATGAGCTCTAATTGCAAATCAGCCAAACAAAAGGGGAAACATCAAAAAACTATTTTTGTCCTATTGACTAGGCAGCCAACTGGTGCAGAAATTCACTTTAGAGGAAAGTTATCGAATTGAAGCACACAAGACATCAGTAGTAGATGATGATTTCTAATAGTTTTTTCAGTCTACATAAAGGAAAAGCTACACACTAATTCATTGAGAGTTTTCAACACAAACAATTGTTGGTGTTTAGAATCTATCAAAATTGAAGGGGATAGATT
This sequence comes from Dipteronia dyeriana, assembly GCA_032871835.1. Lineage (NCBI taxonomy): Eukaryota > Viridiplantae > Streptophyta > Magnoliopsida > Sapindales > Sapindaceae > Dipteronia > Dipteronia dyeriana. Next base: position 5,123,773 of record CM065298.1, read on the forward strand.
CACTCTAAAAAGTTCCAAATTCCAATCCTACTAGTCTACTACGAGTGGTCAACTTCATGAATTATACTTTGCCAATAAGCTTTGTATCCATCTCCAACGTGTACCCCCACCCGACACCCAAGTTCATTTAGTACCTTCAACTAGGATTGGGTGAACCGGAACATCAAATTATGCTAACAACCCCAATCATACAGAGCAGTACGTACAAAAGGTAACAAGTAACACATAGAATGTTGGTCTATAAGTTCAAATCAAACCCAGCATAGAAACATTTCAGAACTATTAAAGTCGGCCTTTATTATTCCTAACAAGGTAGTCTCTAACAATGTAAAGTGCATGCTTCATTACTCGTATTAGATAGATGATTAATAGATTTCTTAAAAAGATAACATAATGACTTTATCTGCATTCAACCATAATTCTATGAAATTAAATTTTCTCACCCCGAGTTGTAATAGAAAGACAAACATTTATGGATGTGACTTTACAAGCTTTTCCACAGAGTTCCTATACTTGCCGATCAGTTCCCTGGCATTCAATTACGAAACAATACATGTGATGCACAAATATATCACTTAATGCGAAACGCAAAACCTTTACTCAAACACTACATACCTCCGTTGATTCAGCAATTGATCACTTTCCTCCAGCTTTTTCTTCTGCCCCTCGACTGTCTACACATCCAATATCCAACAAATTCGGCAAATCTTGTTATAATACTTTGAACAACCAAAACGTCTAATAACAAAAGGGAAATGGAAATTCAGCACCCCAGCATTCCATACTTCTATTGTTCCATATCTATCTACCCATCAAGTCCTATTTTGCCTCCAGAACCCCAATCGACATGCTTGTGAGACATTTTTTAGGGCCTCAATCTAACATGGAAACTACAACTTATGAAATTGTCAATACCTAGAATACAGAGAATTAAAAGTAGTAACCGTGTACCAAACTTAATTTTATTCAACAAAAAGACACAATCTTTACACACATTATTGCAATTTAATCAATTACACACCTCGCATGAATATAAACACTGAACTCATACATAATTTTAGTATTCCCCAAATAAAAAAACCAATCCATCTCAACACAGCATAAAAATAAAATAAAAACTGAAAAATAAGGGATTGAAAATACCATAGCTTTGGAGCTGATTGACCCTGATATTGAATTTAACAGCTGCTGACACTTCTCAAAGTGGTTGTTCAATTCATTAACCTTTCAACAAATAATTTAAAAAAAAAATACAAAAATAATAAGAAAAATAAATCACTAAAAAAATGTAAAAATAAATAAATAAAAAATTTACCAAAGCATCAGAGTGCTGGTCTCGGGTTCCATTCTCAATAGCTTCACCTAAATTCTCCACCAACTGTAAATCAAACCACTCAGAAAAAAAAATAAATCAAAACTTTAACAAAAAGAATCTAAAAAGAACCAGTTCTGAGATTAAACAAAAAAACGCACGTGCAAGAGATGGAAGTGAGATGCGAGAGACTGGTGGTGTTGGTTCTGTTGTTGTTGCTGCTGCTGCTGCTGCTGTTGTTGTTGATGTTGAAGTGTACGCTGTTGTACAAATTGTTGTTGTTGCTGTTGTTGTGGTTGGAGTTGTGTGAATTGTTGTTGTTGTTGTTGTGGAAATTGAGGTTGTTGATAAAACTGTTGTTGTTGTTGTTGTTGTTGATGAAGTTGATGTTGTGGAGAGAATAATAGGTTGTCTTGATTTGAGTTTGCAGGAGAGTTACTGTGGGTCGGCATCGAAGGGATCATCGTCCAGTTTCCGGCGCCGGCGTACGGATCCATTTCTGTCTCGTCGGAAAAAAAAAAAGAGGAAACAGCGAGAGAGATAGAGAGGGGGGTTTTGGTTTTAAAGCTACGAGAGTGGGTGACACGATGTCGTATTAAATGTGCAATGGAGTTCTGCCACGTTGTATGTAGAGAAATGGCATCGTTTTTGGATTCTTATGTGATGTTTTTTTATATATATATAAATAAGGTGCGGTTTATTTTTTGAATTTTGATTTCATAAAAATGTAAAATTGTTATTATTTGTATATATTTTTAGGGATTGTAATATTATAAGGGATAATTTGTATAATAAACAGTAAAAAAAAATATTTTATTATTTTTACGTCGGATTCTAATATAAGTTTTAATGGGTTCAAAAAATTAATGGCACCTTTTAGAGGGCTTTTGTGAAAATATCACTACATTAATAAATCATGTTTAAAAGACACCATTTAAAGTGTGGAGACGAAAATACTCATACCATCACTGTCGTTGTGAAGAAAGAGAGAAAAAGTAAAGATACAAAAGTGAAATCGAGTTTTTACTTGCATTCGAGGTTTTGTATTTATTGAAAGTTGTTGAGGAATATGGAATCGAGCTTTTATTTGCATTCAAGTTTTTGTTTTTCAAGTTTTTGATATGTAATCTTGCTTTTATACAGAAGCTTCGAACTTTTGTATAAAATCTCGGAGGTTTTATAAAAGCTCGAAGCTTTTGTAATTACATTTCATATTATTTTGTAATTACATTTCCAGTCTTGTAAGTACTGACCTGAAAAAAAAAAGCTCTGGGGGCGCTGCCCTCTACCCCCCCAGCGAGCTGACCGGGCAGCTCGATCACCGCTAGCTCAGCGGGGAGCTCGACCCCCAAATGTATCTACGTAACCCCACTAAACTAATTATCCAATGAAGATGTATTGATAATGTTACGATGTTTGACATCCATTGGATGTCTATTAAACATACCTCTATGAAGAAGATAAAAGAATAAAATCTTTGAAAATTTAAAAGTAAGAGCTGATTGAAGTACAAAGACAACTTTTAAGGGCATTTTAGACAGTTCATCATAATAGATGTCTTTTAAATATAAGTTATTAACCTGATGACATCATCACAATACAAGAAAAAAAACGTGACAATCCTTACAATTCCCACAATTTTAAATCCATTTTATATCGGTGTAAATGAATCTCTTACTTGATTAACTGTAGATATATAATTATATTAAAAAATGTGCTACTAAAAAATAGATTTTCGCACATCACTTCTTAATAGAAATGATTGTGCACATCCCTTCCACATCTAGTGTTAAGGGGTTCGAGTCTCACCATACGTATTTTACAACCATGTGTGAAGAGTTTTCTCCCAGTTTATAGGAGCAGTCCTCTCTCCGATTGTGAGAGTTGTAGTCCATATGTAACCTCTCTCGATAGTGGAAGTAGTATTCTGGACCGTACTTGTAGAGGCTAATTAATCTCGTCAGGTCTCGATAATAGTTTTTTTAAAAAAGTACATATAAAGTTTACTTTAAAAAAAGAGGTGAAAATAATGGATTTTCTTATTTGTAAGCCACTAATCCACCAATTATGTAGATTAAATTATATATATATATATATAAAAAAAAAAAATTAGAAGAAATTGTTAATCAAGTAGAAGCAAATGATGTTGATTAATAGTAATAAATGAATCGAATGGTCCTACTTCAATAAATAAATCTCTCACGATATATGAATTGTTCCATATTATGCTTGTATTTAAAGTTATACTCTTCTTCTTTCTAACTCTTTGTCGTGACTTGTGACTTGTGACTCTGAATATTTGCCATTATTACCGTTATTTTATTGTTATTACTTCCGGTTTTTTCAAATAAATAATTAAATAATAATTTATCATCTAATCTTGTTGCTACTTATGATTTTTCAGATGAAAATATTAAAAGTTTTAATCTCTGTCAATGCACCAAGGCCTTTCGTGCCTTCCTTAGCGAGAAGCATAGTCTCTCTACTATTGCGATCAGTTACATACATGACGAATGGTCAACAATTAATTATCTTATTAATCACAAGGTGTCACAGTACGAATGGTTTTAAGGTCAATAACCTTTTCTTATCGACATTTTACGTGATTAATTATCCATCTTATGTGTGATGTGATTGAATTTTACCGGTTTAAGTGTATTGATCGTGAAAAAATTAGATTACAAATAGGATAAATAGACAATATTTTAAAATTTGTTTATCCAATTCAATCATATGGCAATTCAATATCATGATAAAATGGTAACAAAATTATAAATATGGTTAAGATGATCCTCCATTCCAAAGAATCGGTTAGACAACTATTTCATCGTCTAACTCATCAAATTATAATAAATATGAGTTACCCACTCGATAAAAATTGGATATGTTATATATAAAAATATTGGAGACCAATTTTTGATTTGGTTATCTATAAAGTACACTTATGTGCCAAGTAATTATCATTATATTATTGACATATCAATATTTATCGAAATACCTCCATTCTTATAAAAAAGAAAAAGAAAAAGAAAATAGAAGTCACTTTCGCATCGGAAATACTTTGATTTAAGTTTTCAGAACCTGAACCATATTGTTCAAAACTTGTTTTTCTCCACCTATATAATTTGTGAGCGGTGTATACATTGGACTCGTAAAAGACCCGATTCAAAATTAGGATTTGAAAAACACACATCAATCATCTCTAGACGTGTCAAAAATGTCTAGATGGATTCAATCCGAATGTGAACAAGGTTGATCCGAATCCGATGAAATCTCATAATTGGATTTTTCTTGTTTGTTGCTCTATTGGGTCCATCCTGGTCCGTTATGAACAATGACAAGGCTATATAATTTGACCTGATCCAAACAATACGCGAGTCGAAAATATGGTCCGATCCGATTGACAACTCTAATTTTAATTTCTTATATATATATATTGAGTCTCTTATAAGGGATCCTTTATTTTAATTTCGGTAAGGACCACCAAAAAATCACATCGATTTGAGTGAATTTTAATCTCAACTTTTGTGTGAATAATAAGTTTATTAAAATCTATCTATGAATAAAATTTGACAATATCACACATCCAAATTATTTTTCTTAAATTTTCTATAATTCACCTCTTTGAAATTTTGAATGATGCTTTCATATTTAAAAAAAATGGGTAAACCGTACCTGATTTATTTTACCAAATTCAAATAGGGTTAATAGCACCGATATCCCCTATACTTATAACGCAGTTATATAGTGCCCATTGAGTTTTTTTTTTGACACTTAACCTCCTGAACTTTCATAAATTTACAAAAGTTGATAGAAGTAAAATGGACGTCAGTGGTAAATTACACTTACATACCCTGAATATATGAATAATTGCATTAAAACTAGAAAAATATAATAATATCATACAAATACCCTTTGACATGTTTGACTAATATCCAAAAAAATCAAAATAAAAATATTAATAACATTAATTATTATTTTAAAATAAATAAATAATAAATAATAATAATAATAATAATAAAAAAACTTTGAAAATAATAATAATAATATAATAATAATAATAATGAACTTTTAAAAATAAAAATTATAATATATTAACAATAATAATAAAGAAAAAGTAAATTAAAAATAAATGAAACCTATATTTTCAAATTCTAATTAAACAATTAAATTACCCATAATTCTAATTAAACAAAAATTCATTAAACTACCCATATTTTTAATTTATTTTTTCTTTATTATTACTGTTAATATATTATAATATATGGAACCTAGATTTCCAAATTCCAATTAAACAATTAAACTACCCATAATTTCAATTAAACAAAAATTAATTAAACTATCCATATTTTTAATTTATTTTTTCTTTATTATTATTGTTAATATATTATAATATATGGAACCTAGATTTCTAAATTCTAATTAAACAATTAAACTACCATAAAAATTAATTAAACCACCCATATTTTTAATTTATTTTTTCTTTATTATTATTGTTAATATATTATAATATATGAAACCTAGATTTCTAAATTCCAATTAATATATTAAACTACCCATAATTCCAATTAAACAAAAATTAATTAAACTATCCATATTTTTAATTTATTTTTTCTTTTTTAAATGAATGGTGGAGCTGATGAGTGATGAATTTTTTATGGTTTGGTGGTGTTTTGCGTCTAGATTTGGTTGTTGCAAGAAGTGAATAATTATGGGTTTGGAAGAGAAGAAATCTGGGTTTGGGTTGAGAAATCTGAGTTTTAAATTCTTTTTTTAAAATATAATTATTTAAATTAAATTATTGTTTAATTAGAATTATGTGTAGTTTTATTGTTTAACTGGAATTAAAAATTTGGGTTCCATATATTATAATATATTAACAATAATAATAAAGAAAAAATAAATTAAAAACATGGGTAGTTTAATGGATTTTTATTTAATTGGAATTATGGGTAGTTTAATTGTTTAATTGGAATTTGAAAATCTAGGTTCCATATATTTTTAATTTATTTTTTCTTTATTATTATTGGTACTATATTATAATTTTTATTTTAAAAAGTTCATTATTAATATTATTATTATTATTATTATTATTATTTTCAAAGTTTATTATTATTATTATTTATTTATTTAAAAATAATTAATGTTATTAATATTTTTATTTTGATTTTTTTGGACATTAGTCAAACAGGTCAAAGGGTATTTGTATGATATTATTATATTGTTTTAGCTTTAATGTAATTATTTATATATTCAGGAGATGTAAGTGTAATTTATCATCAATTTTTATCGGTTTTTACTAATTTTTAGAAGTACAAGGAGTTAAGTGCAAAAAAAAAAATAGAAAATACTGTACAACTGTGTAGTAAATATTGGGTTCTCGGTGCTATTATCCAATCCGTTAAAATAAAACCGCACTATAGTTCTAAAATAAAAATATAAATATAAATATAAAACCGCAGCTTCTCTAGTTCTCTGTTGTCTTAAATTGCCATTAAAGCATCACCTTCAAAAAAAATAAAAAAAATAAAAAAAATAAAATAAAAAATCTCACTTTCTCTCTCTCCTCAGCAACACCAATACATAGAAGACAAAGACCAACCCTTGTTCCTAGTTCCGCGATAGAAGGGTTATCGGTGAGCCACTTCAAATTTTCATCTTTATAATTCCCCAAAGTGTAGTTTTAACATTAAGTCATTAACCTATCAGATTTTTTTTTTTGGTTGGGTTTGTTTCGTTTTCTTCTGTCTGATATCTCTGTTTGTCATTGTGTTTTTTGTTTCTTTTATGTGTATATTTGTTGATATTTGATGTTGGGTTTGCTTGGCTTTGTACTCTTTGTTTGTTGAAACCGATTTTGTTTGTGATCAGGAAGGAGAAGAAATTAGAGGACAATGAGAGAAAAAGAGTGTTTTTATTTTTATTTTTATTAGTAATATTGATTTTAGTGAAATTTATGTGGACCCAGAATCTGTTTTGGGATAAATTTGAAGATGTGATTGATATTTTGTGATGATTTTTTTGGCTAATATAAATTTTGATTCTGTTACGTGAGGAAGTGTAGAAGAAACCATGTGATTATATCGTTTAATCAAATAGAAATGAATGAGGGAAATGGATTTGTAGACGTTTTTAGTGGGCGGAAAACGTAGGAAAGTAATATGTAAGTGGTTGAAGTGATGGGGTTTTGTTTGCATCAAAGTCTGTTGATTGGTGCTTCATACTTGGACATTGTTTGATTAGCATTTTGGATGAAAGTATGTTTTGTCTCTGCTTGGGTGCAACTCGTGGGATATTTGTGGGATATTTTGCTATCCAAAGTGACTGAAGTACTTCCATAATGCTGATTGAATGATGCCTTGAAATGCCATGTTTTCGGAGAAGAAGATCACTTTAGCATTTTGAGTCAGATCTTGTTTGTACTCTCTTGTTTGTGATAGACCTTACATTAGAAATATATATGGGGGAGTTTCATGTATTATTTAGGGAAAAAAAACAAGTACAAAAGTTATATACGAGGAAGTGCCACATAGTGTTATTGTTCGTATGGTATTTATGATTACCGATAAGAATGATGAAAACTCGGAGGGAATTAATGGTCTGCTCAGATAGGTGAAGGGAGAGTAAATAGTTTTTTATTTGCTGGGTTCCTTCGCCCTTGCTCCTTTTCTTTTCGGCATTGTGTTGGAATATAGGTGATGTGCAATATTTACCATATCGAAGTTTGCAAGTTTGGTTCGACTTGAAATAAAAAATACCTTGCTTTCATTGTCATTATTCACGATCACGATTGAATTGTAAAGTTCTGTGTGTTAGTATCAAAGACCTTTTTGTGGTAAACATGAAAGGTAAATCAAGTTTTGTTGCAAGACTAGATTGTTACATTTTTTTTTCTTTTATAATTTTTTCATATTTGTGACAGTTCAATAGATCACTAGCCAGCCCTATTTCTTGAAGCAGATTTGTATTGCGGTGCCTTATATCTAGAATATTCAGAGTTGTGAAATAAGAGTAGATATTGATGTTCAGTCAGGGTCAAAGATTTGTATCGTGGTCCCTTGTGGCAGTTGTAAGTAAGTTAGATTTCTAGGATATTTATATCAAAGATTGAAGTGAAATGAAAGTGAGGAGCTGTTAACTGTCGCAAAGGATAGCATAGTTGGTTAGACTGTTGCAGTGGAGGAATCCTAGGGATAAATCCTATCCTCCTACCGACATTTGAGCGGATTCTCTTTATTTTGTGTTTGTGCATAGGGTGCAGTGGGTTGGGGTAGATTGTCTGTTTTATGGAATTAGTTATAGACTTATAGTCGATAAATTTTCAATTTCATCTGGGGATCCTAGCTGTATTTTTGGAGGCCTTAAGAAAACATATTATTATCTAGATATAATGTTTTACGATCCGGGGAATAGGAAAAAAAAAATCCTAGCTAAAGCGTTGTCTATTTAGTGAACCTACTGCTGAGAATCAGTCCAAATTCATGAAAGATTTTAGTGGAATATTATCATAGAATGTTTACCAGGAGGAATATGCCAGATCCTCTGCTTCTATACCTATGTAGTTCTACCCTTTTTAGCTGCTTGAATTTTAACATTTCTTACACTTAAGGTTGTGATTATCGGATACAGACCGGATAGACGATAGATAGATAAGGTAGTGCTTAAATGTGGACGAACCTCACACCGTTGCATAATATTCTGTATTTTTTTCATATGTCAAGGCGTTTTAGTTTTTGTTTTATGATACAATCAAGACGTTTTTCACTTAAGAAATATCTTTCACATCTGAATACGTGATAGAGAAATCTATAGGTAGGATCGAGCTCTTCTCTCAAATTAGATTGAAAGTTAGCTGTGAGACTTGCTTTTCTTTCCCCTTTGTGTTGATATTGCTCATCAGCTGGTGTCACGGTTTTTATTCCCAATGCACTACTGACGTTTATGGTTTTTTTTTTTTTTTTTTTTCTGGAGGTCCGAGGTTGTAAGTTCTGAATCTGTTTTACTGTCAAAAATTACAGGTACAAATATGGCAGTAAAACCAACGGTTGCCTTGAGGGCTATGCTTGTAGGTGGGATAGCTGTGTTTGCTAAAGTAGCTGGTGCAATGAAAGCTGCTGGGGGTGTAAAGCTCGGAGCAGCCGCTACTGCGATGTCAATGGCAGCCGCGGCTATGACGCAATCAAAAGACGATCCTAATTCGCCTTCCAAATGATACTATTCTCCGCCTTCCGATTTTGTGGCTTAGTATTAGTAATCAGTACTGTTTGTAGCATAGTTGACAGTTCCCAGAGAGAACTACTTGGGAGAAAATAGCTTTTGTTTGATAAGAATGTTTAAACAACCTGAAATAAAAGAAACGATTGTTGATTCTCATTGAAGTATATTATTTATGCATAGACTACATAAAAACTCTTCCGTGTTCTATTTTTTACTTGAAGGTTCGAATCCCAACTCCCTCATGGTATTGACATGATCAAAGGCTACAGTTTTCTGTTTCTCAAATTATAGGGTTCGGCAGGGCATCTATTTTCAAACTCGGGCTCAGGTTCCCCAAGATCAATTGTATAAACAGTAAAGTTGTAAAGTTGTTATGGATACACATCAAAAGCATAATATACAAAAAATGACTTGTTCAAATTGATTTGGATCTTTTACTAAAGCAGCAGAGACCGAGACAAGATAAATACTGCATTGCCAAATGTTCTTCAAATGATTCAATACAAGACTTCTCTCATGAATGTAATAAAGTGAATTATACAATGCTTAATGCTTCTCTTGTCTTGCCTTTTATTGTTTCTTTTACAACCTTCAGCCTATCTTCTCTAGTCGAGAAAACAATCGTTTGCATGAATGATTTTCGGGAGTCAAAGCGAACGTAAGCATGGCACAAGGCGTTTGATATATTTCAGTAGCAGAGTTAAAGCTGATGCACATTAGATTTTCTTGAACCACACATGAAGTCTAGTTGATCGACTGAGTGTACAACGAGCTCCGAATTGGGAGATTCTAACTCAAATATGACCTGTGCATATATAACAGTAACCAAAGCAAATAATATTTAAGGTTTTACTTCGGTTATATTCAAAATCCTCATCCAAGATGGAAGAACGAAGATGTATTGACAACAATGACATGGTTTATGATATAGGTGCTTGAAATAGAAATATAGAATGAAAAACAAAGATTTAAGCATTCCATACCACAATATTTTCCCCGTGACGAAGAATTGGAGCAGGGACATAAAGGTTGCACTGTGGTCCAAAAGACTGCAAGAATGACGGGGATTTTCAGATGCAAACATATGACAACATTAAACTAGACAATGCAATTTCCACGGGATTTTCAGAAAAGAGTTGAATTAAACAGATAAAAGAAAAACTTTACCGGCCAATATCTTCCGATGTTAAATTCATTGACGAATGCAATTCCTTTACCCCAACCACTGAATGATATGTATGTGTCATTTACTTGGTTTACTTTATCAATTGAAAAACGCCCCGCATAAATTGCAGGTTCTTTCGAAATGTTCTCTGCACAAGGAAATCCAACACTTTATAGATTCCATTATCATCTATATCATAATTGATTGAAACAAGCTTTCAAAAGGAAATACAGCAGAGAAAATAATGTAAAGAATATGAAAAAGCATCGTTATTGAACCTTTGTATGTGGCTCTGAAGAAGACATACCGGATTTACGCTCTAATTTTTTTCTGGCTGATGCTGATACATTGGTGAATCCAGAATATGCAGCATGAATGATGGGACTGATTTTTGGCCCCTCATTCAGGTTGTGAAAAGGAATGGAAATCATTTTCCATCCGTGCAGAGTTTTCCCGTCTAAATAAACTGAAGACAAGATACCCTACAATGCCGAAAATAATCAGTAACTAGGATCCAAAGGAATTCGCATTACTTTCAAGTTTCAACCATATACTTCGGTGGGAAAAGAAAGTAAAATTCCAAGCTACCACCAAGAACAAAAGTAAGCGTGACTGAACTTCTTACATTGACAATCAAAGCTTACAGGATCTATATAACATTGAAGTATGGCCTGTTACACTTAAGGAATAAAGATTAGTTTTTCTACTTGAAAAGCAACTTTACCTTCTCATCAAACAAGTACTGTCCATAATTTACACGACCCATGTTTTCGACCTGTTAGAAAGGAACATATCAAATTGGAAGGAAAGGCATCGAAAATACGGAAACAACCGAAAACCGATTAGCACTAACATAAACCAAGCAGATCAATCTACGTCAAACCAATCAGTCAATTACCAAAATATATAAGGTGATGTTGGAGGCACATCTAGCATTTGGGAGGCTAAGTGCTTGATTTGACCATCTTTCAATTGTACCAACATATGTCGGCCTTCCAGCATTATCTCCAGATGGGCATGATACAAACACTTGAGCTCGGTCATGCACCTGCAACCAAAATAATTATTTTCTTTGTTGAATTTCCGTGAACTATTGTAAATAATGAAACTAATAATGAGAAGAGAACTGTACCTATATGCAAAGCTAAACAATGAATTAATTGGTTAGATTAAATATGAAATGAAGGACGTCTGTACCTTTGGAATATGCAGACCACTGCCATAGTCTTTTCCAGCATATTCAGATACGTACAATAAAAATCCAAACATCTGACATATTATCAACAATAATAAGAAATACATTTCTTGGATTGTCATGAAACTTACAATGAAAATCACAAATTAGACCATAAATTCTTGCACACCTGACCGACAGACTCCATTGAAATTGGGTTTTCAGATTCAACTACATCTGCAGGATCAATTGTATCAAGTAAATCAAACAACAAAGCTGTTTTCTGCAACTGGATAGGTCCATATCCTGTCTTCTTTTTATCAAAAGGAACTGAAGGAAGAGAAGCTGCACTATAAGTCTGTACCACCCTCCGAAGTGCTGAAAGCATAAAAGTCTTTATGAACAGAATATCTAGTATAAATAGCATTATTTGAAACATAAAAAATTTCAGAAGCCTAATGTGCGAAAACAAAAATAATAGTAATGAACAAAATTAGTCTGAATTGATGTAGCTTACCCACTTAAATTCAATATATGCGCTCTCTTATAGTTCTCACTGACCTTGGAAAATAAAACTGTATCTTATAAAACATTTTACCTTCATAACACACCCATAATCATCCAAAATGGAATCACCATTCATGGAAAGCTTGCTACAACACCTGGCAACAACTTAGCATATAACTTTCTATTTTCTTTACTCACTTATTGCCACACAGGCAGCAAGACACCAAATCATACTGATAATGGTATCTTAGTCTACGAAAACCATAATCATCAAATATTTTAGTAAACAATAATTACAAGAAACCGAAGAAAGAGCTTTTTTGAACTACAGAAGAACAAAGATATAAGGTTGTACCATTGAACTTTTCATTTTCCACATCACCAGCTTCCTTAATTGGTGCATCCTGGGATAAAGGGGTATCGGACTATCAGTCATACAGCCTATGCCATGAATTCAATAATTTTTCTTACGATCCAGTCAAAAATGTCCTCACATAATCATAGGAAGTGAGATCTGGCTTGTAATCAGACTCATCTGGACCAGTATTTGCTCCATTATAAAATCCAAAGTTTGTTCCACCATGTGCCATCTTGTATTTAGTAAAATGCCTGAATCAGAACATCACCATGCAAACTAATTGTTTGATAGCATAAAAATGTGAAACCGAAGTATATACATAAAGTACAGCAGAACCGTTTTGTGACAATATTTTTGTTAGGAAAGTTGCTATATGATTTGCTTCTGTCTTTGCAATCTTCTCTCCCCAGTGTGTAAGCCAACCAGTGTAGAACTCCCTGAAATGACAAGCATAATGAGCAACGAAGAACGGGTCTGAAAATAACATATAAGACACTTACGAACAAATTGGTGGTGATTTTCCTGGGGCATTGAACTCCTTTTGTAACTTAAATATAGGCCAAGGCTCTTCGCCCGTGGAGAAGTCAACAGCTACAAAATCAGAAAAACTAATTAGATTATTAGCAAAATACAGTCTTATTCAGAGGTAAGATCATTTATATTACCCCTAGGTTGAATCTCAGTCATGAATGAAGTAAACCTGTCTTTCCTTTATATATTTTACGTCCACTTAGATAATAGACAATATATATAATCTAATGTCTTAATGTTGGAGGCCCATACACCAGACAAGATGCTAAGTGATAACCGTGATCTGGGGTGTCAATGGGCCAACAGTACCACCCAATCCATGAATAGGTTTATGAACCATCAGCACTCAGTAGTAAAAAAACGAGAGGGTTGAAAAATGGTGGTGGTTCATGATGCCAAGTGGAGCATATGAAATTTCTGGCCTAGATAAATGATATACCTAGCACAGGCCTTTTTTTCCATGCAGGTTCTTAGCCTACAAAAAAGTGGCTGCATTCTGTCAAAGACACAAAATCTAATGTAAAAATAAAATTGATCCTTGCATGAAAGTTGATGGGCAAGATAAGAGGAGCGAGGCGAATTGAAAGGAGAGCTCTCAAAAGCATTGAGGAACCTCAAAGAGAAATAAAGAATTATGTGGATTTGAAGACACATCAGCACTTGTAATTTTAATCAAGTGACACCAAACAAAGGCTCATTTTTATTTTCACTATTTTGAAAGGGAAAATGGACAGAAGTGTATCCATTTCGCTTATGCTGAGAACTAAGAAACTTGAATACACTACCTAAAAGCTTCACCTGAAAATACAGCATCTCCCCGGATAGTTCCTTTCTCAAGAGTTTCCCTAGAACCTCCATCTGTAGTATACCTGAAACCCACCAAATTCAAGTCAATGAAAGAGTTGATAAATGATAATGATCAAATAAGGAAAAAAACAATGTAGCGCAAGCCCACAAAATCAAGTGCGACCATGGTGCTGAACACATAAAAGTTCTTACAAAATGATATCTTCCCCGAGGTGTGCTCTGGCCAATGTCACAAGGTGATGAAGATAGGCTTTGTCGTCTCCATATGAACCAAATTCATTTTCAATCTGTGAAAATAATCTGAATTAACATTAATAACTAAAAGTATAGAATTTGATATTCAACTTTACATTTTATCAAGAGCTGTTATCCAAGTACTGCAATTGAATTCTCATTGCGATCCTACCATTCTCCACATCCTTCATCTATTAGAGATTCAAGGTAGGACAGCTAGGCAATAAATAATATATCCATGTACCTGAACCATTACTACAGGACCTCCATTGTCATAAAGAAGAGGAGCTATCTTCCGTAATAGAACTCCCCACCATTTTTCAACCTACAACGTACCATATACGCATATTAAGGTGCTGTATATTGCATCAATCACATTAAAACCAGGAACAGCAGGTAAAACATGTTGAAGAAACATTTAGCAATGAAGATAACCATTTAAGAGTATGACATCCAGGAAAAGGATTTACTGTGTTTGAGTTTAAAACTCAAGTAAGATGAAACCTAATTAACTGCAGCTAGGTGTAGCCTTTTAAAGAATTTTTGTAATCAGCATTACTGATTCAACATGCATGTTAAGGTCATACTTATAAACAACAAAACTATAGGTGAATTTACCAATTTAAGAAAAGCAGGATCTGATGACCTTAGTTTGAGAGCAGGTTTTATGGCAAGTAACCAAGCTGGGAACCCCCCCAGGTCCCACTCTGCAATTAAGTATATTCTCAAATCATCAATCAATGGAAATACTAAAAACAAATGACAAATTATCACAAGAACAAACAATATTTGCATAAATTCCTTTTTTTATTGCAAGGAAGCAATGGCTTTAATACAATGACAATCCACATGGAAAGACAATTAAGATTGTGGAACAAGAGAGTGGAAAGCATTGTGCTAGCAGAATTACAATGGGGTAGCCAGAGTAAAGAAATGATTTAAACTCAAGCTAAGTGCCTATTTTCTACAAGCTAACTAACCATTATTTGTAGCAAATTTTGCAATATGTAACAAAATATATCTATACAAATGACAAGCTCGATCATATACAAGGACCATCAATAAGAGGAAATACTGCAAAGTAATAAAAACTAAATGCACAATAATAATAATAATTTGCAACAGTCCAGATGTATCCATTGTTTGTGTTCAAAAGTGAAGTCCAATAGAAACACTAGTTTGTCAATTACTTGGAATAAACCATGAAACAGAGATGTAAATCTAACATTCCAGTGGTGAAAGAAGAATCTAAGCTGCTAAGATCGACCTGCACATATATATGGCCCGGCTCGAAGCATAACAAGCAAGTCCAGCTTCTGACAGAGTTTGAGAAATGATACTAAATCTGCAATACCATCGAAAACCAGCTTGCCAGGTTTCGGTTCATGCAGATTCCAAGGAACATAAGTTTGGATGGTGTTCAAGCCCATAGCCTTTGCTCTCAAAAGCCGATCTTCCCAATACTGCATTCATAAGATACACACACACACACCATATAACCAAGTGACCGTAAAAGAACCTTGTCAACAAAAGTTTATGGTAAATTGGTAATGGTCATCACATTCATCAAGAAGTTCCACAAGAGGAAAACCGAAGCCAATTATTTATAATTTATTGTACTTTTTACCTAAGCTCTAAACTTAAAAAGTAGGCAATGCATGAGGAGTCCCAAGTGCTTCTTCAACACGATGAAAACGTTATATCTTCAAAGACTTTACATTTCTCTATTTCCCTCCACTCAAGTATTAGATTTCATTACAGAGATTTTAAAAATCACTAAAAGGAAGATGAGTGAGGAGTGAGTACCTCGGGAAGAACTCGAAAATAGTGCAAGTCACCACCAATAATCTGAAATGGGTGACCATCTTTCCAAAACATGTCCTCATCAATCTCAAACTTTCCAACATTCATCTGATCAATTATTTGAACAAAATTTCACTCACTATATGTTGGTGAAAGTACCAAAATTGACACAAAATTAGGAGCTAAAGATTTCCATCAAACAAAATGTATCAATAAATTCATGTGTATTCCATTCCACTCACATTCCATCAAAATTCAAGCATTGATTTCTCCTCCTCAGCTCTCTCTCACCATTTCAACAAACAAACATACACACACATGATACATACATGATACATATATACATACATACATACATACATCGACATTTCAAAAGATAATCGGAATAAATTCTACAGAGAAATTCTAGAGAAATAGAGAGAGAGAGAGACTTTCTTGTAGTGATGATGATGAGGAGGAGATTGGTGAGAGGAGAGAGAAGGAAGAGGAGCGAAGACGGGGACCAGGCCGCCGAACACCAAGAGTAGGACCAAAACGGTGAAGAAAACCGTCGTTTTGGTGCTCCGCTTCCTCATTTTTGCCGAGAGTTTCGGTTTCGCCGCCGTTGACTCCGCCGTCGAAGAACAAGTGTGACTTTGACTACCAATAGGTCTACTACTACTACTCATTTCACCTTTTTAGTGCCATAAAACAAAGCAACGACATTTTTTTTTTTTGGGATTTGGATTTGGATTTGGATGGATTTCTTATGTTATTGTTTGGATCGTTTGATGATTAAATGAGAGGGCAATGAAAGGGAAAGAAAAGGAGGGAAGTGGAAGGAAATTGAGAGTATAATTTTTCTTGGAAGGAAAAGGTATCATAATTCATTTTTTTTTTTCAATATCTAAAAGTAACCCCGTTAATATATATATATTGAAATATTATATAAATTCAGGTATTTTCAGAAAGAAAATGAGTCCGATATAAGACCTCATGTATACTTAACCAACCTTATTTTTGCCGTGACCTATAAATATTGTAAGGGTAGTTTTTAGGGTATGGGTTAATAGTTATAAATTTAATATTTGTTTTGTTGAGTTTTCTACTGTTTTAAAATGTTTATAAACATGTTTATAACACATCACCAATCATGTGTTGGTGTGAGTGGTTCGACGCTCTCATCCCTTAAGCAAGGTCATAGGTTCAATCCCCCTTGTGAACGGAGCTACACATATTGGTAGCACTTTACTCCTTAGTGGGACGATCCGGTGCAAGTCCGGATTAGTCGGGGTGAGAACATGGCCGATTGCACCGTATGGTGGATCCGTCCCAACTGAAAACCGGATGGTGTAAACAAAAAAAAAAGGTTATAAATATCTATTTGAATTTCTTATAGTTTGTTTGGTTAGACTTTAGAGATTGTTTATTTTAAATTGATATGGTCTATTTTAAATATCTATTAAGTAAAAGCTCACGGAAACGAGTTACTCCAGATAATTTTTTTTAAAAGAATCTATCAATCAAATAGCTATATATATTTTTTAAAAGCCCAGCTCTTACTATAAAAAAAAACCTAATAAATGCTTGATTGTTTTGTCTCTACCCCTACATTTATTGAGTTTCCTGTAACAACAAATTTATAGTTATCCATATTGAAAACCAAATTTGGAAAGAAAAGGAATCTCTGGAGTAATAAAATTTTCAATATCCGAAAAATAAACCTTTAATATTTAGTTGAAGATATCCCGTATCCCTTGCGTTAAAATAGATAAAAAATTCATCTCCGATAAGATCGACGAACAAGAAGAATTCCTCATTTCATCCATATGCTTTATATTAGGTATGTCATTTTAACCTTATCTGAATGTTAGGAAATGAAATATCGTGTCATTACATTTTATCATGTTGATTTTCATTCTCAAAAAAAAAAAAAAAAAAAAAAAAAATTGGTCTTATTTTTTCATTTCATGAAATCTTTTTGCACTTTCGACTTGGTGTATATATATTAGAAAATGTTACAACTTCGCACATTGTAACAAGACGCACTATACAGTCTTCAATTATTGCAAGTCTCCAAAGTAAACAAAAGCGGTCCACAAAAGCTGGCTAAATGTAATCTTAATGATTGGACTGTTGCTAGTAAATGTTTTTTTTTTTGGAACATATTGAAGTAAAAATTAAATTAATAATTTTTTTGAACTATATCAGGTTAATACTGTTCCAATGTGTATTAAATACATTTTTTAGTTAACATGTTTGCACATTAACATAATCTATTTTTTTTTAATATTCTAAACTAATTAAATTGCTACAATTCATCACCTCTAGACGGTACATCTTATTTTTATATAAACGGTGATGTTGAAGATTGAAGAAGATGATGGAAATCAAACCCAAATCTTCAAAAGTAGTTTTTTTTTTCTTTAACCGATTATGTTGATTGAGAAAAAACAAAATGAATGGTGGCGACAATGATTGAAGAAGATGGAAATCGCCAGATGTTCCAAAAGATGGAGATGGAGATCTGAAAATTCTTTAATTTTATCTCTTGCTAAAAATGGAGATGCTAGATCTCCCAAAAAAAATAATAAAAAAAATTATCTTTATTTTTTAAAATTTTCTTTTTCTTTAGTAACGATGATTGTATTTTTTTTAAAAAAATTATTATATTCAGTCAAATCTCATGTTCTATCAAACAAAACATAGTACTAATTCAGTATAGTTTCATATTTCTCCAAACACAGTAAAGTATTAATTTAATCGAATCCAGTCCCATCTCAATCCAATCTAATTCTATGAAATAGTCCAATCCAATCCCGCGCACCAAACAGGGTCATACAGTCTTCAACTATTACAAGTCTCAAAAGTAAATAAAGGCAGTTCACCAAAAAAAAAAGAGTCCATTTTTGCTCCATTCGAAGGGGTTACCTCCTTCTGTATGGATGACAAGTCTCAAAAGTAAATAAAGGCAGTTCACCAAAAAAAAGAGAGTCCATAGAGTAGATAAATTTATCTTTAACACTATCACATTTTGGGACAAATTTACCCCTCATTGAACATATGTCATCCATACGGGAGGGGGTAATGCTCACCCCCTTAGTGAACTAAAAAAAAGGGTTAATATTAAAACCTCCCTTCAGCATTAAATTATTATTAGATGTGTAGTTACTCTTCCGATGAACTAACACTTTTAGCATTCCGTTTGTATTGATTGAGTTTGACTATTAAAAAGTTTAAAATAACAAAATTACAAATGAACCAAAGACACTTAAATTTGTTTGGATTTATAAAAAAAGATAAATAAATACATAAATAAATACTGTTATGATTTATTTTTAATACTTTTCATTTATTTGTAATTTTATTATTTTCAGAGATAAAATTATCTACAAAATAACTTTTCCTTTACAAGTTAACATTTCAATATATTGTACCATTTTATGAATTTATTTGATAAAAGTATAAGAGTATAATGATTAATTCATATAATTGAAGCTTAAGATTTTTTAATTGTCAAAATCAATTAAAAAAAACGAAATACTAACGAAGTTAGTCTATATGAGATGTTTCTAAAATAAAAACATCTATATATATATATATATATATATATATATATATATATATATATATGATAATAGTTTAAAGTTAAGGGAAAGTTTTTAATATTAAACCCAAAATTTTTGTTCACATGTGGTGCCCCGTTTTCAAAGTGAAAGGGTCCACAAAAAAGTATCTCAAAATTATAATTTTAATCGGAACAAAGTTTCCAGGAAGCTGCTCAGTATCTACCAGGAAACATGCCAACTATATGAAGGTCAATGAAGATTTTAAGAACAAAGCAATCACATTTCAACATTTACTCTCTGATCATTTGACTATCATCGATGTCATTGATTTCGAATATTCCTTCATCTTCTTCTCCTTCTAATACTTCCCAATTCAAGTACGAAGTTTTCATCAGTTTCAGAGGAGAGGACACCCGCTACAATTTCACCAGCCATCTTCACAAAGCTTTGCGTGACAAACAAATCCAGACTTACATCGATGACAAACTTAACAGAGGTGATGAAATCTCCCTATCTCTTCTCAAAGCAATTGAAGAGTCAAAGATTTCCGTCATCATTTTCTCCAAAGGCTATGCATCTTCCAGATGGTGTCTCCAAGAACTTGTGAAGATCCTCGAATGCAAGCAGAGGTATGGGCAAATTGTAATACCTGTTTTCTAGAAGGTAGTTCCAACCGATGTCCGGAATCAGACTGGAACTTTCGGTGATGCATTTACAAAGCATGATCAACAACAGAGTTTGGACCATTTTTTGGTCCCTCTAGGGGTTCTGTTTGCTTGGTTGCTTTTGCTTTTGTTGGGTCTGGTGTTGCGTTTTTGGGATGTGAGGGCTGTCTTGTGTGTTGCTGGTGGTTCTGTGCTCTGTTTTTTTCTTGTTTGTTGGGCGTTTGCCCCTCTTCTCTTAATGAAAGCTGTTAAAATAAAAAAAACCGAGTTTGGACCAAGTGCAGAGATGGAAGGATGCTCTCAATGAAGCAGCTAATCTTTCTGGGCTGGAATCAAGCACCAACAAGTAAGTTAGAATAAGCAAAGAAAATGTAGAACCATTTTGAGATCTCTATAACATATATATTTGTAATTATATATATTTGAAATCTCCAACAAATAATAACTCCTGTAGTATTTAATTTCTATTCTTTCTGTCTTTCATGTATATACTACTTCTACTCTCACTCATTATGTGAGATATAATTTTAAATGATCAGATCCCATTTCAAGCATCTAATTGTGACATATGCTATCTGTTGTTTTGCCTGCTATACAGGAACGAGAATGTGTGTATCGAGAATATTGTCAAACATATTTTGAAGAGGTTGAATGATATGTCATCAAGTGATGCAAAGGGTTTAGTGGGAATAGATACAAAGATTGAACAAATTGTATCATTGTTAGGGAGAGAGGATGCTCGCAGCGTAGGAATTCGGGGCATCGGGGGAATAGGCAAGACAACTCTTGCCGAAGTTGTGTCCAACAGAATCTCTGGTCACTTCGAAGGTTTAAGCTTCCTTCGAAATATTAGGGAAAAGTCTGAACAAAGTGGTGGATTAGATCACTTGCAACAAGAACTTCTTTTAACTGTATTAGATGATGGAAATGTAAATAAAGATACTGGTATCGTAAGACATACTTTTACTTTTACAAGGAATAGACTTAGCCGTAAGAAGATTTTAATTGTTTTTGATGACGTGACTGATTTCCAACAAATAGAAATTTTAATCGGAGGTTTCGACTATCTCAATTCTCAAAGCCGAATCATTATAACGATAAAAGACATACAAGTGTTTAGAAATTGTGGAGTGTGTCAAGTATATGAAGTACAAAAATTGTTTCATCATGAATCTCTTGAGCTTTTTCGCCGACATGCCTTTAAAGAAAACCATAACTGTGAAGACTATATGGAACTATCAAAAAGGGTATGTGAATATATCGGAGGTGTTCCATTGACTCTCAAAGTCTTGGGCTCCTTTTTG